>JAJMYN010000008.1:0-600000 GCA_023087525.1 Lasiodiplodia sp. KE8368 | reverse complement strand
GAACGCCTGATGCTGCTTCCTGCGAATCGTCTTATAACTTGAAGTCTGCAGCTTGCCTTTCCCAACCCATTGCGCTCGGCTCAAGAGCAGAGACTTTGTCTACGAGTTCAAGCTTCCGCTCGCGCGATCTTTCGGTGCAGAGCTCGTAGATGGTGCTGAGGTTGAACGTCAAGGCGTGGAAGGCGTAGGACGAGTTTTCGCCATGATCAATCAGATCCTCTAGCAGAGCACGCGCGTCAGCTATCCGGCCAACGTAGAGTAGGCACACTGCACGATTTTGGGTGACCATGGGATCAGTGGGGGTTTCAGCGGCCAACGTGTCCCATATAGTCAGGGCGGCAGAGTAGTCTGCTTCAGCCATTGCGACCAGAGCATTGAGAGGGTCTGCAGGAGATGGGGCATCGCCCGCAGAGGGAGCAGGCGAAGGCGATGCGGCAACGCAGCGCTTTGCAGCATCAATGTCGCCGACTTTGATCCACGCCAACACCTCCATAGACTTCAAGCGCACCGATTCTGGGCTCAGCGGCGCCGAATCTACCTCAGTCACCTCCTGTGCTCTCGAGTCTGCACGGACAAGCTCCGCCAAATGTCTTGCGGCACCCTCGCACTCTCCCATCTCTATCAGTGCATTCGCCACTCTGATAGCGAGCTCTCTCAGCCTACTCTTCCATAGTTGTTTGGCTTCGGGATCTTGGGACTTGATCGCCTCTATTCTTGCTTCCCGGGCCAGCTCGTAATAACCCATAACACCGCGCCGCCAGTCGCCATATCCCAAGCCCATGAGCCGCACAGCGAGCACGCGTAGTTCCCATGGCACTATGTGGGAGCCGGTAAGAGGGTTTCGGTAGAATGTGCTAGCCAGGTCACCAAGTAGCTTCGCCTCTGCAGCAGCCAGCGCATGTTCATTTAGGAGGGTCAAGCAGGCCAACCGCACATAGAAGAGCGAGAAAATGCGCGCATGATCAGTCGGCGAGGTGTTCGTGACCAGGGCCTTCGCAGCTGCAATGGCAGCCGAGCGGTAGTGTCCACCATCAAGGAGATCGCGGAGCGAAGTGGAGGGCGGAGGCTGATGGGAGGCGGAGAGGAAAGGGTGCGGTGTAGTGGGCGGAGGGAGGGGGTGAAAGTTGTTCGCGTGCAACAGGAAGCCATAGTCCTTGTCGGGGGACTCGAGGACGGACGCAGGGGTGGAGGGGGTGGGCGACAGCTGAGCTTGGCGCGTGGGCGTGATAGGCTGCTGGAGATGCTGTTGGTGTTGGAAATGCGGGTGGGAGAAGGGATTCGGCGATAAGGGCGCAGGGCCAGAGTGGCTGGCGGCAGCCGGCGAAGCTAGAGGACTGATGGGGCATCAGCAGAGATGGGGCGAGTGCTGGAACATGGGATGACGCACTCGTCGAAGTCGGCGTCCAGCGGGCCTTTGGTGGAGCGGCGGGTGATGGCCACTGCGGCGGCAGTCAGCTACGGCAGGCGGGCATGGCGGCGGGCAGGAACGTACCGCGGCGGCGCTCGTCGCTGGAGGGCATGCGGCCGTGGCCCTTGGCCCTGGGGGGAGGCTGCATGGCGGTGGTGCGGTGCGAAGTCGAGGTCTGGGCGTCGGCTTCTCAAGCTGTGGCATGGACTTAGGCGTTAAGCGGCGCCAAGGCTGGGGGCGGCACTTGGGCGTGATCATGGTTCCAAAAGCCTTAATTGGTCCGATTTCGGAGGGGGCCCCCTCCTCGGCAAGGTGGAAATTGTCGACAGAACTACTCACACTATTCCTGACTCACCACCACGCATTCCTTTCGCCCATAAGATACCCGCTGTGCTCTCCGCGTGCTCCCAGCCTGCGACCTGGCCATTGGCACCTCTCCACTCCTCTTCCGCGACCGACGCCTCAGGGCTCGCCACTCGTCACAATGCTCAAAGCACGCCAGTCGCGTGGCGCTCTCAAGAGCTTCAACTGCGCCGCCCGCCGTTTCTCGTCGACGCCCTCGCCTGCCGCCGTCTCTCCCTACCGCAATGCCGCCGTCCAGCAGAGCGCTCAGAAGCCCGTCGTGAAGAACGCCATCAAGCGCACCCAGAGCACTGCCGCCGCCCAGCAGACCGAGCGACCTGTTCCCGCCCCGGCCTTCAATCGCGATGACCCGGCACCGCAGGTGGCCTCGCGCTACCAGCCGCAGATGGACCACTCGTTCGTCGGCATGAAGGGTGGCGAGATCTTCCACGAGATGATGCTGCGCCAGGGTGTGAAGCACATTTGTACGTTGCACGTCGCCACTCCAAGCTTTTTTCTTCTTTTTTCTTTTCACCGCCAGCAGTACTGACCCAATGACTCAGTTGGATACCCAGGAGGCGCCATTCTCCCCGTCTTCGATGCCATTTACAACTCGAAGCACTTTGACTTCGTTCTTCCCAGACATGAGCAAGGCGCTGGCCATATGGCCGAGGGTTATGCCAGGGCTTCGGGCAAGCCTGGTGTCGTTCTCGTCACCTCAGGCCCTGGCGCCACCAATGTCGTTACGCCTATGCAGGATGCCTTGATGGATGGTACGCCGATGGTTGTTTTCTGTGGCCAGGTCCCAACGTCTGCCATTGGTTCGGATGCATTCCAGGAGGCCGACATGCTCGGCATTTCTAGGGCTTGCACCAAGTGGAATGTGATGGTCAAGAACATCGCTGAGCTGCCTCGCCGTATCAACGAGGCTTTCGAGATTGCTACTAGCGGCCGCCCTGGTCCCGTTCTCGTTGACTTGCCCAAGGACATTACCGGCGGCACCTTGAACAGGCCCATCCCGATGGTCAGCAGCCTTCCCACGCACCCCAGTGCCGCCAGCTTGGCCGCACGCGAATTGAGCAGGGCTCAGCTCGAGGGTGCCATCAAGCGCTCGGCCAACCTTATCAACGTTGCCAAGAAGCCTGTCATCTATGCTGGTCAGGGTATCGTCTCGGCCCCCGATGGTCCCCAGCTTCTCAAGGAGCTTGCCGACAAGGCCAACATCCCCGTTACCACGACTCTCCAGGGTCTTGGTGGTTTTGATGAGTTCGATCCGAAGTCTCTCCACATGCTGGGTATGCACGGTTCTGCCTACGCCAACATGGCCATGCAGGAGGCAGACCTGATCATTGCTCTCGGTGCTCGTTTCGATGATCGTATCACCGGTCACGTCGCCCGCTTCGCTCCCGCCGCCCGTGCTGCCGCTGCTGAGGGCCGTGGTGGTATCATTCACTTCGAGATCATGCCTAAGAACATCAACAAGGTCGTCCAGGCTACTGAGGCTGTCGAGGGTGACGTCGCCACCAATCTTGCGGCTCTTCTCCCCTACGTCGACGCCGTCCCGGAGCGTCCTGAGTGGTTCGAGCAGATTAACGACTGGAAACAGCGCTTCCCTTGGGCTTATGAGAAGGAGGGCGCGAACGGCTTGATCAAACCCCAGGTTGTTATCGACAAGATCAGCCAGCTCACTGAGAGCATCCGCGACAAGACCGTCATCACCACTGGTGTCGGTCAGCACCAAATGTGGGCTGCCCAGCACTTCCGCTGGACCCACCCGCGTACTATGATCACTTCTGGCGGTGCTGGTACCATGGGCTTCGGTCTTCCTGCCGCTATTGGCGCAAAGGTTGCCCGTCCCGAGGCTCTCGTCATCGACATCGATGGTGATGCGTCGTTCAGCATGACGCTTACTGAGCTTAGCACCGCTGCTGAGTTCAACATTGGTGTCAAGATCATCATTCTGAACAATGAGGAACAGGGTATGGTCACTCAGTGGCAGTCCCTCTTTTTCAAGGATCGTTTCGCGCACACCCATCAGAAGAACGCCGACTTCGTCAAGCTTGGTGAAGCCATGGGCGTTCAGGCTGACCGCGTCGCGAAGCCCGAGGAGCTCGAGGATAAGCTCAAGTGGCTGATGAACACCGACGGCCCTGCTCTTCTCGAGGTCATTGTTGACCAGAAGGTGCCTGTCCTCCCCATGGTCCCAGCTGGTAGCGCTCTCCACGAGTTCCTCGTGTACGATGAGGGTAAGTTTCATTCGATGCCTGTTTAATATAACGAAGATGGAAAGCTAACACAATCATAGCCAAGGAGAAAGCCCGTCGTGAGCAGACCCGCCAGCGCTCTGGCAGGTAAACATATTGCACCATACCAGCGGAAGAGGAAAGCCAGGTCCAAAATATTTTTTGACTTCTACTTGTCTCCACGGTCGCCAAGGCACGAATGAAAGGGACTACGAGATCATTTCTTTCTTCTTTTTGGGACACAAAAAAGCGGCATTGAGTACCCCGGAGGAGCCTCTGTGATTCTATTTGTTTTAAATTATTATTGAGACGCACACCAGCTTGCATTCCCTCAGTCTTTTGACATGCAAGCTTTACCTACGATTCGGCGTTATCATGGGTTGGGTTGATGGGAGCCTTTTCCAATTTTTATCTGAATTCTCAATCGAGCGAACACTACTACTGGTCTCCATGGAGATCTGAAAAAGCAAAAAAGTGGATTCTGATGGTATTGAGGTCTGTCACTTGGGCTTTTCAGTATTGCATTTCTGATTGTTCATTGCATGATTGTGTTATTAAAAAGGAAATGATGGACGGGCGAGGATATTACGGATTCATCATACTGATAGTGGGGAGAAACAATTGCAAGATGTTTTGGTTTTCATTTTTGTGCAGTCGAGGTGGTTGCAACCGAATATTGCTGCACCCAGGCACTCTTCTTGCTCCGAATTCGTATTACGCTTATTGCTTTGGTGGTAAGTATTCTGAAGCAGCTATTGCTCTGTTCGGCCTGCTTCATAGCTTTTGTTGGGTCCATTGCTTCAGCAGGACGGTAAAATGATGCTTTCACTCTAGTTGATGGTGGAGTGCGTATACAGCTTATTCCTCCTGTGCAATGTTTCGTGGTCACAAATATCACCGTTAACCAGAGTAAAACCTCCAAGTAATCTCTTGCATTCCATCGCGAATTGGGAGAGGAGGCAGCTCGTTCTCATACAGACAACGCTGATAGGCCAAACACACGCGTGCCAAATTCGGTGAGCTGATCGCGGAACATGACTTGTGCTTTGGCGTTGCCTAAACTCTATGATATATATGAATGACAGAAACTCCCTTACTAGTTTGTCTGAGGCCTTATGGGTAACGTAGTCGTTCGCGGCATTGCAAGAGTTAAGACCAGTGCTTGGGATATTTCCCTTATTGAGGCAGGCAGGAGTTAGTAGACTGCCCGCCCTAAAAACGGCCAGTCCTTACGTGTATTTATTTCTGTCTGTCTGCTGGCTTCCGCGTGCTCAGCCTGATGACTTTGCCTTTTTTGCTAAATTTGACATTTATTTGCAGCCATTTCCCCTCGTAGAGAAATTTAGAGTTAGTGTAGTTAGTGAGGAAAGAGACACGTTTTTTACAAATATCTTATTATAAATAAGAATCTACTTTGATTAAATTATATTTATTAGGTCTCTCTTCAATACAAGTGTTTATGTAACTAGTATTTCAGTATTTGTCATTGAATACACTAGGTCGAATTTATATAACCCAGCCACTTAAATTGAGATGTTAACTATAAAGTATACGCAAATCTAGTTCTGAGTCACCATAATCCCAGCAACCTTTCCATTTGCTTGTCATTATTTTTTCCAGACTGGTATATTCCCGAATCTGTTCACATCACCACAACCCCCGAATCTGCATTTTAGTCAATACCCGTCTTGTAGAAAGAAAGTTTGAATGTTCACTGACCTGCGACAACCTCTGTGTAGGAGCCAGCTCATCTGATCCAGTGTCACCTGTATCATTCCTCACCATCGTACCCGTCGTTGTCGGTACGCTGTCTCGGAATACTGGATTGAAAGCCTTAGGATCTGCGCTCGCATCCCAGCCAAGCGTATCTTCGTCATCATCACCGTAGCCTGCAGGGTCCCAGTGCGCATCATCGTCACCATAGTCCCGTGGCACAAAGAGTGAATTCGCATCCTCATTAGACTGGCTTTCCTGCTGCGACGGTTTCGTGGCCGATCCAGGCGGCGCTCTACGTTGCCTAGCCGAGGATCGGGAAACAGGTGCGGCTGGGGGAGGCATCGCTGTGGTACGCTGCCTGCTAGCGGTAGAAGGCGTTGATTGGGCGGCTGCGGGCTGCGCTCTAGAAGCAGTGGTAGAGCGGGTCGATATCATGCGAGGAGTACTGCTCCTGTTGTTTGCTTGGCCTTGCGGATCTCCAATCGTCATAAGGGTGAATTCGCAAAGAACGCCGATGGACGCATTGCTGTAGCTGAACTGCAACGGGCGCGTAGGCTGCGAATAGTAAGCATGGATGGAGGCGCGTAGATGACCAGCGTGCGTGACGATAGCTTTGAAGTCCTTGACACTGATGACGACGTGCATCTGCTCAGCAGCAGCGAAGTGCTCGAAGTCTGCAGTGCTGAGCGAGACGGCAGTCTGAAGGGGCTGCTTGAGTACTTCTACAGGACGGTCAGCATAGCGATACGGCAGTGGGAGACACGTATATGGCTTGCCTTTGCCATTACTAATCTTTTCGGTGAAGCTTGTATACGTGACCCGCCCATTCTCAGCATAGATGTCTAGCTGCTCTGTCCTGGGGCCGAAGTACTCTATTGCCTCTTTAAGCGCTGACGAGTGGATTGACCAGCGGTTTTGGGCGGACTGCTTGTCGAACAAGGCGTGCATAATCTCCACTGACTCATAAGTCAACTTGTATGTCTTAGTGACACCTGAGAGCCAGTCAGCCAGCAATTTTCCTAGGAGAGGTGTCGTCGGGCATGCCTTGGTCGGAGAGCATCTTGATGATTAGGCGGCATTCTGCTTGATCATCCCTGTCTTGTAAGCTAACTTCACACCGATCGACCGTCGTATCTCCCCCTCTTGGGTCGAGGATGCGGCCTTTGAAGACCGAGAGGAGCGCCTACGGACGGTTAGTCGAGAGCTTAAAGGTCCAGAGGGGCAGCGAACCTTGTTGTAGATACGGCAGGTGAAGCGGCCGTCAACATTCGCTGCGGCGGGAGCAAAGCTGTAGGACGAGAAGAATTTAGAGGCGTCGAAGGCGAATGAGGCGTAGGCGGACTTGGAGGAGTTGAGAGCCGTGAGGGAGAGCTGGAAAAGGAAATTAGCTGCTGCCTGAGAAACAAGGCGCAAAACCCACTTTGTCGCGGCGGGCCTCGATGGACACGGCGTCGCTGAACTTGGCTAGGCAGATCAGCGCATCGTGCAGGACGGCGAGGGCCTCGGGCTGCAGGGCGAAATTCAGGGCAACCATTGTGCGGGGTTTGGCGGGGTGAGGAGCGAGCAGGCAACCGTGTCGTAGGCGCGTCCGGCTTGGAGACGCGGCGTGGCGCGCGTGGACGTCATCTCGTGCTCGACAAAACACAACAATCCTATCCCCGCACACACACCTCATCCAATTTGCGCTAGCAACCATGCCGCTCGAAGTGCCCGAGGATGTCCTGTACATTCTGTGCGACAAACTCGCCGATGCCAAGGATTTTGATACTCTGTTCCAATGCGCTCTTACCGCCAAACGCTTTGCCGTGCCAGCCTTGACGACTCTCTATCGGTACTTGGTATCAGCACCAGGTTCCTGGCGTCATTGGCTAATCAGTGACCAGCCATCACGATGCTTCCCCCGTTATCGGTGGAGGCGGAGACGGCCAACCTCCCCCGAAGGTGCAGAAATGGTCGATTATGTGGCGCTCCATCATCGCCTCAAGTCTCGAGGCCACCGCTTTCCCATATTGCCGATATATCAAGACTCTGGATTTTCGCGATTTGATTGTGCTCTTGGAGCTCTTTCAAGATCCGCGATTCATGCGCAAAGATATCATCAAGTAGGTCACCGTCGCCAAAGACGCCTGGATTTCCTAGGTTGATTCGCCAACAGAGATTTCTTTTCGGGAGAAATGTCCGGCTTCAAGATCATGAACAAGGTTGGAAGGAAGGGGGTCCTAGATGTCAGTGCAACTGTCGAGGCTATCGGAGACGGTACGCTCATCTCCTTCCCGCCATCGCCTTCCTGAGTTGACAAAATAGCCATGACTCCGCACACGCCATTTGTTGAGGTCATCACTGGAAATGGTAGGTGGTTTCAGCTTATTTTCTTTTTTTCGCCATCTCGCTGATGCGCTTTACAGTCAAGGCTAGCGCACTCATCAAGTGGCCACCAAGGCTCCCGCGATTGACCTCGCTGCAGCTGTGGGCAGGCGATGCGCTAAGCGATCCTAAAGCACAAGATGCCATCATCGAGCATTGTCCAAAATTTAATGCTCTCAGCTTCTACATCTGGTAAGAGATTTGGGATTACTTAAACACCAGGGCACTAACGTCTCGGGAAGGATTGGCGAAGCTGCCGACCAACAGCTCGCTTCTTTCCTCTCTGGGCTGCAACCCCAACAGCTGAAATACTTCGAGACCATCAGCCATGCCGACCTCGGTGAAGGGGCATTACTATCACTTAGCTCCCACGGCCAGTCTCTCAAAAACTTGAAAATGGCCTTGCGACCCAGTACCATAGCACATCTCGGTCTGCTCAAGACTTGCACGGCGCTTGAGAGCTTGGAGCTTGAATATTCCAATTCCCGAGAGAACCCGCTTGACCTTGAGGCTACGCAACATGATGTCTTCGTCGAAGTCCAACAATGGCTGCGTGAGTGCAAGAACCTGAGCAGCCTGCTATTCAGCGGTATCGTCTCCGCCCTCAAACTGGTGACACCTGTCCTTCTTCAGCACGAAATCAAGCTTTCCCACCTCAGTGTCGACTGTTACGAGGCACACAATGCAGCAGAATTCCACCGAGCTTTGACACACCAGACGAGCCTGCAGTGGCTTCAGCTGACGGCGGACTCGGACGCAATGACTAGAGATGATATTGATCTTGTCGTCGAGACACTTACACAGCTGGAGCAACTGAGGCACATCAAGCTCATTGGAGTGTCGGACTACTTTAATGATGAACATATCATTGCACTTGCAAGAAGCTTGCCTCATCTGGATGATGTCTACTTCACCGGTCTCCAGGTTGGCGATGCTATTCTTGCTGAGCTCGCCAAGCTTAGAGACCTTCGCCGTCTTGAGGTTGCTTCGATAAGCACGTTTACCTTCGAAGGGCTACTAGATTTTGCAGAACGACTCGGACCTGGCAATCGGGGCATTGAGTTCAGGGTGGAAGCTGCGGCGCCAGAAAGCAAGCTTTCGGATGAAGAGCTGCAGGTCATCAACCAGCAATTAGCCGCGAAGGTGGACGGCAAGTTGGAATGGGTGCTATACAGAGGTATAACTTTCAGAGAGGGCGGTTATAATGGATTTGGTATATGAGCACTGCTAACGGGTCACAGATCCGCAGGAGGAACAGATTGACGAGTCCGATTCGGATTAAGCTGCATTTAGCGGATGGCTTCTTTTCTCGCGAAATCCTCCTCCGAATTGGAACGGGACGGGCGTTGGAAAATGCGGAGGCGAAAAAGATTGGATCAAGGGGTGGGGACGTGGGGAGGTGCGAATTCTATGGATGTTTCGTCGAGACGCCAAAATGGAAAAAGCAGGAGCAAATGGCGGCACGATTGTTTTACTCTGAGGGCGTTTGGCAGGGATGGGTGGTTTCGTTGTGCTAATGACGTCCCTGTCTCGCTTCTACCCGCTGCGACAGCGGCGGGGTCACGCCTTCCTTCAGTTGCTAGGAGAACAAACTTTTCCCCAACAATCACGCGAGCCCCAAACAACAGAAGGGTCCGAGGCATGAATAGCAAGCGGATCCTGGTGATAGCCGGCTCGGACAGCTCTGGTGGAGCGTACGTGCACCTGGGTTCCTGTCTCGAGGTCATCTTCGTGGCGCCACTGCGGCCTCTCTGACTTTTGCTGTGTAGTGGCCTCGAGGCCGACCAGAAAGTAATCGCTGCCCACGGCTGCTATGCCATGACTGCGACGACCGCTCTCACGGCACAGAACACGCAGGGTGTCTACGACATCCACCTGACGCCTTCTTCCTTCGTCCGCAAGCAGATTGACGCGTGCGTTGAGGATATCGGCGTTGATGTTGTCAAAACCGGTAGGGCCGCCGTCCAATCATCTTTCAATTTTGTCAAACTGGTATCAGCTGTGGTTTGACGTTTTTATTTCTTGCATTCAGGAATGTTAGCGTCGGCTTCGACGATCGAAGTCGTCGCCGAGGCGCTGAAGAGGCACAACGTCCCTATATCCATTGTCGACCCTGTACGTTCGCGCTCCCCTCAGCTGCTTAGGGAAGCATTGACAGATCTTTTATCGTAGGTCATGGTCTCGACAAGCGGTGCGCAGCTGCTACCTGAAGATGCGGTCGAGATTTTAATTACGCGTCTGTTGCCCGTAACCACGCTACTGACCCCGAACCTGCCGGAAGCCCAGCTCATCCTCAAGTGTGCCGGTAGGCCTGTCGGCGACCCGCAGAGTGTCGATGATATCGTGTCTATGGCGAGAGCCGTGCGTGAACTAGGCCCCAAGAACGTCCTGCTCAAAGGCGGACACGTACCCTTGACGAAAGATGGGGTTGTGCCGACGGGTGAGGCGGATAGACAGATTGTCCTGAATGTGCTCGTTGGTGAAGGCAAGGACGTCATTTTCGAGACGGCCTACTTGAAGTCGAGCAATACTCATGGAACCGGGTGTTCACTGGCCTGTAAGTATTCTTTTCTTTGTTTTGTTTCGTGAACTCCGCTTATGGTATGGATACAGCGGCTATCGCTTCGAGATTGGCTTCTGGCATGGCTATTGAGCAGGCCGTGAAGACGGCCAACTACTACATTGAAGCTGGTATCCGTACCAGTCAAGACCTTGGAAAGGGTAGTGGCCCTATCAACCACTTTCATTCGACATATTTCCTTCCATTTGCACCGTAAGCTTCCCTCAGCCCGGAGTATATCTTGGCTTTCCTCGTTGCTAATTCTTCCTCAGTGGTCGCTTCCTTGAATACCTTCTGGACAGAGAGGACGTTAAGGGCCCGTGGCGAGAGCACACGCATCATTCCTTCGTGCAGGGGCTTGCCGATGGAACCTTGCCACTTGGGAAGTTCAAGAATTATCTCATTCAAGACTATCTTTTCCTGGTCAGATACCCTGTCCGGCTACGTGGGGCGCCGTGTTGACTTCCGTTCAGATCCAGTTCTCAAGAGCAAACGCACTTGCTGCGTATAAAGCGAAGAATCTGGCCGATATCAATAAGTCGGCCAGAATTGTCCAGCATATCCAAGAGGAGATGGGTTTACACATCAAATACTGCGGAGGGTTCGGTCTGACGAAGGAGCAGATTGAAAGTCACAAAGAGCACCCAGGTAGGTCATCCCCAGCTTGCATGGATTCATGGAATTGACGGTCGGCCCAGCGTGCACTGCGTACACCAGATACGTGCTTGACATTGGCCAATCAGAGGACTGGTTCGGCTTGCAAATAGCACTCATGCCGTGCTTGATCGGCTATGGACACATCGCGAGAAGACTTTTCGACGACCCGCAGACCAAGCGCGAGGGAAACACGTACTGGAACTGGGTGGAGCAGTACGTGGCAGAGGACTACACGGACGCGGTCAAGGCTGGGCTGGAGATCATCGAGCAGCACGCGGTACTGCAGTCACCGAGCAGGATAGAGCAGCTGGTGCAGATTTTCATTCACGCGACGAAGGTAAGTGGTCGCCCCTTTGTGTGCATTCCAGAGTGCTGAGAGGCTTGGCGCAGATGGAGACGGGCTTTTGGGACATGGGGTCTTTGTAGACAAACGGTTTTCGGAGACGGGCGCGGCAGATCGACACAACATGTCTCGGGAGAGGCGGCGCGGCTTCGACGGGCGGATGGCAACGGATGTAGGATAGCGGCATAGTTAGTACCGCGGACGCGGCGAAATCAGACGGTCCCGCCAGGCTCTGGACTACTGCTGGACCCGACGCTCTTGACGTGGGCGCGCTGGCGGTCGCCGCGGCGTTTGACCGCGTAGGGCTGTGCGCGGCCAATCAGAGCGCTAGCGCGCTGCCTAGGCAATTTTTCCGGCCCGAAGTTTTCTGCGTTGCCTTCGCCTCCCAGCCAGGGCTCCTGCCGCTTGCCAACAAAAAACATCACCCGCCCTTTCTCATCTGCCTCCACTCCTCCTCCCTCACCTGCAAACTCTTTCTTTCCTTCCA
Organism: Lasiodiplodia sp. KE8368; assembly: GCA_023087525.1. Taxonomy (NCBI): domain Eukaryota; kingdom Fungi; phylum Ascomycota; class Dothideomycetes; order Botryosphaeriales; family Botryosphaeriaceae; genus Lasiodiplodia; species Lasiodiplodia sp. KE8368. The sequence continues at coordinate 587,880 of JAJMYN010000008.1, read as the reverse complement.
CCCACGGCGCTGCGATCCGCTGCACCACCCTCCGACGCTTTCACACTTTCGAGCGACTCGGAGCTTTCGCGCGCAGCCCACGATCCCTTTATCAGCCCAGCCGGTCCCTACTGATCCAGCGACACCATGTCTTACGGCGGCGGTTACGGCGGTGGATACGGCGGCTCCCGCGGCGGCGGCGGCGGTGGCGGCGGCGGCGGAGGCGGCGGCTACAGCAACGGGTATGAGTCTTCGCGATACGGGAACAGCTACAACTCCAGTCACTATTCCAGCGGGTATGGCCGACCCTAAGGTCTAGATATTGGCAGTAGTCGCCTACGTCCTCACTCCTGCACATTCCCCCTCCTACCTAGTCTGGCGAACCCATGCAGCGAACTTCCGGCGCTTCTTGCGACGCGCTGGTCCTTCGTAACGCGTGAGTCCGCCAGACGTCCTCCGACACGACCCATGCTTGCAGCACTTTTACTGACATTCGCCTTGCAGATACAGCGGTAGCAACGGCTACTCCAACGGCGGCTACGGTGGTAGCAACGGATACGGTGGTGGATACGGCGGTGGTTATGGTGGTGGTGGCGGCGGCGGCTACGGAGGTGGTGGTGACAGGATGTCGAACCTTGGTGCTGGCCTGAAGCAGCAGAACTGGGATCTCAGCGCCCTTCCCAAGTTCGAGAAGTCTTTCTACAAGGAGCACCCCGACGTCGCTGCCCGCTCCCAGAAGGAGGTCGACGAATTCCGCAAGGAGCACCAGATGACCATTCACGGCGCCGACGTTCCCAAGCCCGTCACCACATTCGACGAGGCTGGTTTCCCTGGTTATGTCATGAACGAGGTCAAGGCCCAGGGCTTCGAGAAGCCCACGGCCATTCAGTCCCAGGGCTGGCCCATGGCTCTCTCCGGACGCGACGTTGTCGGCATCGCCGAGACTGGTTCTGGAAAGACCCTCACCTACTGTCTTCCTGCCATCGTCCACATCAACGCCCAGCCTCTCCTTGCTCCCGGTGACGGCCCCATCGTCCTCATTCTCGCTCCCACCCGTGAGCTTGCTGTCCAGATCCAGACTGAGATCAGCAAGTTCGGCAAGTCCTCGCGCATCAGGAACACTTGCGTGTACGGTGGTGTGCCCAAGGGTGGTCAGATCCGTGACCTTGCTCGCGGTGTCGAGGTCTGCATTGCCACTCCCGGCCGTCTGATTGACATGCTCGAGTCTGGCAAGACCAACCTGAGGCGTGTCACCTACCTCGTCCTCGATGAGGCTGACCGTATGCTCGACATGGGTTTTGAGCCTCAGATCAGGAAGATCATCGGCCAGATTCGCCCTGACCGTCAGACTTGCATGTGGTCTGCTACGTGGCCCAAGGAGGTTCGCCAGCTTGCCTCTGATTACCAGACCGACTTCATCCAGGTCAACATCGGTTCCATGGACCTTTCTGCCAACCACCGCATCACCCAGATCGTGGAGGTTGTTTCGGACTTCGAGAAGCGTGACAAGATGTGCAAGCACCTTGAGCGTATCATGGATGACAAGAACAACAAGGTCCTCATCTTCACAGGTACCAAGCGTGTCGCCGACGACATCACCAGGTTCCTCCGCCAGGACGGCTGGCCCGCGCTCTGTAAGTATTGCATTTGCGCCGATGTCCACCACAGAAACACGGACTGACAAACTCGTAGCTATTCACGGTGACAAGCAGCAGAACGAGCGTGACTGGGTCCTAAACGAGTTTAAGACGGGCAAGAGCCCCATCATGGTTGCCACCGACGTGGCTTCGCGTGGTATCGGTATGGTTGCGATTGCTCCTGCACTTCCCTTTCCCCCTTGTCTTATGCTCTGTTGCGTGATCTGTGTGATGCTCTGCTCTCTATTCTCTCGTGCGCCTTCGCTCGCATTCATGACGTCCAGGGCTCTTTCTTTTTCTCGGTTCTCCTCTTGGGAACCTTGGTTCACTGAGGCGAAGCTTGCTTCACTCGTTTCCGTTTCTCTTCGTACCAGCCGGGTGCAGAGTCGGATAGGCTTTTTGACTTGCTCGAGCCGCCCTTCCAAGGTTTCCTGACCATGAGATGAGAATTACCACAGCCTTGCCGGCGCACCAAGGATGCCATGACCTTCCTTGCGCACAGAGAGTAGTGCATGCAACATACAGCAGCTTCACGCGATCGACACTCAAGATCGCTTGCTCGAAAGACTTACCTCAAGGTTCAAGCTAACTGATGCATGTCAAAGACGTTCGCAACATCACTCACGTGATCAACTATGACTACCCCAACAACTCAGAGGACTATGTGCACCGTATCGGTCGTACTGGTCGTGCTGGTGCCAAGGGTACCGCCATCACCCTGTTCACCACGGAGAGTAAGCCTTGTCCCCTTTCCTGGTACCTGACGTGCAACCAGCTAACCCGTGTAATAGATGCCAAGCAATCTCGTGACCTCGTCCAGATTCTCACCGAGTCTAAGCAGCAGATCGATCCCCGTCTCCATGAGATGGCTCGCTACGGCGGCGGCGGTGGCGGCGGTCGTGGCTGGGGTGGTCGCGGACGCGGTGGCCATGGCCGTGGCGGTGGTGGTAGGTTTTCCCGACGTTAAAGTCTGGGCCTGAAGGCGGTCAGATGATAACAGGTCATCCCAGGTTACTCTGGTGGTAACGCCCAGCCGCTCGGCCGCAACAGGTGGTAAATCAAGGTATTTGACGAACCACGTTCTGCGAGCACCGCGCGGCTACTTCAGTTACGCACCATTGCCCCTCTGCGCAGCCTAGTAGGCTTTGACTTGTAATAGATACCAGCGAGCTCTGAGATCAGGACTGACGAGCCTCGGATCATGGAACCAAAAAATTATGGCGTTTTCGGTTGGGTGTTTATGCATAGACTAGGCTCTTCTTGCTTGCCTTTGATCATCGGCGGCCGTCATTGAGGACTCGGACCATCATCGGCTTTTCTGTCTGATACACGGGACTGGTTTTTTCATGGCGTGGTAGTCCTGGATTCGTCAGGTTAAGAAGGGGATGGTTGATGAACAGATTGCGGTTAATTGCTTTCTTTGAGAGTTTGCATTTTCATTCTAACGGCGATATGGATCTGGCACAGGTCGCTAATTCCTGATGCTGTTGATAGAAGCTACTTTGACATTTCTTCGAGGCCTTGCGAGTCGTTGAATGGCCAAATTCAAATAAACTCATGCCTTTCACATGCGCTGGAGAATGCGACGGTGAAATCCGTGCTGAACAGTCGATACGAACTCGTGAATCAGGAGTCGTCTCAAGCCACTGCCGTCGGCAATGGTATTAAGTACCGTGCTTTCATCTCCGTTCCCGCTGCGGGTGTGTGCGAGGCCCCAGTGAAAATTGGTGGTGGCGCCCAGAGCAATTTAATGGTCCACCCATGTGTTCCTATTGTAGCAACATTTGCTTTTTTTGCGGTTGTTGTGTTTCAGACAGCCGCGGTTTATTTTCTTTTTTCCCCCTCACTCCCAGGGATCCAGCCCCTTGAAAGTGCGCCGACATCTTGGTAGTATTCACGATCCGTTTCACTTGAGTCGTGGGGCTAAGCGTCCGAACAAAAAAGTTTTATCGTAGATCTGCTTGCCTTACCAAATCGAGGAGCTCGCTACGGGAGACGGTCATGGTGGTGACGACTACCCGCCCCCACTCTGTTTCGCAGTCCGGGCGGCTGGTTCCGCGCGGCTATATCGTCGTGATGCACAAGAGCACGAGCGTACGGAGTAGGGCGGGCGGGAAAACTAGCTGGAGAATACCGAATTGTGCGCGGTGAACATCACCCACGTATATATATATATATATATATATATACTGATATATAGAGGGAAGAAGGATAGTGGCCAGTGCCCTGCTTGTTGGATTGTGCGTTCTGTGAACATCGTGTCTTTCACCATTGCACGCAGGTGACTTTTCGCCCACTGCTCTTGAGTCGAGGAGATGGCGAGCGAGACGGGGAAGGGGAATGAAAACAGAAACTCACGCCGCAGTTCATCTCCTTGGCTGAGTAGGGCAAACTATCGTGATGCCTAACCCGGCTGCACTACGGTGTAGATCGACAAATGGGCATCGCCTATTGTGCGTATGTGCACCTGCGATCAGATACCTTTGGCTGACGATGACTCTTTACCTTCAGCTACGATGTGCATTCGCGCTCGGTTCGGTACGCTTTCGATACGAGCGCTTTCCCGAGGCGCGTCTATTATGAGTAAGGGACAGAGGGCAATGCGTGTGACGTGATGTGGACGGTGAGGTGGGGTGGGATGGGAGTCAGGAAGGGGGGAAAAGAGAGGGTCCATGATGGGATTATCCCTCGGCATTACCAGGAATACGATGTTGTGCAGCGTGTCTCCCTTCTGATGAATCGCCATCTTGTGTCAGCAAGCAGCGAATGAGCGCTGCTCTGAGAAAGACAGAAAGAGAATGTCTTGCGGGAGCAACCCACTGCCGACCATGCAGCAAGTTCACGGACCAGGGTCTAATCCCTTTCCTCTCACCCCCTTCGATTGCATCGCTGATGGGAAGGATGATGGGCGCCGCTTCCTCCGTGATGAGTTGATGAAGGATTGTGGGATGATTGAGCACGCGCCCTTTCCGTGGATTGATTGCCTGCTGGGTCATGGGTTTGTGTGCGTGATATGTGGGTATCAATGATTTCTTTGCTGCCCTACGCCGTCTCCGGGGTACGACTGCCCGGTCCACCTTGCAGCGATGATGCCTGCCTTGGTCAGTGAGTAAGGAACGGGAAAAATGGGGGGGCAATTGTCGTTTGGCGGTGGTGGCCAAAGCGTGCCACACGCACCCACAGGGCCACTGCTCGTCTGGATGAAGCCGTAAGAGCCCACGGCGAAAAAAAAAAAAAAGGTGCACGTACCTACACGCGCGCACCGCTAACTCCGTGCGCTGGTGCCATTGTGCTCAAGCGTCACCGCCTGCCTCTGCTCCACCGCCCATGTCCCGCCGCAAGCCGGGGGGAAGGGTGGGAAGCTCGGGCTAAATTTGCCCTGTATCCAGTCAGTTGGGAAACGCATTTGCCATCCTCATCCTCCGCGCTCTCTTGTTGGACGGGGATGGCGATAGGACGACTGAACTGCAGTGGAGACACAGTAGCGGCAAACTTCAGCATTCATCACCAGCTGAACCAGAGTATCGACTCCACTCCGGCAATTGCCATTCAAGACACAGACGGGAGTGTCCGCCTCGTCTGCGTGCAATTTTCCTGTTTTTGTTTTCACTCTTCTCAGCTACTCCTCTATGCTGTGATTTACCATTATTGCTGTTGCGGGGCTGCTCCTTGGTCCGCCCGCCGCCGCATCCCATACCTGATAATCCCGGAATTAGCTCACTCGGTGCGATGTACGCTCACAGACCAACAACCCACACCCGCTCTGGCGGTACATAACACCGTCACGAAAGTAGGTGCCCCAAGTGCCGCATGACATGCCGTACGTAGCACGCGAACGGACGCGAACATCGTATTGTACTTCTGTTCCAATTCGGGATCACCCGTGGGGCGTGGACGGAGAAAAGCAGAGCAGGCGACGGAGGCGGCGGCAATACTCGTGCATTCCTCAGGACCGTCGGTGCGCGCGCATCATACAACTCGTGTCTCCTGTTCTGCGTTCGTGAACCCAAGGATAAGGTAGAGGGTGGTCGGTGAGTTGTGTTCCAGGAGCTGTCTTCAGCTGAAGGGCTGATGAGGCGCTCGGCGTTGCGTGCGCTGTCCGTGTGCGCTCTCTCCCGCAGGGACGACGGAGAAATGGAATGGAGCGTTCGGCGGGTGGGCGACGATCCGCTAGGGGAGTACGTCCGTACACGTGGGACGAAGCTGATCATCTTCCTTTTGCTTTTTCCTCTCCTTCCCTTTTCTGTTTTTTCCCTTTTAACATTTCGCTTATCACTTCTTTCTCGTGCGAGATTCGATGCTCCTCATCTTGTAGCTATTGTACCGAGGGCCCTTTCGCGGCCGCAATTCCGCAGGGCCCGCAGTGACTGAGGGAATGTGGAGATACGGAGCAAGCGAGGTGGGCGGGTTTCCCTTGGATGATCGACACGACAGAAAAGATCATCGTCAGGCGTGCGGCGAGGTTGCGTCTGGGACAGCAAATCCTTTCTGCTCCCTCTGCTCCCGGTGTGCAATGGGGAAGTCGTCGCGAATGCGAAGAGGACAAGTGGTGCGCGGAAAGAAAAGGTTACGTAGCGGCGGGGACGGTGCATCTGCAAGCCACCCATCGATCTATCGGACCGTCGACTTAGTGCGTTGATGGGCGATTGGGATCATTGCTGTGGTCCCTGCGAACGATGCATGACAACGCTTTCTCCGTCTGCTCTCCTGTCGCTGCTGCATGTCACTGGGCTGGCGAATGGAGCCGGTGGTTCCGCTGTTCAAGAGTCGTTCCAAGTCATGCGCAGAAATGGTGACAGGGACCAGAGGACCGCGGAGAGTCGGCTGTTCTGCCAACGCTGGGAACGCAGACCTGGAAACCGGCGGTCGTGGCTTCCAATAGACTCTGCACTCGATAAGAAACGGGTGACGAGAGCTGATTGCATGAAGTTTACCAATTGGCTTCGGTTGCTCACATCAGACGGGGTGTGCTTCCATTCAATCCTCTCCGGCGCCCGCTCCGACCAATGAGGGGCCGGAATGCTCGAGAGTACTGGTACTTGGAGCATCATCACTGGCCACATCAGGTAGGTCTGACAAGGTGAACTCGGAGAGAGGGCGGAAGTCCAGAACGCTGCAGGCTCTGTGCGCATGCATGCGTGGCATGGGCTGCAACGGTGGGTGAGGCCGTTTACTTGCTTGCATGTCCAGCATGCGTCAGGGATGTCACTTGATCGTTGCAGGATCGCGCGGTTGGTAATGTAGGAAAATACTGTAGGCTAAAGAGGTTGTGTATGCTTCCCGGAATGCGTTGCTGGTGTATAGCGGGGATCTTGACTCAGCAGGCAATAAATGCGGGAGCGCGCGTCCAGGGACTGCAGCACAGTATACAGATACAACAACCGGGGCGGCGGTGATTGGCCGGCAGCCTCTATTGTTGGCAAGGCGCAAAGACCTTGGAATGGGAGAAGATAAGCGAGCAGTCGTCTCTCCGATACGAGCCATGCTCCAGCGGTTGGCAAAGCAGTCGGGTCCCATGCTGCTCTCCGCTGGACCTCAGCGCGCCATGGTGGGGGCCGGAATAGTGCATTTTGGCGGGATAGCCAGATTCGAGCAAGCCGGACGTCTAAATCGAATGCCTCGTAGGGACGCAGCCGCAGCAGGACCCTGTCGAGCGTCCGAGTCAGCCCGCGCATATCGCTGCTGTCCGCCCGTCCCTTGCTCCACTGGCTGCCAGCCTGCCGCCGCTGTCCGCTCGTTTGCTCCCGCCCACCAAGGCCACAAGCTCCCGCCTCCCTGCCCACCGACCTGCCTATCTGCGCCGCAAGCACGGGGGCTGAGGATGCCCATGTCGGAACGCAGGAGATCATCCCACCGCTGTGGTAACCAGCGCTCGTCAGGCATCAGGGCAGCAGGCCGGGCGTGCGGCGCACCCGCATCCTGTACCTTTCGCGCCTGCAGACGACACATCACATTTGCCCATTGTCTCCCCCTCTCCCCCGTGAATCTGCCCGGGCAAAATGGAAATGCGCGGTGAGCCATGGACGTCCTGACCGGTCTGCTGCACTTCGGGTGGCTGTTCCTCCCTCTGCATGTCCGCTCCTCTGCGCGTCACGTTCTGCTCGCTGCGGCCACACGGATGCTTGCCCAAGCCAATCGACGCCCGTCCCGCCCTCGGCCACGAGACGTCGGCGCTATTCTCGTCCAGCATTCGGACCATCTCGCGCACGCAGCCCCGTGGAATTTTGCCGAAGGCGCAGAGGAAAGGGGCGCGTGTGGGAAGATCACCATCAACCAGCTGCGGTTGCATCTGCAATGATGTGGCTCCGCGGTTCGCGGGCGGCCTTGTACAGAGCCACCGGGATCTCCAGCGCTATCGCCAGCCTGATCAGATTCGCGTCCGGCAAGACCCTGGTTTACTGCGGAGGAGGCGAGTCGTCTTGCCGCCGGCGACTGACCGACCGACGCCGCCAGGTGCAGCGCCCAGCAAGCTCGGACGCCGCCCAGCGCAGTGTTTGCGTGTGCGCGGTGCGTGTCCTGGATGTGGCAGAAGGCGGTGACAGCCGCGCAGCCGAGCAGCGATGGGCGGCGGCGCAGGCCAGCACCGAACGGGGTGATTCGCGGTTGACGATTCACCATCCCAGACCCCCGTCGCCCGGCCACACTTCTGCCCGGCAGTATTTCGAAGGAATGTCGAGGATCAGGCCCGGGCGCAGGGCGCAATCAGGAAGCTCCAGCATCACCAGGCCGAGCAGCGCGACTGGCTGCTGGAGGGATCCGCAGGCAGAGATGCGACTTCAGGGAAGCGGCTAAGGATCTTAGTCATGGGCCTTATTTCAATATCACCGCACAGCGCAGCGCACACGCTCCCAATATTGTGTGGGGAAACGCCAGGTCCTCTGGTGTCCACGGCGCGCAGCTGATGCTGGGGCGAGCCGAGGCATCGCGGACGGTCTGTGTGTCGTGAGCTCGCATGGCATCGAGGCGCGCACGGCACAACATGCGTTGCAAGCACGGACGTGGTGCGATCCACCGTGAAGCTTCCATGACCTGACGCGCAGAGCCTCGTTTCCCGTTTCTCTTGCCTTTCTCGTGAGCCTTCAAGGGAGTCCAGACACGTCCCGTTTCGACTGCCAGGAGCGAACAGGGGCGCGGCGTGCGTCCTCGTCTCTGCCCACGGTGCACTGAGTGCCCACGAACGCCGCAGGAAGGGCGATAAGGCGTGCTGGGGCCAGCCGGCCGTGAAGATTCGACGGGCTGAGGCATCCATGGATCGCGAAGTAGATCTGCAGGCGAAGCTTTGGGAAAAAACGGGCTCGAGAGGCAACGACGGAAGCCAATGAACGCAAGTGAAGATCGGCCAATGACCAGCTGGACGATCGGCGCGGGCAGAGCAGGCGGGCAACGCAGTCGCGCGGGCTGAAAGTGCGTCACGACTGGGGAACCCGCTCGAGTCAGGGGCACGAGGCTGTGCAGGGCGCGAGTCTCGGCCTCTCCTCATCTGGATCGCAGCCATGGTTGAGGTCAATTTGCGTGAGATCGGATGACGGGGCCGGCAGCAACAGCATCGCAGCAGCCTCAGGAGGAATGCTCGTGACGGGGCCATAATTTGTCACTGGAGCCAGAGAATGCCTGGCCTTGGCGGGCGGTGTTGGGGTATCGGAGCCCGGAGGCTCGCCAGACGCCACAGAAGAGGCAAGCGCATGCGCGTCGTGACGTGCCTCGCGTCGGCGGCCACCGCGCTGCTGTCAGTTCGCCGTCGACGAAGCCGGCTGCGCGGGGCAGAACGGGCGACGCTGACCGGCGACGGCGGCGGGAGAGCGGCGGCGGCACTCGTTCGACATGGCTTCTCGAATGGACGGGCAGCGCGCACACATCGCCGCCCTCGAGACACTCGCAAGCGGCCGGCGCCGAAGAACCGGGTCTGATCCGCCCATGCAAACGGGCCAAGGGATGCTCGCCGGCTGCAGCAGCGTCTCATTTCTCCTGACGCTGCCAAATGACTCCTTGGTGACCCGCTCGTGTCGGGCATTCTTTCAGCGTTCCCGTAGCGGCCGCTCGCCGCGGCCAGGCGAGCAGCGAGCGTGCGGTGGCAGAACCCCATACGGAGATGGAGATCGTAATCACAGCGCGCATTCCACTCGCCTACGCCCAACAGCGCAAGGTGCCCGCCTGCAAGCAGCAGCCTGCGGCGGAGCTACCCCCGCCTGGCGCTAGAGCTGATGAGGCGCACCCTCTCGCGATGCGCGCTTTTGCAGCTGTGGCAGTGGCAGATGCGCCTCCGAGGACGCCTCTCCGCGCGCTGCCAGTCGCCGGCGCGCCGCCGCGCCGATTTTGCCTGCCCGACCGCCCCTCCCACGCCGCGCGTATCCTTGCCGCTCGCGGGACTCGTATACTTGGCGGAGAGAACAGATGTAACGTGGTTGGCAAATTACAAATGCAGCAAAGGGGGGGCGTGAGCCCAATAGGGTCGACACTTTTGATACGCGAGCTGCGATCGCCGTCGTCATCCGTCTGTGCGCGTGGAGGGTTGGAGCAGTGGCAGCAGAAACACGCTGGAATCGGAGCTCGGTGACGATGAGACAGCGCAGGTGGCCAGCGCGCCGCGGGGATGCCGCTGCTTCCATGGCGGCGGGCGCGCGAGAGTCGGTGAGGGCAGCGCGGCGCGGTGTTGTGTCGGAATTTGCTGCGGAGAGGAGTGCGTCGAGCAGGTAGCGCCCAGCAACACGCCCAGAATGCGCGCTCCACTGCGGCGGGCATTCGATATTTTGCAGTGTTTCTGCCCGCCAGAGGCCAATATTGCGGCAGGGCTCCCCCCGGGCAGGCGGCCTGAGCAGCTCTCGCATGCGCATCTCGGCGCCCTTTGCGCTCGCTGGCTGCTCAGCCTCAATCCGCATCTCTCGCGCATCGTGCTGCCGTCACGCCCTGACGCAGACGCAGACAAGCCTTTTGCTAGGCCGGTGTGGGCTTGGCGCGCGACCCCAATATTCGCGTGCTCGTCTCGCGCTAGCCCGCAGGTGTGCTTGATTCGACGCACACCAACCTCCACCTCAGCCAGGCCACTTTTGCCACCATCCCGACTCCGTCGCTAGCCCATCGCGAATCTCGCACCGCCGCGCGCCATCCCCTCCGCTGCCGTCATACCAGATCACCGCGTGCGTGCAACACGTGTGACGCGCGCCCACAGTGCCCGCCGTTGGAGCTGCGCGCGTCGTCGTCCGCCGGCAGCAGCACCGTCGCCCGCGACCGACCGCAGTCCAGCACGACGGAGCGGTGACCGCGCCCGCAGCGCCCGCCTCCGGCTCTACGCAGGCACCGCAGCAGGCGAGCACGGCGGCGGCGGCAGAGCGCCAGAACGCACGCCCTCCGCGGCCTGCCCCCCCCCGACCAGCACCACCCCCGGGAGCGTCGGCGCATGCACACACAGGATCTGCACACGGTCAGGCACTCGCAGCCGCGGCATTTGCTCATCAGTCAGCGAGCTGGGAAGGCCCCGCGGACTAGATTGCGCAAAGTGTGGTCGACGCAAAGTCTATTTACCTTGCTGACCCGTGGAAGGGCCGACTAAGGCAGCGCCGGTCCGGTCGCTCTCACTGGGCAGTCTGGGCCGCCCGCGTCCAGGGCTCTTCACCGTGGTTTCATACGTGGTAGCGCTACGGCCGCTCTTAACCCGCCTGGGTACCGAGGTCCTCGCGCCTTTCCACTTTTCCCTCGCCCGGCTCCCAAGCACAGCCTAGTCCGCCGTCCGTCCGTCCCAAAGCTCAGAGCGAATCCTTCCGTCGACACGGCTGGGACCAGCGCCGTCGAGGGGATCTCCAGCGACTCGGCGTCATTACCTCACAGCTTAAGCTAAGGCTAGACCTGCAATTGGCGCCGCAATCTTCACAGGGCACACGCCACGCTCCCACCGTGCCCAAACACCAACCCCTACCTGCCGCTAGCCGGCCTCAGCTACCTCCATCTTGTTTGATATTCTCCAGCGCACCATCATCCGGCATCCGTGCGACTGCACGTCGCACTTGCACCTTCGACGGCGCGCGCTACCACGCTACCAAGAGCGAACATCCACGGTCAGCACAGCGCTCCAGCCAGGCTACCGATCAAGCGCCCGCCCACCCAAGCCCCGTGCGCAAATCTTGGTCTTGTGGGCTTCCGGAGCGAATCTGCCGAAAAGTGCGCGCCCAATCTTCCTCAGCTAGCCTGACTTGAAAGAGACCGGCCTGCGCATCACCCGCACCTAAGTCGCACGCTATCGTGCTTGTCGACTCCCACCGCCCACGGCCTTCTAGTCAGCTGTTTGGATCCCAGCCTCGGTCCGCACGGTCTTTCTACCTCCTGCTGGTCGATACCACCGGCGGCGAATCATCCGCGAACGCTTGCCAATTAAGCGTGACATGTCCGCGAGCTACCCTTCTCCTCACCCAGCACCCGAAAGCCCTCTGTCGCCTAGTCAAAAGCTTGCCCTGCACCTCAACGGACACGCGCAGTCTATGGACGGTAGACAAAACGACTACTCGCAGCCAGGTTTGAACTCGCCCTATCCATTCTCCACTTCAGAACCTCAGTCTGAAGGTTCTTCCGCAGATCAAGCATCTGCTGCGCAATATCCTGCGGCCTCCGATCCTCGCTCCGCCAACTTCTCTTCTTCTGCCACTCCCACCTCCGAGTACGGCATCAATCCTTCCTCCGCACGTTCAGGCTCCTTCCCGGATTACGTTCAACGAGGACACTACCCGCCAGCTGGTCAGCCGCCGCAAGCAGGAAATATGGCGCAAGCAACAAGTCCGTCCATGCCTCTGCCAGATGGCAATGCCAACAACAACGCGCAAAGCAACAAGTCTGACCCCGAAGTACCTATAGATCCTTCGATAGCCGCGGCCGCGTCTCCTACCTACCCTCCTCACGGTCAATATTCTCCCTACCCGCCACAGCACGAGATGTCCCACTACGGTGCGCACCCGGCGCCCGTCTACGGACGTCCCGATCAGTGGGGTTCTCACTACCCCGGCATGTACGGACACGCGCCCGTCACCACGGGCCCTCCGGCACCGTCAATGGTCTCGCCGGTGCAGCGCCCGCCAACGGTAAGCAGGGCGCGCCCCACCTCGCGGACAGCCCCTCTTGTGCTAACGCGGCAATGTTGCAGGGCGGCCACCCCCTCTCTACCGTTTACTCTTTCGTGCCGATTCCGGGCGCGCAGCAACATAAGCGTCCGCGTAGGCGTTACGAAGAAATCGAGCGCATGTATAAATGTGGTTGGAATGGGTGTGAAAAGGCATATGGAACGCTTAACCACCTTAACGCGCACGTCACGATGCAATCGCACGGTCAAAAGCGCACGCCAGAAGGTACGTGGAGCCGGTCCCCCCCCATTAGCTGCAATGGCCTGTGTAGCGCGCGATCGACCCCAGGTTTATTTCCGGCGCGCGTTTGGTGTTGCAAACTATTTTGGCGGTTCCCGCTCGGTCGGAGACCCTCGACTTGGTGGCCGGAAACTAGTACAAGACTACCCATGCCCTGTCTAGCTTCAACACCAAACACACCATGCAGGCACTAGTGTTTAAATATGACGCCAACTAACATTACTCGCAACAGAGTTTAAGGAAATCCGCAAGGAATGGAAGGCCAAGAAGAAGGAGGAGGAGGCTCAACGCAAAGCCGAGGAGGAACGCCAACGCCAGGCGGAACAGCAGCGCCAGGCACAGAACAACGAAGCCAACAACAGCAACCCTGAGACGCCTATTTACGGCCAGCCTCGTGCCATGGCCCAGCCCGTGCAGATGGGTGGTCCCCAGCTTCCTCCTATAGGCTACGCTCCTGCGGCAAGTGGTCAGGCGCCAGCGCAGTATGGCACGCAGAGTCCTAGCGCTATTGGAGAGATGGCTCAGTATGCCGCCGCCAACCCACAGATGTACCCGAGCAGTGCGTCTAATGCGAGTAGCAGCTACCCACAGTCGCCCTACACGCAAGGCCAGACCATGTACCAACAGCGTGCGTCTTATCCGCCTGTTTAAGAAGCTGGTTTGCGCATACTGATGTCTTCAGCAGCCGCGGATAACGGATCGAACTTCCAGCAGTAGACACTTCACTCTTCGCGTTTTGCACACTTTCGGTACCCCCCCAAGTCGTCTTGATTCCTCACAGTCCGGTTTTTCGTCACGACATCCAGCATGGTTGCATCTGCGTTCAGGTTTTTCGACATGCATTTTCACGGGGGCGGCTAAATTTCTTCGGGGGGTGTTTGCGGTCACAAGCAAAGGATACGATAATCACGACTTGATGGTCGCGCCAGAGGTCTTTGGCCGACGACTAGCCTATCATTTTACATGGAAGACCTGTTGCACCAGAGCGCGGTGGTGTCAACGAAAAGAAGACGGCGTTGCCTTTTGGGTCGTGCTCTTTTAGGAGTCAGGCGGCGGCGGCAGAACCTCTCACATTTGCTATCCTCAGCATCAAGATCATGTGGGACGGCGGCCAACGTGCGGGTTTCCTCAAAAGTTTCGGCTGCATCAATTATCGATTCAGGAGCTTCTAGAGACATGCATTCAAACCCGGCGCATCTGAAACAATTCGTCGCTGCTCATCGTTTGGTCATGGGATTAATGCAGGAGGTAAGCGAGGGTACAGGAAGGATATGCTGGAGGGAAAAGCGCAAGTCCCTGGAAGAAAGCACCTTGGCTGCAAATGCCCGTCGTCCTGTCGCTCTGGCGCACGCGCGATCTGTTCAGAACTATTCTTTTCAACACTGTTTTTTCTTTATTTTTTATCGCAGGCGTCTTCATCTCCTTGTGTGTGGCTTCAGGGCGACGTTTGGTAGGCACGGGAAAACCTAGGGCATGTAAATTTGTAGCTCTTTCATTTGCGGAGCCTGTGCAGCAGCAGCAGCAGTCGTCCCTCCTCCCATAACAATGCTGTTTCTGTGTAACAACGGTAGACGTGGCGCACAATATCGTGTACCTACAATTCCCCAAAAGCCCTGTCAGGTTCCAAGGCCGTATTGCTTGCCGCAACAGATTCCGAGATGCGGGATCGAGGAGCAAAATGCGATGTATCACATAAACCAGGATGCGAGTGGGCAGCAAGCATTACGATGGCCGCCGCATGTGGGTATGGAGGGGGGGCGCCACGCCTGCGTCGCAACACGACGGCACTTCCGGGAACGGGGTTCTGGCAGAGAAAAATTGGGCGGCAGGACCGAGAACACGTTCGAAGATTGATCGACTGATGATTCGCGAGCGTCGACTTGTCATGCAAAAGAAATCCCCTCCACCCAGTCCCTAACTTCTCCTTCTCTCCCTCTCAGCCATCATGGAAGGCGAGAGTAGAATGCGATGGCTACATCTTAAGACTACAACGCGGTCTGGGTACCGTTTCTCGTCTGCAGCAAAAGCGCGTGTGCGTCAGTCAGTCGTCGTCGTCGCCCGTACTCCGCCTGCATGCATGCATGCATCATGCAGGCGTGCGTGCATGCGTGCGTGCGCCCGGGCGGCATTGCCGATCCGCTAGAGCTTTTGACTTTTTCCTTCTCCTCACAATGTTTTTTTTTTCCTCTCGCTCTCGAAGCTACCCACCCTTGGGAATATGGCCCCCACACCCCTGTCCCGCCTTACGTGCTCCATTGCCCTTGCTGCAGTTGTTTTTGGCGCTGGGTGGACCCCTCTCCCACCAACACCGCTTGCACCCATGTCGCCGCCTCATCAATGCAACTGAGGTGGGGGTGGGGGGCCATCAACTGAGAGGGCGGCCTGGCCAGCTGCACCAGCCCCTCCCTCCCTTCTTCCCGCCCTACCTACCTATCTGATTACTTACGTCAAATGGGAGGTGTGCGGATACGACAAAAACCAAAGAGCAAGTGGACTTGGCTCCGTTGTGGCGGGTGAGCATCAGCAAATAGGAACGGCTCGCTACTTTCCCTGCAACATCCTAGCTCTTTCCTCGTTTCTTAACCGTGGCGAAGCGTAAACCTAGTGCAGCATCCCCAAATCAAGAATCCATGGCATTGTTCGGCATTTGCATCATCAATGATTAAGTTTAATCTTCCCTTCTTTGCCCCCCAAGGTTGATCTCGGGAAGCAGTGCGCCTGACGGAGGTTGTTGCGTGGGAGAAGATGCGAAGGGTGGGGAACCCCAGCAATGGCCTTGACCTGTTGGGGTTTCAATATTTCTGACCTCACTATTACGCCTCGCCATCGCCCGGATGGCGGCAGTAAGTAAGAGGAGAAAAAGGCGCACATGATCTGGTGAGCAATGTAATGACTGGGTACCAGAGGGGGCAAGCAGGAAAATTTTCTGGGCACCTTCTATGTTGGAAAGATTGCTGTGGAGGCGATCAAGACATGGCGCTGGCGAGCAAGCAAAGAAAGGTTCTTGCCGTACGTTGCCGCCACCCAGCCCTCTCTTACTCCACAATTCTGATTTTTCCCATCCTCGCCGAACTTGCCTTGCATGGCCCTCGCGAAGGTCTGGCGGGGCATGGAACGAACACGCGAGCAGATGCGTTCGCTGACCTCGACACGACAGCAGGAAGGCCCGGCCAGACCGGTTGGAACGAACGGGCGTGACTGCTGCATCGAGCAGCAGCAAGAAGGTTGTCTTGTTCTTTGTATAGCAGAGGCCATGATATTGGTCCGACGAACGCCTGTCGTAGAACCCCGGCGGGCGGGCTCTTGGAGAGTCAAGAACACTGTGTCACGGCCGCTCCGCCCCAAGCCCTCTTGTGCGCCGTTTTCAAGTCCCGCTCCACTCACGGCATGCCAACAAGCAGCAGCCCGTCAGACGTGGTGCGCGTGTGCGCCCCACGGGCTTATGTGTGAACGGGAATGCCCAGCCATACGGAGACACGGCCATGTTCCACGAGCGCGAAAGCGCCGTGTCTCTTTTTATTTTTTCCTTGCTCTCACATTCCCCCTTCGCTTTCTTTGTGTTGAGCGCCTGGCCGAGCGAGTAGGAACCGCTGTGGTTTTGGGCAATGCACCGCGAGAACGGCAGCTGATGGATATCACGCGACCAACGCCGTCACCCCCTCACGCCGCACAATGCCGCATCATGCTGAGCAGAAAAGTTCCTTATTGCTGCTGGGTCGGATGGCTCGGCAGCCATGTTCTTGTGCAAGGACGGTTGGCAAGCCAGCTGCGCGGGCTCGCGTCCCGGCGACGAGGGGCCTCGGGCGGGCTCTAGGAGAGATTGGGGCTTCCCAGCTGATGCCTGCTGCCGTTGCTTTAGCCGCTCATCCTTTTTCGAAAAGCGGGTAGCGAGGCGGGAAGCAACCTTGCAAGAGGATAAGGCTGTGGGAGGGGGTGGGCGGTCTGCAGTGCTGCTGCGTGTGCGAGTGTGTCAGGCGCTACTTGGTTGGCTGCATGGCTTGGGCCTGCGGGGTGACGCTCGCGCCCGGCAGCAGGCAGTGTGTCATGCGAGTGAGTGTTTGACGTTCTTGTTACACGGCAGTAGCGTGGTCCACGGCGGCCTGGCAGAAAGTTGAGGCGCGAATGAGCCGCAATTAAGCTTGTCCCGGGCTGGTTGCGTGCTCGTTGCGGGCCGCGCCTTCTCTGACGGCGAGCCAGCAACGCGGTAGCTTCGCGGGCTAGGGTTTGTGCTCGGGCTGTCCCTGGCGGGCGCTGATTCAAGCTCTACGCGCAGCCCGGGGCACCAACGCTCGCCGGCGCGCAAACCACCAGCTCCCGCCCCAGCGCCAGCACCGCTCCAGCGTGCCGCGCCCGGGGTAGCCTCAACGCCGGCAGCGCGCAGGATTGCCGGCGCGGGCAAACGTGCGCGCTAGGGCGGCCGCGCCCGCTGCCGCTGCCACATGGCTCTCCCCCAGCTAGCACTCGCTCCGCCGTCAGCCCTACACCTAGCGAGAGCCGCGAGAGCGGCGCCCGGAGCACACAGCTAGCTGGGATTAGGACCGGAAGATCGCCTGTCAGATCCTGCGCCATGCTCCCTGGTTCCTTGCGGCAATCCCGCCAGCCATGCCTCGAGTGATCTGCCGCTACGGCAAGCCAGCGCCGCCGAACCACCTCGAGCCTTGCTCGATGATTGCGCTCTGCAGCTGGGGTCCGGCCCGCCGAGGGGGCCACGGCCCTGCTGCGCTCCCACTCCTCCCCGAGGCCATGTCCTTCCCAGCCCGCCGGGTCCTATGGCGATGCCTTGGTCAGCAAACGTCTAACGGTTCGAGGAAAGGCGCAGCGAGACGCTGGCCATCGCCTACTACAGGCCCGCTACGTGCCAGTGCAGATACTGAGGCCGCCCTGCGAGCCACGCCCTCTCTCCAACCGCCGGCGGTGTTGTTGGCCTTTCGGAAGTAGACTGCGGATTTACGGAGCATCGGCGCACCTGCACGCGCCGTCACTGTGCGCGCGTGCGCACGTGACCAATTAACGCTCCCGTCGCCGAAAAATGTTCGAGACGACCAGGGCTGCACTGACGTTGCTTGTCGCGACCCGGCACCCAACCCTTCCCACCTCGGCCACCACCCACGCTTTTTCCAATGCAGGTGCTGAGCTGTCGCGCCTGCCTCTGGCACTGTCTGCGCGCCGTCGCTCACCGCGCTCCGCTTACACCCCTCGTTCGTCGCGTCAATCCCCAGCGATCGCCGAGCCGAGCACTTGCACTCGCGCTGCAGCGCCGTCGTAACTATGCAACCGTAGAAAAACGCCAGCCCGACGCCCTGGACGCACAATTTCAGAGAGAGGCTGTAGAAGCATCGCGGGGCAAAAATTCCGCCGGCAAACCCTTCAGACAGCCGCAGAAAAACCCATACCATGGGTCATCGCTTCGACAGGAATTGCAAGAGAACAGGAAGAAAAGTCTAAATGATCCGGGTCACAGCGAGCTGTCTCCCGCAAAGAGACGAAGGCTGAAGACGGAACTTGAATGGACTGGTGGCGACCCAGTCAAGCTCGCAGAGACTGTCCAGAAAAGGCTGGCGAAAGGTGACCTTCAGGCGACCTTAGACTTGGTACGCTTCGCAAGCGGCCTACAAGATTGTGTTGTGAGCTGGAACCACATCATAGACCACTTCATGACCGAGGGTCGGGCTACCCAGGCCCTGAAAGTTTACAACGAGGTGCGACTGTCCGCTCTCAAACTGCGTCATTCGCTAACAAAGTATCGTGCGTGCAGATGAAGAAGCGGGGGCAGAAACCCGATGCTTATACCTTTATGATTGTACTACGAGGCCTCGGAAACCATGCGCACAACCCCTCTAGCGTTGGAAATGCACTTGCAGTGTACCATTCCATGTCGGCTCCGAATTCGCGGGTCCCTCCTTCCGTAATGCATTCAAACGCAGTCCTGCGCGTATGCTCGAGAGCGAACGATATGGACGCCTTGTGGGGCGTTGCAGCAAATCTGCCCGAGAAGGGGCCAGGTGCGGCCGATGCCTTCACGTACACCACGATCCTCCAGGCCATAAGACAACATGCGCTTTTAACGCCATATGGAATGTCAGTAGATGAGATAGCGCACAAGCGAGAGGAGGCGATAGTTGACGGAAGGAGAATGTGGGTGGACATAGTGGCCAAATGGCGGTCCGGAGACATCATCATTGATGAAAATCTGGTGTGCGCTATGGGGCAGCTGCTTCTGATTGGACAACGTCCCAGGGATTGGGACGATGTCCTGTCTCTCCTTGAGCAGACTATGGATATTCCCCGGCTTTTGCGGCACCTGGGCGATGACCGGAAGGCAAAAATGCCTTTGCACGACACGCCCCAGGATATGAGGATAGAAGATTCCACTCGGATCGACCCAACGGATAAGATGCGCCGTGGTGGTGAGTTTGACCCTGTCGAGCTCGGAAAGACTGTTGGACGTGGCCGGCGCAGCATGGCCTTTGCCAAGCCGAGCAATCCTTCTCTCTCCCTCGTCTTGCATTCGTGTTGGAAAATGATGGCCAGAAAAGCGGCTGAGGACTATTTCAACCTTCTCACCGACTCGGACAGTTGGGGCATTGTTCCCGACGAAGCTAACTTGCATATGTACCTGCGCATTCTCCGCCAGGCCCGCGCATCTGCAGCCGCTGTTGAGTTTCTCAAGGACGAATTTGATGGCCCTCGGTTCCGCGTTGGCATGAAGCTGCAGGCGAAGACGTGCAGAGTGGCAATGAGCACCTGCGTCAGGGACAAGAAGAACCCCAATGTTTTGGACCATGCCAATAGCATCCTGGATATGATGGCCACTTTCCTCGCCGAACTGGATCTGCGCACTTTGGCGATGTATACGAGGCTGCTGACATCGGTTTCCCAGACCGACCAGCTTCTGAAGAGCCTCGAGCGACTGGGTCCTCATTTCGTGAACGTCAAGAAGATGCTCAGAAATGACGAACGCAAGCCGCTTGCACAGGAGGATTGGGACGCAGCGCTCGAATTTCTTTACGGGATGATTTCGTGCTACGATCGTCTAAAGAATAAGAGCGACGTGCCGCAAGAACACTACGCGGCGCTTATGGAACGGAAAGCGAAGATACACGCATTTTACGGGAGGGAAATCCTGAAACGGGAGAAGAGGCAGGGCAAGGACGTCAGGAATCCGGAACTCAACACAGATCGTCGGGCTGAGCTGAAAGCTAAACGGCGGCGAGAGGAGGGGAGCATGAGCCAGGCTAATGAAGAGGACGAGGATTAGTGCTCACGGAGAGAAGGAGGGAATGGCATTTGAAGGTGCTTGTATTATTTTTTGAGGGATAGAGGTTGGAGACATAGGCGCCCTTACTTTGTCACAAGTACTTTAGATATCCCTTAAACATTACTATTGGATGATCGAGTGCTGACCACTCTTCAGGAAAGAGCGGGCTTGGCTTCCACTCTCCTTTTCTTCAGGATACATTATCTTGACCCTTTTCGAGAATTCAATATGCAGGCGGAGTTAGATCGCTACGCTCGGAGATTGGATGAAAGCATGGTCGCAGGCTGCATTCTTTGCAAGCTGGGTGGACGAAAGGCAGTGCTGTTTTTTTTTTTTTTTTTTGGTTAGCAGTTCTTGGGCGAATGGACAGCTTGGCAGGGATGGCGGGAACAAGCAAGCATTCCGCCGTTGCAAGAGGCGTCGGCAGCACGTGGGTGACAGCGCGTGGATCGCGTGCGCGGACCCTTCAAGTCAGTTGGAGCTTGTGCACCCGCCCTCTCTGAGTCGCGTCTTCATTTAAGCTTCCAAACGCGCCACTCACCTCACCCAAGCTCCTTCCGAACCACAAGCTTCTACATTCCTCCATCCTGCTGCTGCTGCGTTCCTCATTCCATCTCGCCCTGTCTAACGCCCGCATCTACTTCCAATTCGTCATGTCCGCCCCGACCGAAGAGAAGAAGGCCGACGCCGAGACAGCCCCCGCCCTCACCACCGAGACACCCGCTGCTGAGCAGTCTGCCACTGCGACCGAGTCTGCCACTGCCGAGAAGACCGAGACTGACAAGCCTGTCGCTTCGACCACAGACGAGGCCACGAAGCCCGAGCCCGCTGCTGATATCGCTGCTGAGGGTGAGGCAAGCAAGACGGACGAGGCAGCAAAGCCCGATGTCCCTACAAAGGACGAGGCGCCTGCGAAGCCCAGTGAGGCCGCTGCAGCACCCGTTTGGCTCGAAATTAACGACGATCATCCCATCAACAAGCTGCTCAAGGCGCTTCCCGACTTGATCACCGGTGCTGACGGCCACAACGAGGTCTACGGCATCCACCTCGACCCTACTGGTCCCTTTCACACCAAGCTCATCCTGCAGAAGTTCCTGCGTGCCAATGCCAACGATGTTGACAAAGCTAAGAATCAGCTGGCCGAGACTCTGAAGTGGCGTGGCTCCTTCAAGCCTCTTGCCGCCCTTGACGAGGCTTTTGCCAAGGACCGCTACGAGGGCCTTGGATACGTGATTGAGGCCGAGGGCGTTCCCGAGAGCCCCAACAAGAAGGACATCATCACCTTTAACATCTACGGCGCCGTCAAGGATAACAAGGCCACTTTCGGTGACGTCGAAGCGTAAGTCATGTTTCAATCTTCTGCTAGCTCACACTTGCTCCACTGATGGGCTTGACATAGTGAGGCCATCGCCTTCGGCCGCAAGTCCGACATGCGTGAGAAGCTACCGCACTTCACACGCAAGTTCTTGCCGCCCAAGGAGCCGATGGCCGCAGAGCAAATCTGGCAGGGCCTTGTCTGCCAAGAGATACGCACCCTTTCCCCCGTTGTGCAGACCTTACTAACTTATCCCCCGCAACAGATTCCTCCGTTGGCGCGTCGCTCTCATGGAGATGGGGATTAAGAAGCTCAACCTGGCCAACGCTACTCAGCCCATCCCCGACTATGGCAACGGCCCCGATCCGTATCAGGGCATCCAAGTCCACGACTACCTGAGCGTCTCCTTCATCCGTCAGGACCCTAATGTGAAGGCTGCATCGCGCCGCACCATCGACCTGTTCTCTAAGGTCTACCCGGAGACTCTGAGCCGCAAGTTCTTTGTCAACGTGCCTGTTGTCATGGGCTGGATGTTCCAGACCTTCAAGCTCATCCTCCCGAAGGAGACCACCAGGAAGTTCACCGTCCTCTCCTACGGTAACCAGCTTGCCGGTGAGCTCGGCCCCAACGTCCCGGAGGTCTACGGCGGCAAGATTGGCGGTCTCGAGACCATTGGCGAGCAGACCAAGTTCTAGAGAACCAACATGCTGCTGCGGCTTTGCACGCTACTTTCTGTCACATCACGATCATCAAACACCACTGTATGATTCGGGATTTTCCCAAAATTCGGCGTTGCTCGGACCGGAATGATTTCGCTTCTTTTTTTTTCTTTTTTCTATTTTCGCCTGATACCATGGGAAATGTTCGCCGTATGGGTTATCGTCCTTCTCCACTCGATTCAGCCTTTGTTCTCTGCTTTTTCTTCTGGAGAAGGGTGACTTTCTCTGCTACATATGACGTGCGAGCGCGAGACGTAATTCGGGAGATGGTTGTCTCGTAGTAGATTAATAGCTGTAGAGCAAGTGAGGAATAGAAGCACAATGTCACACTATACCAGAGTCAAGTGAAAGTCTCATGGCTTTAACATGTGTTCTTGTTTCCGCATTGCTACGTGTTGACTATTTGCGAATCCGTGACTCTGCAGTTGAATCCATAACCATGGCTATAAGCAGGTTTAGCGTGTCCGATATGCTGTTATACACGCACTAGGACCCGAATGAATGCGCACCGCTGAGTAGAAAGCCAATTCCATGCTTTTTTACATAAAAGCCCACCGTCAACTACGAAATCAACACATCCAACACAAGTAACAAGCATACTTACGAGCTTCAGGATCTCATATTGCGATATCTCAAGCCCGGGGGAATCCCAAGCCACTCACACACGCAACTTGAGGCACAGCACCGCACCAAGGCAGATCAAGGTGCGGAGATACGCGAAAGGGCAACATATACATATACGCACACAGCCAAAGTCAAAGCCAAAAACAGTCACAACAATTCTCTCTCTCTAAAAAAAAAATTAAGACCAAGGAAATGGCAAGGGGGGATCTGTGGTGGATCGGTCTAGTCGTTTTCGTTCTCGGCCTCGTCGTGTTAACCCACATCCTCAGGGTCATAGCAGCTTATAAGGAGGAGATGCGCCGGCGCAGGATCGATGCATGGTACCGGGAGGAGTTCGAGCGCACCCGAGCCGCTCGTGAACCGTCCCGCGCTTTTGATCGGGCGCACGAATTGGAGGAGGGGAGGGGTGGGAACGAGGGTGGTGGACCGGAGAGAGAAGGGGCTGACGCTGCGGTTGACACTGGGGCTGGGGCTGAGTCTGAGCAGAGGCAGGAAGCGGCGCAGGTTCAGGTGGAGAAAGGGGGGCGGAAAGGGGTTGAGGACGACGGGGCGGGGGGACGTACTGAGAGCGAGGGCGGAAGAGAAAGCGCTGGTGATGGGGAACATTGTGGTGAAGGCGACGGGGAGGGGAGGACGGCAGATGCTGATGGAGAGCGGGGCCAGAAGGAGGACCACGATCGGAGAAAAGGGGAAGTGGAAAGCGAGAATACTGATCAGAAGAGGGAAATGGAGGCGGAGGGCCAAACAGAGGTGATTCGAAGGCCTGATAAAGTGCATCCAAGGTGAATGGAGCAACTAGCAGATTGATAGTATGTGACTAGCTAGCATGTCATAGTGGTGATGATAAAGTGACGGAGTTAGTGGATTCCATGCTATTCGACTCCCTTCGTTGTTTGCTACCTTGTTTGCTATTGCTTAGTCATCTGGCGCGTATATATACGCCGCCCAGCAGATAGCTTATGGATCATTCTGCGCAACCGTCATAAAGGAATGAGTAAGTTTGTCGAGGGTAGGATATCTACGACTCTTAGAAGAATGGCGATAATGGAAACACTAGATAAATTAGTGTAACAGTAAAGTTTATCAATTATTATGCTCTTGAACTTAACTTGTTGTGTACAAATTTTTGAAATGAATTAGAAGCAATTCAAGGTAATAAATACCTAACGTGAAGTCCTGATCACGGTGATTTTAACCTCAACATATTTTAGAATGGTTGAGCACTAGAGCATGGATTGGGCATCATGTTTTCAAATAGAAAAAGTGGAAGTTTTGCTACATTTTACGCTTCTTGACATGCATGGCGCCTTGTTGCCTTTTGAATCAAGTAACAACTCCACAGAAATGGCAATGCAAAGACCAAAAGTAAGCCAACTTTCCGTTCAGCATACACTCGTCTCACGGTATTATATCCTTGCCTTCCACATAAAAAAAGTCATTACCTCATCCATCATTACTCATGCGATGAAACCACGGAACAAACTTATCAATCTAAGCCAACGGAAGCGACCAGCACCAACCGCCCTTTTAACGAATACGGGTATCACGAGTTATGGCCTCCTGCCTCGTCCTCCTCCTCCTCTCCCCTTCTTCCACGTTTCTGTTCCATCTACACCTCCTTCCCCTTCCCCTTCCCCTCTCCACTTCCATTCAAACCTTCATCCGCACCCACCGGCAACGGCACCGTCTTCGGATCGGGCAGGTCCAGCACCGATGGCAAATCGATCACTCTCGAATCGTCGTAGGCAAACTCGTCGTGAATCGTTATGGGCGGCTCCTGGCCGCCGGGAGGGCCGCGACTCGAACTCATGGAGTCTGATGGCCCGGTACCTTCGTTACCGGATCCGGGCGGCTTGGTGCCAGGGACGAGCACGATCTTGGGCTCGTTGCTGAGGTCGGACTGCGAAGACTGGGCGCTGGCGGCCTCGCGCTCGAGGCGGACCTCGCGGCCGCGCTTGTGGCAGTACCAGAAGACGAAGAGGAGAACTGTAGTCAACACCGTTAGCATCGGCATCAAGCGAAGCAATGGAGTTGAATCAAGGCGGTAAGGGTAGTTTGGGAGGACTTACTGAACACGGCCAAGCTCATCAAGACATTCGTTCCCGTCACCACAGCCGGGAAGCGAAGCTTCAGGAAGTTGAGGATGGCTCGCAGCATGGCAGCGATGGCGCCCTGTTCCGAGACGAGCTTCTTCAACGGCGGGTACTTCTTCGCATACTTGTAGCCCTGCTTAGCATACTTCTGACTCCGAGTCTTCTGCTGCTTCGCGCTCGCGGCGTTCAAATGATCGTCGGGCTTCTCTGCTGCAGCAGCCATGAGCTCCGGAGCCAAGGCTGCCGTGACCTTGGTGGGCAGCTGCTTGATAAGATTCTGCAGGAAGGGCGGCAGTGAGCCGTACATCTTGTCGAGCTGCTTCTCAGAGTCCTTGAGCAGGCGCTCGAGGTCGTTGTAGGCATGAGGGGCGCCATTGACCAGGTCCTTGAGCACCTGCTTGAACTTCTCCATCAGGTCCTGCGACTCCTTGCTGAAGCTGAAGACGCGGTTGTTGACGGCAGCCAGGTTGAGTTGGTCCAGCACTTCGGCCAAGTCCTGTTTCTCCTTGGCGGCCTCGGCCTCGAGGTTGATGGTTCCGTCTGCATTGAGCTCGACACCCTCGCCCTTCCGGACCGTTTCGGCGGCGGCAGCTAATGTGTCGGCGGCTTGGGTGGTGTCGGCTTTGGTCTGGCGCATGCTCTGTGATTATTCGAATCAGTCATGATCCAGGCCGGGGCGGCGTATTCCTTACCTTTGCGCGCCTGGGGATATCAGGCACCCACGCCCAATAGTTCTTCCTCTTCTTATCCTCGGGCGTGGTGACGGGTGGGGATTTCGGTAGAGGGATCTGATCCGCACCGTCCATCAGCGCCGTCTGCGCATCTCTGCCCTTTGTTTGCGCCGGGTCGGCGGCAAGATCGTGCTCGAGAAGGATGGGAGCTGTGGCAGCTTTCGGTCGCGCGGGTAGCGGCGGCGGGATCTCTTCCTCGTCGTCGCCGGCTTGTGAAGTGATCCTTTCCAGAAAGGCTTCCTCCTCTGCGTTCAGAATGGGCGACTTGGGCTCGGTGTCACCCTGAGCCTCAGCGGCAGCCTTCGCAGCGGCGGCACGCTCCTCGACCTTCTTGTCGCGATTGCTCTTGAACTTTCTGAATGCGAAATATTCCAGCATGGTCGTGACGCCAGCGGGCTGATGCGTTGGAAACGAAAGCTTGGATCAGGCGTGGTGAGTTTTTAGGATGGCGGGGGGTGTTATTCCATTAGGTGTAGGCGGTTGCGAGAGCTTGACGTAGGGTATGCAAGAGGTGTGGCATAAAGAGGCGTTGCGCTGGCAGGCATGTGATGGCGCGCCGACCTGATAGGCCTATCAAGTCGGCGTCCATGACGACCGGAAGCATCTTGTGGCGGCGGAGGTGCGCGAGATCTTGGACTGGGCGAGACTTGCGTCATCCTGTGCCAGGGTGCACAGCCGACTCGCCTCGTTCCCACAGCCACCATCACCGCCACCGGCTGCTACATCTTGTTCGAGCTTCTCTGGGCCGCCATCTATTTCACACAACCATTCATAGACATAGTCGTCTCCAATAGCCTACGGCTCTAGTAGGACGTTAAACCAAATAAAAAAAAATCGTAGACATGAGACAAAATAATCCGTGGCCCTATTCAGCGCCTACATGAGACTTCTGTAAGACGCATTGCTATTCCAAATCTGGTATCGGGAAGCCGAGCAAAATCTCCATTGGAAAGAAAACAATCTCCACGCTAAGCACACCCGAGCGCATATGCTTTTTCACAAAGCCTCCCACGTCTGCCCGCCCATGGCCACTAATCGGTTGAACAGCTCGTTCCTCAACGGCAGCGCCGTGACCTTCCACACGGCGCCCATCTTATCCGTGATCTCCAGGCCATCCGCCACCTCCCTGTTCATCGCCCAGCCGACGACCAGCTTCGTCTTCCACCCGTAACCGCCGACCTTCTTCAACTCCCTGATCTCGGCCACCGGCACGCTCCACGCCGGGTGCACGCCGTCTTCCTCGGCGCCGCCAGATCGCCCGCCTTCCATCCTCGCCTGCTGCCTCTCCACCTTCTTCTCGTCGGTGCTGAAGGCCACGCACGGAATCGTCGCCTTGGTGGTGATGTAGACGGCGCCCTTCCGGCCGTGGTACCTGCCGGCGAAGCTGACCGGGCCGCTCCTACGCTCCTCGTCGCTCCGCCTCGCCGCGACGCCGAGGCGGTCCTTGGCCTTGTCGGACCCGGTCTTGGCCTTGACTGTGTCGGCGCCGATGGCCGTGCCGACGACGCCCTTGGTGGTGCCGCGGAAGAAGTTGAGGATGCGCGCCCCCTTCTTGCCGTGCGCCTTGGCCTTCGCCGCGTCGATGTCGCCGCCCGCCGTCTCGTGCGCCACCGACTCGTCGTGCTGCGCGATGGCCGCGTCGAGCTCCGCCTCGGTCGCGTTGAGCGGCGGGTCCGCGCCCGTCGTGCGGAGCTGCTCGTCCGTGATGGCCGCCGGGGCGTCGGGCGGGGGCGTTGCGGCCGACGGAGGTGGGGGCAGCGGTGCCTTGTTGGCCTCGCCAATGCGGAGCAGCGTCAGGGTCAGCTGTGCGTTTGTTGGCACGCCCTTGAGGAGCGTATTGCGGATCTCGAGCAGCTTCTGCCAGTGCGGGAAGGTGTGGTTGAGCCAGGACAGTCCACGTGAGATGATGGGGTCGCCGAAAAAGCCAAAGCCTGCGCCGAAGGTGACTCCCTTGACAAACATGTACGAGGTGATGAAGAAAGAAACCAAGAGGAGTGGTACCACGAGTGCTGCGAGGCGGAGGCGGTAAGTGTTTCGGGGAAAAGGAGGCGTCGGAGAGAGGGCGCTGCGCAGAACTGTCAGTAACCAGTACTGATGCGGAGAGGAGTGAGTTTTCATACTTTCCAAACCTCTCCCATGTATCCGTTACTTCTGCAAGCCCATGCATGACCGGCCTCATCTTCGACCACATGGCCGTCTCCATGGGCACTTTCGTTTTGTCATGCTTAGCCGTCGGCTTCCCACCACCGGCCGCGTCTTTTGCGTCGGCAACTCCTGCAGCAAGTGCTGTGGGATCGGGCGTTGCGTCTTGAGGCGAACCATCTTCAGAAGGCGGCTCCGCCTGGGGATGCTTGCCGGCGACACTGCTGAGGGTGACGGAGGCGAGACCGTTGACGAAGTTGCTAGCTTCCTGCTCCACCGCCTCGCCCTTGTGATTTTCAGGCGCGCCGGTTGCGCTGTCATGGCTACCCAGAACACCCGCCTTTGGCTTCTGAACGCCGCCCGTCTTCCCATCTACAAGGGCAATCGGGGCCGGCGGGAATAGGAAGTCCCGCGAAGGAGGGTACGCGATCAAAGCGACCATCGTCGCGGAGAATAAGGGGACCAGGAAGTCAAGTCCCCAAGCAAGAAAGTAGATCTGGAATCACTCGAGTGAGACTCTGCAAGAAGCAGCTTTGCTGTCACACTTACAGTGCAAAACCACGCCGTCCTCCTTGTCTCCCTCCAACTCCTCAACCTCGCGACCTGCTTTCCGGCTCCTAAAACCCCAATGATCTGCCGTTATCAGCTCTGAATTCATCAAATACGCCGGAAAAATAAAAAGCAGGCAAAGACCCGAGCAACACTTACCACCGTCATATACAACCTCTCCACGTTAGCCCTCAACTTATCCGGGCTAAACTCTTCCTCGTCCGCAATGTTCAAGTCCAGGTTCCCCGGCACCGGGCGGTCGTACTGCTTGACGTGGTAGATCTGCTTGTTGAAGCGCCGCAGCAGCAGCCACAGCTCCTCGTTGTCCATGCCGCCCACGAGCGGCTCGGCGATCTCGCGCTTCGGCTCGTGCCAGCCCAGGTTGACCACCTCGGCGTCGTGCTCGCGCTGCGCTGCGCCCTTGTTCGCCTCCGTCGACACCGTTTCGCCGTTGACAAGGGTCACCGCTTCCGGCTCGGCGTCGCCCGCCATGGCCAGCGCGTGCGAGAGCGTCGGCTCGTCACGCAGCGTCGGCGCCGCCTCTTCTTCCTTTGCGGGGTCCGTCGTTGCCGTCGTGTCCGAGGGGACGGGGATTGGGAGGAGGTCTTTAAAGACCGTGCCTGGCCTGTTGTTGTCTGTCATGATAGTGGGAATCCGGTGAGAAGGAGTGAGAAGGATCCAAGATGGCTGCTTCTGAGCCTAAAATCTATGTCACCCCACCGTATAGAGGTGCGGAGGTACGAGACAAGAAGCAGGCAATGAGGTGTAACACAACAGTAGCAGTAGGGCGTTTTTCTTCAACCGCCGATGGCACCTGCCTCTCCCTTTTTTCCTTGGACATGTGGACATCTGTATTGCGCAATGATGCCATGGCCCTGGCTAGCCGGGAACGCGCAATAACCTTATGCTCAATCAGGAAGTGACAAGTGCTTGATGGGGTTGTCTCACAAAGAACGGCTTGCGCGTGTCCAACTAAGGCGGCTTTTATGACGTAGGCGGCTGCAACACAACGCCATCGCTCCTTCGCCGTGGACAGTAGCGGATAAGAAAGACTAGTGCCCGTTCTCTTCTCGCGCGCGGAGAAGAGAAAAGGAGAGGCCCGATTGCCGCGCTTTGAATCCGATCTGGTACGTGATCCGCGTTGGGGTGCGCGCCTGTTTACAGTAAGTATGATGTCGACAAGCACTGATCGACGCGACCATCCCAGTCGCCAATCGCCCAGTTCCCCCATCCGATGCACGGACTGCCGTCATCCTCCTTTCAACGTCTCAGGACAATGACGCTACGAAAGCAATTGAAACAGTCTTATCGCGTATACTGGTCTAAAAATACACTCATGCTACCCCGCCCAATGCCCTCTCCTTGCGTCCGGTTCCTTTCCAAAGACTAGCGCCACGAACGCCCATTTGAGAGTGAAGAGATTCTTTACAGAAGTTCGTTAGATGTTAGGAGAGAGGAGATCGTATTTCACGCATGCTTCCACCTGTAGAGTGTTAGTATGGAAGATAAGTAAGGAACGACGGTAAACGGCACTTACACTTTCTACCGAAGCCCGTAGCCAACTGCGAGCCTCCAGTCCAGCCCAAACCTTGAGCATCGAGAAGTCCGCATCACGGACGATATGCCTACCGCTCTGGGTGCCTAGCTTGCGCAGAATAGGTAATGCCCTGAAGAATCGTTAGCGTGATGATGTTCCTGGACGCTTGCACATCGCGCTTACCCAGCGAAGAGATCCATCTCCGGATCCAACTGCCTGCCGATTCCTTCGAGCAACAGTATACTCAGGACAACATTGACGAAGTCACCCTCGAGCCTGACGTGGTGCTGCCTGACCATGGTTAACACCTCGTTCAAGATGTCGCCGATCTTGATGTTGCCAAGAGCGAAAGTACGGCTCTTCACACCCAGCACCAAGTGCTGCATCTTCAGCGCAAAAACCTCCTTGTCGAGAACAGCCTCGGGCTGCCTGCATCGCTCAACCATTAAATGACCCGACTTGTAGCCGTCGAACTCGGCTACTGCCTTGAAAAGATCGAGGAAGTTCTTGCGATTCTTTTCGTTCAGCTCAGTAACGAGGCCAGTGTCGATGAAGATGAGTTGAGGGCGATAGCCCTCGTTATCGATTTGCTGGAGCTCCGCGTTCCATGCTCTGCGCTGGCCCTTCAGCGGCGTCAGCCGCCGGATTACTTCCTCGGTTACATCGGTCGAGTTGTTGACGCCTTCGGGAGTCTTCCTAGTCTTGAACGAGGGGATGTCTGGCGTCTCCGGCTTGTAGAAGCGAACCATGATGTTACCTGGATGCAGGTCGGCATGAATGAAGTTGTCTATTAGGACCATGTGCAAGAAGGCATTCAACCCCTCGTCGGCAATTTCCTTCCGGTACGACCCGCCACCATTCTGGAGGAGGTCTTCCAGAGCGATTCCGTGAGCGAATTCCTCGACAAGTACTTGCCGAGTGGTGTATTCATTGTAAGGGAAAGGGAACCACGCAGTTGTCCGGTCTTTGAAGTTCCGACGGAAAAGAGTCAAGTTCGCGCCTTCTATCCTGAGATCTAGCTGTAGTCTCATCATTTCAGAAAACTGCTTTACCTCATCCGGAAACGAAAGCCACTCCATGGTAGGTATCGCGTTAATGACGTGGGCAAAGAAAGACATTATTCGCAAATCTCTGCGGACAACCTTTTCTATGTTCGGGTGCAGGACCTTGATAGCCACGTACGATGAGGGAATTCGATGCGGCGTGCTCTTCAGCGTTGCGCCAACATTCCTCTTCAGCACTTGGCGGAGGTTTTCGGGCCCATCTACATCCGACGCAACAGGCGCAGCGAGATCAGGCTTAAGCTTTGCCCTGTAGACCTGGGCGATGGCACCAACGCCAAGTGGCTTTTCGTCGAACTCGTCG
Organism: Lasiodiplodia sp. KE8368; assembly: GCA_023087525.1. Classification (NCBI taxonomy): domain Eukaryota; kingdom Fungi; phylum Ascomycota; class Dothideomycetes; order Botryosphaeriales; family Botryosphaeriaceae; genus Lasiodiplodia; species Lasiodiplodia sp. KE8368. The sequence continues at coordinate 556,589 of JAJMYN010000008.1, read as the reverse complement.
AATATATCCTCAAAATTGCGTCCGTCAAACGCCCTCTTCACAATCCGTTTGGTATCATGCAGGGAATGTGCCGGCGCGTTGGAGTGGAGAGACGACATGTACTTGCACATTTCGGTAGGGAATATGTCTGTCCGCGACGCTGCCCATTGGCCGAGCTGAGCAGCAGTGGAATCAGTACACCGTAATTCGCGTGGTCGATACTATTTCCTAGACCTACCTTAATGAAGGCTGCCCCGGCTCTCTCCATACTCCTGACCAGGAAGGCGTACCACCACAGCGTGCCACTTCTCTCATTATCCCTATCGGGCACCCTTCTCCCAATCCAGATGACCGGCACCGTCAAGATGACGGGCACAAAGATCACGACCAGGTGGGCGAAGCGAAGCCCGGTAGCCAGCGGCTCCCAGATGTAGTTCTCGAAGAAGAAGTAGAGGCCCTTGCGAAAGGTCTTGGAGTGCTGGATCACCTTGGGAACCTGGTTCTTGAGCTCGGCACGCGACGCCTCGAGCATGAGCTGCTCGCCGGTGCGGTCATCGTCATCGTTGCTCTGCTGCGACAGCGCGACGAAAGCGGCGGGGCTGAGGGCGGTGGTGGCGGCGAAGAGCAACACGCTGCCGCCGAAGCGCGAACGCGGAGGGGCGCGTAAGGAAGGGAGCGAAGTGTAAGCTCGGCCGGGCGATCGCGACGAGAAGGCGCTGCGTATGGATTGTGGTCTGCTAGCTCTTGCGAAGGCGGAGCGCGCCGCGGTAGGCTGGCCGGCGCGGAGGTGCGGGCGGAGGCATTGACGGCCGAGTAGGAGGACCGCCCTCATAGTCTCAAGGGGACGGAGCGGGGCAAAGGCTGGCTATGATCGGTCGGCAGCCATGGAGGGTCGCGAGAGTGACGAAGGAGAGTGGCTGTTGCCTCGAAAGGCAGGAGCGGAATCTCGATGGGATGACGTCGCCCGGTCGCGCCCGGTCGCCCGCAATTCTCCGGGCAACCACCGAGCGCGCCGCAGCAGGAAAACATGTGAAGATGAATTTGAATTGTCGCTCAGCAGCTATACACACGAAAAAGATCACAGACTCTGCAGTCTTCCATCTATGGGAGCACTCTGCTCCTCACGCCGTCACGAAACCTTCGAACCCGTTCTCCAGCGCCTTACGACACTCCTGCGTGTAGAGCGGGATGCCGCCAGCGTAGCTCAGTTGTTCTCTCGGCTTACCGGGGATGTTCGCGCCCATGTACCAACTGTCAACGTTGTGGAAGAGCGTTTCCTTGCTGATCTTCTCGACTTTGTCGTGCCACTCCTGTTCGCTCGCCGTCGTAGGGTCGATGTAGTTGATGCCCTCCTTCCTCATCTTGGCCATGGCGTCGAGAATCCAGTCGGCCTGGCATTCGATGCAGCTGGGACCGTTGCTGAAGGCCGTCGGACCGTGAGCGCCGTAGAGGAAGAACATGTTGGGAAAGCCCGACACCGTCATGCCCAGGTGGCTGTACGTGCCGTTCTTCCATTTTTCACTCAGGTCCATGCCGTTGACGTCCTTGAGACCCATGGTCTTCATGCCGCCGGTCACAGAGTCGAAGCCGGTGGCTAGCGCAATGACATCGAACTCCCGTTCTTTCCCATCGGCCGTCTTGAGGCCCTTCTCAGTCACCTCGACAATGGGCGTCTTCTTGGCGTCGACGAGCTCGTTCTCCGGCCGGTCAACCATTTCGTAGAAGTTTTGCTCGAGAGAGGGCCGCTTGGTACCCCAAGGATGCGGCTTCTCGAGTGGTGCGAGGATATCGCGCTTGACGGGATCCGTGATGCGAGCACGCACCTTCTTGGCCCAGAACTTGTACGCCTCGTCATTGGCCTTTTCATCGTACAGCATGTCCTTGTACGTTCCGAGCCAGAAGAAGAAACCGCCCTTCTGCCAGAGCTCCTCGTAGAAAGCCTCGCGCTGTTCCGGAGTGTCGTCTAGTGTGTTGCGGTCGACAAAGTCCATGGGGAAGCCCGAGAAGGTTGTCATGCGGTATTTGTAGATGTCAGGGTAGTCCTTCTTCTGCTTCTCCTGCTCCTCCTTGGTCAACTTCTGCTGGCGCATTGGCAGACAGAGGTTGGGAGTGCGCTGGAACACCGTCACGGACTTGGCCGTCTTCGCCGTCTCCTGTGCAATCTGGATGCCGGTGGAGCCAGTGCCGATGACTGCTATTCTCTTCCCAGCCACATCAACGCCCTCGGTGGGCCAAAAGGACGAGTGGTGCATAATCCCCTTGAACTTGTCAAGGCCGGGCCAGTCAGGGAAGTGGCGCTTCGCTGCGAAGCCTGTGGCGCAGATGAAGAACTTTGAGTATGCAGTCCGGCCGTCTTCCATCTTCACAACCCATCTTTGTGAAGGCTTTTCAAACTGTGCGTGAACGACCCTCGAATCGAAAGCGACGTCTTTCTTGATGTCAAGCTGCTCGTCGACGAAGTTGAAGTACTCGCGCAGTTCGCTGTAGTCTGGGTACTTCTCGGTCCAATTCCAGTTCTGCACCATTTGGTTAGCCATCTGTCACTGCTGATTTTGACCGGGCTAGCGCCAACCTTCCAGAGCTTGTCAAGACTGTATTCGTACACCGGAACCATTGAGTCGACACGTGCGCCGGGGTAGCAATTCCAATGCCTATTTCTCGCGAATCAGTAATCATCACGACTGGGCCCGAGACTAAGCTTACCAGATCCCACCGAGGTCCTTTCCTGCCTCCAAGATCTTAACCTTCATGCCAAACTCGTCGCGAAGTTTGTGCAACAGATAGACTCCGCCAAATCCGGCACCGACAATCAGGACATCGGTCTCGAGTTTATCCGCATAGTTGTCCGTCTGGCCAGCCCTTGTCGGCTGTTCTGAGCTGATATCTTTGCGAAAAGACATAGCCGTGGTGGATTCTGTAGCAATTGAAGCGGAGGCGTTCACGCTGACTGTGCAGACAAATTACTCTCAAACGAAGAGAAAAGCAGAGAGTTAGGGGTGAGATTCAGACCGGGCAGGACTACTGCAACCGCGGGCAGCTTACTTATATGTGCGTCGATCTCCGGATAGCTTTCCCCAACCTACGCGCCGCCTCCCCACATGTACACATGTGCACATGCCGGGGCAACGGATTTTTCCCAAGCCAGGAACGCGAGGGCATGCACGCATCATCCACATATGCAACGATCCCAATCCTTGACGGTACACGTGCCGGCGGCGCTTAGTATTGCTGTTTTGCACACCGGGGAATAACTGCAATTCGGGGTCTTTTCCCCCGCGAGTCCTATCACAGGGCTGGATCTGTGTAGCAAGTAATCTGGGCCAACGATCAAGTGGTCAGCAAAACGGCGATCTTTGTTCATCAAGGTTCCAGATGCATGCAGGGACTGCCTTTGCCTATACTCCTTCCTTTGGCCCGCAATGAGCGCTGGCTTAGAAGGCCCCCTTTGAAAGACAATGATTTTCTCGGCGGGGTGCTGTACGCGTGAGTGGCGTGGAGCGATAGCGTCTAACTGAGATGGAACGGACCCGCATGCATCGACCTTTCTTTCTCTCAGATCTGCATGTCTATCGGAAAAGAGGTGTGGAGCAATGATGCAGCAGCGGATATCTGCGGCGATTGCGGGACCCACGAAACGGAAGAAACCCGCGCCATACGACCGTCGAGAATACTGCACATGTGGTGGTAGTAGTAGGGCTGAGGTTAGGAGACGAGCTGGCTCTGCCGAATATTTCACTTCCCCATTAATACAAAGAATTCCTGCACGACGCCCGGCAACTTATTCTGGACGGAGCCACAGACTCAGTTGCACTCCCTGAGATTGCTTTACCCAGCCCCCCGGGTGGGTCCTGGCTGACTCTTCTCTGGGACCGCGACGCAGGTTTGACGTGTGCTCCGGCCGTGTCATCCAGCCCCTTACCCGACGATGCGGAAGTGCGAAAAGGCCATAGCGAAGCTCGGTATTTCCCAAAGCTGCTCGTTCCGGCGCCCGGAAATGCCACTTACACGCACAATTGGTGGCGGGGTCTCGTTCGGCGGGCTGTGGTGCGGGGTAGATGGCCAAAAGAAAGCGGGGGTGGGTCTGGGGTAACTGTCCCAACCTAAACTCAACTTATTTCCGCCCGCTAGCCGCCGCCCCTCCTTGGTCTTAAGTTTCCCAAATGGCTGTTTGTGGAACTCCCTCGAGGGAGGTTTGCCGCGAAGGCGCGTCAAAAACTGGCAGGTGTACCGGTGCGTAGCCGCAGGGCCGTTGATTATGCGACTGTTGGAGGCGAGGCTCTGGCGTGGGGTGCGCCGAGGCAGTTCTGGCTGGCCTGGGTAAGCATTCCCGGAAATACGGGAGCTGCCAGTGCGGAGCCGCTTGCTGAGGTGGTCGTGTTGTTCTGTCTGTAGCGTGGTGGATCCGTTGGGAGAGCAGCTTTGTGCACCAGTGGGGCAACTTACTGGTCTGATGACAGACAATACTGATGGGCATATCAAGAGATCGTCCACTTCACGGTAGAGTGCTTATCCGGTCGTTTCAGCTCTCTAGCGAAGTGGTCACTGAAGTCTCCTCTGAAGCTGCTGCTATATTTCTCATAGAGGAAATATTTCCGGATGCAGAATCCCCACATCGTTCTGGGGGCACGGGCGTTGCGGCGTGACCAACACTGGGGAATCCGGGGCGCTACAACGCTTCCCCGTATTTTCGAGTCAATCAAATCTACACATGATTAGTTCGTGGAGATGGGCACGGACAAGCGGAAGCTCAAAATGTGGAGATCGGAATCTACTCTTAGGCATCATCGCTCAATTCAGCTGCTACTGGTATGTATGAACTGCTTCCACAGTTTGTCCTTCGTTCTGCGGCACCGCATCGGTGGGTCTGCACCCTGCTGGCTATATTCTGATATGCATTACCAAGACTGCACTCCACCAAGATCAAAGGTTTGTGAGACCGGATCCACCCCTAAAGTCATCTCATATCCATTCATTTGAACCAGGCTCATCCAACTTCCCAACCTTTTTTTTCTTCTTGTCTGCTCTTCAACTCGCACTCGCTATCTCCCCTTTCATTTTCCACCTCTACCTGCTGCCCTTCCCCGTCCACGTCCACGTCCATTCTTTGTTCCTCTCGGCCTGCCTCTCTTCACCGGCCCGCGCTCCGCCCTCAACTGTCTGACCGTCCCACCCCTCTCCACCCTCAGCTCCACCCTCCTCTCCCTCTCGCCCTCCGCCAACTCCCTCACAATCGCATCCTCCCATTCCATCCACTCCTTCCTAACTCTCTCCATATCCGCAGTGCAAACTGCCATCAGCCTCCTTCCACCCTCCACCCTCGCCACTTCCGGGTCGTTCAAATCTCTCTCCGTCACCGCCCTGCCACTGCTCAACTCCGCGTGCCTGGTCTCGCACGCCTCGGCCGAGAAGAACGCTTCGGGAAGCGTGTCCACCAGGCGAGATTCCACGTCCTTGAACAACCTCTTCCTCAGCCTCGCCATCTCCTTGTCCTGCTGGCGCAGCGCGTGCAAGTACGCGTCCATGAGCGCCGAGTCCTCGTACTCGGTCCAGTGCCTGCGGTGAGTGCGTAGCGCCGCGTCCGTCTCGGCCATCTTGGCCTCGCGGATGCGCCGGTACCGCGTCGAGATGGTCTTCGCGTCGTAGGTGGCGAGGCCTTTCTCGCGCAGCATCGTGGCTACCGCTTTGTCGCCGTGACCTAAGGTTTTCATCGTGAAGATGAGCGTGTTGACGGCGTCGAGGCTGGTGCTCAAGGCGCGGCCGTGCTTCGGGGAGCCAGATGAACGGTTGGTGGTGGTCTCACTGCCCGAGACAATCATGTTTCCGGGAGCAGCGGCAGTGGCCGAGGATGAGGGTTGCTCACGGGTTCCTGCTATGCCTGGCTTGCGACCGCTCTTGTCGGCAGTGTGAGAGCGAGCTGAAAGGTAAGGCGTATCTTCGTCGCTCTCGTCTAGGAGTTGCTACAAGGCATCTCAGCTGTGGTGTTGTAGGTTGAAGATGTAGGAAACTGTACCCCATAGGCGTCAACACTCTCATCATCGTCAGCGTCGAGCTCATCGTCCATGACCGGTTGGACATAGTCATCCATGGTTGGGTCAGTTCTGCCGTCCAGATCCATTTCATCTTCCATGATGTCCTCAAACTCTTCACCCACGTCACTGTCTTCTTCAAACGGCATGGTTGAGTGAGGAAAAGTCTTTTCGGTTGACCGCTCCGAAAGGGGAGCTAAGTGAAAATTCATGTCCATATCAGCGGTGAGTAGGGTGGGCTTCCGACCGTGGTGGCTATAGCCCGGATTGCTACCAGGCAACTCAGGTTGCGGGCATTCATTCGCCTACGGTGAAGTCGCGCTTTGCTGGAGGTTGATATGTTGGTGAATGTAGGAAGGATTCGTAGTGTGTGCCTTTTCTAAATACGGGAAACATCAGGGTCATGGTCAGGGGTCAGGGTCCGGGCTGGGCCCTCATGCGGCAGGCGCGACACTCTTCAACGTGATGGTATCTTAGTTCACGCAGAAGTTGAGAGGCGAATATTCGCCGCTTGTTTGGCATTTGGATCCGTACAATTAGGGAATACTTTTTCGTTTAGTAAGAACTTTCCATACCATCATGAAACCAGCAAGCGTCTAACCCTTTTCTACCAATTATCTTTTCCTGCTTACCATGAGTAAGAGTTGCCGAAATCATGCTCCTGTAGCCATAGTCAGTTTTGATGTCATATTCTCATCCACATGTGCTCGACTCACCTTGATATAATCGCCGCCCTTCTCTGCCCACTCCGCCTTGCTGACCCAACTCTTCTTGCTCTCCCCGCTCTTCGCCCACCTTGCAGCACCCTTCCACGCGTCCAGCACCGGATCCTTCGCCCGCCTGACTACTAGTTGTGCCTCAATCGGCAGGTACGCTCTGAGCTCATCCCGCACCCTTTCCTCAAAGCCCTTGAATAACGTATTGCCACCCGTCAGGAAAACGTCCCTCAAGACGTCCTTCTGGCGAGGGTGATCTGCGAGGCGCTCCGTCAAGATGCTGGACGCGATTTCAACAATGCCAGCCTGATCGAGGCCGGCAATGGACGGCTGGAAGACAACTTCTGGGACGCGGATACGCTCGACGTTCAGGTGGATCTGGTGAGCTTCCCGCTGTGACTCAGGGTCGAATGCATACGGGCCGTGGGTGAAGGAATGGAGGAGAGATTTGGTCCAGTCCATCTGCGCCTCACGGGTGCTTTCTTCGGTGAAGTTGGGATCGTGCTTGAGAAGCTGTGCTTCTATGGCTTTCAGGGAGGTGTTGAGATCCTCTTCTTCCTCATCATCCGACCCTTCACCAGTAGCAATAGTGCGATAGACGCCCCAATCGGCATCGTCGGCTCCAAATGTGTCCTCGTCGGCACCGCGGCGGCGTTTCTTTGTTGGATTGTCGGAGGCAAGGTTGGCAATGCTCTTCATGCGCATTTGTGCAGCGAGAGATTTGCGGTTGCCCAGATCGGCTTTCAGGCGTTCCCTGTCCTTGATCTTCTGAATAATGGCCTTCCCGCCTGTTAGTTTTGAAGCTGTGTAGAGTCACGTTTGGAAAACGAACCTGGCGTGCTGCCCTTCTCTCGTCGATCCATGTCTCGGGGTCATTCTCTCTTCGCTCATTATCCAGGCGCTCTTCTTCCGCAATTCTTGCCTTTTCACGCTCCTTCTCAGCTTTTGCACGCTGGCGAGCTTCGTAGTTAGACTTCATCAAGCGTTGTTGACGCTTCTGCTTCAGGCCCTCCTCGTCGAGCTGGTCATCTGGCACATCCACAAGCGGGAACGTCGGTGGCTCGTTCTCTTCCTCTTCCAGATCACCGACATCCTTATTCCTAGCCTTCCGGATGGACTTGTCCAGCTCTCTGATTCTCTTTTCCAGCTGCGCCTCGTCATCGAAATCCTCTCCTTCGAGAATGCGCTTGCCCTCTTTCTTGGTCGTTTCCGAAAGCCTGATCTGAAGCTCCTTGTAATACGCCAGCTCCTGCTCCTTTGCAATCAGCTTCTCCAAACGCATCTTCGCTGCCTGTTCCTGTAGTCTCCTTCCACTCTCCTTACGCTTCTCAGCAGCACGCGCCAGCTCCTCCTCGGTCTTTTGCACCACCACCTGCTCGGTGAAAGGGAACTGAATGACATGGTTCCGATCCTCCAACCCAGTCCAGTCAAGGTATTTGCTAAGCTCGTGCTCGTAGTCTTGCGACACGTAGCAATGCTCGCGGACAAGGTCTTCGGCTTGAATATCGGTAAGCTTGCCGGGGAAGGTCGGGTATTTGAGACGGAGCAGTTTCTGGAGGAACTCGGCGCTCTGGAAGCGACCCCAGTTGATGCGCGTGGCGTGGGATAGCATCGCTTTGGACTCGATGACGGGAATCAGGTGGGTGGAGGTGTAGGACGAGGAGACGACGAGGCCATTCTTGCCGTTGTTGTAGTTATACGAGAAGAGGGAGTCGATGCCGAAAGCCGCAGAGGGCGCGCCATAAAGCTCGAAGAGAATCTCAGACATGGCTGTAGAAGCACTGGTGTCAGCCTGCGCCACGTCCATGCCAGAGCTGGGGACGTACTCCTTCGTGAATACCCCAGGTTTGCGACAGGCTCCGTCATGATGACAGGGCGATTGATGCCGCCGCTGGAGCCGTTGACACCCATCTTTGTGAAGACATAGTCCAGAACACCCTCCATCACATCCCAGTTGTTGATGACATTCGTGCCGGGCTCGTAAACGCCTTTGGCCTGGCCACGCGCGGTGCCGTCGGCGTATACCTCGTTACCGATAAATTGGAAAGTGGTGTTGAGCTTGCGGTCTCTGTAGCGCGCCATCATCGGTGCAACTGAGAGGCGTGGGCTTTCATCAAAGGCCCAGCCGGCGCGCACAGCGGACGAGCCTGCATGGCAGCTAGGTCAGTGTTCGGGAGCTGAAAGCTAGGTAGGAGGCTGCTCGTACCATTGTCGATGACGATGGCAGTGTTGGAGTCGCTACGGCGGTAGCCCTCGTTGTCAATGTCGCGAATTCCATCGAAGGGGGGGTCCTTGAGAGACCATAGCCTCTCAGGACTCGGCTTCGCGTTGCGCACATCCTGCGCGGCGCCGTTCGGGGCAGGCTGGGCCATGGTGTCGGCGGCGGTGGTGTTGGAGCGAGCAGGCGTAGAGCTACTATGTCATGATCTGAAGGTCAGGTCACGGTGCGGGGGCTGGGCGGGCGCGGTGTGTTGTAAGGAAGTTGAAAGCTAAGGTATCTCAGGTGTCTAAAGTCCGGAGGTGCTCCACAAGCACCAAGCGCCACAGATCGTCAAGCTTCCCAAACAACCCCGGCTCGCTCTCTGCGGCGGCAAACGCCAAAATGCTCATCGAATCGACCACGACCACTATCCAGCCAGCAATGCCCTCGAAAAAAAAAAATAATGCACGCTGATCTTTCATCATGCTGACGTGGAGAATCGGTCTTTTCACTGCTCAACCGGGTCTTTGAGGCTGTCCGTTGCTTTGCTTTCTGTCAGCTTTTGTTCGGCCAAATTGGTCATGGAACTCAATTTACCTTCGAGGTGGAACAGCACATTAGATTGGTAGTTCTTGAACATCTGAGCGACCAGCTCGACATTCATGTTTTGAATATTGATCTCCTACAAACTCGTTAGGTCTGATCGCTTGGCTATGGGCAGAAACAAACATACCTGAAGGTTCTTGTTCAGGACCATGATCGCCTCATTTAGTTTCTCCTGCGTTGAGGTATTAGCGCACAGGACTTCCGGGCGTGGTGCATACGCAAGCCGTACCACATTGGTGATGATGCGGCCAAGGAGTAGGCTCTGCTGGTGCTCGTGAGGGCTTTCCTGCGGGCATGGTGGTTAATATCCAGACCTATCACGCGAATGCTAGAGCTGCATACCATGTTGCTCAACTGTGGTACTGCGTGAAGGGTTTGATTGCGTCGCTCGTTGGCAGCGTGTTTGTTGATTCCCACCTCGCAGCCCTACGAGGCCATCAACACCGAGCAGGAGCCGCTAACCCGAATGCGGTATACGCGCGGGAGCTCCCCAGTTCAGCTGTCGTGTAGCAGCCCATCTCGCCCATTCCCACTACCACCTACCGCCACCCTCCGAAAAGCTCCACCCCCTCCCCGACCATGGCGCCCATCACGCACAATCCGACGGAGCTGGACCACCAGGCCCTACTCGACCGGCTCGACATGTTCCGCGTCCACAAGCCGTTCCGCAACCCCAACTGGAAGCCGCCGCAACGCCGCAACAAGAACGTCAAGCAGATCATTGCCGAAGCCCAGCGCAAGGAAGCCTCCGTCATGGCTACCCAGAACAACAGCGGCAGCTCCACGCCCGCCGCCATCGCTGTCGGCGGAACGGGCAATGCGACCCCGGCCAATGGCTCGACCGGCTCGTCCTCGAACATTGCACAGGCCGCTCAGAACCTGTCGGCTATGGTTCTGGAGAAGAATGGAAGGGCGGTAGCAGCAGCGGGCGGCCCGGCAGTCACATACACGAACATCGAGGCGCCTCCGAGCTTGCAGGTCAAGCGGAAGTATTGCGACGTCACAGGCTTGCCGGCGGCCTATACGGATCCGAAGACGAGATTACGCTATCACAACGCCGAGGTGTTTGGCAATATCAGGCTGATGGGCCAGAGCATGACCGAAGGCTATCTTGCCGCCAGAGGAGCGCACACGGTCCTCAAATAAAGAGCAGGAGGCACAACGGAAGGCTGCTACAGCCAGACGGGCATCGATATTGTCGAGAAAGCACGGAAATGCTCAAAAGTCGGCTCCTCATCGCGAGTGCTGGACGATTTCTCAATTACTCAAATATGCTACGGCATGTTCGAACCACAAAGTCAAACCTCTTCCACCCGCCCTGCCCCTCTCGAGACAGGGTTCAAGAAGACGCTCCGGCTTAATCGGGATCATGTTTGGTCTTCGCCCAAGGTGGCAGGGTACCGAGGCCTCACGGGATGAGACCTCAGTTACAGCAGAAAAAGGTTCAGACTGTTGCCAAGGCGGTGCTGTATTTCCATGGTGGAATTGAAGAGATGGAGCTGTATGATTAGTCCCAAGAAATAGTAAAGAGATACCCAGAAACAGACATCGCCAGCATCTTAGGGTCGGCGCTGTGGAATCTGTGCAACCTGTACGATAGAACGTCCCGTGAAGGTTGGACCGCAGCGTGAAGCTTGATGTCATGCAGAGCTCAGAACAGCTTCATTCGCGGCACGCATCGGAGAGTGGGTGCGCTGGTTCCGGGGCGCCTCGATGCGGCTTGCCGAGATGCGTGGGTGTTGAGGTTGCGGGAAGCGACAGAGATCTTTTTGTGTGGACGCGCCAAGAAACGTGCGTTCCCTGTACCTCGCGCTAGACAGAGGCCACTCTAGTGGCCGATCACCTCCGTCGTGCCCGACAAACGCCAGGCACTCCTTCCACCCTACTTTCAAACGTGTTCTGGAACGCCCAATTCTCTTCGCGACCGCCCGGTCTTTATTTCTCTTCTTCTAATCCTCTACAAACTCGTCTTGCATTTCATCGACCGCCAAAATGCCGTCATTCTGGCTCAGCGATTCCCAAAGTATGTTCAGCCTTTGCTTGCATCCCTCGCTCCGCCGTTACGTCGCGCATACCTCACGCTGCATGAACAACCGGCTAACATGGAGACAAACAGAAATCGGCGTCGCCTTCTGCTCAGGGGGTAGGTACGACTAAATCCGGCGTGCGCCCGTCTCTTCGTCTTGCGCGACACCGCGCCGCCAAAATCATGTATATTTCTTGGAGAAGTGCAGTCGAGGTCTGACGCTGGTAAACAAAGGCGGCTTCTTCCTCCTAGCGGGAGTGATGATGTTCTTCGATAGGGCACTGTGAGTTCCTAGCCTGCAGCGTCCCGCATCCTGCAGTGGAGCCCGCTAACACAGCATACAGGCTAGCAATGGGCAACGTACGTCCCTCAAGTCCCCACCACGGCTTCTGAACCTTCTTGCCGACGCGCTCGATCGCACCGCTCTAACGCTTGGATCAGATCCTCTTCATCTGTGGCCTCACTCTCCTCATCGGTCTCCAGAAGACGCTTCTCTTCTTCGCGCGCCGCCAGAAGATCGCCGGTACCGCCGCCTTCGTGACTGGTATCCTGCTCATCCTCCTCCGCTGGCCGCTGATTGGCTTCTGCGTTGAGCTCTACGGCATCTTCGTCCTGTTCGGCGACTTCTTCGCAACCATCGCCGGCTTCGTGAGACCGATTCCCTACGTGGGCCCATACGCAGCGAATTTCCTGGAAAGAATCTCGGGTGGAAGGCGGAACTCAGAGCTGCCTGTCTAAGGGAGATTGATAAGGTGTGGAAAGGTTAAGGAGGTTCAAGAAGAATGTCGAATGAACGGAAGTGGAGTCCGGCGCTCGGGAAAGCTTAAACACGTGGTAATGATGCCTGGGGAAATGTACGATGCCTGGCACGCGAAGCTAATGCGTGGATGAAAATAGTGTATGACAGACATGAGGCGTTGTAGGTACATATGAATATGCACTAATTGACCTAGACGTACGTTCCATCCGCAGGGGATTTCCCATTATCATATGCAAAACAGCCCATAATATATTTACCCACTGTGAGTCGAAGGCCGGCAAACTGTCGATGGGGGACGGCATGATGAAACCCGGCAATCATGTCGGTGTCAAAAGAAATGATCGCTCGCAATTTTCTCCACAAAGGAATGATTATTCGTACGTGGGTGGTTAAAGCTACTATCTAGACGGACATGTATATTTAATAATGTAACGTCTACGTCCAGATGGTAGCTTCAACCACCTATGTAAGTAGACCTTAGTTGCCGAAAGATCTGAGCCATCGTAACTAATTTCTTTCGGCACTTACTGTGGTAGTCACCTTGCGCACCATCATTCCGCAAGCAATTGATACGTAAATTGCCGTCTTTTTTTTTTTTTTTTACGAACCATTCAACGCTCGATGTGGACCATTTTGGCTTCGAGTGGCGCAATCAAAAGTATTTCAGTCTCCACTCATACGAAAGCTGAGGATGAAATGCTCCAACTCTAGTCATGTTTGATGCAGCATTCAAGCTTAGGGTCCTCAGAAAACATGCGAGCGCAATCCAGACACAGGCCTGAGATGTTCGCGTACGCCTTTTCCAATTTGGGGTGCAAATCAGTCCGCAGATGCGCTCCCAACCCAAGATCAAACCTCTGTCTGCAATACAAGCATGCAATATTGCGTTCAAGCCATTCATCCCTCAACCTTTTGATAAAACCCGGGGGCACATCAAAAGGTGTACTCTCGTCCGGATACCTCCAGTAGTGGAAGTATGCGTCCAGGCCACGCCTTTGTTTCTGATTACGGATGTTGTCTTTATCCACGGCGAAAGCTGTCAGAAAGGCTATGCCACAAGAGCCTGCCGTGCAGTTGCTAGAGATTCCAGGGTGTTGGCTGAACCATCTCTGGATGCTTTCGTTGACCGTCTTATCCAACATTGACCTGATTGAGGCAGTTTTCGATTCCAGCAGAACTGAAGCATAGAAGAGTGAGTCAAATTATCGTGAGACGAATGCTGATATAGGAGGCAACTTACCCGGTACAGAGTATGGCAGCGGAAGCCCACTTTCCATGAGTGGACTGAAATCTGTGTGACGTGTCTCATGGCAGCGGAGAAAAGCTAGGCTGGCGTCGTGGAACGCAAATGGGGCGTCCAGTAAACATGCAGCAAAAAGTAGTATCTCGGGATGCTCTTGGTACCACAATTTAGGTGCCCGTAAAGGAGCTCTGCCATGAAGCGCATCGGCAAGCCAGGCTTCACTCGTGTGTCTTATTGCATCACTCATCTTGTATCTCTCTACCAAATCCGCAAAGTCGAGCCAGTCATCTGGTGGAGCTGGGTTTTGGTAGTGTACAACCTCGCATATGGTCTTCATGTTGGTGAAGTCGTCTTCTGGCAGGTGAATTATCTTCGGATTGGTGGTGGTGGCTTGACTGAGGGTTTGGCCCTCTCGGAAATGGGGGCTGAGCATACCCCCGAAGATGCATGACGACAGCTTCATGACTTTAGCGGAAACGCGCAGGGCGAGGAGCTGCATTTTGCGTGCTTCGTAGTCGCTAGGCTCCTCGAAGCAAAGTAACAATTCTCCATCCGGATCTATGTTCGTGATCCTTGTCTCTGAACTGACGCTGCTGAGCTCCTTGCCGCTATAAACATGAGAGAATGAAACCGTGATTTCCGTGTCCATGTTCAAGTGGGTGGCAGGATCTTGCGCGCAATAACGCGCCGGGGTTGCCTCGTCATCGTCCATGTCGCTGGTGTTCTGGATGAGGATTATGATGCGGAAGTCTGGAGGTGAGGCGGACAAGCTTATCTGGATGCGATCGAAAGTCCAAGTGCGCCCCTCCGAGAGGTACGCTATCACCAGCAAAGTCGCTAGCACGTGCAAATAGTTACCTTAGTAGGAGCCGTGCTTCCCAGAGTGTTTGTTGAATTTTCCATTGTAATCTTCAAGGCCACTGGTTAGAGCAAGTCAATTGTTCCTGATTTCGTGAAGATACGCCCGGTTGATCGAGTCCAAACACTTTTCAACCGCCAGGCCCATGATTCAAGCGTAAATGTTTCTTCCAGCCTCCATCCATAGCGCAGCTCTGGGATACATCTTCGGAGCCAATCAGCTTCGAACAGCGCAAGTATCCCCACTACATATCCTGGCGCATCTCTGAAGTCGTCGAGAACCTCCGCCATGGAAGGGCATCCGTCATCCGATGGGCTGGGCCAAGAAGCAAAGATCTTCTGCCCGACGGCCTGCATGAAACTACTACTACGAAGCCTTTCATCCCTTCCTTGCGTAGCTTCATCTTCTGCAAGTGTGGTACTGAAGGCTAAGCTCGTGCATCCCCGGATGGCCGAGTGCAGAACTTCCCGAACCAAACACTTTAAAGTGCCAAGAGCATGGACCTTACGAGAAGCTATGTCTACTATAGTCCAATATAATGTCAGCACCTTCCAGCACGAGAGATTTCAAGTAACACAAACATAGGATTCTCGGGGCGATAGGGTCTGAAGGTCATGAAACTCTACTATATCCCGGTGAGGATCTGCAACTGAATTTCTGCGGTACAATACCATGCTTGGAGTTGCAATATAAAAGGAATTTGCAGCATCCATGAAATACGAATAGCGGATAAGGGTTGCGTGAGCTTCCTGATTCCTTCGGTAGTCATGATACCGGGCTGCCGTAATAGCATTAGCCAACCACAGCTCGCTAACGCTTTTCAGCGCTGCTGACATATTGTACTTGCCGAAAAGTCCTGCAATGTGGATCACGTCACTGTCTCCGTGGGGAGATGGTCCATTGGGCTGGCGGCCGAATCAGATCCTGCGCTTGGGAAGATTGTGCTGTGTGCTGGCTTTGTGGCCGAGTAGAGGTGCAATAACATGCGGCAGCAGGATGTCTCGGGAGCAAATAGTGGGAGACTGGTGACGGATGAGAAAAAAGACCAGCCACCCTCGCCGCAGCCAGCCGCGGTTGCGAAACTCTTCGAGAATTTCCACCAGAGTCAATTTAATAGCAGGAAGGCACACAAGTTTACAAAGTGGAGCGGGGCAAGTAATGTAGAAACGGAAACAAAAACAAATACGTGCGTGGGCCTTTTGAGCCTGATATTTATCGTTATAGTCTCGAAAAATAGCTAAAGGTCATTGCAATGGACCAGAACTTGACCTGTTTTAGTCCGTAAAAAAATTGATGCAACCCTAGAGCTCTCATGACTATGAAATGTATCGCAAATATCTCTACTAGGCAGCTTGACACATTTCAAACACAGGTCCCGAAGCTCCGCATCGTATTCCATTGCAGCATCCCGAACCACTTCAATAACCGCTGCTTTCTCAACACTTGTTATCCTTGTAATCATTATCTGAGCTAGCTCGACTAGCATATATCGGCATTTAATTGCGTAATGAATCCCCCTTTAGAGTCGATATTTAGCTGTCAACGTACTTGCGGAACCGGACACTCCTACACCCTGTCATTTTGGTACAACAACTCTTCAGCCATATCCCAGCCTCGTTTTCCCGCGCCTTTGTTTTCCCCTTCCACTTGGCAATCCCCCCAAGCAATACTAAAGTGTCGGTCTCGTCCAGAATGATTTAGTAGTTCTGTACTTGGGCATGGCCTGGGTCGTGAAAGGAATCGAGACATAGACCAGATATTTTGCCATACCCCACCTCTACGGCTAGGTGTAGAGAACGGAGAGGGATCTTAATCTGATCGTCAGCGGAGCACCTTGCACAAACGATATCCGAGATCCAATAATCCCAGCTGTCGACGACGGTGCCTTGTGAAAACACTCTGGTCTGGCGCTCTGGGTCCATCCAATAATCGTATTGGTGGGCGACAAAGTCCTCTTCCTCGCGATTCCAGATATCTTCTTCATTCGTAAAGAAAGCCATGAGTAACTTCCTGCAGCAGTCGCTGGATGATCCGTTGGTGTGATAACAGGATTGGCTCATGCTGTTGACGCTTCCAACCCATGAAGCTAAGGTATGGGTGACGATGGAATCCAAATCTTCACGTGCGGCTTTTCTTCGTTCTTCAAGTGCGACTTGACAAGGGTTAGCGACATCTATCCACGCACTAGGTAGAGAAAATCTTACAAAGTACGCGTGTGGGGAGGATGTCGAACGGGTCATTTAAGGTCCCAAATGAGCCTTTATGAAAGACGATTAGCTCGCGGCTAATCATGTCAAATGTCTTTTCATCTTTCAGCATGTATGACATTGCCAGGAGCTCTTCGTCGAAGTTGCCACAGAATCGAGAACGTTTCGCTTCCTCGAATTGCTCCTCCAAGAATGACCTGATTTGCAGTCTTGTAGCAGCGACGAGATCATACTTGTCCACCAAAGTGACGATAGCTCGCAGGAGCACCCCTTTTGGAGCAGGTCCGGACCGGTTATGATGATGAAGCATCTCGCAGATTATGGTCATAGCTTCTGGTGGGTCATCTGGGAGTGGTACTTCTTTCGGGTTTGCCGCACTAAGGTTCTGGCCTTCGCTGAAGTGAGGACCGAACATGGCCTTGAAGACTGGCGATGCGAGTCTCAGAACGACTGAGTAGACTCTTAACCGAGAGTGGTCGCTGAAGACTAGCACGACATCGCCGGAAGGCGCAAGATTAGTGACGGGCTTCGCAGTGTCGGCGACAGGATTGCCGCGCGTGGGTGAGAGTGAAGTGCTTTCGGCATCTGTCCTTTGGCGTTTAGCGGTACGCTGGTCGCCCTCGCCAGTGGGCGGCACATCTATGTCCATTGTGTCTGAGTTGGTGAGTGGTCTCGAACACGTTTGTGTAAAAGAAAATGGGGAGCGCTGCGCCCACCGTGATTTCCTCGCACAGGCACTGGTGCCTGGAGCTTAACCGCATTGGGCAACTGAACCACTGTCGCGCTTGAGCTCACCCCAAACAGAAGGAACGAGCAAGTTCAAGCGGACCACAGCAGCTATGTTATTTCAAGTGGAGCATATACTGAACTGAAATCGCTCCTACCTAATAATAGAAATTTCTAAACACTCAACCCAGCATCTTGTTCTCTGAATAGCTTCTCCACCCTAGCCTTGAAGCATGTTAAGCGCATGAGGGAGACGGCAAACCCTGTTGTCTTTGTGGCATGTGCAGTCTAAGCACAGTCCATCCGTCTCCAGTACTGCATTCGCCAGCGGGGCTTTGAGTTCTTCCAGGACCTCCTCCTCTAAAATATCCAAGTAGACTCTCTTGCATGCGGGGCAAACGTGAGTAGGGTCATCTTCAAATGGAAAGAAGTTGGAGCAATACTCCCGGACATGACACATAATCCCCGAACAAGGCGAAGAAGGTTCTTTTATAGACCAGAACTGCCATGTGAAGAACGCGCTCCCAAAGTCTTCTCTCCATATGGCCTTGGTCATGAGCAGTTTATAGAGAATTGCTGTGCAGTTGCCCGAAGTGCATTCGTCACTGAAGCTGACCCGGCTAGTTAGCCAGGATGATAGCTGCCTCTGAATATGTTTCTCGAACTCATTCCTGAGGAAAGTGCGCTGCTCTTCGAGAATGACTGCATGATATCTTGTCAGAGGAAACTCCGTCGTGGTTGTATCAATATTCTGGAAGGACGACTTACGGCGGACATGCTGTAGAGGAGCTTCGGGCATGGATACTATCTTTTTGAATGATTCTGAACAGCCTTGGGCAATCGTATAGATAAGCAGTAGCCAGAAGTTCTTTCGCTTCGGAACCTTTGTAATGATTCTCACGGGCCCTGCCAACATAGTATGTGAGCCATTGCTCGGAAGCGTAGCCCAAAGCCTTCTGGAGGAAGTATTTGTTTGTGAGACGTGAGATATGAGCAACCAGCTTCCATTCGGGATACTCGGCTTTGTGTGCATCGTGCTGATGGTGAAGGACTTCGCAGATGAGCTCCATGGCTTCAGGGTGGTCTTCTGGTAGCGGAACCTCTTTCGGTTGGTCTTCGCTCAGGTTCTGCGCTTCAGTCCAAGGACGATCGGGCCTGAACATGGCATGAAAAGCGGGTGAAGCGAGCGCCATGACCTCCGCTGAGACCTTGAGCTTCATATTACTGCCACCAAGGACGAATATGACATCGCCGCGCGGTGCGATCTCAATCATTGGAGGGTCAAGCTGTGTCAGCTCGTCGACGCTGTCAGCAACCTGGGACTCGGAGGTGGGTAGATGGTCAGTGATGCGATTTGTCGACGCCATTTGTGGAGAGATCTGGCGTGAGGATGTAGTATGATCGAGACTGTGGAAGGGTATTTGTCGCAGCGTTGAGGGTAGATAGAGGGTGGGCGGAGGTGCAGAGGGAGCAAGAAGGCAGGCGCGCTTAAATCGCCGATAAGCCAAGCGATGGGTCACTTCCATCGCAAGAAAAGTCGAATCACGTGTCTTTCGTCGAGGAGTCACTTGGCCTTCATAAGTTCACGCTGCGAATCACGTTGTGGTAGTGACTTTTGTGATCATAGCAAATTGTGAAAGAATTGACCTTCCGTGTGCCACGAGGGATATTTCACTCTGCCTACGTGAGCAAACTGAAAGAGAAAAAAAGTATGCATGCTTAGATAAAAGGTCTAGTATACTACACTGAGTCTGTCATGGGTAGCTGAAGCTATCGTCCGGACGAGAATGTCGAATTAAAAATTCTAAACACACGCCCGGACGATAGCTTCAGCTACCCACATATGTTAAATTTTTCAAGACAGAGCTGGGGTATAGTTGCGTTATTCTGGAACCCTGCTATTCTTCACGCTAGCCATCGGCTGCAGCACCCCTCTGTAATTCGGCTGGTGCTGGTGAATGCGGGGATATCTATACATATCCCAGCAGTGAAGGACAACCCATCCCCAGCAGTGAACTGGGAAAACAAATATGAAATTATCAGATAATATGGGGATTTCTACAAAGCCGTAGCTTACATCAGGTCTGTTGTTCGCATCTCCATTATATGGCCTATTAGCCGTTTTGTTGTTTATTCCCACAATACTCACCATTTTCGCAGTCATGGATTCAGTCCATTAATCGAGCGCCAGTGGATATTTCGTTGGCACAAAACCTTGAACCTATAACAACCCAGTATGTCCTACTGTTTCCGAGGGCCCTCATGCTTTTGACCTCTTCAAGTCAGGGTAGGTTAAGTTGTCGGCTTGTGCTTCATTTTTTAGCTGGCAAGGTGACTCTATGGACCTACTCTTCATTGACAGAATGAGCGGAGCTATTGCCGTGATTTTCCTGAGTGCCATGAAGAGCCCCAACATCCTGATCATCGCTGCTAGTAGCACCGGGCAGATTTCCGGGTCTTATATGTAGAAAAGGGCAGCATAAATTGCCCTCTGGTTATCTCAGCAAGATGTTGTCCTCCCCATGCGTGACGCGGCAGTTGGGAAAGGACGAACCGCGGGTCTTGGCGCAGTCGAGACAGACTCCTACCAGCAACTCCCACGCTCTCGTGCCAACGTTCTCCAGCTTCTCGATGAAGTGATCGACATGAGGCAAAAGAGCATCCCTGCAACGATCGCAGGTCTGATCGGTGACGAACAGCATAGTGTCGGACATCGTAAAAGCCCGGTCCATGAGCCCGAGTAGAACGTTGTCCAGGATGTAGTCTTGGCGCCTGCGAGGGTGGAAGTCCTGACCATGAGATGCCAGATAGAGGAAGCCGCAATTCACACCATGGGGATGGCCTCCATTACAGGTGTCGCCGACGTTAACGGACAGGTGCGCCATGAGCTGGTTCATCTCGCTGTTAAGGTCATATGAAACCTTGTCGAAGACGCGACGCTTACGCTCGGTCATGGCAGCTATCGTGATATGAATTAGTGGTTCATCTTGGAGTAAGAGTTCAGATTAACTTACGGATGACTGCCGGTGGAAGCTTGTCCATGAGATCTCCAAGATCGCAGAAGCCAGCGCGACGATATAGGGTGAATTGCTTTGTAATTTTGTAGAACTCTGTAGCGTTGTCGAAGAGGTAGGCGATGCCAACAAGGTCATCGGTGGCATGCTGGTAGTTTCCAATAGGGTTATCCTGCCACCGAGCTTCGTCCGCTTTCCTCCTCAGTTTCGACAACCATGTAGTCGAGAGATTTGTCAGTGAGTGCGCGCATTCATACTCATGAACAAGCGTAGCAACTTGCTTGAGGAGCTGAAGAGCGGGCGTGACGGTGCCTGAAAGACGATTTTGCAGGGCACTGAGCAAAAATGCCACAGCGTCAGCATTGAGCCCTTGAAATTGGTTGATCTCTGGAAGAGGTAAGCTGGCAGTACGCGGCTCCTGCAAATGTATGCTGAAGATTCTAGCGAAAGGCTCAGAGGCTGCTGCTAAAGTCGAGGAGCTGACGGGCAGCTTGATACTATTCTGGAGAATGACCAGACAATCCGACTCGAGTCGTTGGGCGCCCTGCTGAGGCGATGGCATGATTTCCAGCGGCGGGTCTTATGGGATTGGTTTCGGCGCGGGAGTGAAGGTCGAAGAGGAAGGAAGAAAATCTGGAAAGGGTGTGACATCTATCAACATGATTGAGCGCAAATCCGGGCTTAGCTGGACCATTTTCCCGAAGTTCCTCCGCCACAGCTGCTGCAAGGTGAACGAGACAGAGCTGTGCCAGCGAGACATTTCTGAAGAGAGAGAAAGAGAGAAAGATTACAGGTCATCTGGGGGAATCGAATTCGTTTGCCTTGCTGGAAAAACATGTGCTGCTAATGATTTTACCTCATCCGTGGAAAGAACTGACCACGGCATGGATCAAGAATGGACTGCAGAGAGGATCTCTGCAGCTTCCATATCTTCAAATATCCTCAGGCCGTCTCTAAAAGCCATAACTAGCATCTTGTAGACCTTACCGTTGTTTCCTAGTGCCTTAGAAATTCTCCTACGTGCGCATGGCTTTCTTTCCCGGTCAACTAGGTCTCGAATTTTCTAGAGTGAGCGACAAAAGTAAGTAAGCATTGCGGCGGCCGGAAAAGTAGCCAGACAAGTCAAAGCACAGTTGGAGCATGCGACTGAACGTTTAATCATGAACGTACAAGGAGGCATTGTAGCCGACGGCTAGCGTGAATTTATTTTTCGCTCATATCATGGGTAGTTGAAGCTATCATCCGGATCTAAATGTAAAATTATTAATTCCTCATTTGCATCCGGACGATAGCTTCAACCACCCATACATATTCTTTTTAATTATAGGGAAAAGAGAGAAGTAAGGCATACATACGCTATGTTCTCTGGCCTTGCTATTCTTCGCGCTGGCCATCGGCTGCAGCACCCCTCTGTAGGTGAGGTTGGAGGCGTGCATGGGCTGCTAACCGGAAATAGTAAAAGCACGGGAAAGGTCGGGGAGCTTAATCTTGCTACTTTCAGCGTCTTTGTCATGGGAAGCCTGCAATTTACGGATGCGTTTCATCTGCCAGAACGCCAGGGCTGACGTTGGAGAGCTTACGCACGTGTGCGTAAAGCAACGCGTTACTGGCAGCGGATGCCCAGAGCGAAAGAGTGTGCCTGGATAAATGATGGGGCGCGACGGACAGGCGGCAGTCAGCAGGCGAGAAACGCAAGCAGTAAGGAGAGCGGAGGCAGGCTGAGAGGCTTGCTCAGCAGCGCGATTTTCGGGGGGGTGATTGGCGCGACGGGGGTGCGGGCGTGGCACGGCAGACGTATCCATGCCGCAGCAAACGCGTGTTGGAGGTGCAACCCAAAATTAGGCGGGTGCCGCACGGACGCACGATCGACCTGCGCCCCTTGCGTGACTGCAGGTGCCCCTCTCTGCCGCCAGCTCCAACTGTTATCGGCAGGCGGCCAGAGCTTCCTTTCCCAGGCGTGCCCTTCTCCGCACCCCAGCCCTCAGCTGCCAGCCTTCCACCTTCATCTCTCGAGCGTACCTCCTCCTTTTCACTCCGTTGCACGTCTCCTATCACGCGCCTGTCCTCTCGCGCCCGACAGCCTAGCCCCCACCAGCTCGCCTTTGGCTCCGCGCAACCCCCATATCATCCGACCCGCATAATGTCGACGCGCAAGAGGAAGCAGGAGGCCGAGGAGGAAGAGGAGCTCGTCGCGCTGCCTTCCGACGAGAGCGACGAGGAAGAAGAGTAAGTCACTGACGTCATTTTTTTTCCTTCGCTTGCTGCTCTTCGGTCGTGTCGTCGCGTCGCATGCGCCCGCGACGCCATCAATTGGTGTCGCAAAGGCCATGCGATTGCAGTTGCACTTTTCACTTTGTCGCGCCGAGGCGTGGTTGTGCGCGCATTGTTGTGCCGTCAGCAGAGCTCTTGCGGCTTGCTGAGCCGATGATGCGCGGATGACCGTGCCCATCTTTTCGATCGCCCTCTCGGAGCTCTCGTCCGCTTTCCTTCGCGCGTTGTTTTTTTCCCGGCACATCGCATTTCCACAGAACCTCAAGGGCGTGCACCGCGTTCGCCTTTCCTCCTTATTTTCTCCCCCTCCCTTTTGTTTCCGTTGCTGTTCTCTAATGGCGCGCGTTCCTTCTTTCTCTCCTTTTGGCCCTGCCTTGCGTAAGGCTGCGGTCTAACGACTTACAGATACGAAGACTCCGAGGTGTCCTTTGATGATGATGACGCATCTGAGGATGACGAAGAAGAAGAAGAAGAAGGTACGATCACTGTTCCGCAAGCCCTTCCCCAGGTTATTCCGGCAAATCCCACGCCGTGCCCTCATCTTGACCGTGGAAGTCGCGCTAACAAGAGTCACTTTTGCCGAACAGCTGAGCCGCAACCTAAGAAGCGCAAGACAACTAGGCAGGCCAAGGCCGACGCCGAGGAGGAAGACGAAGAACCCGAAGCCGTTGCGACAGACGACGAGGAAGCCGGCAATGGCGAAGTCGCCGCCGAGGACGGCCCCGACGATGACGAAGCCGAGCCCGAAGTCGCTGATGAAGAGGCCGAGGACGAGGCCCCTGCCGATAATGCGGTTAAGGGTGGCCCCACAGCGAAGGCGAAGGCAGCGAAGGCTGCCGACGTGCCCAAGGAGGCGGAATTGAAGGAAGTCGAGTCGGAAGCGTAGAGCTTCATACCCTCCTTCGTTTTGTCTCTTTCTGCGCTCAGACGTGCGATTGCATGGTAAGGTTGCTCAGGTAGCACCGTCGCTATCTCTGCTAATACCGTCTCTGCACGTTGTATTCTATGTTTCTGGCTTTTTGTTTGATCTACTTCGATATACACGAATCTTGATGCCATTTATGACCTTTGAACTTTAGAGCAGACCAGGCTTGCGGACGTGAGATCCATATAGCAAGCGGATTAGCTTGTAGAAATGCAGTAAGCGAACCATCCCAATATACCAACTTCTGTACGAGGGTGCTGCAAATCTGCACCCAACGCGCGAACCATGTCATTAAGCATGCATTCACGACTCTGGCATGTGGTTAATGAATAACCTGATATATCACAAGGCTGCCGTTTAATGAGCTGTCACTGCTGCAAGGCTGCCTCAGGCTTACGTGGCTTGATATGTAAGTGTGATTCCCCGCACTCGCTGACTCTTTCCGATCCTCATGTCCCATCGCTCCTACGCACCAGATTATGCTTGGCTAGATTCCGAAGTGGAGTACGTGAATATTTAGCACGTTCGCTCATGCCCTTGTCATCTCTTTACCGGCAACCCCCTGTCACACCCGAATACAAGAAATCCAGTCTCAGCCTCAGCCTCAGCCTCAACTACAATCCCGTGAATATTCTGGGAGCCTTCATGCGGGTCGTTTGTCCTACTTGTTACATCCCACGGCTTTCGGAATTTCAAGGAACCATAAGTTGAATCTCTTGAGATTTTGCGAACGACATGGCTCATTCAAGTGGGCAAAGACAGCCAAACGGGAACCCAGGAGAAAGGGCGGACTGGGTTCGGCTCTCCGGTTGGACCTACGGCCTTGATCACCGGAAATTTGCTATTGGGAGCGCGCAAGAGCTTATCACCTCGCGGAGACCTCTCGGGAGTGGCTTTCTTGGTTTTGTCCAAGAAGTGAGCGTGAGGGGAGGGTTGAGAAACATTGTGCAAAAGACGGTCTACCTAAGCAATGAAGACAGACAGCTCAGGAGGAGGTTGATTGAAGATGAGGTCAGAACACTCAGGCAATTAGAGCATGACCACGTGGTTCTCTTACTGGGCTCGTTTGAGGAAGTGGATCAGAGTGGCAAAGGACTTTATTGTTCACTCATAGCTCCAGTGGGCGAGCAGAACCTCGCAACCTTTCTCCGTGAAAGCGACCAACGCAGAGCGGAACATGCTAGTTGGCTCCGGAAGTGGTTCAGCTGTCTGGCATCTGCGCTTGCATATATCCATGACCAGGGTGTACGCCATGAGGATATCAAGCCCCAGAACATCATCCACTTGAGGGACAGAATCTTTTTCACCGACTTTGGGTCAGCAACAATGTTCAGCAACAGAGATGTAACCTCTTATAGCGGACCAGCTAGCGCAATCACCCGCAAATATGCTGCACCCGAGCATTTGGACGGTGGAAGCAACTCTCAGGCTCGTAACCGCCGTGGTGCTCGATCGGACGTATTCTCTTTAGGGTGTGTGTTCTCTGAAATGCTTGTAGTCATCAGCGGGTACACAATGGTCCAGTTTGACAATTACCTCCGAGCCGACCATGAAAGACCGGCCCCTTACAGCCAAAACCTCCGCCCTATGGATGAGTGGTTTGGGTCGGGAGGGATGGGAAGTCACAACCGCCGGATCTACAGCTCAATTATCAGACCCATGTTGGCAACGGAAAGGATTCGGCGACCAAAGGCAGATCGAATCCTGGAGCAGCTCGGAATGGATCCAATGCGGAGCATACTTCCATGCCCTTGCGACCACGCATCGCCTCCTGCCCAACAAAGCTCAGGGCCTACCGAGACGGTAGCGACCACATCGACCCAGTGGCAATGGAGCGCCACGCATCAACAATACTACTACACCACTACAGACTCCAACGGTAACAGCCAGTATGTGTTCGCAGATCAAAGCCAAAGTTAGGTGAGGCGTCAGTTGACTATGAAATATCTATGGGTACAAGACTAACGTATCTGTAAGCCTTCTAATCAAACGCACTGCCTATTAGTGCTAATCAAAGGGAAGCTTCGAGCCTCTGGGCCAACACGGATGATTTTCCGCTTGTCTCGCGAGCTCGATGTAAGTGCCAAGGCAGCGGAGTGGAGTCTGCTCAGTGGAGTATCATCACTTAACGCGACACTGAAAGCCCTGACGGGCTTTCAAAGCTTATTGGCTGGCTGAGAATCCCAGCATATTAAAGCGCTGGCAAATTCAAGTAAAGACGGACCTCTAGCTTCAATGCTCGTGGCGGGAGGGCTGACTAAGGCCGTGATTGTTTGAAATGAGTTTGCGTGGCGAGTCCGAACTCATGCGAATGGATCTACGTTCAGTTTCTAGTCTTGTAAATCAAATCTACATTTTCATATCTTTTGCTAGGCACTTCCTTTCATTCCCACGGCTGAAATCGAGAGGCTGACGGATGCACCTCATCATTGACACTTTGCCACAGTTCTGGGAAAGAGGCCGTGCACTTTTCCTTGGATTATAACAACCCAATAGCAGAGATGCCTCCTGCACGCGAGGCCGAAAAAGAGGCTGGCTTCACTCCATGTGATCAAAGCAAAGAGGCATAGATCATCCAGCGAGGCTGACTTTCAGAGGCTTCGCGAAATGCATACTTCTCTCCGCCTTTAGCCTCCAAACCTTGGGCTTTGCCTAATCAACACAACTTTAGTGGAGTGTGGATCTGCGTTTTCGGTGTAAGTTTACATAAAAACAGGAAAAGCCCAAGTCAAGAGACATGTGAGTAGGCTGCCAAGATGCTTACCTCGCGAATCCAGCAACATGCATGCCAGGCTCCATCACGCAAGGCTGAAGGCTGGGTGCAGAAGAAAGGACGGCTACGTCATCTTCAGCCTTGTGTCATTATTGAATCTCACTCTCCAACACACAGTATTCATCAAGTGCTACCGATACCGCTCTTGGAGAAGACAAGCAGGGAGCCCGCCAAAATGGCCAACTAAGCAAAAGTCTGCTTCTTCGCATCTGCGTTCAATGATTGCTCTATCTGGTCTCCAGTTGATGCTCCGAGACAGTTTTCATCAATTATGCCGACATTACCAGAAATGAATCATGCAATCAAGTCTCTTTTTAGTACAGATCTTCAAACTTAATTATTACTCCCGATCAGTATGCTACATCCTTCACTCCTCCTTCCCTGCGGCGTCCACCTGTACAGTCCTGACCACCTGCTGCTCCTCCCTCTTCCTCGCATTCCTCACGGCAGCCCTAACCGCCGCGGGCAGATCGATGTGGAAGAACGGCCTGTTGACACCGTACACGGTAGTGAGCCTCTTTCTGGCACCACCACCATTTTCCACATCTCCCACCACCGCCTTCTCATCCCTCACCTCCTCCACGCTCGACCCACCCACCTCAGCGACAGCGAACAGCCCCTCGGTCCCAACCGCCGCACTTCCTTTAGCCCCGTACCCGAACCCAGCCGCAGCCAACGCCCTCTTCGTCCACCTCCTCCCCACACCAGCAAAATGCCACTCCAACACACCATCCCCGCCCTCGACCGCATCCGCATGCCTTTCGAGCTGCTTCCGCACATCGACCAAGCCCTGCACAGCCGTGACGTCGACGTTCGCGACGGCACCGAAGTCGAGCACGACGGCGCGCAGCACAGGGCGGGCGTCGGCATCGAGGTCGAGGACCTGGCCGCGGCGCGGACCGGGATCGTTCCAGGGCCGGTCGCCCAGGCGCGCGTAGTGGTTGGCCCGCGCCGGCCGCGTGTGCGCAAAGACGGCCGTCGTCAGCGCGTCCAGGTACGCGGCTTGGTTGGCGTACGTCAGTGTGTCGGTCAGCCGGTAGATCAGGATGCCTGGGTGCGGCATGGCGGTGAGAGGGAGCGAGGGGTTGGAGCCGTCGTGGTGCGTTAGGGGCAGGTAGGCGTCGGTGGTGGTGGGGAAGTCGATGGCAGAGTCGAAGTCGTTAGTCGGGGTGGATGAGGGGGTGGATGAGGAGGAGGAGCTGGGAGGGTGGCGGTCGATGGAGTCGGCGGGGTCGGAGGGGTGGTGTTGCTGCTGCTGCCGCGCGAACTCGGCGTCGGTCAGGTAGTGGACTTTGATGTGGCCCAGGACGAGGCCCTTGGCGCGAGCGTGGCGGAAGAGCAGGACGGCAGCCGAGGCGGCGATGGCTGTGTAGATGCCATTTTCGATGTTGGTGAAGATGGTGACGAGCACGCCGGCGAAGAAGATGATGACCTCGAGCGGCGAGATCTGGTAGAAGCGGTAGACAACGTCGGGCGGCGTAATCAGATCACCCACGGCGTGGATAATTAGACCTGCCAGCGTAGACATGGGGATGTAGAAGAACACGGATGTCAGCGCGTACAGCGCCAGGAGCACAAGCACTGCAGTGAAGATGCCTGCGAGCGGTGTCCGGACACCGGCTTTGGACTTGATGGCTGTGCGCGAGAAGGAGCCCGTGGCTGGGTATCCACCAAGGAAGGGACCGAAGACGTTGGTGAAGCCGAGTGCGACGAGCTCCTGCGATGGATCGATCGTGTAGTTGTTGATGCGTCCGAAAGACTTGGAGATGGCGATGTGCTCGATCAGCAAGACAATGATTGCGGCCGGAAGTTCGCTTGAGAAGGCTCGGATGAGGCGAGTATCAACGTGAGGTGCACCGGCGTGTTGGAAGCCTGCCACGAATTAGCTTCTGTCTCCCGGTAAGAATAGAAGAGCGAGTGGGTACCTCTTGGCACAGTCCCAAGGATTTTGAACTTCGCCTCCTTAGCATTCGAGATGCCTCTGTTCGAGAGCCAGCTGGCCATGGTGTACAGAAGAATGATGAAGGCCATTCTCAAGGTAGAGAGGAAGAACCACATCTTCTTTCGGTGCGGCTGCTTCTCAGACATGGTGTTGCAGACCCAGCGGATGAAGTACAAGGCAAACAGAGCACTGAGGCCGAGTGCGGCGTCAATCTTGGTCGATCCGAGCTTCTTGAGCGTATTGATCAGAACCAAGTAAGTAGCCTCGCGCGTGTTGATGCCTGAAATCCCCATCATTGCCGGCACCTGGCCGACAGCAATGCTGAAGGCAGCGCCTGTCATGAAAGACGTAATAGCAACGAGCGGGATGAACTCGACAATCCAGCCAGCACGGATGAGGCCGATGAAGAGGAGAATTGCACCTGAAATGAGCGATAGACATCTGGCCACCTGCTCAGCAGGAATATCGGGGTGCTTGTCCTGCACTTTGATGACGATGTTGCCGACAATCGTCGACATGACGGCGACCGTCTGGATGGTGCTTGTTAGCCGGGCTGGTCCTTTTCGTACGCTCGAAGATTGCAACTCACACCGATGGTAATATCCTTGGAGGTAGCAAAGGCCCAGTATAGCAGGAATCCGACAAATGACGTGTACAGTCCATACTCGGGGCTCAGTTTAGCGAGCAGCGCATATGCCATGCCCTGCGGGACAACGACGAAGCCAACGGTAACGCCTACAAGTTCGAGTCAGACAAAGCCGAAGAAGTGGATGGAGCAGGCTGACCGGCAATGATATCCCCAGTCAGCCATTGGAGGTTGTAATGGAAGATCCAGTTCCAAAAGGGGAAGAGGTCCTTGATGTAACGAGCGGCGCCGGCGCGAGTGGGCTTGAACTGCAATAGAAACTCTTTCGCCGTTGGCTCCTCCTCAAAGTACGGGTCAACGTGGTCAGGAATTAGCGTCGCATAGTCGTCTTTGTCCGGCTCTTGTCTGTAGTCGACATTAATACCGAGTGGCTTGGCCAAGACGCGGCGCGAAGGCATGCTGGATCAAGTGGTACAAAGTCACCCTGAGGAAACAATTGGCAAGGCCCCAAGTCCATCTTTAAAAGCTTCCGCAGCCTTACTGCTTGTTGGCTGAGTCTCCAAATCGAACGACAGCGGAAAAACATAAACGCCCAGTCTCTCGGTATTCTTGGTGGTTCGGTCTGGGCCGAGAGTGATCCGGTGCTGCGCTGCCAGACATTGGATGGTTGAGAACAAAAGGCAGCCCAGGGCTTGTACGCGCAATTGCCAGGCAAAATGTCGTCAGTCGTTAGCACCGCGCCAACCCTCTTGTCCTGTTCGCTTGTCTGCTTGGATGGCTTGGTTGCCAAGGTGTCGTCTTGGGCTGGCCTTGGCGGCTGAAGCATGATCGCATTTGTAGCCTCAATTTCTACACGAAAAAATGTCGAATAGGTGCATTCGGCCAATCAGCAGGGCAACGCGCTTTATGTTGAACAAGCATGTTGCATTAGCCATTGCGCCATGTTAGGCTCGTCCAGACCCAAAGAACGCCATGAACCCGGTACTCGGGTACTGCGCTCGACATTTTCGCAAAGCTAAAACTTTCAGCTGCACAGATTTGCAACTAGCTAGAAATCAGTTCAATAAATGTCGACTTCAGCGCCACCTCATTGCCTACCATCTGCGATCGGTAAGCCGAAGAAGTCGTGCCATTGCGCGACTTTTGAACCGCATTGCGAAGTGTCCTTTGAGCATCACGAATTCTTCCGTTTCGTCTGTGCCACTTACGCCTATCTCTCAGCAATTTCTTGGTGTCGCGTAACCGAGCTGGACCCTTGAAATCCTCCGAATGCGTGTGCGAGCGATGTACTGGCTCTGGCGTCATGGAGAGGTAGCAGACTTGCGAAAGGAACGAACGAATATGTGGCCAATTGGCCAAGCCGATCAGACTTTTCTTTTTAGGCGATAGGGCTTTAGCTACTCATTCGTAGCCTCTAGCTTCAGAGCCTTCCTGGTTCTGGGCCTTGGGATTCCTTGCTTTTGCTCTAAGCCTCTGCAGTCCAGACCTGGCGCTCTCATATGCAGACTACTAGGGAATCACCTAATATCAGTTCAATGGACTGGAATCTGGTCAAGTGCATGCCTTTGCTGCCTTTACGTGTTTTAAGCGTGGGGTAATTTAATATTGTGCTGGGGAACTGTAATATCGAGGTGCTCTTAGGGGAGACGCCAGCACCTGAGACAGGCCCGGTGCGAATACGAAAATTCGGAAAGAACAGGGACCAAACACTTTGCTCACCATGTTAAATAAGTTGTCTCCTGCCTGCTATCATAGAGCTGTCCAGTATTTACTGGATGCTTCCAGCGTAGAATCAAAGCCTCCGGGCTCGGAGCAGAGCAACTCCAGCGCAATATCATGTTGAAATACTATGAAACGCTCGGAGATGAGGAGAGAATCCATGGAGGGCATGCTTTCAGGGTTAGGTGTAGTTGAGAGCTTGAATTTGACATGTTTGATTTCCAGTGGCGGGTTCAGCAGGGTCACAAGAGCAAAGGTGGGGAGGGGTTGACACTTGCGGGCGAGCCACTGACTTGAGTGTGCCCTGGCGTAGAATTGAGTTCAAAGGATAGCCCGGAGATGAATGTCACACTAAAATCTGCAGGCTGGCTGAAAGAGGAAACCCCTGGCCTCCGCACCGATGATTCCAGGGTAGAATCGCAGCCGCCCAGGCTGGGCGCTTCGACTTTGGGCATGAAGATCCCGGATGGGCCCACAGCTATTATGTTAGGACAAACATCAAATAATATGAACGAGGGCAAGTTTCTGGACTGCGAAATCTCAGAATACTCGAGTGATGCGTTTGCTTCGGCTGGGTGAGTATCCGAGTAAACTGCACGGTGCACCGGGGATCCAATCGCTTGATTCAAGCACGCACCCTTATAATTGTTCTACTTAAGGCCTTTCTCCGCTCCGCCAATAGTCTAACCGGAATTAAGTGACACGGCTAATGAGCGCTAAAATAAACATGGACGCCCCCTTAGAGCCCTGAGTCCAGCGACAGAGCTACAGCAAGCGCAGCAAGTAACGGTGAATCATCAACCAGTAAACCAGTGACGTAAATGCTTTGCCGCCGCCAAGTTTGTCTCAACTACATTAAAAATGACCAGGCATCTAGGCATGGCATGCAAGTGATGAGGCAAGGGCGCGTCAGCGGCTCTTGTCGGAGGCGCAGCACGGATACTCGGATGCGTTGTTCTCCACATTTGATGGACTTGACGAATTTCTTAGAAGACCGCATGGCGGAGTCAGCACGCACCAAGAGCGGACATCGACGATTATCAAACAGCACATTGCAGGCCACTGTGTCATCGTCGCCTCTCGACTCGATCTGGGGAAGGGATAAAGAGGGAAAGACTTTCCGCCCAGAGGTTCGAGAAAGGCGGGGCGGAAGTGGCAACACGACTCATTTTTTTCTACTGTATCAGGTTGTCTCCACTCGAGGCGTAGCAGTCATGCGCAAGATTGCTGAAGAAGTTCAACGCTTCGAGCACTATAATCCTCTGAAGCGAGTATACCTCCGTCCTTCAGTTTGGCCTTGATACCGAAAATAGAAGAGAAAAAAAAAAAAAAGCGCAGTTACTGCATCACAGAAATATCACCGCTCGTACATCTCTCGGGCAAAGGAAGAACCTGAGACACGAAAGGCGCGATAGCACGTCGAAATAAGGGCCGGTACGGAAAACGGCGCGCAGGCCCCACCGAATGGCCTCATACCCTTGCAAGCCACCCTCTCTGACGAGCACCGTTGCGCGCGCGCACAGAAGACGGGGGAAAATCGCCGTGGATCTGCGTCGGTTTGAGATTCGATGATCCGGTCGCTGAGCCATTTCCTTTTTCTCCCTTGATTAGACAGGGTGCCATCTAGACCTC
Organism: Lasiodiplodia sp. KE8368; assembly: GCA_023087525.1. NCBI lineage: Eukaryota > Fungi > Ascomycota > Dothideomycetes > Botryosphaeriales > Botryosphaeriaceae > Lasiodiplodia > Lasiodiplodia sp. KE8368. The sequence continues at coordinate 524,379 of JAJMYN010000008.1, read as the reverse complement.
GCCGCCCAGTCAGCGTGTATTAACTCGAAATTACGCAGAGGCCTCCGAAAGAGGAAACACCCATGCGCACTACCAACCACATACTCTCTCCCATATTCGCCTACCACTCAAGTAGAACTAACATCCCGTGCCGCTAGGCACTGTATGATACATCATGCTCACCGGGAAACATTCATGCGTGTGAAGACAACAGCGCCTCGGTGCTTGGCTCGAAATGATTGGTGTGGCGCATTTTGCATGTTGCATTACCTGAAACGTATGGCAGGCGATTAGACCCCTCTCCCCATTCTTGAGGGGAATTCCAAATAGACTCAGCCCGGGCAGCGTCCCCACGTTGGAAAGAAAAGTTCCTGGCTTCCAGGCGGCGGCTCAGTGGACCAATCAAGAGGCGAAGGGGCGTTTTCCGCGACAAAACGAACAACAACCGTATCATGTCCATGTAAAGGTAGGAAAGTTCGCTCTAGTAGGACGGATGGAGAAGTGGATGCGGGCCGTGTTCGAGCTGTGCCGTGCGCCACGTTTTGGGGTAAGAATCAAACTCTTGCCCTGCATAAACTCAGTAAACAAGCGCTTATCATATCTTCGGCTGCTGGTTTACCAGACTAGTGTCAGGCGAGCCACTCTCATATACTATCGTTCCTGCAGGTCATACGTGAGGCGGGGCTCGTATTCGGTCAGGATAGAGCGTTTAGACCAAGCTTCTTCTTAAGAGCCGATGACAATTTCGCTAGCTGCAAAGTGCACGACTGAGTAATCAAACGGTATAGATGCAAATAGATGGGCTTGGCACTTTACCTCGAAACTTTTAATCTTTATTAATACTTGAACCGGAAAAGGGTATTCTTGTGACATGTTGAGATGTTGTCCACCCCCGCAAGTCGGTTGAGGTTAAGCTCTGCATCTGTACTATTGCCACCGAAACCCTAAATGCAGAGAAGAAGAAAAACATGAACATCCATGGAACTTTTGCACCGTTTGACTCCTAACAAGTTTCATGAACCGACTGTTGCTTAGTGCGTGCCGTTCACGCCGTTCTGGGCCTTTTCCCTGCGCTCCTTGATGGCAGCCGCAAGGTTCTCGAGCACGCCGACAGTCGTCTCCCAGTCGATACAGGCATCAGTGATGCTGATACCCCTCTTGAGCGCGGAGGGGCCCTCGGCCGGCACCTTCTGGTTACCCTCGTGAATGTTCGACTCAATCATGACACCAACGATGCCAGTCTCGCCCTCGCGGATCTGATCGGCAATCGTAGCGGCAACAATGGGCTGGTTGCGGTGGTTCTTGTTCGAGTTGCCTGCAGTAAAACTTCAGTCAGCCACAGTCAAGACACTGGTGTTTTGTGGAGGCATACCGTGCGAGCAGTCAATCATCATGACCTCCTTCTGGCCCTTTGCCTTCAGAGCCTCGCGCGCAGCCTTGACGCTGTCCTTGTCGTAGTTGGTACCCTTTGTACCACCGCGGAGGATGACAAAGCAGTGCTCGTTGCCGGACGTCTTGGTGATTGCGGCCAGACCCTGCTTGGTCACACCCAGGAAGTGGTGCTTCGCGGCAGCGGCGCCAATGGCGTCGACAGCGACGCCCAGGCTGCCGTCGGTGCCGTTCTTGAAACCAATGGGGTAGGACAAACCGGAAGCCAGCTCACGGTGCAGCTGTGACTCAGTGGTACGTGCGCCAATGGCACCCAGCGAGATCAAGTCCGAGAGGAACTGAGGCGAAATGGTATCCAGCATCTCGCTGGCGATGGGCATGCCCTGGCTAGTCAGGTCGCAGTAGAGCTTGCGCGAGACGCGCAGGCCCTTGTTGATCTTGTAGCTCTCGTCAATGTCCGGGTCGTTGATCAGGCCCTTCCAGCCGACAGTGGTGCGGGGCTTCTCGAGGTAGGCGCGCATGATGATGCACAGCTCATTGTTCAGCTTGTCGGCTAGGGCCTTGAGGCGCTGGCAGTACTCGATGGCGGTCTCGGGGTCGTGGATCGAGCAGGGGCCGACCATGACCAGCAGGCGGTCGTCCTGCTGCGAAATGATGCGCGCAGCCTCGCGACGGCCCTTCAGCACCGTCTTCTGCGAGACGTCACCGACAGGGAGCTCCGAGGAGAGCAGCTGGGGAGGGATGAGCGGGTCATAGCCCAGAACTGGGTTGTTTTAGTGTTTGCAGTCTGGCGGGACGGCGGCGGGGCTCTTACCGCGAACATCGTCGCTGAGCTCGGATTTGATCTGGTCAATTGCGTCGGCCATGGCGATTGAGTGGTGCAGAGAAGGTGAGAAGCAAGTATAGCGAGTGCTGACTTGTGCCTATAAGAGGGGCGTGGTTGGCGGCGAGAGAGAAAAGCAGTGAGTCAATCATGAGCTGACAGGACCTGAATAATTTTGGGCGGCCAGGGCTCAGCCGCCGCCGCCGCCGACCGGAGTTGCGGTGCGCACCCCGCCACCGCATCCGGCAGCGTTACGATTACCTGAGCGACGCGTATTGTAACGTGCATGAATCTAGCGATCGCGGATCCGCGCATCCGTCCAACGCCAGAGACACACCCTGGACATTTTCAAGCTTTCCTGCGCCCCAATGGCTGTCGCTGCGATCGGCACCGGTGAATACTGGCTGACGTCGGTTCGGAGAGCTGCTAGCACAGAGGATTCCGCAGCAGGGATATCGGCTTGTGGGGACGGCGACGTTATCAGCCACAGAGCAGGCACGCCGATCTACTAATCACGTCCCGCCGGAGTCAGCAAATGTGGCTCGCATCCTTTCGTGCACAGCAGGCATCAGCTTGCCAGGGCGCACCAGGGTCGCACCTCCAGCGCCGACTTGGCGCCGGCACGCAGCCCGCGCAAACAGCAGCGTTTCTGCACGCTGAAACCAGCCTCGCGAATCTCGAGGGTGCATGAAGAGCCTGTATCGGCGCAGGCGCTTCGCGAGGGACTCTCAGCTGTCCTGTGTCGTGGCGTAGGCCCGGGAAGGCGGCCGACCGGCGGCTGTTGTGACCCGTGCGTGGGGCTGGTTTCACTTTCCCGGGCCTCTGAGCTGCTTGACATTCATCCTGCCAATCCCGCTATCGCACCCCGCGCTCTTTGGCAGCCTGCGCCAGCCCAGTGACTTCTCCTGAAACCCACCCTCGGCGCGAATCCCCCAACCCAGAAAAAGGCCCGCCGTCCTCATGCAGTGATGTGCCCGAACCTTATATCGTGAGCTCTGGACGTCCCCACTGCCGTCACCGTAGCTACACTGCATCATTTAACCTCGGCGTTCGCCCTCTTTTTCTACCAAACAACAACATGTTCCAACTACCACAACGCATGGCGCTGAAGCGCCCCCGCGCCGACGACGACGACGACGTCTCAATTCGCCATTTTGAAAAGGTACGGCCGCGACACGGGCTGCCGGGAATCCCACATAGTAACCTTGACGCTGCAGAAGCACCGCAATGACACGGCCTGCCCGCCACCGCCCGAGCATTTCTTCCACACCAAGACACTCAGCTTCTCGCAGAACCGCGCCAACTCGCCATGTCTGCCTGCTCTGACGCCAGGCCACTCAGACGAGTCAGGCTGCGACTCGCCTGAACTACCTGCCTATGCCGACACCGACATGGATGACTGCATGGAGGACGACTACGGTGCTCTGCGGTCCAACCCTAATTCGCCGGCTGTCCCCTTCATGTTGCCCGAGCGCCTCAATCCCCGCCAGCACCAGTCAGACCCCAGTACTGGCCGCATACCCACGCCCATCTACGGCCACTTCCCTCCCAAGATCACGTCCAACGAGCCGCCGAGCGACATCAGGACCACAACGCTTGAGGAGCTGAGGGCCGCGTCGGCCAATGCCCGCCGAAGCATGGCCCAAAGAGACGTCGGCCGCGACATGCCTTCGCCCATCCGTGAGGACGACATGGCCCTGACGCCCACCACGCTGGCCGGGAACCGTCTCTCGCGCCTCCACTTTTCCGGCCGAGGCGATAGCGACGGCATGGACATGGACTCGCCCACCTTCGAGCCGCAGCGCCACCTCGCTGCCGAGTCCAAGTCAGGCCGTGCCAGGAGCGGAGCGATCACGGGCAAGAAAAAGTTCCACATGGGCTTCCGCGAGGACTGTCCCAAATGCCTGGCAAGAGTGCCGGGACACAACGCGCATTTCCTTCCCTCTTGACATACTAGCGGAGAACACGACTGAACACGAACTGGACATGGCGTATGAGCAAGAAAGAACACGGCGTTGGCGTTACAGGACATCATCTTTAGGACTCGATTTATAAACGACACAAACGCTCATGAGACAAAGACGGCGACAACCTCGCCTGGACAGGAGTGCATCAGGATTTGGCTTGCAATTTACACAGTTCACCCGCTTGGCTTTTTTGGACATTTACATGGATAGATTTGAAAAAAAGGCGCATACGGCCCGAATCACAAAGGGCCGGTGTGGGCTGGTAAGCGGTTTCACATTCTTCCTTCAGGAATGCTTTTTCGTCATTATCACATCCCCCAGTCTATAGTCTATGCAAAAAAAGGACGTTGCAGCAATGATTTCGATTTTGTTCCTTTAAACGTATAACCTCAAAAACTCGACGAGGGTCATGATGGCCATGGCCTGGCCGTAGGGCATGCTGGTGCACTCGATGTCGTAGTAGTGCTTGTAGTCCCTGCCCATGCCGGTGCCGAAGCTGGTGTTGAGCAGCTCGCCGTCTTCGCTGATCTTGCCCAGCACAGCCTTGGTGGCGCGGAGGGCGACGTCCTCGTAACCTTCCTTGGGGATGTAGTGCTTGCGCACGGCCTTGAGGATGCCGTAGGCGAAGCCGGCGGTGGCGGACGACTCGATGTAGCTGCCGGCCGACTCGGGCTCGTCGAGCAGGGTGCGCCACAGGCCCTCGGGGGTCTGCAGGGTCTTGAGGGTGTCGACCTGGGCGCGGAAGATGTCGAGCAGGTACTCGCGGGTGGGGTCGCCGGGCTTGAGGTCGAGCAGCTCGATGAAGTCCGGGATGACGATGGTGACCCACGAGTTGCCGCGGGCCCAGCGGGCGCGGGCGAAGTTGTGGCCCAGGCTGCCGTTGGGGCCCTTCTCGAACTGCCAGCCGTGGAAGAAGAGGCCGGTGTCCTTGTCGAACAGGAACTGCATGTGCACGAGGAACTGGCGCTTGGCCTCCTCGATGTACTCCGGGCGGCCCAGCACCAGGCCGATCTTGGCCAGCGGCATGACGGTCATCATCAGCGTGTCGTCCCACAGCTGGTCCTTGTTCTCCTCCAGGTAGGTGATGTGCTGGAAGCCGCCGAAGGGGGTGCGCGGCAGCTCGTGCATGGCCCACTCGGCCCAGCTCTCCAGCCACGGCCGCCAGGTGTCGTCGCGCAGCCGCGGGTCCTCGTACAGGTAGGCCAGGGCCAGGAAGACGGACATGGTGTTGATATTCTTGGTGGTGCCCTCGGCCAGGCGGCCCTCGTACCACGACTTGAGGATGGAGAGGGTCTCCTGCGAGTTGGTGAGGGTGTAGTACTGGTACAGGCCGTACAGGCCGATGCCGTGTGTCCACTCCCAGTCATTCCAGCCTTTTGTGTCGATGACGCGTCCGTCGGGTAGGCGCAGCAGGAAGTGGCCGGTCTTGTCGTTGATGTTGACGAGGTTGTGGGTGAGCTTCTTGATGGCCGTGTGGATTTCGGAGGCGGGCAGCCCGTGGACGGTGAGTGGGGTGGGCATGGCGGCGGCGGAGTGAGGGAGGAGGTGGGTGGGTGGGTGAGAGGAAGGGTGCGGTGAGCGGTCGAGAGGCGGCTGTTGCTAACTATTTACTAGGCTGATATATGGATTTCAACGCCGTCCAACTGGAGCGTCGGCAAGCGGGCAATTGGGAGAGGACCCGCGCGTGGGAAATGTTTGTGCTTTAAGCGCAGATGATGCGCGTTCAGCACGCAAGACGCGCCGATGCCCCACCACAAGAGCCGAGCAGGTGGAGGGAGTTGCCCAGTCGAGTAAGCAGCTCTCGCGGGAGTCCCCAGGGGCCCCCACAGCCGGCCACGCGCGGCTCACCCCGCCGGTGCCTTTTGACCCGAGAGGCGAGGAAGCAGGATTCGCGCCAAGGCACCTTGTCCCCGCCCTACCCCGGGGTCGCTCTCCGCATTCAGGAAGAGCAGGTGCTCCGCTCCCCGTGGGGCCAATGACCGCAATCCGGGGCCCCCTCCATCGGGCCTTCCCTTCGCCCACCGGTGGCTGCGGCGAAGTCGGTGTGGAGGCCTCGCGTGCAGCTGGCCCTAGCCGGCGAACCTGTCACACGCTTTCCCGACAGCCTCCCATTGCTGCCGCCGCCCCAAGCTTTGCCTCGCTTGCTTGATTCACGCGTTGGGAACGAGCCTCCGACCGGGTCTCTGGGGCAAATATACGCTCTGGGCAAACACAACAAGCGAGAGGACGGAATAATCACTCCAAACAGGGAAACGCCTTCGGCTTATGTATCGCCCGCATGAGGACGTGCATGCCTGCCCCAGACCTTTATATTTGCCCCGAGCAGAGATTGAAATGTCTTCTGCAGTTGTCGAGTCTCTGCCGGGTCCCTGTCCAGACCTCGCCCCGTCTCACACTCCTAGTCTACTTCTTTTTCCATCTCCTCCTCGGTTTCTCCCCAACCGTCAATTTCGCGCCAACACTGAGCGCGTGCACACCACCCGCACCCCTCAACCACCATGACCGCCTCTCACGAGAACGTGGCTCACGCCGAGCGCCTGTCGGCAGACAACCGCGACAACAAGAAGCACAGCTCCGATGTCGCCGAGATTGAGCATGTCATGTCGACCGACGCCGAGTTCTCCAAAGAGCACGCAGACTATGGCCGTCTCGACAAGGAAGTCGCCAAGTATGCCAGTGCCGTCGCCATCGAAATCACGCCTGAGGAGAACAAGCGCCTCAAGCGCATGATCGACCGCCGCGTGCTGCCCGTCATGATCTTCACCTACTTCCTGCAGGCCCTTGACAAGGGTACCATGAGTTTTGCAAGCATCATGGGCATCAAGGAGGATCTGGGTCTGGTCGGCCAACAGGTGTGTGCCCCTTCGAAATTCATCAGGTGATACGATCACTTGCGATGGATTGGCTAACAATGCCCTCAATCAGTACTCCTGGCTCACCACCTGTATCTACATCGCCGTCCTGATCGTCGAGTACCCTACCAACTGGATGATCCAGCGCGTTCCGATTGCCAAGTACCTTAGTATCAACATCGTGCTCTGGTCCGCAACATTGGCCCTGCATGCCGCCTGCACCAACTTCGGCTCCATCCTCGCTGTCCGTACACTGCTCGGTATCTTCGAGGCCGTCTGCCAGCCCTCCTTCCTGGTCATGAGTTCCATGTGGTATAAGCGTGAGGAGCAGGCACAGACCGTCACCTACTGGTACATGGTGAGTCAACAACACCGCGTCCTGAAGTATCAATGCGGCTAACAAAATTCTAGATGAACGGTGGTCAGCAGATCGTTGGTGGCATCCTCGCCTACTGCTTCACCCTCATCCCCGACAGTGCCCCCATTCACTCCTGGCAGGCCCTTTTCATCTGCTACGGCTGCTTCTCCGTGCTATGGGGCGTCTTCGTGCTCTTCTGGCTTCCCGACAGCCCCATGCGTGCCAAGTGCTTCTCCGAGGAAGACAAGCGCCTGATGGTCGAGCGCGTCCGTTCCAACCAGACGGGTCTGCAGAACAAGACTTTCCGATGGGACCATGTGCGCGAGGCCTTCACCGACCCGCAGCTGTACTGCTACTGCCTGATCGCCATTTGCACGACGCTGCCGACGTCCGGCCTGGGCGCCTTCGCCAACATCATCATCACCGGCTTCAACTTCTCCATCCTCGAGACCCAGCTCCTGGCCATGGTTCTCGGCGCCTTCATCATCCTCATCCTGCTTAGCTCCGCCTGGCTCGTCAAGAAGACCCAGCAGAACCTCATCGTCATGGGTGTTTTCGTGATTCCGTAAGCCCTCGTCACCCCCTGAGATGAAAAGAAAATTTTGTCCCCGACTAACCTCACATTCCCAATTCAGCTCCTTCGTCGGCACCATCGTCCTCCTGATCGTCGAGAACACGGGCAAGGCCCAGCAAGCCGGCCTGCTCATCTCCTACTACATCGTGCTGTCCTTCTGGGCCGCCCAGACGCTCGCCATGTCCATGATCTCGCGCAACACGGCCGGCCAGACCAAGAAGACGGTCATCGTCGCCGCCAACTTCGTCGCCTGGGCCGTCGGCAACGCCATCGGGCCCCAGGTCTTCCTCGCCTGGGACGGCCCGCGCTACCGCATCGCCTTCTGCACCCACATGGGCTGCTACGTGCTGCTGGTCATCGTCATCGTCTTCCTGCGCTGGTGGCTGGTGAGGGAGAACAAGAGGAAGGACAGGATCGTCGAGCAGAACGGCACCGCCGCCAAGGATGACCACTTGGTGCACGCCTTTGAGGATTTGACGGATGTGGAGGTGAGTCTTGCTGTTTTGCTTTCGAGTTCGGAATTGCTGGCAGGACTTAAGCTAACGTTTCTTCTTCACAGAACATCAACTTCCGGTACATCTACTAAGATGTACATCCAGATAAAGTCTGGAAAAGGAGGAGAGTGTGATGATACCAACATGATTTTTTATGCAGGAACGAAATCTATCTTTTTTAATCATTCTCTATGATGGCTTTCTACCATTGACGTGATTGAAACACTTTTGTCCGTTATGTGATCACCACACACCTCTGCGCGAACCTCAAAGAAGACCAACCTCCACTTCAAGCGTTCCCGCCCTTCTTCTTCCCATCATCACCTTCCACCATCGGCGGCCGTGGCACCTCCACGCCCTCCGCCTTCCACACCATCCCGATGTAGCCATCGCTCACGACCCGCACATCCACCACCCTCTCCCTATCACTCTCTGGCAGCTTGATCTGCACCTTAGTGCTCGGCTTGCTCCCACCGCTCCCACCGGCGCTCTTCCCCTTCCCCTTCCCTTTCCCGTCGTCGGAGGGCCAGCTCACCCTCTTCAACGCAACCACCTCGTCGCTGCCCCTCTCGCACACGACGACGAAGAATCCCTCCGTCTGCGGCTTCGGGAAGCGCGGCGCATACATGCGGTGCTCGCGGTTCGACGCGTTGTTCTTGCGCGCGATCGTGACGGTGAGGCCGAGCGCGTTGACGGCAGGCACGGCGACGGCGAGGTCGGGGAGGGCGGCGAGGGGCTTGAGTGCGCGGGGCACAGCGGCGGACGCGACGCCGGCCCGCTTGAGCGCCGTCTCGAGGACGTTGCGAGGGGCCGAGACGGCGTCGATGAGATCCTTCGGCCTGCTGCCCGCGCTCGGTTTGTTGTCGGCGTTGGAGGAGGCTTGGACGCGGTTCCGCTCCTCGACGACGTCGACGCCGGGCAGGATGGCGAGCGGCCCGTCCTCGGGCCAGCGCGCGCTCTTGACGCACTGCAGCAGCGTCATCATCATCAGCGCGCTGCTCGCCAGCCCCAGCTCGGCCAGCACGTCGATGGACGCCTGGATGATACGGATGGCCTGGTCGAGCACCGACGTCTGGTCGCCGACGTAATCGGAGATGGGCAGGTCGAGGCGGGCAAAGTGTGCTTGGAGGAGCAGGAAGGCCTTCGTGTGCGGGTCCCACAGCGGCAGGTGCCCGAAGGCGTCGTCGATCTTGAGGGGTAGTGCCGCGTTGAGCTCGGCGTTGATGAGCTCCTCGTTGTGTCGCACCGGCAGCTCGTCGTACTCAGTCGCGCTACTCATCCACGCGAGCACGTCAGCAAAGCTGGCGTTGGGCTTAGCATGCTTTATCAGGTGCCGGATTGTCTTGTGCGAGAGGTAGTAGTACGACATGATCTTGCCGAGCGGCGTCGGATCAATGTCGCCGTTGGAGTGGAGGGTGGCACAGCCGGATTCTGCCAGCTCCGAGACGGACTTGTCGACGAGGTCGACCATGTAGTCGTTCGCGAGCTGCTGGGCCGCAGTAGTGTTATGCTCCTCGGCGGAGATCTCAAGACCGTAGTAGGATGGGTTTTTGTGCAGACGACGGAAGAAGAACGTCCAAGTGAGGTAGTCCAGAGCATCTTGCTTCGTGGCAATAGTCTCTGCAGAAATTTCGGCGCCCAAGTGGTTGTCGACAACTTTGTGGAGGGTTGACTCCACAGGGAAACCGGTGTGAAGGAAATGCTTGTAGAAATCCTTCTTCGCATCTTGAGTAAAGATACGCGCGATACCTTGGGTGTCGAACTGCGGACGACCAGCACGACCAAGCATCTGAAGTACATCTGTCAAATCCATGTCCCGATAGGCTTCAATCTTAGCATCGAAGTACTGGGTGCCCTTGACAACGACGAGATGCGCTGGCAAGTTGACACCCCAGGCGAGAGTGCTAGTAGCCACCAAAATCTGAATCTTGTTGTTTGCGAAGAGCTCTTCGGCAAGCTGACGATCAGACTCGACGAGACCAGCATGATGAAGACCGATACCGAAGCTAAGCGCCTCACGCAGGGACTCGTCCTTGACACGGGCAAGATTCAATGCCAAATCTTCCTCAGACATCCGGACAAAGCGTCTAGGATTGTCTTCCATACCGCAGAAGTTGATGAGGTCCCTCGCAGTCAGACGGGTTTGGCGACGGGAAGCCACGAAGACGATGACGGGCTTATCGGGAGAGTGAGTCTTGATGGCAAGGAAAGTAGGTCTGTTCATGGACTGCATCAGAGGGCAGAAACCTCTCTGCTCTGGAAAGCCATCAATGTAGATTTCAAGCGGAACTGGACGCACAGAGTGGCGGAAGTTGAAAAGACCAGCCTTGACACCAAGCCAATTGCCCAAGTCCGTAGCGTTGGCGCAAGCGGTTGACATGCCCATGAGACGAACTGAGCCCTTCTTTTGGGAGGCAATGTAGTTCATACGGGAGACGATGATTTCCAGGATAGGCCCACGGTCACCACCAAGCAGATGGATCTCGTCGATAATGACCAGACTGACCTTACGGACATAGTCACGCGTCTGCCAGCTACGACTGATACCGTCCCACTTTTCCGGAGTGGTGATAATGATGTCGGCGTCCCTGATAGAGCGAGTATCCGGTGTGTTGTCACCAGTCAATTCGACCAGTTTGAGACCCATTTGAGCAGTCAAGCGTTTTCCCCAATCCTGTACTCGCTCGCGGACCAGTGCCTTCATGGGAGCAATGTAAACGACCTTTGAGCCCGGATTCTCTCGGAAAGCCCACCACATGGCCAACTCGCATGCAACTGTCTTTCCACTTCCAGTGGGTGAACCAAGTAGAACATTCTCCGACGTGTGGTAAAGGCAGTGAAATAGCTGTGTTTGCATCGGGTTGAAATACTGGAAGCGTTGTGCGTAAATTTCTTCGAGAAGAGGGTTCTTGAGGGCGGAGATGGGTAGCGGTTGAAGGTTGAGAAGGTCCGTGTAAACGCTCTCGGTATCAGGCCGAATGAGATGCTGGAATGAGACAGGCGTAATGGTCTCCGCGCCGAGCCACCGATCCGACACCGCACGAACGTAGATTTGTGAGGGAAGTGGATCGGAAAGCGGAATGGTAAAGTTGAGCTCATGGTCATCGTAGAGCTTTCTGCGGGAAAGAATGAAGTACTCGTGGTGGTAGATCTCTGAAGTCTCCGAGTTCTCAACCCAAATCCAATAAGACTCTGAAGCGCCATGGTGGCGGTCATTCCAGCGGAATTCCGGGGTCAAATACAGACGGATCCTCAGAACATCTCGGTTCAAGGGAGCGATTTCTGCATCGATGCTTAAGGTCGGGAAGTTGTCGAGAAGTTTGCTGATGGTGCTGCCCATCTTGGTGTTGTGAACAAGCTGGCCAATCTCGGCTGGTTCCATGTCTCGAAGTGCCTCGATGGACGACACGGAGCCTTTCTCATCCAGGTTCCTTAGAACAGGTCGTGGAAGGTCGAATTGATGGAATGGGTGCTCAAATGGCCACACCTGTCTTTCGATAGACTTGCACAGCGACAGCAAGACTAAGCACTGGTGGCCCCAGCGTCTGTTTAACGCAATCATGAACAGAGCCCTGCAAATACGTGTGGCGTTCTGAGCGACATAGTTTGTATCGGATTGAAGAGTGTAGTCCTCCAGTCGAGCCTTCGAAATGTAGCCTTGGAGTAGCACATTGGTCTTTGAATGTGGCGTTCCGATTCCGCCTTCAATATCACAAGGAGTGATGTTCTCGTCTTCTTTCAAGCGTAGGAGTTCCTTCTCCTCGGATTCCCTGAACTGGATGTTGTCAAATTCACCGCTCATACTGATCATCTTGAGCACATCCGCCTCTGATGCTTGAGCTCGCATCATAGTATTGAAAATCTCAATACTCGTCTGGAGGATGTAGTATTGGCTGGCAATACGGCCAACATCCTTTGCTTTCAGTTCTCCAGTTGTTTCGTTGAAAATGATCATCTGGCTCTGCTGAAGGACACGAGCAGCATCGGTGATCAACTTCGTCCGGCGCTCAACCAGAAGTGGGTCGTTACTGATCTCAATCCAGTCGATTCCATAGGCGTGAGGGTTCCGCTGCATGCGAACGAACATGTAGGAGTAACCAAGCCAGGTAACAGCTTCGCGTACGGAAGTGACTGTACCCAAGGAAACCTCTGCGTTGAGGTTATCCACCAGTCTCTTGGAGAAGTTGGACTCGATCGGCTGTTGTTGAGTGACGGCACTGAGGTAGTGCTGAAGCTTGTCGTGAGTTGTGCAAATGAAGCCGATACCGGTATCCTCAAACTGGGGTCGACCAGCACGACCGAAAATCTGTAGAACGTCAAGGATGCCGACATCAACAAATTTACCCTCCTGGGCGCTGTAGAGTTGCGTTCCCTTGATGATGACAGCGGCAGCGGGCAAGTTGACACCCCATGCAAGTGTAGCAGTACAGCAGAGGACCTTGATGACTCCCTCCGCAAAGAGACGCTCAATCAAGTTACGGTCAGACCTCGGCATTCCGGCATGATGGGTTCCCATACCCTTAGGTAGCAGCTCACGCAGCTCCCGGCCTTTGGAGGATTTCATGTCGCGCACGGCCATGTCGTAGTTTGGATGCCCGGCTGGGTCGAACAAATCGGTGGAAGCATCTTCCATGGCCTTTTCCCAAAGGATCTTGGCGGACTTGTATGTATCCTTACGAGAGTGAACGAAAACCATGATTTGATGGCCCTGTTGAAGCATGGCTTTAACTTTTTCGTACGACACATTGTCGAGATTCTCTCTGGACTTGGCAGTACCCGGCTTGCCTTTCACGCCAACAAAATGCTGCTCAAGCGGGACAGGGCGGAAAGAAGCATCAAAGTAGAAAAGTCCAGCCATGCGATTGACCTTGAGGAAATCGGCAACGTCGATGTAGTTCGGAAGTGTGGCGGACAGGCCAATAATACGGATGAGCGATTGCGTGCTCTCAACCTGGCGCTGGGTACGAGCCACAAGAGACTCCAAGACCGCACCACGCTCATCGTGCAGCATGTGGACCTCATCAATGATGAGCAAGCGGACCTTCTGAACCAGCTCGGTATCGCCGGTGCTCTTGCGCGTAACGACATCCCACTTCTCCGGAGTCGTGACGATGATCTGAGTAGCCACGATTTCCGCTTTCGTGAGATGCATATCTCCCGTCAGTTCGCGAACCTGAATTCCCAACCAAGCAAGCCGCTTTCCAAGCTTCTCGACGATTTCGGCAGCGAGAGCCTTCATAGGGGCAACATAGACGATCTTAAAATCATCGGCTTGGACGACAAAGTCGTCGGCCTCGGGCTCTTCCCAAGGACTAGGAATGATGTTCTTGGCCACAGTATTGAGGATTGTGAGCATTGCAGCATCGGTTTTACCAGCACCAGTAGGAGCACAAATGAGCATGTTTTCGCTGGTCTTGTATGCAATGGGGTAAACCAAACTCTGCATGCGATTCAGGGTTTTATAGCCCTTGAAAGTTCGTCTGCAGAGTCCATCCAAGTCGCTGATTTTGATCAGCTTCTGCTTAGCAGCCAGCGTGCCAATGCGAGAAGCCGGAATCGAGTACTCTTCAAACTTGTCGTTGTCTTCCCTTGTAGAACCAATGGGAAGAGCATACTTCTTGCCAAAAGCAGACAGGGAGTTGCCGGCATCGTGGGATTTGTAAATATGGGGATACTGCTCCCCGCCTCGATCAACACTTGGTGCAAGTGCAGCGCTTTTATGCTCATAATCTTGCCTCCTCAGAGCTTCCTCGCGCTCCTGCCTGGTTTGGAGACGGCCGAGGACGCCGCCCTTTTGTTGTTCAGCCTGAGCGGACTTAGTGATCTGCTTGCGGTGACCAATGAGATCGGCAACTAGGTCGAGCTCGCCGTAGCCCACGATGTCGGCAAGCATCATCTGGAGCTCCTCATCATTGCTATCAGAACTTAAGAGTGCCATAATCTGGTCCTGGAGGGTTTGGGCATCCAAGCCAGAGCCGCGCTGAGTCACCTGCGCACACTGCTGACCGAGCCAGCTCTGGCTGTAGACCGGTCCGGCGGGGACAGAGTCAGTGGCAACAGCATCGGCGCCATCCAGTTGGTCGGTGCTGTAGCCGGCGCTTTCCTCGTCACTGATGAGGTCCCAGATGTCGTCGCCACTGGCAGTCCCAGAAAGGTCCTCATCATCGACGTCAATATCGGCGCCGTAGGCGGGTACATCGCCGTTCTTTTCAGGGAGCTTCAGCTCGGCAATAGCGGCGCGCATCTCGGCCAGCTGGGCGAGCCATTGCGACTCGGCGACCTCCAATGCAGGCGACATGGTGGTAAGATGTCGCGGGTGGGTTGGGGGCGATGCAGGTGTTGAGCAGGCCCAGCGTCGATCGCAGTTGATGAGTTTTCCCAGCACGCGGCGAGCAGCGTCCAGGCAGCTGTGTTGGGGAGTGACGATGACAGTCAGAGTGCGGGGGCTTGGCGGCAGCTTCACCGCCTGCCGGACCGGGATGTCGCGGTTCCGGCCGGGGCTGCTGGGGCACTGACGCTTGAGCTCCAACTCCCAGGCCGCCAAGTATCCCGCCCATCCACCTGCGTTTCAGGCCCGACATCCTCCCTTCCCTACACGCTGTCTTTTCTAACCTTACACCCGCAAGCCTCCTTCCGCCGCCTCATTTTGCATTTACACGCCAGCCGCCACCATGAAGATCCTCTACATTGGCGTATGGGCCCCGCCTTGTCCCTTGGAGCTAGCCGCTGACGTCGCATGTCCAGGTCCTCAAGAACGAGCAGAAGCCTGCCGTCGAGCTCTGCTCCGAGGCCGAGCTTAGCAGCTACTCCCGCTTCACCCGTACGAGGTGCGCCACACCGTAGCCCGCCGAGCCCCTCACCGCGCCTTACTGATATCTTATCAGCGTCGGAGAGTTCATGACTCTGTTCAGCAAGACCGTAGCCGAGAGGACAAAACCAGGACAGCGTCAGGATATTGAGGAGCAGTGTAGGCTATTTGGCTCTCCTGACGGCTGGGGCATGTGCTGACCGGTGCCTTAGCCTACACCTTCCACGCCTACGGCCGCACTGAGGGCATCGCCGGTATCATCATCACCGACCACGAGTACCCCGCGCTTGTCGCCCACCAGCTGCTTTCCAAGGTCGTGGATGAGTTTCTGAACAAGTACCCGCGCAATGTCTTCACTGCCTCGGATGCCGCCTGCCCCATGCCGGAGCTCAAGGAATACATTGTCAAGTACCAGGATCCCCAGCAGGCCGACAGTATCATGAAGATCCAGAAGGAGCTCGACGAGACTAAGATTGTGCTGCACAAGACCATCGAGAGCGTGCTGGAGAGAGGAGAGAAGCTCGACAGCCTGGTGGCTAAGAGCGATGGTCTTAGCGCACAGAGCAAGATGTTCTATACTCAGGTACGTGCATACCTTATCGTAGGCTGCCAGGCCCCGGCTGACATGATCTACCCCGATAGGCGAAGAAGCAAAACTCCTGCTGCATTGTCATGTAATTTCTTTTTTCGGTGTTGTCGGGAGCAGGTTTGCTAGCCAGGTCGCGTAATGATTATCTAATGACAGATCCACCACATACCCAGACTGAGGATATATAGTAAAGCATCACCCAGGCCGGTGTAGACTATATTTGAGCAATTGGCCCCGTACTCGGTGCATACGTGGCGTCGTATCGACTAAAATTAGCGCCAGGCGTCAGCCTGTTGTGATGCTAACGCGGGAAACAGGTCACCGCGCAATTTTGCGTTATCGCAAGGCGGATACCATCATGCGAAATGTCGAAGAATGATCAGCAAACCGCTCCGCATGGCGCTCCTTGCGGCAGTGGAGCCTCGAATGCGCAACCGGTGTTTAGGTTTCATTATTACGATTGCGGTGCGCGCATGACCGCCCGGTGATCCGTTCGAGATTATCTACTCCTTTTCCCGTCTGTAACACAGCTCCATATACACTCCGCAGCGCTTTGGTCCTCTTTCTTCTTCAACACCCACCACGCTGATACGGGTGCCCTTATCTTTCTTTCTCTACGATGCTAATTTTCTGGACACTTCTACCCATATCACAACGTTGCCATGGCTCCCAATCAAGACCTCGAATCCACTCCTACCAGGGCGGTGGCTCCTAGGCCTAGTTTGGCCAAAATCGATACTTCTTCCCAAAACAATGACGACTCAAGAAACCCTTCCCCAACTTCGGAGTTTTCCTTTACATTTTCCATCTTCGAACGGACAGCTAGCGATGGCGAACGAACGCCCACCGGCCTCACCAGGATCGACGTCATTTCCAACCACTCCCGCGGCGAATCCTTCAGCATCTCTTCCCCAACGTCTGAATTCTCCTTCCGTTTTTCCAACATGGAGCCGCCGCCGCCGCGGAGACGCGACACCGTGACGGCAAGCCGGCACAAGCGGCGGGCCACCGGCCTCACCAGCATCAGCATCGCATCCACTTCGTCGTACGCCGCCGACCCTTTCGGCACCAACAGCCGCATCGCCTCGCCCACGGCGTCGTCCGTCTTCTCGTACCGCGTCTTCACGCCCGCGCAGTCCGAATTCTTCCCACGGAGCATGAGCCAAGTCGTGTCGCCGGGCAGCGCGCTGGAGCGGCTGCCCGCGGAGCTGCACCTGGAACTTGTCGGCCACCTGGGCGCGTGCGAGGCCCGCACCATGCGCCTCGTCTCCAAGTACTGGCGCGCCGTCGTAACGCAGTGGTACAAGCGCGACGCGCTGTCGGTCCGCCTGCCGCTCGACGTTCAGCTGCGCATTGTCGGCTATCTTGACGTGGAGAGCTTGGTCGCAATGCGGACGACGTCGCGGTACTGGAAGGAGGTCGTGAAGAAGCATGGAAAGGATCCCGCCGTTGTGCATTCGACCAGGAGTGCGCTGTTGTGCACGTACGACGAGTGTCTTGGTAGAGGCACCAGTATGTATTGGCGGTTGTGGATCAGGATTCTGCGGACCATTCAGAGGGAGAATGCGTGGGTTTGAAAGCTGAGTGGTTAGGACTGCTTATTCTAAGATTTTGGATCCGGATTGCGGATGCGTAGCGCTCGAGTCGCATCACGGCGATGCGGGCCGTCCGCGGAGTATCACGGGAGGTTGTAAAACTCCTCTCTGATGAGCTTCCTCAGACTTTCGCAGCCGAGGTGCATTCTCGTCCTCACGAAGCTCATTGCTGTATGGATGGACACCTCGTGCAGTCAGAGCCCCAGCTGCCACTCGAATTTCTTTCCGAAGGGGAGCAACAGGGGCGGCATAGCACACACCGCGAACTTCTTTCACCTGCCGCAAGAGATTAATTTGTGGAGAAACATTGAACACTGCTTGGCAGGAACGCCTCTCTTTTCGTTCTGCCTTTTCTGATTTTCTCAGTTTGTACTTTCGGTCGAGCTACTTTGACTTGATCCTCCTCTTTTCTCTTTCTTCGTTTTCTTCTTGCTTTGTTTTCTGATTTCAAGACCGTCTTGAACTTTATTTTGCTTCATTCTGTTGTTCAAGCGATGCGGCGTTTCCTTTGTAGATACCCAGCCGGCGGCGTATTCCTTTACTACTATTTTTCGATTCTCTCAGCATTAAGCAATTCTTTCTGGGCTTCAGCGTGGCCCTGTTCGCTCTCTGATATTTCCTATCACTCGAACCATACTCTCAGATAGCCTTTGCGACCACAAATTGAGGAATAAAATGGCTACCACCGACACAATGCAGGACCAAGATATTCGGTTAACCTTTAATCTGGACCGCGGTGAACCGGGCGTTTTAGCAAGCATGCCAACTCGTTGCACTACTATACACTTGCCCTCCAATGGCATCGAACTACTAATCCACTCCAGGTCTGCACCCCGGAATGGTGAGTGTCGTGAGTGTTGAGGGGGGCGACGATCATGTGAAACAGATTAAGCATGTGATGCGGCATTGGACGCTATTTCACATGCGAGTTGTATGTTATGAAGGGATCGAGCAGGACGGAATCTTCTTAACAAACCCGCAGGGGCACAGGTTGGTTTTGAGGCTGAGGGAGGTGGATGCGGAAGAGTAACTATTAAGCTTCCGATGACGGAATCCTTTAGATTAAAGGCGCTTATCCTACTTATACTACGGTGATGACTTCCTCTTTACCTGATATGGTGTCCACTTTAGCTTTGCATAATCCAACTCTTCTGAAAGTACCTTCCGTCGACTTTTCATCCATGTGATTCTCCTCCAACAGCATCAGCCAGTGCACTGGAGTTGGCTCGGTGGAATGGTCGCCTTGAGCCAGTTTCAAGTACCATATTGGTGCGCGAGGTATCCGATCGAGCCATACGGCGAGGGGTAGTGCAGAGTATAGGCCGAGCTGCCGTGCAATAGCCTCTCCTACACTGTCTTCGTCCCTTAGATTTTGGCCAATACGCCCAGCAAAGCCTTTGATGACGAGCGTTCCTTTTACCCTCCGTGCCGCCTTGCTTCCATCATCTACGTACGTCTGGTCATGGACGATCTCACAGCAGCTACTGGCGTAAATCTGGGTACCGCAATACTCTACAGACTGATCCATGGCTATCCAACTCCATGAAGGGGCGCGCTCGGTTTCAACAACTTGAGGTGCCGACGAGGCCCACAGAAGATCCCTTACGAGCGATTCTCTCCACATTCCCACCAAATAGGTCCTACTCTTGAAGCCAGATAGTGCTGCGCGAGCTTCAAACGTGGAAGCTATTCCAGAAAGTGCTGGAAGTCTGTCTTCAGGAAACTTTAATTTCCGTCTGCTGTACTCCATGACTACTTTCTGCCAACGGCTGATGAAATCCTGGTCGTCTTTGAATTTGGATACGGTTGTCATATGCACAGGAGTCGGGGTCCGGAGCATGGTCTCTTCCTCGCGCCATTCCTTCTCGCGACACCTCCACGCATGAAGCTCGCGGCTGACACGAAAGACCGCCGTTGCCATCATATGCTCTTGCAGAGTCCAAGCCCTGGAATCGATAGGCTCTTTTCTGTTGACGAGAAGGTTGAATGTCTGTTGAACGAACCTGCCAATGGAATGGCGTGGTGTCCGTATCGCGGTCTTCAAAACCTGGACGCTTCTTTTGAACTCCATACCGCTCGAGCTGTTGGGTCCACTTGCTGCGGACAGCACCATGGCAGCATTTTCGTAGACCTTGGCCATCCTCAAAGCTTCTCGCTTCCAGTCACCGTTGCAGTCCTGGATGATGCAAAGAGCGTCGATCCAAAGCCACCGGATACCAAGCTTCCTTGCGATGTGGATGGCGTGAGAAAATGTCGTTGTTAGCTGATCGGGCCCAATACCACACTCGTAAACTTTCATTCGTTCTTCCGTGAGGACATGGTTCACGCCATTGCCCCAGCAATGACTAAGGGCAATATAAGATCCCGTTTGACCCTCAGTAATGACTAGCCGCGGGCCAACATCCTCCGTGTTCGAGCCGACATCGATAGCTCGAGTTGGAAGAGGGCTGCCGTTCCGAGAGCAGATTTGGTGTGTTGACATGCAAGTCCAGAGAAGCTCGGAAACCCTCTGTATCGATTTTTCCGAGAGACTACTTCCCCGCGGCTCGTCGCTGAAACAGAATTGGACCCGGTCGGTAGAAGATGTGTGCGAGAAGCCAACGATGAAAGTAGGCGACAGAATGTGAGGGTACCAGGTACATATCTCGATCTCAAGCGGAGCTCGGTCATCCCATATACTGTCCAAAGGTTGGTCTAGCTTGTCCCACAAAGCTTCTGCGAGGAGAGCGCAAAGCTCACAGGCATTGCCAGCGAGATTACTGAAATGGGCTAAACTGTGGTGCCAAAATATTTTGCCAGAGGAGCAGTCCAACAAAAATTCTGTATCGGTCGGCGGCCACATCTTTTGGTCTGGGTCGTGCTGAGAGAAGCTCGATACTACCAAGTAGACGAGGAAGGAGCAGAGATCACACAGATCGGTATCGACGTTCCAAAGGGCAAAAGTCCCATCCATTCGCGCAGAAGTGGCTCGTTTCTTGATCTTGTGCATGCGTCGAAGGTCTTCGGTATCTGGGCGCTTGTGCGGGGCTCCTTGAACATGTTCAGTTCTGGTTTCAAACATTTCTCTAACCATCTGGTTAATGCTCGAATTAAAAGACTCCTGCAGAGCTCCGATTCGAACAACTCTCAACGACTTTTCTGGACTGCCTTGCTCTTGTTGATGTTCCATCATGCCGTAACGTCGTTCCAAGCCTTCAAGAAAACGGGGGGCTGAGTTGTTCACGATGTATGTGTCTTGACCGAGTTCAGCAGGCAACAGGATGCCGTGCCTGCTGACTCTGCCCCACATTGCCCACGTGACTTTTCCGACCCTTGTCGTCTTGTTTGCTTGACAAAGTCTGGGCACAAACCCCCTCCATTAGCCATTATGTACCCGCAAGGATAAACAATGGTCTCAGTCAGCTTAGTGCTTCTAGTAGTGTTTGGTTTAAAATGAGTATCCGGATATTCGCACCCCGCAAGCGAGAGAAGGGAGAATAAGTATAGCTGTGACTGTGGAGGAGTTGAAAGCTGGATTGAAGAAGTAAGCTCATATAGGCCCCATTGGCATCACGCGAGCATCGACCCGACCAGTCAATTGGACCCCGTGACGTCACAATCCCGGCATTGAATCTTCCCCGGACTCGGAGATCCAACACCAGGCTAATCAACAAAAGCCGGCGACGTCATTACTGTACCTCGGTCCCAGAGGAATATTCGGGAAATGTCGCACAACAACAGCATGCCTCAAATAAAACCTCCGCTCCCGCCACCACCGCCCTCCCCACGCCGACAATGCCCGCCAAGGACGACAAGAACCAGCCTCCCGTCCCGGCGCTCGTCTCCCTGCTCGCCGGCGGCGTTGCCGGCGCCATCGAAGCCGCGCTAACCTATCCTTTCGAGTTCGCCAAAACACGCGTCCAACTGCGCAACGAGCAAGCCCAGGCGGCCGCAGCACCTCCTTCGCTCCGCGCGGCAACGCATCGCCCCGCCTACAAGAGCCCCAACCCCTTCACCATCATCCGCGATGTCGTCCGCGACGAGGGCCCGCGCGCCCTCTACTCGGGCTGCACCTCGCTCGTCATCGGCTCGGTGGGCAAGGACGGCGTGCGCTTCCTCTCGTTCGACCTGATCAAGCGGCAGTTCGCAGACAAGGAGACGGGCACCCTGACGCCGCTGCGCAGCCTGGGCGCCGGCATGACGGCCGGCGTCGTCGCGTCGGCCACGGCCGTGACGCCGACGGAGCGCATCAAGACGGCCCTCATCGACGACGCCCGCGCCGGCGGCGAGCGGCGGTTCCACGGGAGCATGGTCAAGGCGATACGCGGCGTGGTGGCCGACGACGGTGTGGTGAGGGGCTTGTACAGAGGCTTCGCGGGGACGACGCTGAAGCAGGCGAGCGCGACGGCGGTTCGGATGGGGACGTACAACATCCTGAAGGATTGGGAGAGCATGAGGGGTATAGAGCAGTCGACGGCGGTGAACTTTGCGAATGGCAGCGTGGCGGGTATTGTGACGACGTACGCGTCCCAGCCATTTGATACGATTAAGACGAGGTGTCAAAGCGCGAGGGGCGAGTCGACTGTAGCGGCAATCAAGTGTCTGTGGGAGGATGGCGGGTTGAGGGGGTTTTGGAGGGGAACGGTGATGAGGCTAGGAAGGACGGTTTTCAGTGGTGGGATTTTGTTCACTGGATATGAGAGGATGGTGAAGATCTTGGATCCTCTTATTGGGCGGGGAGTGGCATATGCCTGATAGAGATGCATTTCGTTCCAGATTAGATGGGAGGCAAGCCTACATTCTATCTTGTTGGAATTGGAGTTGGTGTTGGAGAAGCCAAAGACGGGGGATCTGACAAAAAGCATCATGCTTTGGTTAAAGACTCGGGTTATACACTTTAACAGGGGTTCAGATGGCTGGGTCATCGTGAGTTCCCTCCATTTCGTTCGACTTAGCTCCAGCATATTCTGTCGATGTCTCTTGTCTAGCTTTTGTTTAGGTAGTGGTGCAATTTCTTTGGGTATGTTCACGGTTGAGCGGGGTCATTGGGAGGCTACACAAGCTCGCTAATTGCACACAAATATGAGACGGTGACTTGATTGTCTCTAAATGATCGCAAGATGAGCAGCTAGCTTACGGGGCAACACCTCCACCTGATCGTGCATCGCCCTTTCCAATCATGCGTCCCCACAAGCAAAAGGGCGTTTCCCACCGTCAACCTCTCACTTACGATTCTCTGAACCGCGGGAAGCGTGAGATCCGCCTCGCTACGCTGCTTCCTGGGGCATGGCGTGCCCGTATCCGCTGCAACATGACCAACGTGTCTCTGGGCGACCTGCCCGACTACGAGACCCTTTCTTACGTTTGCGGTAGCTCGAAGCATCCCGCTCCCATTTTTGTCAACTATGTTTTCCACGTCGCCATAAACCTCTGGTACGCGTGACGAAGGCTTCGAAGGAATTCTCCGCGGACGCTATGGGTTGATGGGAGTCACTGGCCTCGTCACCTGGGCCCTCTTGCGCGCCAAACCAGACAACTATGTCTAAGTGCTTCTCAATATGATATCGCTCCGGTCCCTGATCCCCGAGCTACACGAGCGCTTCAATCCGAAGGACCGGGTGGGTGAGGATGTGGCCATTTCAGTATATAAGCCGGCAAGTTTAGCCATGCCGGTATGCCAACTACGACCGAAAAAGATGGATTGTCTCGGTTAGATGAGAGCCTGAAGATTTATGTAGGGCATCTGAGCTTCCATCCGCCCTCTTGTGGGAAAGAGGACGCAAGTTCGAGTACGGGTTGGGGAAGGCAAAAAGGACGGTTCCCAAAGAGTCTTTCTGTCGAGGCACGGGAAGGGGGCACTCCCCATTAGGTCCCACCGCTTCCAGTTTTGCCATTTTCGTCAACGGTCTTTCTTTTCTTTTTTTCCCTGCTCATTCTACAGAAAACGCCGCGATATGCATTAAACTAGCAGGATGATGTCGAGAAGTCTTCCCAAGTCGCCATGATGAAAGATATTCTTACAGCGTGCCAGGTTGGAATTATGTGGCTAGGGGAAGATCTCAAGGCAAGAGTGGGTAAGATCCGCCAGCGGTTCTCGTCAAAGGACGCACGACGTGCAATTGCTCTGCTCAAAGGCCTCTCTCGGGACGAACACTTCTCTGAACAACCCAACTTCTTCATTTCTACAGAAACTGCATATATTCACGTCCGAGATGAATATCAAGAGCACTTCCGGTGCTTGCGGGAAATGATGCACCTCGAGTGGTGGGAACGCATCTAGGTGCTTCAAGAAGCCTTCCTGCCACCACAAGCGATATTCATCCACGCCTCCAAATCAATCAGGTTCGACCTTTTGGACGACACCTATGACAATATATTCAAGCACGGGCTTGGATGCTGTCTTGGTCTCTTCGTTAGTTTAGAGGGGGGTGAGATCGATGGAGGTACTTTACGGGCTTTCCTGGTCAATTTTGCCCCATTCACGATGCGTGATCTGCACCAATTGGGGGTTCCAATATCATTCGGACATTTGGTTCGATTGGCTGCAGAAATAGAGGCTTAGAAGGATTCTCGCTCATCTATTGGTTAGATCCATTTCCAGGGTCACGTGTAGTAGCGTTCTCGCGCTAAACGCGTCTTCACGTAACTTCTTATCCTTCCGTAGCTTTCAAATCTCAACAACTCGCTTCGTCATCTACGTACGCTCTAGCAGACGCTCTAGTAGAAGCTCTTTACCACCTCTCACTTTTCAGCCCTCCTACTAACAAGACTCCAGCTTCTGCGCTCGCTTCGCTGAAGAGGGTTCACATGGATGGCATCAGCTCAACAGTTCCAATCCATGTGACGAAATAAGGGTATACGTGTGACGAGGCCGCTGCTCACCACCTGCAGCCTTGTGTGTCTGATTTTGGGTGATATAATAATAAACAGTCACTTCACAATTCATCAATAAGAGCCGATGGTGTAATGGCTAGCATCAATGCTTATACGATCACTTAGCCGAACATTCATTCTCAGCTAGTAAACAATCGTTGGCATTAGATTCAGGTTCGACTCCTGATCGGCTCAGCTTTCTTTTTGTGTTATTTGTTCCTCGGACTGTTTAATCTTTTGCTGCGACCAACTATGGAACCGAAGGGACGAACCGACGGAACCCGCCGCTCCGACCCCTCCCTTTCTTTCCCCACAATTCACTCTCGGTTGCCGATGCTTTTATGGATGCAGTGTTGGCCGTCACTTGGGATTCGAAGAGCCTCTTTATGCTCAATGGACGAAGACAAGTCGATAAGGGTGCTACGGAAAATCCCACCTGGATTCCGGATTATCTGTTGGGGTCAGCATGCGAAGGTATTGAGCTACGAGCTACATAGCTCGAATTAAGCGAATGCCAAGCATCTGCTGCACAACTTTGCATGCCTGAGATGATAGATAAGTTTATTCGCTTCGAATTGGAACCGCCCAGGAAATCGCCTCTGCATTCCATTCGCATGAAGACTTCTATCCAACGTTGGACAGTTGGAGACAAGTTCTGGAATATGATGTATCGTCACAAGGAAATGTTTTCACAGCTATGCCACAAGCAGAAAGATTTTGGAATCTTATACTTAAGGCTACAATGAGCATGGAAGATCTGGAGCAAGAGTTTCATTGCCAGCCGTTAGACGTTCCGTGGAGGCTCTTTGAGAATACCTACACTGAAGTCCGCGCAGTCTGAAAAGCTATGAAAGAGCCTGATCCATGTTTCCATGCGAGACAGGCATTGCATTTCACGCTCGTTAACTCTTCGTCTTTAGCATGTTCAGCACAGGATGGACGAAGGGAAATGGCCTGGGAAGACACAAAGAAAGATGATGAGGTCCACCTATTGATTGGAAGCCCAGTACCACTTATCCTGCGAAGGACCTCGTACCCACCTTCTGCAGCACGAACTTCCATGTCGTGTTTCTCTGTGATTGGTGAGTGCTACGTCGAGGGAGTCATGGATGGTGAGCTTCTGGAGGGGAATTGGAGAGAACAGGCGGAAGAAATAGCCCTTTCGTGATTCGAAGATTCAGACAGTACAAAACACTCCCTATGCAGTCAAACTGAAGAGGTCATAAACTTCAGCCCTTAGGACGGACACTGCAATCGACAGAAATCGACCCTGGAGCGGAACGACGGGCGGAAACGCGGCACCACACGTCCTCCGCACCAACCATCCGGCGTCTTGGCTCGCGGAGCCGGCGGACGAAGGGATGGGGCAGCGGGCGGGGCCAGCTGACGCTTCCCTCACCACCTACCGTACTTCGTGCATGACGCCACCACCGCCACGACTCCTCCCCTTCCTCCTCCCCGCGCCCGACTCCGCCCTGCCGTAGGGGCGGAGATTTGGTGCGGGGTAGACGTACCCCATCTGGGGTAAGTAGCAGCACGCCAGTGCGATAGTAGTTGGGGGGATTGTGGGCTACCACAGCACGTTCCCAGGGGCTTCTTCCAGCGAGCTAGCCAGCACATCCAACGGCTCTAGCCTCCCTCTCGCGTGTTCACCCCCCTACAGAGGCAAGCGCCGGAGGTAGCGGCGAAGGAACTAGCCTACCCGAATGCCCTTCACGTGGCCCTCCGCGCCCACCCCCAGGTTTTTCGTTGCTTCTGACTAGACGGCTAGCACCGGCCGCTTGCTGGCTAGACTCAGGTACGGCTGAGTTGGGCTTATGCGGTTGCGGGATGGGCCAGGCGCTCGTGCCTAGGGGCGACGTAGGCAATGCTCGGACGTCGTTGTAGGCGGATGGTGGCGGCGGCCGGCGGTGTCAGGTGTGTGTATCGCGCGCGCGACGGATGACTGTTCGGCGAAAAGATGTGGGAAGAGGCGGGTTCTAGACTGCGCGTGGGCGGGAAGGGATATGGTGCGATGGCCGGCGAAGGTCCGAAAGAGAGCGAGCCACCGACGGCATCGCGCAGGTGGGATTCTGCGTCAGTCCAGGCTGTGACGGCAGTTCAGCGGAGAGGAATGAGGCGGGAAGCAGGTCGAGATGGAGTCGAGGTTTGGCGATGCTGCGCCGGCGCCTTCCCATGATTAGGATCCCCCAGACTTCCCCACACTTTCGTATACCATGGATCGAGCCAGTCTCAAACTCGGCGCTAGCATGCCGCCAACACCAACGGCTACCGCCGGTAAACAAAGGCGTGAGGGGCTGGGGCGAAGAACTTTGATAGTCATACCAAGCAATGCTAGCCTCCATTCCAGGGTCCTGTCAGCTATTGCTTGTCCTTGTCGATCCACGGCAAGGCGGCCGATATACGTCAGAAGCATGTTTGGAGCTGGGCATCACACCGCTCGCGCGCGGCGAGAAATAGAGTTTCGGCTCTCGCAACGGATCCCGCGGCCGGCATTGGGTATCGCAGCCATAGCCGGAGCCGGCACCTCGGGCAAAACACAATGACCAAGCAACCCCATCTGGACCTCCAGCTAAGGGGGATCCTCCGCGCCCAAAGACGGACGGGTCCATCGCCCGGGCCAGCATCGCCACTAACGAAAACCATCACGAGGATGCCGGAGGGAGAAGTAGCCGACGCATCGGCCATCCTGTGTACGGAGGGTTCTCGGAAGCAATTTCGCATTTCGCACCGGCGCATCAAGGAAGGGGAGGGAGGAGAAAAAGCAAAAGCAATTGAGACGGCTGGTGGTTGGCTGCCCGGCGACGGAATTCACCTTATTGTAGTTGCCGTGCGTGGCTAGTGTAGGAGGACAAGAGTCATGATAAGGTTAGGAAAGTAGGCAGTCAGTTAGGTGCATTCGCCGGGTCGCAGTTGTGCGCGCGCCCTCACCCGCCCGTCCATCATCTCCGCCGTGTGCGTGATCGGCACTGCCTGATGACTGACGGCGACGACACCGGCTAACTGAATGACCCGACTGCCTCACGTCACGTTAGCCCTGGCGATGGCGTCCACTGATGTGTGCACGCGCCCCCCCCCCAATTCGCCTCCGTCGACGCCGGCGGGCATCGAATGCGAGCAACGACGCGCGCGCGCATCATCACCTCCAGGGAAAAGCGGGCTTTAGCGCAGCTCCTATGCATGTACATCAATAGTCCTGCGCTAGCTGTAACTCATGTATCCGGGGAGAGGCAGCGAATAGTCCTCGTTGCGCGTCGATGATCCCTGCAACATCATGGGGTACATGACGTACATCCTGTACTCTATCCAAGCTCAGGAAGCTGCGGATCAAGGAAGGGCACGCAAAAGACTTTGGAGAAAATTTCTGCAGGCACGCATTGTTTCCATCATGATCGGGTGTGCATAGCGTGATCCAAGCGCCATTGTTCTGTGGTCCCGATTCGAAACATGCGGTTCATGTTTGATGATGTGGACTTTTGCCACCTTTGTAGCTACGAAACCACGATTCCCGCTCCGTCCCACGAATCACAAGCCACTGCCCCGTCTGTGTGCTCAGCATGATACAGAGGGGTATTGCAGCCGAATAACAGCAGGATGCCTCGGCTTTAAACAAAAAAATTCAAAACAACATTTGGGTAGTTGAAGCTAGCGTCTAGACGAGAGTGTCGAATTAAAAACTCTACATGCACGTCTGCACAGTAGCTTCAACTGCCCATGACATGAGCAAAATCAAATTAATGATGGCTTTCGGATGCAATGCCCCTCTGTACACCGACAAGGTGGGCGCGGAAGGCTCGATGCCTCCCGCAACAACAGATAAACGAGCGAGAACGCGCATTGCGTTTCGCCTTTCGCGGACATCGTTGCAGGCCGCTGTCTCACCTCTGCTAATCTGTCAGCGCGTTTGCTATGCACAGATTGCAGCACGGCCCTCGAAACTCTGCTGTGAACCTTCAGAAATAAAAGAAACGAGAGACAAAATAAGCCTTTGATAAGCATTGCAGCTCCTGCACTCTACCGCCCGTGCAACCGTCCGTAAATACGGTGGTATATCCGTATCTCGTCTGGTCTTACGAATATCAGAGAACATCCGAGAACAGCGGCCGTTTTCGGGGCACCGCCTCGAATCTGGGACCGAAGGCCCAAAGCAGACGTGATGTGACGCTCCACCGTACCATGGTACAGGCTGTCGTTCCGCCCCGCCCCGTATGTGTATTTTGCAGGTGGCACAGGATTCACCCGCTTCCCGCGACATTTTTTCCTTATCACCCTTATCTAAGTAGGAGCTGGCAGGGATGCATGCTATGCAACAAGTCGCATTAATCTGAGAATAGAGTCGGGGCGCGGTTTTGTGGGGGCCGTTATGGTGTGTTGGTTGGAGCGGCCTCTCCTTCTTACTCGCTCAGCTCGTCCGGCGATCATCGGAAACGGCATGGACAAAGGTCAAAAAAAGGATATCTGGTGCGACCGAGGGATCCCGACGTGACAAGGGCTGGCCGATTCGCAATCATGGCTCATCGGCGAATGCCAGGCACACGTGTCAAAGGCTGTGGATGAGGTGAGATTCTACGCCGCAAGGGATGTGGTAAGAAGTGAATAGAGTTTCATTCGCTGGCTGGTGGATTCCAAAAGGGAAAAGCCAGAACCAGTCTGCTGGGTATCATGAGTGGTGTAGTAAGAACCGACATGAGAAGAAAAACTAAAGCTACTTGCGAAAAGGAAGCAGCCGTTAACCCATAATCCCATGTGTGACCGCCTGGTGTACTTTCCCGTTTCCCCGCCAGGTTTCCCATTCCCGTAACACACGCCGGAACGCACTACTCCTTGAATCTGAGCAAACGCAGGGCGAAACAAGCCCCCAATCCCGAAAAGCAAATACTGTGGCCTGACCTTTTTGTCCCTTGACCATTTTCGTGCCGTATCCATGTCCCAAGTACCGAAATCAAAACAAAAAGGAAAAAAAGTAGGTAGTAATGCAAGGTCCACTCATTCTTTGCTCTTCATGACAGAGCATCAAAGTCAGGGACAGAAGAAGCCGTAAGAGCGGCGTGGCCGTGAGGCCCCCTCCAGTTTTGGCCATCCATGGAGGGCATGTGAGTTGTCGAGCCAGTGGTTCGACGTACTCAGGTAGCACGTGCTATCCGAGGTCCAAGTATAATACAGACGAAGCGAATCGTCGCCGTGACTTTCAGGCTGAGGACGCGTGGCTGGGTGGCGGGGATGATCTCGTGATCAAGGCAGGCGAGTGCTTCATTTGAAGATACCCTTGCTGAGTCTCTTGCTGCTCTTGCCGATCTTCTTGAAGAAACCCTTGTCCTTCTTGCCGACGCCGGCGTTGAGGTTGCCACTGGCGATCTGCGCGTCGACCTTGGTCATGATGTCACTGCCGTCGGTCGAAGGACACCTTCCGTGAACCGACCCATGAAGAGAGCCGTGGAGAGAGCCGCGGAGGGAGCGAGACTCCTCTCCGTCGGTGGTGTCGCCGTCCGAGTTGCTGTACTTGCGTTCGGGGTTCTTGCCGAGGTAGGCATCGAGGCGGCTGTTGATGGCGCGGTTCTTCTCGCCCGTCTTCTCGACAACGCTCAGGCCCAGAGCGGGAATGCTGGAGGTGCTGTCGGTGCGAGCGAGCGAAGCGCGGCGGCTGTCGCGGCGGGCAGAGGTAAGGGTGGTGGTGGAGCCGTAATTGGCCGACGGCGAGCGCGAGAGGCCGCCCACAGACGGGCTGCGGTCGTTGCCAACCAGACGGAAGTCGGTGTTGGAGAGGTTCCAAGCGGCGCAGTAGGGGCAGAAGTCGCACTTGGTCTCCCAGCCCTCAATGCCCAGCTTGTTCGGGCAGTTGCTGAGGTTGGTAGTAGGAGAGCAGGGGCGCAGCAGGTGGTACCAGCGGTGCCTGCAGGGCAGGTTGGAGACGTTAAGCTCGGCGACGCACATTGTGGGTGGGGTGGCGATGGGGGATCTGTGTGGAGAGGCGGAGGATCGATGGCGGGGAATAATATATAGCTGGCTCCGGTTCGCCTCTTCGGATATCGAGGGACCGGTGCGGGATGGCGCGAGTTAGGAGGGAGGCGCAGCTCGGATCAGGCAACGGATGCGTGAGTGGCCGGAATAAGGCTGACGTCAAGGGTCCGCGGCGCGACGGGTGGTGTTTCGGTGTTTCGATAGATCAGCAGGAAGCTTGTTGTGCGTGGCTCGCGTAGCACAGAGATGCGCGGTGGTGCAGGTGTGAGGTGACGAGCAGCTGCGGAATGCTTCGCACGTGGGCAAGGGCAGGCGCGAGAATGTGAGCGGCCTGTGACCTGAGCGAGACGAGAGGCGAGGCTGGACGAGGAGGGTTGCAAACAGCCGGCTGTGATCTACGGAGTCCCAGGCCAAGGCAGCGGCGGCGGCGGTCGTCTTTATTTATCCATGCTGCAGGCAGCGGGCGGATTAGGTGTGTAGGCCCGTGCGGAGGGAGGACCAGGGCTGCACAAGCACAAGCGGACGCCATTCTGAGCTTGGGTTGACTGCCATGTCCCAGCCCACTCTGTCGGATCCTTGACCGCTGCGCCTCCTCCCCTGCTCTCCGCCCGGCTGCACAACGTGCCCGCCTGCTCCGCTCGCGTTGGGCTCGCGATAGCCTTAACGAGATGAAACAGCTGCCCCATGCGAGATGAGCGCAGCCCGCCAGCCCGTCTCATCCTCCGCCGCCGCATTAATTCGTGAACGATCAGCACGCCAACGGCCACGCTGCCCGCCCGACGAACCACTCTACGCGCGTTCTGAAGCCGGATCAGCTTGCGCCGTTGCCAAAGCTCACCGCATCCCGGCGCATCGCTGCTCAGCTCAGGGCTAAACGGCCTTTGATGTGCGATGCCGCATGCGGCCGCCTGTCTTGTTCGCAAAAAAAATTCTTTGGCCCGCGGGCTCCACCGCGGCAGGGCGACTGTGGAACGGCGCGCGCAGCTCTGCGAGAAATCAAGGTCTCGCGTCGAATGAAACACGCACCGCGAGCTGGCCTCCAGCTGGCCAGCCCTGCTGCCTGACCTGCCGCCAGCGTCAGCCCTGTGCGAGCGTGCTGCACACCTCCGCCGTGCGCTTTTGATTGCCAGTGCTTTCGTGCGCAGCATCATCATCACCATCATCACATCGGCGCGACTAGCGGAGCGGAGCTAGCAAGGTGCGGCGCCTCGGGGATGCGCGGGAGGAGAGACGACCGGGCTGCCACTCGCCGGGGATGCGCTGTCGGTGCCCGCGGCGCCCATCATTCAATGCTCACTACTCGTCAAGCTGGCGACATGGGGCGCGCGGTGCAACAACAGCGCCGTCCCGCCGCTTCTTTCTGCTTCTGTGCGCCCTATCTGTTCTTTATTGACGTCTATGAATAGGGATACGATGCGCGCCCCGACAGCGAGGTTCTGGCCGGTCCTCATCGCAGTCATCAGTCGATCTGCCAACTCGGATCACCTCACCTGAGTCGCTCCGCAAAGTCATGGCCACCGGCGACGTAGCAACACGGCAGCTGCAGCCTGCACTGCGCAACGCTGCGGTGCCGCGGGCCTTTTTCCCCAGCACCCTCGGGCGCATCGCCTCGTGTCGCACAACGTAGGGCGGCCAAGGGTTCGCGGCACCGTCGGCTATGCCATGTGATGGCCGCCCGCCGCGTGGCTGCACAGTCGACGTCGTTGCCGGCCCGCGAGTCGCAGTCAACACCAATAAGCCACCGCCGCAGCCGGTGTGTGAGCGCCACAGCTCGCCCACGCACGCACCCGCCAAGCCCACCCGCTCCGGGCCAAGCCTCAGCTCCTGCCCCTTGGCGTCAGATCTCCGCATGCCACCCTCCAGCCAGCGACCAGCGAGCCTATCACGCGGTGAGCCACAATCACGGCTACCCCCGTCGCAATCCCAGCCAGGCCCCTATTGTTCCACGGGGGCCGGTCAGGCTGGGAAAGGGGGAGGGCGCGCGCGGTTGGCCTGTTGTCCGCTGCTCCGCTGGTGACCTGGCTGTCGTTGGCGCAAAGTTCCGCCGTTGGGAACTTTTTTCTGCAGCCACAAAGCAAAGGTTCTGGACCGGCGTGGGGCTGTGGAACGGGTGTCCGAGCAAAACCGGTGTGTGAATCATCGAGCTGTGGATCGGGCGAAGAGCTGCAGGAGCATGTGGCATGCAAGAAACGAGAAAAAGCCCACCCTGTCGCCGCAAAAAGGGCTGCTAGCGGCCGCTGTGGGGAGAGCTTTTCCGGTCAACGGCGCTAAACAGCGGTACGAAGCGCCGTCGTAGGGCTTCTCTTCCTTCTACGGCCCACTTCTCGCGTGCTCGACCGCCGCACCTCGCCGCGCCCGGTCTCTG
Source organism: Lasiodiplodia sp. KE8368 (assembly GCA_023087525.1). NCBI lineage: Eukaryota > Fungi > Ascomycota > Dothideomycetes > Botryosphaeriales > Botryosphaeriaceae > Lasiodiplodia > Lasiodiplodia sp. KE8368. The sequence continues at coordinate 491,776 of JAJMYN010000008.1, read as the reverse complement.
CAAGAATTCTGCGGGAGGCCGACGATGGCCCGTCCCAAGCGAAAACCGGGGGAAGCGTGATCCATCTGCCTGACACGTAGGTAGTATGTACCTGCGCCTGCCAGCCGGTCAGACATCGTGACAAAGAGCAAGCACATTGCAGCAGCAGCAGCACCACTCACGAGAGCAACAGCCAACGATCACCAGCCGCTGGTCTCGGCAGAAGAAAAGAAAAAAAATTACCTACGACGAGTTTCTAGGACACCGGGCGAGTCGTGTCGGCCTCCCGGTGCCGCCGGCGCCGGCGGCCCCCTCTATCTGATACGCACGCCCCGATGGTCGATCTCTTGTCCACTTCCCCCTCACACAAATTGCCCGCCAGCCTCCAGATCAGCGCGGCGCTCACCTCACGCAATGCTCCCACTGCAGCGCCCTTGCGCAAGAACAGCTCTCTAGCCGCTAGCCATTCCCAATTAGACAAGACGACCGGCAGTGTGCAGACCACCTCCAACGTCATGCCCCGCGTCAACTATCTCCCATCACGTCACTGAGCGGCGGAATTATTGTTTCGCTGTGGGTGCATCGCCAAAACCCCTCCCCCACCTTCCCGCAATGTGCGGACTTCAGTCCACAATCGCCCCTCTCGCTGAGATTGCGACAAGCCGCTGAAGAAGTGCCACAACCGAGCTGCCCGCAAGCCGCAGATGCCGCGCCGGCTCCACGGAGATCTCCCACCTACACCCCAGAGACTAAAAAAACGCGCAAGCTGCTCTTCTTCCCCCGCCGCCGTCGCCGCCGAGCGCGGCCGTAGTCAGCGCCCATCTTTTGCAGTCAACTGTCTCGACCAGCAGCGTGCAGCAGCGTGCAGGCCCCACAATCGGCAGCAGCGTGTTGCAGGCACAACAGGAGCACCGTCGGCTTGACCCACCTGTAACCAAACCGCCGCTGCCGCGTTATCGCCATGGCATTTTCTTGACTTCGGCCCCAAGGTCTTGTCGCTGGGCATGCATCTAAGACTGTGGCTGACAGGTTGGCGATATCCAACAGTAAACGAAGCGCTCCAATGGTGGCAGAGCGATCCCTAATTTGCTGCCCGCAATGCAAGGTCTACAAAAGTAGGGATGCGGCTGCACGGAACCCCGCACACCCATGCTTAGCATACTACATGAAAGAGCAAGAGTTCATGCGGCTGCTTCATGGGCTATCTACTGGTATGCACTCGAAAAAGTAAAGGCCAACTTTGATTTTGATCATATGATCACCCCGAGCGCGAATGGTTTCCGCCGATGGCTGCTCGATGCTGCTCTCTTTACGCGTGTTGCCGGCCTGCTTGCCGCGGGCTCGGCTCATTCGTCCGCGCCTCTCGAATCGAATCGGCAGGGCGATTCGAGCACTATGCACACATATCGACGCGCAGTGAAAGGATCGAGCAGCATGTTTCGTCGTTCTTGGTAATGCGAGGCCTCCAACGTTAGCTTCGACTATCCATGGGGTCTCAGCCAACGGGATGCACGTTCCGCCCCCACAGCAGCAAAGACTCATGCATTCCAGCCAACTGCTGCTACAAAGTCGCAAAACAACCCGCACCAATCCAATAATTCTGCCCGACGTAGCCGCGAACAGAGACAACCACCCCGCTGGTACTCGTTCTCGACTCCGGTCGCGCGACGATCGCTCCAGCCCACCCCTCCAGTCTTCACAACCCGCGGCACAATGGCTTGCCTGATTGACACATGTCCACTCTCGCTTTCAAGCCCGCGCGCTGTTGTTTTTACCTCACGGCCCACCTTGGCCCCATCTCACTGAGCACAGCTGCACCATCATCACAAACCACGGACTTTGGTCGGTCATTGTCACGAACACATCACAGCGGCCACGATAACTTCCCTGGCGGCTTGGCTCATGCGCCAAAGTGGTGGCAACAGTGTCGCGTGAGATACATCCAACACTCCCATACTAAAATTGTCCCCCCGCAGGGAGGCAGGCACCCGCCCTCAGCCCCCCGCTCCATTACGGCTAGCGCATGTCGTTATTAGCGGCGAGTAATGGCGGGGTGCGGGTTGCGGGTGGGAGACCGGTAAGATGGTACCGGCCACCGGCTCGCGTGAGAAGGGGAACCGCGATAATGGAACATACGAGCCGCGAGACGATCGCGTGATTCAGCTTTTCGTCTTGGCGGATAGGAACCGGAGTGAGCACAGTAGCAGGTAGGTGGCTCTGTCCTCCTGGAAGATCACTTCCACGGCACTCGACACCCCCTGGCTACCCAGCTATAGTCAGCGCCCAGCCGCTCGCTCGCTTGGCTTCTCAACTTCACTGCTTGGGTAGATTCCACCTTCTCTTTCTTTCAAACACAAACTGACTCGGCAATCGTTGACCGCTTCCTTTACTTCTGCAAACCTACTCGCTCACCGTCTTCATTCCCAGAAACCCGAGTAATTCCGAGCGCGTGCCGACATGCAACACCCTATAGCAGGGGATGGTCTCCCCATCGGCCGGGGCAAATAGAGCGGAGCGGAACCCCGGAAACATCCAACTCCCGTAGGAGAGACAGGCCAAGGGCGTGGCGCAGCGACCTGTAACTACACTCATTCCAAGGACGAAAGGCAATCACGGTACTTTCCGAAGTGCAAGTGCGTATACGCGTCTCTGCCGCCCAGATCCGACAGCTCATCGTCTTGCGAATCTCCACAGGCGTACGAAGGTCATTTCCAAGGATCTTGCTTGGGTCCGGGGGCAACAATGGTCACAACAGTGAATGTGGTTCGTGATGATGAGGCTCTCGGGATGTGGCGTAGCGCCACCGCAATTGGCTTACCCAGCGCAAGGTACAGGGTGCCTTTCTCGCATGTGATAGTCTTGGGAATCGTGCGAGCCCTTACTCATTCGACAAGATGCCTAACGCACATACACACTCATTCACACTGGCAGCGGTTTGTCCTAGGGCGATAGCGTTCTCTTGGGCATCTGCCTACCAATCATAAGAGATCTGCGCTACCCGTCCCTTAGTATCGCCGTCATCTTTTTCATATTGCTCTTCACTGCCCTCACGAGCTTATTCCTCAAATTTCATCCGAGCGGTACGAGTCAGAGAGCCACGCCTTTCGCTTACGTTGCAAAGAAAAGGACCCACGGACGGCGCACGCGAAAGCCCAAGGAGCTATGACGTTGTGGCCCAAATGAAAGAAAAAATAAAGTTGAAGGAAAACAGATTGCCGAATGAGGCAGTGCATAGGTAGGGCGATGGCGATATCCTCGGGTGCAGCCGTCCGCGGACTCCGGCGCCTGGCTCCGACCACCTCCCGTCAGAACAGAACACCGAGGTCACCGCCACCGCAGCCACGGGTATGGATGTCCGCCATACTAACAGGCAGAGGCGTCCTATGTGTGGCAGTGACGGTGAAGGATAGGGCTGCGCTAACGGTCAATTTCACCGGCGACCCCGCGGCGAACCGCGCGTCAATGCGATCGGTGAGCATAGTGCACTCTCTAGTGTTTTGCGGGAGCTAAGGGCTGGACGGGCATGAAACTTTTTTTCCCTTCTCATGTTCATCGTTCCTTCGTCTTTGACGATCTCATACGTCATTTCCATGGTTTTCCGAATGAAGCGATCCTGAGGAGCAGTGCACGGTCGATGGGTTTGCCGGAAGGGAAATTAAACTTCGCGCCCATGTGGGTGCAATGACGGATGCCGAGCCCAAGGCTGTGCGCAACGGCCTTGAGCTTAGCCCTGTCTTTGTTTTTCCTGCTAGTTCTTTCTCCGCAGTGGCTGTGAGGGAAAAAAAAAAGTATGTGGGGAGCGGGTACTCTGGATCCTTTGGTTTGAAGGCACCTGTATCTCTACAACAAAGAACTCCGTTTTTACGTATCATCCTTTGAAAATGGCGAAACTCTTTCATCTCCCAGCAGCCTATTGACCTTCGGTGGTTCTATTTCATGATCATCTGTGATGCCATTCGTCATTCTAGAGTTATGCTGCAAAGGCACTTATCTTGCGAAGCTTCTACTATGGCAGATCGACGAAGATACAAGGTGGGTAGGAAGCACTGCTGAACCAAGCCAGACTTGCGATTTCTGAACCCAATGGGTAGTGGTACTTAGTTCTGTGCCAAGGAGAAAGCGCTGTACATACAAGGGTTTAGGGGCTCTATATGGGGCTTGTGCCATCCTTGTGACCATGCTATAAGGAAGTGCAGATGAGCGCTGAGGCCCACAGTTCTTTTGTGATGGCGGAGACATCTCCAGTTTTGGAAGACTTAGCGTTGATCCCTTTTGCAACAGTTGCTATATTCTTTCCTCAGACCTGTGTAGCACCGTATCAACAATCTTCAGTTCAATTGCTTGCAAGCTTTCTCTGTTCAACTCCGAAAAGCGATGTCATAATAATCCTCACGTGCATTATATTTTGAACACCCTCATCGATTGCCCGGATCGGCAGTTTCATATCTATAACTAAATGTTCCACATGTCTGGCTAAAGAGCCAGTCAACGAAATGCAAACTTGCTTTCTATCATTCACTCAACTCGCTAGTTCTTTTTCGAATTCATTTATCCTCGATTGTTCATGCCTTTCCTCTATAGACCAAAATCATAAGAAGACAGTAAATCGTTTTTTGTACTATCATTTCCTCGTAGCATCTAGTGCAGCAGACGGAGAACCTTGATCAGGTCACCGGAGACACCCATGGCAGTGACATCACCGCCGGCACCGGCACCCTGGACGATCAGGGGGTTGCTGCCGTAGCGCTTGGTGTAGAAGTTGATGATGTTATCGCTGCCCTTCAAAGCGGCGATGGGGTGCGAGAGGTCAAACCTGCGTTTTCGTTAATAAACACGCCCTTTTTTTTTTTTTTTTTTTGACACGAGTAGCGGGGGGTTGCTCACTTTTCAAGGCCGACCTTGACGCTCTTGGAGGCAACGTCGATGCTGCCAACGAATCTAACAACCTTGCCCTCCTTGGCAGCCTCCTCCTTCAGCTTGTCCATCTCGCCGTCGAAGGCGGGGAGCTTCTCCAAGAACTCGTCACCGCTGGAGCAGCTCTCGAGCTCCTTGGGGATCAGGCTCTGAACGGGGAAGCTGGTGGGGCTCTCGACAGGCAGGCCGGCCAGACGGGCGAGAATGGTAAGCTTGCGGGCGACGTCGAGGCCGTTGAGGTCGTCGCGCGGGTCGGGCTCGGTGTAGCCGAGCTCCTTGGCCTTGCGCACCTCGGCGGAGAACTGGCCGCCAGCGGCGCCGCCGGCGGGCTGGAAGCTGTTGAAGAGGAAGGACATGGTGCCGGAGAAGACACCCTCAATCTTGGTCACCTCGTCGCCCGTCTCGACCAGCTCCTTGAGGGTGCTGATGACTGGCAGGCCCGCGCCCACGCTGCTCTCGTGGAAGACGAAGCCGCCCGAGCCCGTACCATTGCCGGCAGCACCGTAGATGGACTGCCACAGCTCATACGTCGAGGAGAAGGCCTTCTTGTTGGGCGTGACGATGCTGATGCCCTTCTTCAGGAAGAGCGGGTATGCGTCTGCAAGGTCCTGGTTCGAGGTGTTGTCGACGAGGACGACCTTGCTGGGAGCGGCGCTCAGGTAGTCGGCGAGCTTGGCCGGGGGCAGGGCGGGAGTGCTGGAGGCGGCGAGGTCATTCTCCCAGGTGGAGAGGTTGAGAGAGCGGTAGTCGGTGCTGTGGAGGACCTTGCTGCTGCGGGAGAGGAGGATGACGGAGAGGTAGGTCGGCGCGGTCGACGACTGAGAGAAGCGCGAGGCAATGGCATGCAGCTGGTTCAGGAAGCACTTTCCAACACCACCAACGCCTGGAGAGGATGTGTCAGCCCGGGATCGAGGATCGTGGTGGGGCAGAGTGCGCGCATACCGACAACGGCGACGAAGACCTGGCGGGGAGGAGACATTGTGGCAGCAATGGATGATTTGGAAGATGCAATGGAAAGAGACGATGCGGGAGAGGCTTCTTGAGCAGGATTTAAGGAGTTCTTGCTTATGTCGTCAAGTGGAGCAGTTGTTGCGCTGCCGTGTCATAGAAATTGAGCCCCTCCGAGGGCCGAGCTCGGCCCTCCGCCCCGCCGCCAACCCTATGTAGGTCAGCCTTGCGCATCATCCCGCAATCCACCTACCCACCTCCCCGCCCACCATGTCATCGAACAAAGATGCCTCGCTTTACGGCATCCCGCGCCCCAAGAAGTCTGCCGACAAGGAGCTGACCTCGTCCACCAACCTCGCCTTCGCCTCGCAGCTCTCGTCGCTCATCTCCGCTGGTTCCTCGTCATCCAAGCCCAGCTCCGCCGGCCGCCCGCGTCCCAAGAACAAGGACGACATCTTCAGCGTGCACAACAAGAACTCGCGCAAGCGCGCGCTCAAAGATCTCGACGATACCGACTTCACACAGCGCCACAGCACCTCCAGCGGAACGCTCGACGAGGCAACATGGAAGCGCTCAAAGCGGAAAATGGAGGAGAAGGCACGTCTGTACGCAGCCATGAAGCGCGGCGACGTCGAGGACATGGACGAGCGCTACGCTGTGGATTTCGACCGCAAGTGGGCTGAAAAGCAGGACAAAGGAGAATCGGATACGTCGTCGGACGAGGACGCGGACAGCGAGCCGGAGGAGCTCGTCGAGTATGTCGATGAGTTTGGCAGGACGAGGAAGGGCACGAGGGCGGACGCTGCACGGGAAGAGCGGCGCAAGAAGTCGATGCTCGATGAGCCGGACCGCTTCACTGCGAGGCCGGCGATGCCGTCGAACATTATCTATGGCGACACTATTCAGAGTGCTGCCTTCAACCCCGATGAGACGGTCGCAGAGAAGATGGCAGAGCTTGCTGCGAAGAGAGAGGATACTCCGCCGAAGGATACCCACTTCGATGGCAAGGCAGAGATCAGGAACAAGGGCACAGGCTTCTTCCACTTCTCGCAGGATGAGGAGGAGCGTAAGAAGCAGATGGAGGAACTCGAGAGAGAACGGCAAGAAACCGAACGCAGGCGAGACGAACGGGAGAGAAAGAAGGAGGACAGGAAGAAGGAGGTTGAGGAACGGAGAAAAGCACTCAAGGAAAAGCGGTCGAAAGCTCAGGCGGATAAGTTCCTCGATGATCTTATGGGTGAGCTAGGAGACAAGGCTGGTGAAGATACAGCTGACTCGAAAGACGAGGGAAAAGAGGAAGCCAAAACGGAATGAGTGGAACATGAAGGTACGGCGGAATACCGATAACTAGCTTTGGCGCCATCTCGGAGAGGCGTAAAGCACTAAGTCGATTGAAGCCCATCTGTGCCACTGGAGGCTCTATCCATGCAGAATATCCCTCGTACATGCGCGGATCATGCTTCGGAAAGACGTAGGTCTGATGCAGAAGAAGTGACTGTCTCGTAGATCGGGGATAATCACGAACTAGGTGGAAAGGGTTGGAGCTTTGGTATGATGCATTCAATACCAACTAAACGAAATCCATTGAATCAGAGTGATTTCCGCAATATTAAAATCAAGCCTAATCCAGCAGCAGCCTTAAGTGGCCTTTTGGTTCGCGATCAATAGACTAAATGAAGCACGAATAGTCGGGAAGTTCGAACTTTACAATGCTCTTATGCACGATATTGTGTTGAAGGTGACGGCTACCCCAGGTTACGAAAACATACATCCTCTTCCTTCGAAGCACCAACCACGGCCCGTCGTCTCACACATTGCCCATGGGTATCTACTGCTCCAATAAGTGGAGTCTACTGGCTGCAATCCGGATCCGGGCACTCCCCATCAGATTCGTTATCCGAGAAGCCCACCACCTGGGGATTCATGTTGTAAATGCAGTCGGGACACCCCGTAGACACGCACCTCCCACCCGCCGCCACCCTCACCGTGTTGCCGTCGGCATCCACCACCTCCAGCCGCTGAAAGCCAACCTTCACGCCTTCGACCTTGCCGTAGTTCAACCCGGCCACCAGCTCGACGCTACCGATCTGCTCGCCGTCGCTGATGAGGTTGGCCTTCCAGCCCTCAGCGTCGTCGCCGACGACGACGGCCCAGCTCAGCACGTCCTCGCCCTTGTCCCAGCCGTCGGGCTTGGCGTAGGCGCCGCCGTTGCCCTCGAGCGGGCACGTCGTCGACTGCAGGATCGTCTTGTACCACAGCGCGCCCGTGACGGCCTCGGAGCCGAAGGGCCGCATGGCGGACGCGGACGAGGCGTTGGCGCGGAAGGCGTCGGCGAAGGAGCCGATCAGCGGCTGCCAGCCGTCGTGAGGAGCGAGAGAGGTGGTGGCGTAGCGGGCTGGGTCGACGTCGGTGTTTTGCTCGGGCCAGAGGTTGCCGATGTAGTGGGATTCGGGCCCGTCGTTCTGTTGCAGGAGTTTAGTGTCTTGAAGTGATGAACAGGATAGTTGGAATCGGGAATAAGTCGAGTTCGTGGGTTATTGAGGAACACGATACTTACCCAGGTGACTACTTGGGCATATTCTGGGGCAGGGCTCATCTCCAAGATGTTCTTCATTCGTTCCGGAAGGTTGAGCTCGCCAGGGCGGTAGAGGTTGGTGTTGTACTTGGAATCAGTCAGCCAATCATTCCTCCCCATGCTACACAATTTCAAGACTTGGACTTACCGCATCCTTGTACTGCAGGGGACTCAAGCCTTTCAGAAGAAAACATGTCAGTTATAACCAAACAACTTCGAGGCCCACGAAGTAAAACACATACCAATCATATAATCCTTCCCTCGCGCCTCGGCCGCTTTAGAAACCACCTCATCCGGGCCCGTATCGCCGGGGAACGCGCCTCCCAGGCCGGCCCTCTCCGGCCACGCGGCCTCCCAGCTGAACAGGCCGTCGACGACGCCGCCCCAGTAGTCCCACCACGCGTCGGCGCCGTCGTAGTAGCCCGCGGTGCCGTCGAAGTCGGGCACCAGGTAGACGGCGTTGGGCTCGGCGAAGGCGTCGGTGCTGCCGCGCCACTCGTCCCACGTCTCGTTGGACAGTCCGCCGTCCGAGAAGGTGCTGACGAACGGGTACTCGTCCGGGCCGGGCCCCCGCGCGTACGCCGCGTGCGAGGTGTATTGCTTCAGCAGCGCGTTGAAGTCGGTGAGGGTGGCGCCGGCGCCGCCGGCTGCGGCGAGGTCGAGGCTGTTGTGGACGATTGGAGAATGCATTAGCGTTTGGACTGGGAGAAGGGGTTGAGGGGACAAAGAGGGTTATTGGGGTTTTGCTACGGTTTGTGGGAGAGGCTTACGAGAAAAGTAGGTGGAAGTCGGGGTGGTTGGAGGCGGTATAGTCGAACATGTAGGAGAGAGTATCGGTCACGAATGATTGCCGGGGGTCGCCAATGTTGAGTGCAAAGCCGTCCAGGCCGGCGGCTGCAGCGTCATCGACATCGGTGTGGACATGGGTCTCAGTGGTAGTGCCAACCTTCGAAAGAGAGAATGGTAAGTGTTGTTCACATGTTTCAGGTTATGGCGGAAAGGGTTGAGGAATATAAGCATGAAAAAAGGAGCGAGGGAGAAGTTATAAAATCAGATGTCGTGCATATGACTTCACGTGAAATGAAGGTGCATGAGCTAATATGGGGTACACCCAGCTCGTGGGGGCGACAATTGAATGTGCTGACGGGACGTACCATATAGTGGGCAAAGACTGCTTTAGCGGCGGCAGCATTGGGAAAGTACAAGACCGAAGTGGCAGCAGCCATCAAGGCTGGGGTGATTTGAAAAGGATACATCGTTCCAGACGAGGTGAAGCGCAGCTCTTGATTGGAGAGTTCGAAGCACTGCTGAATACAAGGGAACATATCGCGGATTACTGGCGTTAATATATGAGTTGCACAGAGGAGAATGACGTTCCGTAGCCAGCGAAGGACACGCAGCCAGCTGACAGAAACGCTGAAGATCCTACGCAATAGAGGCTCGCACCCCGCCTGCAAAGAATGCAAGTGAGCACTGGAAAGAGGGGTGAATACTCCCAAAGCGGCCAGTCACAGGCCTCGACAGTCGTCTTCTTCTCCGTCTCCTCTCCATCGGGGAGTCACTTCCAGGATATCCGTGCTACTGAATGGAGCTACCTTCTTGATTCTGTTAAGCCCCTCTCATATGTGGCCTACGCGAAAGGTAGCCGGAGGGGCAGCATGACAGGGCGGGAGCTCACCCCGCAAGTGCCGCCGATGACAGGTGTCATATGCATGTGAGTAAAGAGCAGAGACAGCAAGCAACCGTCCGAGCCATTACCTCTTCCAGCATTCGTTCTCTGGAAAGGAAATCAGTCAGCGGTAGGTCGACCAGTAGGAATAGCGAAGAGAGAAGTGTATGATGCAAGCAGCTGACGTTGCAGACGCGTGCCTCCGTGCCTGCAGAGATACTTTAGCACCAGGCGCCACTGGTGGCTCGGCACTGAAGCGCTCCGAGTACGTACATGTAAGGGCAAGGAATAGGGCGAGAGAAATCAACAGGACAGCGCCACAGTAGCGCAAGACAGGAACATGTGCGCTGTCAGTTTAAATCACAGGAGGCTACACTGCTTTTCGGAGAGCCACTTACGCCAGCTTGTCTCTGCCGCAGGAAGTACTCAGTCGTCATTGGGTCAATACTGTCTCATAACCACGCTGGAATCGAGGTGCCGAAACGAGGCAGACCAACCATGATGACGCTGGCTGTCCTTGAAAGTCCGGAACCAAATCCTTCGGACAAGCCGCCTGTCCCGGCCGGGATCATCTGCATGCATCGTTTCTGAAACGTGAAATCAACCGGGAAAGCATGCCGAGACCGAGGGTCGTCGGTGCCGGTGCCCGTGACCGGGAGCTCCATCCACTCGGACATTTTCTTGCCAGCCTTGCGCTGTCACGGTAGCATGAGCTGGATGACTGACCACATACTTCTTGAAGGCCAAGAAACAGACAGGTATCTACTTGTGTCCTTTGATTCTCGTGCGGCATGGATCTTCTTTGCATGGACACACGGCGTCAAAACAAGAGCTGCAGGCGCGGGGAGGCGGTCTTGCTTGCCGCCCGAGAAAAACGCACTTCTTGCATAGTCGCCCCACAAAACGATGTTCTGGATCCAACTCCCCGCAACTCCAAGAACCATCAGTAGATGGAAGTGGGGCAACAGTTGAGCGGTTGGGCCGCGGGAACAGACTTGGTTGCACGTGGGGGAGGGGCGAGCGGCCAGGCACAAAGTAGTGCTGACATCAGCTGAACATCTTATGGCCGGGAGCAGACAGGGCCCGACAAATGAGAGTGTAGGAGGGAATGACTTGAAAGTGACTTGGTAAGCAGGAGATTATAAGTTTGCGAAGAGTCTTCATCCGGCGCAGGTGGCAGCTGCGGGTATTTTCAGGCCATACGTTGAATCCTGAGGCTCTATATGAAGCATCTGAGCCTCATGAGCTTGGACGGTGTCCGAAACATGTCTTAATAAATATTAAAGTGACTTCTCCCCCATGTACCAGCCACGGCCCGCCGGACAGACGCCCCAGATCGGTTCGGACCGAACCGCCTCCACAACCACCATTGGCCAGAACAAGCGCCACGAGACGGTGCCAGAGTGGGGTTTTAGGTAAAACCATAGTGTTGAACCTTGGCCTACAATATAATTTTCCCGGCACCTGATGCTTGCACGTTCAAGCTCCTATTCTGCCGGAATAGCTGCGTCTGCCCTATAAGCATTGCAGATCCAGCACGACACGCGAGTCGCGCCACCGCATCAGGCTTCGCGCCGCACCCGACAAGGATGCTTATACTACGCTGTGCAGGGATCCGCCGCGCGTGGCCCCAAGTTACCTGCTACCTCGACTTGCTACGCAGCAGTCGCAGCGGATGACGACTGTCCACAAAAGACTGGCCACGCCGACCAAATGTCTCACCTGCGAGGTCATCGCTCCCACTGCCCTACGCCCTTAATACCCCGCAATATGCGAGAAGGATTCGTCACGCTTACTTGCGCCAGCCGTTCCTGCGGCATCACGTTCTGCGGCGCCACCAAACACGGCCATTGGTCTCATCTCGCGCCGCCTGCTGACAATCTCACTGAGCTTAAGCGCCAGCTTTAAGAACCTTAACCCTATTCCCACCTCCCCTGTCGGCTTCCGCACCACTTCCCGCTGCCCGGAAGAGGCAGGTCCTGTAAATCGTCACATGTGGTGCCCGACTGTCCGCTGTATGCAGCAAGCTTGAGAGAGTGAGCGACTGGGGATTTTGTCTCTCCCGGCCTTATGACTAGTACTACAAATCTGCACATAGACCTCGACTGCTTCGAAGGTATATTGCTCTCTTCTAATGAGATAGAGTTGCGGATAATGAAATTACAGTGCGGTATGACGCACTGCTGGAATCCCCCACATTTTTTCTTCCGTTGACTTTCGATAGGCGAATAATCCTGCAGGGCTGAAACAGATATCCCGCTTCCTCAAAAGTTTTCGAAGCTGGGGCAGATTCCACGCTACTGTGCGGTGGTACCTTCCAGCCCCTTCGTGCGCGGAAGTGCTGGCAAATGCAACTTGGAAAGGAAGAAGATGTGTCGCCGGCTTGTAAGGAGAAAAAGGAAAGAAGAAATGACAGTATCGGTGCTCATTTAAGGCTGAACTGCGGCAGAGCGATTTAAACGAATTGAATTCCCGGCTCGGGTATATGCATGTCAGCATTGGCACGTATTTATCTCACAAGGCCCTCATGTCTCCGTCAAGAACGCGTAATCCACTGTCAGTACCAGAGTAGTGTCCCAATAGCAGCAAATGAGTGTGATCGCTCCACACTCTCAACAATTCTCGTCGGCATCTTTCTTTGCTAACTAATTCTCTTTACAGTTTCTCATTAAGGTTAGACGGAAAAGCGAAATATCGACTCATCGGCTATTTACAAGATTGGCGATATCTGATTGCTCTTGTTCTTATCGATATTGCAACTACCGATTCTCGCCGTTGCGATGTTGAGAAGACCAACCACAAAGCATTGAGTCACGGCAAGAGTTGTTTCGTGATCCAGATATGACATCGCCGAGCGACCTTGCTCCGAACGACAGCATTGGATTGATCAACACTCTTTTCCTTGGGGGATGGGGCATGGGCCATTGCCTTCGAAAGGGTGGGGCATACCGACGGGCCCTGAGCAGACACAGCATGCATCCGGGTCTCCGAGCCCACCCACCTCTCTCAGAATAGAAAATGAATTGAAGCAACAAACGATGACGCCGCCTCAAGATCGACGGCCCACTGTGCGCATCCGCAACCCCTCTCTCACGGCCCACCGCAACCTCGGATGACGAGCGAGACGTCAATTGTTCTCAGGATTGACACGACGCATCAGGCCATGTGGAGCACCCCCATTTTGGATCACTGGTGGGGTCCTTGCCCTGTCACCGCCTCGACGCAGGAGAGTGGAGTTTGTGGTGGTCTGGTCTCGCGGCGCGAGCGTCGGGAGCAACGCACGACGGGCGATCCACACTAGGCCCGATTGGAAGGCAGGGTACGATGACGTCGGCTCATCCACCCATCGGCCTGTGCTGATAACCTCGGAGCCATTTTGGCTTGTGACGAGGGCTACAATGGGCAAGAAAAAACTAAAATGACAACAGGACGAGAGGGATAACGTTTTTGCCACAGACGTTCGATCGTTTTCAGAGGTGGGTTACAAGTCGGGAATGCTTCCGGATGTACAATGAGAAGGGGATGAACGTTCTGCCGTGCGTGACACAGGCGTACACAGCGCTTACGCGTGTTTCTCCTCTCCAAACTTATATGTGACGCAAAGAAGAAGAAGAAGCAAGATTTGAAATTTATTTTAAGTTCCACACCTCGTTGAACGACTGAGAAAGAAATGGAAAGAAGATCCAGAGATTTCGTACACCAGACATGAAGAGCGAACATCTTGCGCTCTTTCTTAAAGCTAGGTCTTGAAACTTTTGGACGGTCTGGTGTGTGTTCTAGTAGATGACGGAGAGCATGGGGATAGAGCGGTGAAGGTGTTGGAGATGTGTATCGAGATAACATTTGTACAACATGGCCATCGTATCTACGTTTCCCAACAACAACCATGGAACTTCCTGGCCTTTTATCAACCTTCCCCTGGTTTTTCTCGATAGATGGCCGCGTAGGGTTCGGAGACCCAGCATTAGGTAGCCGAATTTTGGCCATTTGCTTCCCCGTGGTGAAAATAGGAGCCGACGCGGCTTAGAACGATGGACAGGAAAGGGAAGTTTAGGCTACAGAGATTGCCAAGCGACGAGGGTATAGAGTAGGAAAGGTGTGATGGAGAGTACCAGGTGTGGAGGTGTGGAGTATGCAGTTCCGCACTAGAAAAAAGCAGTAGTAACAGTCTGGACCTTTCAGTGCTAGAGTCGCTCCGAGGGTATAATGAGAATCCAAAATAAGGGTAAACCAAAAAAAAATTAGACAAATATGCGAGATCGCGGCAGAGTCTGTGCTCTGAGTTTATGGCGCCAGTTGCTGGGATGATGCATGTGATTGCGCCCGTCTATTCCCAGGTCCAGCGACATCGTCAATGTTTCCATTTATTTGATGTGCTTGAACATGTCATCCGCGCCGAGCGATCCGTCGTTGAGCTCCGTACCCAATTTCTTGAGGTCTGGCAGCTTGGGCGGCGGCGGGCCCTTGGCCTCGGGCTTCGGCTCTTCGATGGCGCTTCCATTCGAGAACTCGCCGACCTCAGCAAGGCTTCCAAACATTGTGCTCGCGCGCTTGTTGAACCAGCTTCCACTCTTCCTGCGCTCGCGCATGTTTGGTCGGCCGGTGGGACCGTCTGACGAGTTCTGCGGGCTCGTCGGACGACTGTTTCGCAGGCTGTCGGACGAGGAGGCTGAGCGGAAGCCGAAGAAGCGGCGAACAGATGAAGGTCGCTTGCTGCTGCTAACGCTCCCGGCGGTCGGCGTCGGGCTCAACACATTTTTCGAGCCGGGCGAGCCGGGCTTGGTGTTGACGGTGGCGACGCTCTCGGTGCGACCGCGCGTCTCGCCATTGACGGGACCACCGGTCTGGCTGGAGCTCTCGCTGGAACTCTGCTTGGGTTTCGTGGAGGCCATGGGGTCGTCAGAGTGGTTGTCATGGGGAGACGTGGGATGCGACGAGAGTGGACCACGGCCAGGTGTAGGTGGGCGGCCTGGGGTGGCAGGCGGGGATTCGGGCGGCGCGGGGATATCGGTCCCGGCTGTGAGGGAGAACTCGATGGGTTTGATCTCGAGCGGGACGAAGGCGGGCTTATTAGTAGTCGAGGGCGCCATGGTGGAGTTTGGTTGGTGGCGTGGTCAGCAGCTGCAGCTAGGTAGCTGGGATGACGGAAGCGGTGTTTGAGCGCGGCGCAAAGGAGTGGCCGGGAGAAGGAGCGCACGAAGACCCTGATCTGCTGGGGGTGAAGCTGGAGTGATTTGCGCGTTGCGGGGAGGGTCCCGGACAGGGGAAGCTAGTCGCGGGCGCGTGAGAGCGAGAGTGTAGCTGCAGGAGCTGGGAGCGAGCGGAGGGGAGAGGGGCGGGAGGAGGATGGCGCCAATGACGAAGGAGGGGGAGGTGGAGGAACACGCGAGCCGGCGCCTGGTCTGGGAGAAGTGTGGGACAGTGATGGCGTCGGGACGGGCGTGGTGAAGGGAGAGCGAGCCATGGGCAGCGCAGCCAAGGGGAGGCGGCCATCTGCGCGCGCACTGCGAAAGCACCTGCGAGGCCAAGCGGCGCACCAACTGGACCCTGCACCGCGCCCGCGCCATCCAACGGCGATCGGCTGCGCAAAATCCATCGGACTTTTTTCTGCACCAGCCTATTTCTGGTGCTACACATGGCAGACGAGCCGGCGCCCAAGAGAATGCGCATGGACGAGGACCGCACATATCACGAGCGCTTCATGCGCGAAGCCCTGCACATGGCCGAGCTTGCTCTCGCCACCGACGAGACCCCCGTCGGCTGCGTATTCGTGCGCGAAGGACGCGTTATCGGCCGCGGCATGAACGACACGAACCGCTCGCTGAACGGCACGCGCCACGCTGAGTTCGTCGCCATCTCGCAGATCCTCGCCGAGCACCCGGCCAGCGTGCTGCGCGAGACGGACCTCTATGTCACCGTCGAGCCGTGTGTCATGTGCGCCTCGGCCCTGAGGCAGTTTGGCATTCGCGCTGTGTACTTTGGCTGCTGGAACGACAGGTTTGGCGGCACCGGCGGCGTCCTGAACATCCATAGCGAGTACGTGCGCACCGCCCCACATGTGCCTGCTGAATCATGCTGAACAGCCACAGTCCGAGTGTCGACAAGCCGTACCCGGTCCACGGCGGCATCTTCAGAGAAGAGGCCATCATGCTGCTGCGCAAGTTCTACGTCCAAGAAAACGTCAAAGGTGTGCTGCTGGCCTTCCATGTCCGCCGTCGATGATGCTAACCCAAGACAGCTCCCGAGCCAAAACAAAAGGGCACGAGGGAATTGAAGACGGAGATCATACCGCTGTCCGCTGAGCAGGTGTGAGCAGTGCCCGAGGTGGTCGAAGGAGTTTAGATACCCCAGAAACATAATTGTACAGTGCCATGAATCCAACGCCGGATGCAGATGCGTGTTGTGTAGTCCAGTCCCAACGCCATTTCATATGCAAAGCGCTCCTAAAGTTTTCCGTCGTGTTCGCCCGGCAGCCTCTTGACGCGCTTCTGCTCCCAGTCGTCGAGGTCCTTTGCAGCAAGTCTCTGTTGCACCCAATTGTCAGCAAACGCCATGCCGCAGACGAGACCAGCACTCACGTAATATTCTTCCTTCATGTCGACCTTCCTCTTGTTCTTGCCAATGCCCAGCTCCTCGTCTTTGGTCACTTGGCGGACCTTGCGGTCGTGTCGCTCATAACGCAGGGCGGTTGCTGGGGTCAAGAAAAAACTTCCGGCGACCATGGTTGCAATGAAAGGTAGTCCGAAGAGGAGGAATGGATGCCTCTGCATCTGGACACGGTATTTCGCGGCGAGGGTATTTTGAGCCGCGGCCCCGCGGAACTTCTTGGACTGGAATGCCATGGCGGCGCGACGGATGACGTATGGTGGGATAGCACACCAATGGGCAGAGACAAGCTGCGGTGCGAGGGAGTGAAGGGCGTGAGGTTTGCGTGGGGCGTGGCGCGAGATGAATGAGGATCGTGATTTGCGCCCGTCCGGATCGCCGTTGCAGCATCACCGTCATGCGATGCTGGAACCGATAAGCCGCTTATCGCCATGTGACCGCGCGACGCCTTTTCCGCGCGTTACTACGCTCCCTGCCTATTTTCACCTCACATCCAGCCGCACACCGTTGCCGCGACATGGCACGTCGACCGGTCTAGCGCCATCCGGCAACAGTATGGCTCGCAAATCTGGCGACTCTGGTCCCCGCACCCTGGCAGCTGGTATGGCGGGCTTGACCAACGGCATCCCTCCGCCGTCTACCATCGCCGCTCAGATTGTCAACAACCACTCCCGCGCAAATGGCGCCCAGGGACCTCAGAACAATGCGCTCTTTGGCCAACTTCTGCAAGAGTTCCTGGCAGACCCATCTGCAGAAGAGTCTGATGTGCGACTTAATCTGCAGCTGATTTCTGTGGTCGTCGAGGCTGGTTTCAATGCTCTTCTCAAAGAGAACCCTTTCGGCCGTGACGTGCTGCTATCTCAGGCCAAAGATGGTATATCCGTGATTAGGATAACCATAGAGCGGAACCCGGGTCTGCTGTTCTATCATGACGCAGACGGTGCAGACCATATTACCCAGCTACCTCTCATCGCAAAACTTCTGCCTACTCTGTTCTCTCTTCTATCGCGGCCGTCCCTTCAGGTACTCCACGCAGATTTACGAGACCTCCTTCACTCGTTCATCCAAGTATTATCTATCAGCCGTAACACGTGGCACGAGGCGAATATCTTGTTCGAAACGTATCAAGCATCCATCAGCGGTTTGATTTCCCAGAATCGCCTCTACGATCTCACTGCTGACCGTGTCTGCAGCCATCCTTACGACTCTGGAAAATCAATGCTCGGCCTTGCTTGCAAGTCCTTTTTACAAGGCCACACTGCCTCCACCTAACATGGTCTCACGCCTACTTCCCGACGGACAACAGATTGTGGCTATTCCTCAGAATTGCCAAATGGAAACGAACAGCCATTCGCAGGCTGCCAGTATTGCATTGTCGCTCATGGATCCCATCTGCAGGTTTCTTGGTCCTTCCTGGAACATGTACATTACAGCCACTGGCCGGGCTGCGATTCCCGACTGGATTGCTGATGGTCTCGGTCGTTTATGGACGTGTTGTAGCAAGCTGAACCTTTTGAAGAAGTCTCAGAAGGACTCCTTTGATCTACTTTTGCACTTGTTCCTCTCAGTCTTGAAATCATTTGCGCCACGAGCTATCGTCGAGCAAACAGCAACCGTCCTTTCTCCCAAGATCTCAGCTGCCTTCTATGAGACACTCTCCGAGATCACTGAATTGATATGCCTGTTACCAGCCAGCTCGGATGTTCAACACCAACTTTCAGACGTCCTCCTCACCACCGTTTGGCTCAACCGACCGGCAAGAGCGGATCAGTTTCTGTTATTCGAGAACGCATCAGCAACTGCTAGCCTTTTTGACGAGTTATTCCTCTCAACTATCGAATCACTCGCCCAGGATGACTCACAGACCGTACTCCTTGAACACGATCTACGAGTGAGTACCCTGTACGAGGAGCTCATAAGCGACAGGCACTAACATCATACTTCAGAGTGCCATCGGTTTCTGTGTTAAACGCAGAGATGTACGGAAAGGCAGTCGGGTAGAATCCCAAATGTCTTTTCAGGCGCAGTGGGTCAAAGAAGCTACCGATCTTGAAGATACGTTATTGCTGGACAAGTTTTCAGAACTGCTGCTTGAAACTCAACAAGAATTCCCTGACGATGAGCGGCCACGCAAACGACAACGTGTTGATGCACCAGCTCAAAAGTCGCGATCGAAATCCTATTGGGACCATCTAGTCCTGAAAGCGAGCACCTATCTTGCCAACGATGATCAGCCCGGCTTAGAGGGTATGAAGACTGCAGTAGAGTACGTTCTCATTCATTGCCCAAGTATTTTAGAAGGCTGACCATCTACTAGAGAGAAATTTCCAAGTTTGTCGGAAAGCGACAAGTGTAGAGCCTTGACTGCATTCATGAGGCTACCTTGTGCAGCTATGGGAACGCTGAAAGCCAACATCCTCAGTAATGGTGATATTGTGGACTCGAGCTGTGCCTTGTGCGATGGTGGGGATGATAGAACTCATCCCGGTCACCGTAGTTGGAATACCCACGGCACTGGACAGGAATGGAAGGACGCCATTACGGTCATGCAGAAGATCATCAGCTGCCCGGACCTCCAGCGGACCAAGGGCCCACGAATCTTGGCCGCTGCAGCAATTAAGAACTTATTGAGCCACATCAATGACCGCGAGGCGCTTAGCCTTACGAAGTCTTCGCTTGGACAATGGTGTATGAAGTCATTGAAAAGTTC
The DNA here is from genome assembly GCA_023087525.1 of Lasiodiplodia sp. KE8368. Taxonomy (NCBI): domain Eukaryota; kingdom Fungi; phylum Ascomycota; class Dothideomycetes; order Botryosphaeriales; family Botryosphaeriaceae; genus Lasiodiplodia; species Lasiodiplodia sp. KE8368. Next base: position 472,375 of record JAJMYN010000008.1, on the reverse strand, counting down.
ACTGAGAGAACTACGCATTGCTGCAGGGTAAGAACCCACCTTAGGTCTGAAAGACCCGACTAACTAATTCCGAAGGCACACTCTTCCGGTGTTCCTGCACGACGGAGTCCCTGATGAAATTCGACAGAAGAACCGCATAAGTGCACTTAATATCATGGTTCAAATCGCGGACAGGGAAGTGCTGGGGGAACAAGAGACGCTCATCCTCGCATGGGGACAAGTGGCAAGGTATGTTACCAAACACGATACTTGTTTGCGCTGTTGACAAGACTAGGGTTTGTGGTGATGACGAACTCAACATTGCCCTTTTACAATTGGTCAATTACCTTGGCCACACTCACCCTATGATCTGCAGCGTGGCGTATCATGAGGTAAACTAGCGTATTCGATTTTCGATGGATAGCGCTGACGTTCGACAGCTTGTGTCCCTTGCAGATACGTTCAACTGCAAGCCGGGGGAGATGCTAAGACCTTTCTGGCGAAATATCGGCTTTGAAGTATTCAAAGACCTCTGCGTCATACCACAAAAGGCCCAGCTATTGTCAGACCTCATTGAGATAAGCGTCAATCAGCTTCTCGTAACAACTCAACGAGAGGTCCTACCATATGTCGTCCTCACGAAGAAGAAGGATGTCCTGAAAAGAATCGCAATGGCACGAAACACGACCGTTCAGGATGTCTGCCTACAGCCGAAAGAGAATCTTGCTGCGATATTGGCCACGCTGTTGATGCACCCCTCTGACGATATTGAAACATCTACCGCCGCGCTCCTATGCGAATCCCTGCCGGATTTTGAGAAAGAAGATTTGACCACTTTGATCAAGACCGATCCCATTGACATTGCCTGTGAGATTCTCAAGGCGTCAGCCGGAGAAGAAGGCGCACGAAAAAAGGAGGTTAGTCGCATTGGACTGATCAACATTGCAAAGCGCTAACCACTGCAGATCCACCGAGCCTTTTGCACTTTTGCTACAATTTGCGAGCGACGCAGTGGATCCTCCAGTCGCCTGGCCACCAAAGAATCAAAGATTTTGGCGCAATTCTTCGACACCAACATACTCGGAATCATGGCCCATTTCTCGAGTATCATCGACAGCTCTAAGGAACACGAACCGATTTGGGACAGGAATCGGAGCCTGGGCGCTATCGAGGATCTCATTGCTCTAGCAGGCATCAACGTCAGCCCTGCGCTACCCCAGATCCGCGCATGCCTCCAATCGGCTTTTAACGTACCGCAGCTGTGCAACAAGGCGTTTTCGGCGTGGGCGTCTCTTTTAGATGCTGTGGAGAAAGACGAAATTGAGCCTTTAATCGACCAAACCTTTTCTGTGGTGGTTCGGTATTGGGACTCTTTCACGCCGGACGTCCAGAAAAGGGCCTTCACGGTCATCTCAGATATTGTCCACAACCACAACAAGCTTCTTCAGGAGAGGATTGACATGCTCCCGTCTTTGCAGTCCATCCCGCTGTTCAGTAAAATCGAATCCGAGATCAACCGGCTTCGGGAGAAGGCTTCGGTGAACCCGCTCGAAGCATTTACAAGGCGCTGCCGGGATGAGAATGCATCTGTTGTCGCTCAGGCCCTGAAGGAACTACGGCTGTACCTCGAGACTGACCAACAGTCCATCCACGAAACAACTGTTGCCCAGCATCCGAGCAACGTGGTGGCGCAGCTTTGCCGTTCTATACTGGATGCTTCAATCAGATTCACTGAGAGTCGCTCTGAGATTGCTATCCTTGCTGCACAATGCCTCGGCCTCGTCGGCTGCCTAGATCCATCTCGAACTGAGACGGTGAGACCAAGGCGGGAAATCCTCGTGTTGTCAAACTTCCAGCGAGCGGATGAAGCCATCGAATTTGTTGCGTTCATGCTGGAGTCCGTACTGGTAAAAGCTTTCCAATCCGCGACCAATGCCATCTCGCAAGCATTCATCGCCTATGCTATGCAGGAGATGCTCAAATTCTGTGAGTTCAGCAATGAAGCTACTGCATACCGGCCACGATCATCACAGGGAAGTCCATCCTACCAACGCTGGATTGAGATTCCCGAGACGACCCGGAGTATACTCACTCCGTTCCTAAATTCGAAGTATGAGATCAAACGAAAGGAAAACCCAGCCCTCACCCAACAGTACCCGATCTACAAACCTAAACTCACCCACGCCATGTGGTTGCGAGACTTCGTCCACGATTTGCTTCAACGGCCGAAGGGCGACAACCCACGGACAATGTTCCCGGTATTGTCCAGAGTAATCAGGGGCCACGACTTGGCTATTTCTACATTTCTCCTTCCATTTGCTGTAGTCAACGTCATCCTCGGCGGGACTGTGAAAGAGGTCGAGAATGTTGTTCAGGAACTGGTCCTCGTCCTAGAGACTAGAATAGGCGGGCCGGGCCCTGAGGCTGACACATTGAAGCAGTGTAGCGAGGTAATTTCCCCCAGATCGTCCGCTCAACAACGCGTACTGATAGGTCCCAGAATGTCTTCCAAGTGCTTGACTACATGTCGAAATGGCTGCAAGAGAAGCGTAAGCAGCTTCATGAAACTCGAATGATTGCCTCGCGATCAGGGAGAGAGCCGTCAGAGCTTGACGAAGTTCAAGCAATCTCTCAGATCAGTAACATTGAGCGCGTTCTGCATTCGATCCCAGCCGAGGTCATATCTCGCCGTGCCGTGGAATGCGGTTCTTACGCTCGTGCTCTCTTCCACTGGGAGCAGTACGTGCGGCAGAAGAACGAACAAGCAACACTGTCCAAGGAGGCTATCGACCAAGAAAATCTCTATCAGCACCTCCAATACATTTACACCCAAATCGATGAACCAGATGGCATTGAAGGCATTTCGGCCCATCTCCAAATCCTGGACCCGACTCAACAAGTCCTAGAACATCGTAAAGCCGGCAGATGGACGGCTGCACAGAGCTGGTACGAGTTGACTTTGGCCGAGAAGCCAGACGATCCAGAAATTCAGTATCAGCTCCTCAGTTGTCTACGAGAGTCGAATCAATACGACTCGCTATTAGCACAAGTCCAAAGCTTCCAGAAGTCAGCAGGATCATGTGCGCCCAGAATCCTTTCGCTTGCAGCAGAAGCTTCGTGGGTGACGGGCAAATGGCGAACGTTAGGAGAGCTCCTGTCCACCACACCAGCCGGTTTGCAAGACTTCAACGTCGGTGTTGGCCAGGCTTTGTTGTCATTGAGGCAAAAGGACAACGAGGGCTTCATCGCGAAGATCGACAGTCTGCGAAAGTCAATCGCACGAGGGTTATCGCCTTCAAATACGGCATCGCTGCAGGCATGTCACGAACCGATGCTGAGATTGCACGTTCTCTATGAGATTGAGGCCATCAGTGGAGCAATCGACTCATCTTCAATCAGTCGTGCAGACCTTCTCAGAAACCTGGACCGACGCCTTGATCTCCTGGGAGCATACACTGCCGAAAAGCAGTACATTTTAGGGCTGAGACGGGCAGCCATGCAGCTCTCGTCGCGTGGTTTCAGCGCTCTTGATATATCATCTTCGTGGCTTACAACATCAAGGTTGGCCAGGAAAGCAAATCAAATCAACACGGCTTTCGACGCAGTGCTCCATGCAACTCGTCTCGGAGACAGCGAGGCAAAGATCGAACATTCCCGACTTCTTTGGAAAGACCGGCACCACCGGAAAGCGATCCAAAATCTCGATGGTGCGATCGCTGCTAATGTTTTCTCGCGTGAACAAACGCCGAGCAACGCCGGAGATAGCATGTCAACCAACCGGACCAATTGGACTGATGAACAGCGGCAGATTGTGAACAAGCTTGCTGCTCGAGCATACCTTTTGAAGGCCAAATGGCTGGATCAGTCGGGGCAGTCGGCCTCGAGCAATATCGTTCAGTGCTACCACACAGCAATAAAGCTTTTCAACAAGTGGGAAAAGGGACACTACTATCTCGGAAAACATTACAACAAACTACTTGAATCGGACAAGACGCAGCCAAAGGTCAGCTTTTCGACCAAGTGCGGCGAAACGGCCAAGCTCGTCATCGAGAACTACCTCCGATCCATCACGTTTGGCGTCAAGCACATTTACGAGACGATTCCTAAACTACTCACTCTATGGCTCGACCTTGGTATGGAAGCATCTCGCGACGTCTTGCCGAAGGATTTGGAGAGACACCGGCAGCGCTTTGAGAAGGAGTAAGTCTACAACACAAGTTTGAGTTGGCCGGCATCATCTGACGCTAATTTCTTTTTTTAGGGAAAACGTCTCTGGCGTGCGTGCCCTCCGCCTGGACATGATTAACCAGCAGATCAAAAAATATGTCCTGGACAGGCTGCCAGCTTACCTATTCTATACCGCGTTGGCACAGATGATCACACGCATCAGCCATCCGCACAGCCAGACGTATGACGTACTTTCGAGAATCATCATCAAAGTTGCGGATGCCCATCCCCAGCAATCACTCTGGAGCCTTCTTGCTGTGGTCAAATCCAAGAACCCCGATCGCAGTAATCGTGGCATACACTTGCTGGCCAAGTTGAAGGTAAGACATCGAGACTCCTTACCAAGTATGTTTATGCTCATTTGTGTGTAGGAGCATAGCAAGAAGACCAAAACAACATCATCAGGTCCAGATGTGAAAACGTTGATTTCGCAGGGAGAGAAGCTCTCAGCGGCTTTGCTGAACGCCTGCGATGTGGCACTACCAGACAGGCAATCACGTTTCAGTCTGACTAGAGATATGGGCTTTCATCACAAGCTGGCGCCTTGCGGTTTAGTGGTACCGATTGAGACGACGCTGATCGCGAGTCTGCCTCGCAACTCAGAAGTTGTGCCGAAATTTTACAAGGCGGCCTTTTCCGGGAACATCATCACTATTTCATCATTCAGCGATGACGTTCTTGTCCTCAGCTCGCTCCAACGACCGCGAAAGCTGACTGTTCGTGGTTCAGACGGTCGGCCGTACGGCCTTCTCTGCAAGCCAAAGGACGATCTTCGAAAGGATCAGCGGCTGATGGAGTTCAATGCGATGGTTAACCGGGCGCTTTTAGGTGATATCGAGTCCAGCAAGAGGCGGCTTGACATCAAGACATACGCAGTTACACCGCTAAACGAAGAATGTGGCGCCATCGAATGGGTGGAGGGGCTCAAGCCTATGCGAGACATCATCCTCAAACTTTACCGCGAGAAGGGCCATAAAATCGACTACGGTGCAATACGGGACCAGCTTGCCCAAGCCTGCAGTGATCCCTCCCAGATTCACATCTTCACCGAGCAGATACTCGGCCCTCTCCGGCCCGTTTTGCACGAGTGGTTCATCGAAACGTTCCCGGAGCCCGAGGCGTGGTTCGCGGCGCGGCTCAAGTACACGCGCTCGTGCGCCGTAATGTCCATCGTGGGCCACGTGCTCGGGCTGGGCGACCGGCATGGCGAGAACCTGCTGCTGATCGAGGAGGACGGGCGCGTCTTCCACGTCGACTTCAACTGCCTTTTCGACAAGGGCCTCACGTTCGAGAAGCCGGAGCTCGTGCCGTTCCGGCTCACGCACAACATGGTCGACGCCATGGGGGCGTACGGCGTCGAGGGGCCCTACCGGCTGGCGGCGGAGCTCACGCTCAGGCAGCTGCGCCAGCACATCGACACGCTGATGACCATCTTGGAGACGTTCCTGTACGATCCGACGGCCGACTTTCTCGGGAGGAAGAAGAGGCACCACAAGGGGGTTCCGACCACGCCCGAGGAGGTGCTTGAGAGCGTGAAGAAGAAGGTGAAGGGATTCTTGCCGGATGAAACGGTGCCGTTGAGTATTGAGGGGTATGTGAACGCGCTGATTGAAAGAGCAAGGGACCCACACAACTTGGCGGCCATGTACATCGGATGGTGTGCTTTCTTTTAGTTACATGGGAGGAGTGAGGGGCGAGACTAGCAGTCAAGATATTGAGTATGGGTGATAATTGGAAAACAACTTAGTACACCAGCCCTTCCGGCTCATTCGACGAGGTCAATTGTTTCATGTGTTTGCAGAGTACAGGAACAACTTCATTCGAGCGGACATAGGTAAGTTCTCTTCGTTAATACCGAGGATCACTGGGCTAATGCTAAGCACAGGTTGTATTATCTTCATTCGTCATAAACAGAATCCTGCTCTCTCATATCACACATTCCAATCCAAGTTCGACGAGGGAATCTTATCATCAAAATCAATCAAACCACAGCAGCCCTCAACTTCTCAAAGTCGGGCTCACCCAAGCCGGTGACGGCATCCCAGCCGGGCAGGGCCTCCCAGCCAGGCTCGAACCAGGTCGAGTTGGAGCAGCCGCCGCCCTGGCCCTCGGCGACGTCCCTGTAGACGTCTTTGAGGGCGTCCGAGTACAGCAGCGGGTTGAGGAAGCCGAGCGGGGGCTTGCCGGCGCGCAGGCGCAGGTCGTTGAGCAGGGCGACCATGGCGGCGAAGACGGGGGTGCTGGCGCTGGTGCCCTTGAGGGTCGAGGTGAAGCCGCCGACGGTGGTGACGTAGTCGACGCCGATGAGGCTGACGTCGGGGAAGGCGCGGCCGGCGGCCGAGTAGTAAGGGGCGTGGCTGCCGTTGAGGCGGTCGATGTAGGTCGACACGACGGCGTCCTGCCACTCCGGGCGCGGGAACAGGTCGGAGAAGCCGCCGGCCGACCACGTCGCGGGCCCGCCCCAGGCGGCCGTCGCGCCGACCGACGTCACCCACGGGCACGTGGCCGGGAAGGCCGGGATGAACTTGGTCTCGTTGTTGGGGCCGAGGCACTCGGTGGTGCCGGTGCCCAGGGCGCCGCCGTCGCCCGAGGCGTCGATGACGGACACGCCGCGCAGGGCCAGGCGGCCGAAGAGGTCGCAGGCGCGGCGGGCGTAGGCGGGCGGCACCGTCTGTTCGTCGTCCGAGTAGGAGATGGAGACGACGAGCGGCGGCTGCTCGAGGCCGAGGAGGTAGTCCAGGAACTCGAGGTACGGCTCGTTGCCGGCCTGCGACTCGGGCACCGACGTGTTGCCCGGCTGCAGCAGCTGCGGCGGCCGCCCGCCCGTCGAGATGTACGTCGCCGGCAAGGGGCCGGTGAAGGCCAGGGCGTACTCCAGGTCCAGCATGGCCTCGGCGCCCACGCGGGACGGCACGTCGGGCGCCTCGCCGCCGTTGACGAGGGCGGTCGTGTAGTCGGCCGTGAAGTTGTTGAGGCCGTAGGTGTGCAGGAAGTACTGGAGGTCGGTCCGGTTCGGGTGCTCCTCGAGGAAGCCGGCGATGGCGATGGTGCTGCCCGAGGACGCGTCCGGCGGGAAGTAGGTGATGTTGTATTTCGAGACCAGCTTGGACGGGCACGTGTCGACGTTGCAGTCGGGCGGCCCTGGTAGGCTGTGCTGGCGGGACTCGAGCTGGCGAGAGTACTGCTGGTAGCGCCGGCTGCCACCAGCGCTCAGGAACTGCGTCGCCGGGAAGAGGAAGTCGATGCTCTCCTTCAGATCTGCAGGCACACTGTAGGACTGTGTGCGCAGCACGGGAGCTTCGCCATTGTAGCTGTACTGGGCGAAGGATGCCGAGAGCAGCGAGCGCGCGGTGCCGACGGTCGTGGTAAAGCTGACCCATTCGCCATGTTGAGAGACGTGTTGCACGCCGTCCGCTGACTCCAGCCACTCAGTGACAGCGGCGCCAGCGGAGGAGACGTCAGGGAGGACGGCTTGCAGTTCGGCGGCCGACAAGTACTTGCCGTAGTTGATCGACGACGGGTCGCTCACGGAAGAGGCCAGCCGCAAGTGGTCGGCATCCTCTGGGTGCGCCAGCGCGATGCGCAGGCGCAATGTTTCGTTATCATTAGCTGGGGACATGTATCTCCAGCCGGCTGGCAGCGTGGTCGTCCTCTCATGCTCGACGAGATCGACAGCGGCGCGCGGGCTCACCGCTCGGCAGGATGCTGTCTGAGAGAATGCCCAGAGGGCTGCGCCCAGAAGTGATTGGAGATGCATCGTCACTTGGCTCAGTCCGTCCTTGAGGGAGGCAAACGAGAGAAATGAACCGAGGTTGGGCTTGGAAGGACTTCCCGGTGAACAGACGTCTATTATAGCGCCATGATTGAGGCGAAACGGCCGTTAGTACATGGAACATCATGGGTCGCTGTTCGGATATCTCGTATTCAAAAAGGGCAGATAGTGCTCCCTGCGTGTCGAGTGATGGAAGGTCGCTTCGATGATTCGCGCACGGAGCTGATCGGTCGATGGAACATCACTAAGTTGGATTGAAGTGCGGCAAGGGCGACTGGGTTCAGTTCTTCTCGTGCTTGATCAGGCTGCCACTGGGCTGATCTTCATTGCTCGCCCGGCTCGATGCTGGGATCATTGTGGGGTGGAATACGAGCCCGGTCGCTTAGTATCACGATAAAGTCGGAGGATGTGAAGAATTCGTCCTGGTGCTTCTGTTCCTAAAGCCATTGGTTTAAAGGGGTACTTCGACTGTCCATCCAAATTACTCACCGTTGCACTACTAAAGGATTCAACCTCGTACTGCGAGTTAAAGCATTACGAGCGTCTAGAAGCCTGATGGAAGGCGGACGTTTGAACTAGATTGGTTAGCATAGGCTTTAAACCGATGTGAGCACTTCGGTCCGAGACCACCCACTTCTGCGCCGACACCGAGCCGTTGTTTCTTCCCTGAACACGAACACGGCCTTAGCATGCGGTGTAGCGCCGACTAAATATATCTCTCTCCATGACTCCACCAGTCGGCCGCCAGTCCGGAAGAGGCAGTCAACGACGCCGAGCCCCTGTCCGAGGAAACAAGGTTAACATCATGACGAGCGGGACGGCGCCGAACTTGCCGCCACCAAAGTGCTTGTGTGCTTTAGCCGACGCCCTACTTTTTCGCCCCTTATATACTTTCTACGCGCACACCAAAATGCTCTTTTAGTGTGCCAGCCAACAGAAACACTCTTTCACAGAATCTTTTTCTGAGTCCTCTCGCTATCAATATGTTCCCACTTCTGATTCTGCCCGCTCTTGCGGCTGCCGCTCCTGCGGCCAGGCAGGCCCAAACTCCTGCCATCATGCCCTTGTCTTATAAGTACGGAGGCTACCCCAAGGTCTCTACCGACATCGTCTATGGTACCCCCGGTCAGGCTCCCATCGAGACTGTCATTGACACAGGCTCTGCAAATTTCTGGGTAAGTTCCATCATTCCATTCTTACAGGCATCACTGACGAGAATGTAGGTCTATGGTCCCGATGGAAAGGTCAACTCTGGCAGCCCTTACCTCTTCGGCACCGGTCCTTGCACCGAGGACGTGACGCCCTTCTTCAACTACCCTGAATCTTCGACCGCCACCGATGTCCAGGAGTCCCCCCGTGCCTTTGCCTACGGCGGTATGCCACCCACTACAAACTTTATCCAGCAAAATCACTGACCATTCATCCACAGGCAATGGCAAGATCATCCAAGCGCCCCGCAGCGTCAACGACACCATCTCCTTCACCAACACCAAATACCCCAGCCTGCTCGACCAGCAAGTCCAGCTGGCCAACTACACTGTGATCCGCTCGTCAGCCACGACCTGCAACGGCATGGTCTACGAGCGCAGCATCCTCGGCCTGTCCGAGAACACGGCCGACACGACCGGCCCATCCTTCCGCGGCAACCTCCTCTCCTCCGGCCGCATCGAGTCCCCCACGCTGTCCATGTGGTTCGACAAGCCGCCGGCGGACGTCAGGGGCGAGTTCCGCGGCACCGCGCTGTTTGGCGCGCTGCCCGGTCCCGAAAAGTACTCGGGCCCGCTCGTCAAGGTGGCGCTGGACCCGCCGGAGAGCACTTACGTCGGCTACTACGTGGCGACGCCCAAGATCAGCTACGAGGGCAAGCAGTTCGCCATCGACACCGAGACGGTGCCGCGCTGCCTCGTCGACTCGGGCTTCGGCACCGAGAACATCCCGCTCGTGACCAAGGACTTCCTCGACGCCACGGGCACCGTCGAGAACCACGGCTACCCGGCCTGGCCCGGCTCGTGCGACAGCATCCCGGCCAACAAGACCCTCGACTACACCTTCACCGGCGTCGACGGCCGCGACGTCACCGTCCGCGTGCCCCTGAGGAGCTACGCCCGCGGCATCAACGACTACTACAACGAGACCAACGTGTGCGCCCTCAGCTTCACCCTCGACACGAGCGGCATGTGTGCCGTCGGCGCGCCTTTCTTTACGAGTGCCTTTTTGGCCTTTAACGATGATGGCAAGGAGGTTGCCATTGCCCAGGGCGGCGTGTCGACCTCCGCTGACGAGGGCGTCGATGGTTTAGGAGAGGTCACCGTTGTGAAGAGCGGCGCCGGTCTGCCTTAAGTGGAATGAATGTTGTAAAAAAGAAATTTCAGTAGACTACCAAGAATTAGCTGATTTATGATCAATGTACATACCAATTTTGAAGAAAGTGTAATGCACCTGCCAATTCTGGATTCAGAGAAACAATCACTGATACCCCAAGAAGCAATAACGGTAACGAAATAAAAGAGTCAATTATAGCCGCAAGATGAAGGGTGTGCCGATACTTGCGGAACACAGAATCATGCCGTCAGCCAAAAAGGGGTTGACTCGCGTTCTTGAGTCTTCAGTAATAAACGGGACTAAAGTTTCAACAGGAAAAAATTTAGTCTTTCGGAAAGAGTCTCAAGCAGCATGCTGATCCTATGAAAAAAAAAAAAAGAATAGAAAAAGTGGACTAAGCGAAAAGAGGAACCGAAAGGGTTGGAAAGCGGCGGTAGACACTGAAATGATAAAATGCGAGTACGAACTGTTTGTATAGACAAGAGTTTGGGTGGACTTGGATTCTATAAACATAATGGATCTCTATAGTGCCTGCTACTCAAATGAAATAGCTTTGAAATCTTCGTGATATCAATACTACAAGATCAGGGCTATGTCCACGGCGCTAAGCTCTTGCCGTTTAGACCAAATATCCACGAGCGCCTGGTGGCTCACTAAGACTCTTCCGCTCGACTAGACCTTCTCCGCCTTTTTTCGGGCGTAAGATATTTGCACTCCATTTCTAAAGCAAACAGAGCAGTCTGGGTATCCGCGAAGCTGCGCTAAGGGTGAAAAAGAAAAAAGGAAAAAAAGGATCAAAGAACCTAGCCAACATATGCGTGGCTTCCTCTATACAGACAAGAAGATAAGGAAAGGAGGTTCAACCTCCAAAAAGAAAAAGAGAGGAAAGGAAAGAAAAAAAGAATTCTCCTCTCTAACCACAAGCCACTGCGTTTTCCTCAGAGCTTGTAGGCCCTCCTCATCATCTCGAGCTCTCCTTCATCCTCATCCTCATCCTCTTCGTCTACATTCACTCGCGGCCCCGGCGCACTCTCCCTCCTCAACCACCGCTGGCTCTCCCGATCCCCAACGAGGCCAGAATCCCGACTTGTCGTCCTGTCCATCGCATCCACGCTACTTGGTGGCCTCGGCGCCACCGCAATCGCGTCAACGTCTTCAACGTGACTGGCACCGCTCCGCCGCACGTCGACGGCCACCTTTTTGGTGATGCCGGCGCCGCCACCGCTCTCCAGGTCGTCCGACTGCCTGGCGTGGTTGTTGTTATCGCTCAGAATCTCGCTCGTAAAGGACGGCGCGCCGATCTTGGAGAGCTTGGCGGCCGGGTAGTGGTATTTGCTGATGTTCGACGCGGTGGTGGCGGTCGTGTCGGTGGTGAAGGTGTTGGTGGTGTTGGAAGTGTTGTTTCCTCTGTTGCGGTGGCTGGGGCGGCCGTTGGCGGGAGCGACGGGGAGGTCGTAGCAGTTGATGCCTTCGAGCTCGTCGAGGATGCGGCCGTCGGAGGAGGCGCGGGCGACCTTGGCGATGAGGTCGGCGAGGGACATTTCGATGGACAGCTTGATGATGTAGGCGAGCGGGTGGAATTGGACGTAGATGAAAGGGTTGTGGAAGGACATGGAGAGGATGATGGCGAGCTGTTGTCATGTGTTAGCTGGCTGAGAGCGGTTTTAGAAATATTGAACAAACTTACGTCAAGGAAAATGGAAAAGACGTCGAGGGCAGCATTAGTCCAGAAGAGAATCTTGTACTTGTCCAGGCCATTGGCGATCAGATTGCGGCGCACCAGCCACATGAAGTAGATGTTGAGGCCGGCGTCGATAAGTAGGAACATGACCTTCTCCACGCGGTCCCAAATATGGTTGACGCTGACGTAGGTCTGGGACCGCTGCAGCTGCGCCGGTATCCAGATGCAGAAAACGGAAAGGTTAATAACGCCAACGTAAGCCGCCACGGACCATTTGATCTTGTTGACTTGGCGTGGGTCAGGGAGGAGGAGTGCGATGCGGTTGACAATAATCTGGAGGAGGACTTGGATCTGGATGACCCAGAGGCAAAGGACGATGAAGAAGAATTCAAAGCTGGAGAGTTAGACAACTAAGTAACAGCGGGGAGGGTGTCGTCTTACCTGGGGCCAATGGTGCTCCTCATGTATAGCCATGATATTATGCCGATGATGGTAGACACAACTATCTCGATCCACACCATGACAATGTAGGTTGTTATCCGGCGGGATCGTGCCCACGTGTTGACAGTCTGGCTGATGGCAGTGGCGACGCAGTACATGGAACACCCAATGCTGATTCCCCAGACAATGCTCACCACGGACATGTCGAGCGGGGTGACATTGTACTTTTGGAACCATGGCGGCACGAGGGTTCCGGTCATGGTGGTGGCGGAGGGAGCAGAGCTGGCGTGGGCGGAGAGGCCTCGAGGGGAGGGCAGGAGTTAAACACAGCTCCTCTGCTATCGCGACAGCATGTGGGCTTGTGTCAGACGGCGAGATTTTCGGGGACAAGGATGCGATCCTTTCCACAAAAGCGAGGGTGCGGGGACGGCCTCGTCGTCAGGTACGCTGATCAGGGTATGTCCAAGTACAGCTGCGAACGAAAGCGGCTGCAGGCCCGCCGCAGGACAATATCTAGATTCACAAACGAAGGTGGCAGTGCGCGCCCGTTGCAGCTACACATCCATCTGCTCACTATTTCAATTACACAGGCTGCACGGTAGGAAGGCCGAGGCGGATGGGAATAAAGTTCGAGGGGTACCGATTGAGCGAGTAAGCCCATCTAGCGTCCGTCGTTGACGCAAGCCGAGGGGGAGCTCTGGGCTCGTATTGGTCGACCTGGCTGCCCGGAGGCCGCCTCCGCCAGCTGAGGACATGCGGCGCTATCCCACACTTGCGCAAAGCTAGTATCTGACAGCCACCACAACGGGCTTTGATTCAGTCGCCGACCCCACGGCACTCCCTAGCTCGCCACAGCCCGTGCCATGCGGGAAGTTCGGGAGGGTGGGCGGATCTACAGAATGCTGCAGGGGTCATCCTGTTCCTTCGTCCCGTTTCCAACATGTTGGCGTCACTGAGTGCAGGGATGTGTCTTCAGGGGCTACCGTACAGCCGTGTAGGCGGGAGAAGCGTGCCACTTCGATTTCGCTTTTTTTTGAATCAGCCCGAATGCCATGTCTGGGTAGCTACGTCACGATGCATTGCACATTGCTTACCATTCCCCTAGCTTGCATAAGAAAAAAAGAAATCCGAGCGAATGTGCTAAGCTAGTGTTGAGTACATGTCTTACTGCTCACTCATGTGGACCGTGTATAGACCCCATCCTTTCTCTCTCTTGTTCCTGGATCGCGTGCATCCCGCACGCTTCCGACCCACCGAATACCACGGCCAAGAGAATCCTTCATCACAATTGGTGTTGGCTGAAACATCCCCGATGGGTGGCGCAGGCTATGGCGATGGGTCCCAGAACTCCCACATGGCTTCCACGTTCCATCCTTCCGGGAAGCTTGCAGCAACCTGCCGTGCTTGCCGTGGAAAACCACGTTTCGCCCATTCCGCCATTGCCGCCAGATCGAATTGGCCAATCACCGATTTGCCGGTCGGGGTTTTATGGCTGAAGTCAACTCAGCTGGCAGCTTGACCCGCTGGAATACCCAAAAGAGGAAGTTAAGAATTTTTCCGATCTCCTCGGAGGTTTGGTTACCACGCGACTGGCTGCAGCACATGGAACCAAAAACAACTCAAAAGTCTAGAACTATCTGGAAATTTCTCCCTCTGCCCACGGCTCAACTATCTCCCTCGTCCTCTGGCCCCTTCGAGCCTCTGCTGCGCCCCAACCACTGTCCCTTCGATGCATGCATCTTGATAAGCATGCATAAGATTCCGAGAGCACGGGTACCTGCAGCCAGGCTCCCCGGTCTTTTGTCCCATCTACTTCCAGTGGGAGAATAAATCAAAAAGGCAAAAGAAGACACCATCCTGGTAGGGTACGTCATGGTATACCACATTAGGCCAAATTTCCAATTACACGGCGCAGTGTGTTGCATAGCATTTCAACTAACGCCGCCACACAATGAACGCTACACAGCGTTTTTACTAACTTGTCAGTTGATGCAAGCATCCGGACCTATATGTAATCAATCTAGATGTGAGCTTCTACTGACCCCTGCAGGAAGTAAGTGGAGTCCTTTCGTGGGGCATTGCGTGCTCAACCATTTTGTGATCCACTGTGATGCTGAATGGGAGACCATGCACAGAACAGGTGCCGGTAGTACTCACTGCAGGCCCCATGAAGATTACCAGCCAGGATCACAATCACTCGTACAACCGCCCAACCCTCAACTTACCCACCACACGGCCACCCTCATCTACAACCGCCACACCGATTCTCCCAACATCCTCCTCCGGCCTCACATCCCCTAATCTGACCATCCGCTCCCTCATCAGCCTCCCCCTCTCCAAATCCGAAAGCGCCGTACCCCCCGCAAAGCCCGCACTTCTCGCCGCTTCAGCTGGTGCTGTAGCAGCGCCACCGCCCCCACCCCCGCCCTCGCCCTCGCTATTTCTCAGCAATGTCGACGCGTTCATCTCCAACCTCGGCGCTCGGCAACCCTTCGTATCCACCAGAATTCCCGCCACGCTGAACACAAGGATAAACAGCGCGACGCCCACCACCACGAGGAGCCACGCAATGCTGCACGCCAGCACTTCATTCGCAGCTTGCGTTTCGGCTTCTACTTGCGCGATCTGCACGGTCCTGTTGCCGAGCTGGTCGGTCCAGTCGCTGAGGCTTTTTCTCTTCTTCGCCCCCTCGCCGCCGCCGCCGCCGCCGCCGCCGCCGCCGTGCGGCACGAGGTAGTCGGCCAGCAGCGCGATCCACAGCGTGTTGAGCAGCTGCGACAAGCGCAGCTCGAAGTCGGGCTTGGGGATCTCCATGAGGTCGATTGAGGAGGAGGAGCTGTTGTGGTTGCTGCTGAGGCCGTACGGGTTGTCCGGGTCGAGCAGGTAGAAGTGCGAGTTGGATATGTTCTGCGGCGACGCGAAGGCGAAGCGCGCGAAGAAGGTGGCGAAGGCCCACAGCCCGTTGCTCGAATTCAGCGGGGTGATGGGGTCCTTGACGCCGTCCATGCTTAACCGTCGCATCTGCGTGGCGCCGCAGCTGTTGCCGTTGGAGGTGCAGTTGATCCGCGTCTCCGCGTACGTTGTCCGGTAGACGCAGACGGCGTGGAAGATGCAGCCTTCGTCGCCGACCTTGCAGCCCCCCTTGGTGGTCTCGTACAGGAGCGTCTGGTCTGGTCCCCTGGTCGTGTTCTTGATGTCAGCTCCCCGAGTGGAGTTGTAGTGTGTCGCTATCTGGATACTGCCCCAGTCGTTGTATTCTCGTTTCGGGCCAAACCAGTAGGAATAGTCGGACAAGTTGGTAAAGTCGGATTGCATCGATCTTTGGCAGTCGAGCGCCCAGTACGTTGTGTTGATGCTAAGCGAAGTGTTAACGCCCTTCGCTGAAGAGTCCGGTAGGTTTCCAAGCGGAACTCCAAGTAGAGATGAATAGACAGTGTTGTCTTCGCCATCAACATCGATCCATCCATCTGCCGCTATAGTACCATTTTCTTCTAAATGCTCGATTTGAGGAACCTTAGCATTTCCCCAGAGGTCAACCTTGGAATGCTTCACTGAAGGCGATCCGAAAACGGCCGCCGTAAAGAATGTCGTTTTCGAAGACATCTGATAGAACTCGGAAATGCTGGTCGTGTAGCCGGGAAAGTAGGCCTCTGTCCAATTCATGTTCGGATAGTTGATAAACGGATGGTCACGGAGGGGGCGATCTTGGACGCTGAAGGTCCTGTACGTTGCTTGACCGCCAAGGGGGGACAACAACCACATCAGGACTAATAAGATACCGGCCGTGTTGAAAGCTCTAAGTTGTATCTGCGTTGATATCGCGTTGATGACTGCAGTGCTTCCGAGGAGCTGATCGAGAAGACCGAGCCGCTCTCCCCGTTCGAGACGCCAAAAACGCAAACGTTCTTAGATTGTTACCCACGGCAGCGGCGAAAACAAGCGGGAAGACTGTAGGGCCCTAGGACAGTAAGCAGGCTGAAGCACAATCCAGGTAATGGCTTACCAGCTGCCGTATTTCGTTGAGAAATTTGTACGATGGCACTTCAGTATTTTTGTTCCGGCCATCGTATGCCCACACCAGCCCACAGAAGACGAAACAGAAGATCGAGAAGAGTATGAAGAATACGTTTCCGATGTTGCTGACCATGAGCCCCGAAAGAGATTTTTTCGGTAACCGTTGTGGTTCATTGGGCCCTTCTGGCTTGGGTGTGGGCTTTGGACTTTGCAGTTCTTCCTGTGACTGAGATCCAAGGGTATGTAGCCGGATGAATTCCTGCCTTGGTCTCATTTTCACTGTCTACTTCAAAGAGGCTAAAATCCTCTATACGTGGTCTAGCATGTTAGCAGAATGTGCAAGACAGAGAACAGGAAGGCTAGGCGGCTGTACTTATACAGTCATCACTCTGCAGAAGAAATGAATGGGGGCCAAAGTACCCACTCATTACCGTTTTAGTAAGACGTTGCAGTTTGAATGCGCCAAACCGTTGAACCAGATGCTGACAGCATACGATAGCCCTGGTTAATGCGACCCTGAGCCGAAATGTGGTGTTGTCCTGCCTCCTATGATTGGACGTATTGGTCAACGCGGCTCTAAGCGAGCTTCATCACAGCCTCAGCCTACATAGAGACCCTAAAAGCTGCTTCCATGCGGCTCTGCTGCTGACTCTGATCCAGGATTAACTGAGTCTCTTCCACAATAAGCAGGTGCTCTAAATCCAGGTAGCAGGTAACAGCTGATGTCGTAGACCTAGCAGGCTGAATGAATAATTCGTGGTCGCCTGGGTTCTGGGTTCTATAGGCAGTTTGCCAATGAAATTGCCAGCGAAACTTTGCAGTCTGCTGGTACAAAAACGATAGTCAGCCCCTCGAATCGAATGATGTTAGGAGATTATCGTACCTTCAAAACGCTATTGAAGTAAATCCCCTGTTTCTGGCTTTTAGTAACCCAGAATGCCCTTCTAGAATGTCGATAAAGCATCCAATCTTGCGCTTAACCCGATTTTGTCCACGGTCTACTCTAGACACAATTCATACGTCTATATCATCCCAATTCATAACTCATAACGTGCCATCTAGTTGCCCACCTCGAACTTCCCCTGAACGAACCCCCAGAACTCCTCCACAATCGCCTTCTGGCCCTCGCCCTTCCGCACAGCCAGATACCTCCTCTGATCAATCCTCGGCTTCCACTCGCCCGGGTTGCCATCCACGACGATGCCGCCAGCCTCGGTCAACACGACCCAGCCGGCGCAGACGTCCCACGGCCAGCAGCCGGCCTCCCAGTAGATGTCGAGCGCGCCCGACGCGACGCCGCACAGGTTGAGGGCGGCGCTGCCGAAGCTGCGCAGGCCGTGCACCATGGCGCCGCCTTCTTCCTTACGCGCGCACAGCTTCGCAAACGTCTCGCTCTTGACCTTGTAGTCGTTTCCGGTGCGGTCCGAGCCCCACTCGACGCAGCACACGGTCGTGCTCAGGTCCTGCATCGGCTCTGGCTCGCGCAGCGGCAGCGGCGTCGTGCGGTTGAGGAAGGCGCCGCCGCCGCGGATGGCCGAGTACAGCGTCTGCGTGAAGGGGTTGTAGACGACGCCGACCGTCGGCGTTAGGTCGACCGCCAGTCCGAGCGAGATGGAGACGTACGGGTAGCCGTGCACGAAGTTGGTCGTGCCATCGATCGGGTCGACGATGAACTGTACGCAGCGATCAATCCTCCGTTAGCGGACAGGAATTAGGAGAAAGGGGGCAGCTTAGGTGGTAGGTAAAAGACGAGGGCGTTCGGGGTGAAGGTCTTACGGTGGGGTTAGGCGTCAGCTTGTCGCCCGGCTTGTACGTCTCCTCGCCCATGAAAGAGAAAGAGGGGTACTTCTCCTTCAGCGTCGTCGACACCATCTTCTCGACCGCCTGGTCGGTTTCGGTGACGAGGTCGGCGGCTATAGAGTGGTAGGGTCGTCAAATTCTTTCTTCTACACGGAAAATGCTGTAGCTCTCACAGTTCTTCTTCTCGCCCGTCGTCGTGGTCGAGGGTTTGGCCGAGGTGATCATCTCACCGGCCTTCTTCGCGACATCGATGAGGAAGTCGTGGATCTCCTGGAGGTTAAGGTCTGCCATTGTGCCTAGTTCTGTGTGCGAAATTCAAATGTAATGATGTGGCTGCAGCTAGACAATAGTTTGGAAGAAGGGAAGGAGTTTTAGGTGGTGTGAACAAGGTGTTGGGGAAGAGAGTGTCAGGATGCGGACGGCGCATGGCGGGGTTGTCTCCAGACGCCACGCGAGATCCACATGCCCCTCCGAGAGCGCGCCACATGGCGGTCAGCCAGTGACGTGTGGCCCCAGTTAACGCCCATTACTCGACCATGCTCGCCGGTGCTTCGCTCGTATTCGCCAGTGTACAAACATCTTGATCAATCTTCGAGGTTCAGAGGACAAACTTTTTTGTGTTTCTCTAAAAAATACTATTTGAATACTTGCATTTGCGTCATAGCCTGAGTCGCCGACAAGCTCCGCCAATTCCCACACTAATCCCGCCCAGGCGGAGCTGTATTCATGCTTTTTGTGTTTTCTGATTAGGCAGAACCGAACTGCTTCACCAGGATGGCAACCTTCTGCGCCAGATCGTCCGCTTCGGTCCGAGTCTCCGCCTCCGCGTAAACGCGCACCGCGTCCTCGGTACCGCTAGCACGCGCGAACGACCTGCCCTGCTTGTACTTTCCGACCAGCTTGTCGATCTCCTCCTGAATGCCCGCCGGGCTCTCCAGCTTGCGCTCCGCATCCACCGCCTTGAAAATGTTGCGGTCCTTGACCTCAACGCGGACCAGGCGGTTTGGCAGGTCGTTGTACGTGTGCAGCCACTCGGCAGGTCCCCACTTCTTGTGGGCAAGGATGACCTCAACGAGTAGCAGATCCGAGAGCGCGTCTCCGACAGTCTGGTTGATCAGATCCGTCAAAGCCTGCAGCGTCTCCAGCGCCTCGTGCTGCGCAGGCGACTGCGGCTCGTGCTTCTCGATCGTCTTGAGCGCTGCAGGAGAGAAGACAATGGTGCCATGGCCGTTGGCCTCGAAGTAGACACCAACGTCAAAGCGCAGCGCAGCGTGGTGCAAGTGCTTAACACCGGTGGGCGTGCACACGACCGGCAGGTTAAGGCCGGAGGTGATGTACTTGGTGCTGGCACCGTTGGCGTAAGCCGTCTGCACAACGCCAACCTTGAGCTGCTCGCCCAGGCCAGCATGGCGAGCCAGGTCGCCAATGAAAGAGGCCGCGAGCGTGGCAATACGGTCGCCGTCCAGGAGGTTGAACTTGCCGTCCTTGTCGTTGAAGTAGTAGACAATGCGATCGGCATCTCCGTCCAGAGATGCACTGCGCTCCAGCGGTCCAGCCTTGGACAACGGCGGGGCGCGCTGGCCCGTCTTGACATAGTCGGCACCGCACTATTCGACGTCAGTAAAATTGCATCGAAGACAATCTAAGGATACACACCTGCGAGTTCAAGTTCTCGGGCTTGTGCACATCATCGTTGACAACCTGGATCTTGATACCCTTCTCCTCGAGGCTAGGCAGGTACTTGATCAGCTCCCTCAGCTTGGGGCCACCAACGCCATTGGCGCAGTCGACCACGACACCCTTGTCCTCGGGGGCGTCCTCGGGGATCTGCCTGTGCTTAAGGGCCTTCTTAAAGGCGGCACCAATCTTCTCGTAGTAGCCCTTCTCGGACGCCTCGCCGTACTCGTGCACGGTGCCCTTTGTGTTAACGCAGCGGACCAAGTAGTGCAGCTGCGGAGTAGTGAGGAACTTGTGGTCGGTGTACTCGGCGCCCGTCGCCTCAAGAGCATCGACGAGGCAGGTTACCAGCCTCGAACCGGAGGCGCGGGTGTCGCGGGCGAAGATGACCCTCGCAGGTGCCGTCTGGTTCACCTTGAGGTCAACTGCGAGCTTGTTGTACGCTTCGACGAGCTTCTCGTCGGTCTCGGCGTTTGCGAGGACGGTAGCATGAGCTTCCCACGAAGACTGCGGGCAGCGTTAGATACATTGTTCGTACCGTCGCCTGCAAGTGCGCATACCTCAAGCATCTCGCCCTGTTCGATGTTGTGGTTAGCCTGACGTGCTCACGCCCAAGCTTGATGCGATTCACGCACCATCGGGTCCACAAGCTTAACGCCGTTATCCTCGGGCGGGTTGTGGCTCGCGGTGATCATGACACCAATGGTCTGGCCGTTGAGCTTCCTCGAGCGGAGGGCAGCCAGCAGGCCAACACGGTATACGACGGAATCCAGCAGGTCGCTGCGGCGGCGGGCAAGCTTGTCAGCTTTCATTCAATGCTAGCAGTGCAGAGGCTGGCCAACAATGATAGGGAACAGGGAGCTTCAATTGACGTACGCTTTCATGCGGAACTACAAGCATCGTTAGCACCTGGTTGGACGGACCGACGCGGCCGCACGAGAAGCGCGGGCCTTGAGTGAGACTTACACCGGCGGTGCCATACTGGAACACCTTGCCCGGCTGGGGGTGCTTTGCGGAAGCTTCCAAGATTTTCTGGTCCATGGTGGTGGTGGGGCGGGGAACGAAGGGAGAGAGACGGAGGGAAGAGAGCGCGGAGAGAAGGGAGAGAACTGGAGCGAAGGCGGTGGTGGAGAGAGAGCAGCGGGGAAGGAGGTAGGGGGTGTCGCTGGAGGGGCTGTACGTAACGGTGTCTTTAGCCAACAGCTCCACCCGCGCAGCACACAGACTGCGCCCGTCCGCCGATCGGGGGGGCGCTCTGCTAGGGCCCCTCTCTCTCGCCTATCCGGTAGGGCTGAGACGGCGGTGAGCGACCAAAATAGCTCGTCTTTCGGCCTGCCGCAGCGCGGGAAAAATCAACGGCCCGGCCATGTTGCCCGGCGTCGAGCAGACGCCAAAGCACCGCGTCCAACAAGCTCGTCGCCTCCACCGCCCCCCGCACCGCAACCATGAGCCGAATAGCTACGACCTCGATGCGCGCCTTCCAACCCGTCTTCCGCCCGCTCGGGTTGCGCCCGGCGCCTGCCCTCCCGGCCCTCCACCGCCTTCCTCTTGCTGCCGCAGCAACCAGCCAGACCACCCCGTTTTCCACATCAGCCGCTCTGCAGGCAAAGAAACGAGGCCCAAAGAAGGATGCGAGAATAAGTGAGCGGGCCCGCTTTTTCCCTCTGCGCCAATTGCCCCAACAAGGCGCCTCTGCCCGAGAAAGGATTGCCTGCTGACCTCATCTTTTTTTTTACTGCACAGCACAAATCCGCTACCATCTTTTCCACCCGAAGACCCCCCGTCCGCTCCGCTTTTCGCGTCTCCGCGCTCTGCGGCATTGGACCATTCACCGCGCCTGGATGATGTTCAATAAGAAGCAGCGCCGCGAACAGGAGCTCGAGCTTGAGCGGCAGTACAACTCGATGCGGAATGCGTGTGAGGCGTTGAGGTTGATTGACGACAACGGCATGCCCGGTCCTGAGACGGCGAAGAACGTCGGCCGCCTGTACCGGACTTCGATGATGAAGGAAGAAATCTGGAGCGGCGTCCCAATTGAGTATGCGAGACCACAAGTTGATACGCCCTCGAAGGATGGTTGGAACCACGAGTGGAAGCGGTAGGGGTCATGCGGAGACTTGAGATATGGAACATGTAAAAAAAAGAAAAGGGGAACATGCTGCTAGAAGCATGCAAGCAGTCAATAGTACTGTTCATTGTAACAACATGACGAGGGATTTCTGATCAGCTAATTACCGATAAGATTAGATGTCTCCTCACGATTCGTTCTGAGTTTAAAGAACTACATTAGGTCATGACAGGTCGAGTCTACTTCTACGGTAACTTTTGATGAACCATTAAAACAGTCCAGGGTATTATTGGATGAATAGCTCCAGTTAAGAGACCCCATGCTGAACTGTTGACCAGATGAACGGAACATGTCCGCTTTTCGACACCATGCATTATCTTAGATCCAGTAACACTTTCTCCATTCTCACAAACAGGATTCGAACTAGTCCAGCAGCCAGGAGTCCTTCCATAGGCGAGCTATTGCAGTATCTCAATTACGATACAATAACCCAAGACAAAAGACCGACCCTCTCTCCAGCGGGGTCCAGGCCGCAATTTTGAACCAATATGAAAAGCTTGGACTACCAACGAATGCGGTCCAGCCAGACCAAGCGACGTCTAGACTGAACTGAGCCGAACAAACAATGTAGGCGAGCCGCTAAACAGAATATCAAATGAGCGTATCGATGGTATCATCCGTCATTAAGCGTCACCGCTGCCTTGAAACGAAGAATTTTGATCGGACGAGAACGAACTGAACTGAAGAAATGAACAAGGACCCCGTGGGAAAGCGCTGTGAGGTTGGACGCCTGCATGTACAAAACCCAAAACTCCGCCCATGCAAGATAAGAGCAGGCCGTCTAGCCTCGCTCTCGGTTCGATCAGTCTATCACAGGATGACGCAGCATCCACTGGTCTCGGCCTTGTCGACGGACAGCAATGCTGCGCGGGTGGCCGCTTCGAATACGTCGTCGACACCATCACCCGTAAGAGAAGAGCACTCGAGATACTTCCGGGCACCGATCTCATCTTTCATGTCGTTTCCAGCCTTGGTGGTCGTGAATTTCAGCGACTTCTTCCGCATCTCTTCCTGAGCTAGGGGATCATCGCGGAGATCCTTCTTCAGACCCACAAGGATGATCGGGACGTCCGGGCATCGCTCCCTCGCCTCTTCGGCCCACTTGTGCTTCACGTTCTCCAAAGAATCCGGCGAGTCCACGGAGAAACCGATAAGAATAACGTGGGCCTTCGAGTACGCTAGAGGACGTAGACGCTCGTAGTCTTCCTGGCCGGCGGTATCCCATAGCGCAAGCTGCACGGATTTGCCATCGACACGGCAATCCGTCACGTAGTTCTCAAACACCGTCGGAACCTTTTGCAAAGGTCAAAAACATGTCCTGGTCAGCCTGGTGGTGCGTGTGACTTACATATCTCTGCGTACCGATCAGTCATTGGTCTTACGTCAACGGAGAAGCCGGGCCTAGAACTTACAGTGGGGAAGTATCCCAAAGTGAAGACGCTGAGCAAACTGGTCTTTCCGCATGCACCGTCACCGATAATGACTAATTTTCTATGCAAGGCAGCCAGCGTCAGCAGGTTACACGATGCAGCAAACTGGAAACTTTGGCTGGTGGGCAGTGCGACCAGCACAAGGATGAAGGCAATCGCGGCTAAGAGAATAAAAGTGCGACGGCGAATCCCAGGGAAGCGTGGTCTATTTTTGGTTGCCTGAGGCTCGGATCGCGGACGCCAATGCACGCGATCTTCCCTCGCTTCGTTTAGGGTTGGAAAGCTACGAGGCGCAGTTTTCCACCCCCGGCAATGGGAACGGAGTCAGATAGGGGGCAGCAAACGTGACAGGAGAGGTAGAATGCCGGTGCGCAGGAATTACGAGGCTCGAAAGCGAGGCAAGCGGAGGCATAGCGCCGTCGATCTCCAGGACTCCGTGCGGCACCTTGATGAAACTGATTGAAAATGCACCGGACTGGCATACCTTCTCATGACCTGAGCATCTTGGGCGTTTTGCTGGGCCATGTCTGCTGATTGTCCCCTGACGGGTTCCCGGCAGCGATACGAATAAGTGGTGGGGCGCGGGCAGCGACGGCTCCTGCGGTGCGAGTGGTTCCGAGTAGCTCTGAGAGGCGCGGTGCTGGGCGCGCCTAGAGTCGAGCTGCGGGCGTCGTAAACAGTGTACTGGTTGGGGTATCTTCGGTGCTCGCGGCGTTGTTGAGGGCGTCAGGCCGGCGACAGCGCTCAGGCGAAGCGGGCGGTCGCAGGAAGCGTGCGGTCGCGACACACAGGCGGCAGTCGAAGCGCGGTCGCGGGCGATTGGGAGCAAACGCGGCTCGGGGGGTGGACCAGGCAGCCGGGGGACGGCGTCGGCGAGCGTACACGGGGAGCGGGCGGGTGTGGTGAGCGAGGGCGCGGTCGGCGAGGGCGGGCGGCGAGGGAGCTTTGCAGTGCAATGGCGCGGAACGAGGCTGGTATATACGGGGAGGGCGGTGGTGCGGCCGGCGGACGGAGCTGCAAGGAGAAGCAGCGCGAAGAAATGTGCTGAGATACGAGGGTGGAAGTGAGGCAGGGCACAGCAGCGACGCATGGGCATGGGCAGCCTCGCTGCTTCTAGGCAGGCCCCGGCAGCCGGATTAACGCCGCCGGACTTGCGATCCGACCGCAGCACCTTGACCTAGAGGATGATGCACACGCTCTTTGACGCCGCCGCAACACCACCACCGCCGCCTTAGAGCTCCGAGCAACTCGCGATCCCCCGCACCAAGGCCCCTAGCAGCGAAGCTCTCCGCGCCGCCGGAGCTCCAGGCTGCCACTTCCGAGCACGCGTACGTGACATTCTGCACCAGGTGGAGGGGCCTTGTTGAGCCCAGCGCCCTTGAACACCACCTTGGCTGCCGTCAGCTCGTCCGACGGGCGCGCGAGCCGCGGCGCCACACCCTACCAGAACAACTATCTAACCCGCCCGCTGCGCGCTAGGTCTGCCCCCGACGCCGCCCTACACCATATGGCCAACATCAAAGCACATCCCGGCGCGCCTGCGCCCAGCAACGGCGTGCTCACTGGCGCAGCGCCGCCTGGCAACCCTAGCGTCAATCGCAAGAAGGCGAAGCGTCGCGCGAAGCTCGCCGCGAAGCAGCAACAGCAGCTGCAGCAGGACCAGCAGCCAGTGAACCCTAGCCTGCGGAATGGCAACGTGCCTCATGCCCAGAGCGCCGTGCACAATGGCCATGTATCTCATCCTGAGCCTCAGCCCCCACTGGATTACGACGACGAGCTCGACGACACGGAGCACTTCGACGGCGGTGACAATGAGGACATGTACTACACGGATGACGAGGCCGCCGCCTATGCGCAGCACTACAATGTCGGAGTCCCGACGGCAAACGGACATCCTGCGGACCCCGCTTCGGCAAACAGCAAGTCTAAGAAAAAGAAGAAGAAGAAGCGGGGAATGCTGTCCGATGCGCAGGCGCAACCCTACGATATACCGAGCGGAAGCTCTTCGGGAATGCTTGCTCACCCAGGCGCGCATCCGCCTCCGCCCCCTCCACCTCCGCCGTTATCCAATCCTGCCTTTCGCTCAATGCGCAGCTCGACGTCTAGGGACCGTATATGGAACACGTCGACGCAAGAAGAACGCGAGAGGATCAGGGAGTTTTGGCTGTCGCTTGGGGAGGAGGAGCGCAAGTCGTTGGTCAAGATTGAGAAAGAGGCGGTCTTGCGCAAGATGAAGGAGCAGCAGAAGCATTCGTGCAGCTGCACCGTCTGCGGCCGGAAGCGAACGGCAATCGAGGAGGAGCTTGAGGTCTTGTACGATGCGTACTATGAGGAGTTGGAGCTGTACGGCGACCAGGACAACATTCCTGATAATGGCGATTCCGTGCTAACCACAGGGAGACCCTACAGCCGTAGACAAGATCCTCGCCTCCCGCCAGACCGCATGATCGATCCTAACCAGCCCTACGACTCTGGCAATCGCGTCGAAGAGATAGGAGACGAGGAGGACGAGGAAGACGAGCTGGACGAGGAAGAGTATAGCGACGAAGACGAGGAGGACTACAGTGATGAAGAGGAACCCGAGGAGCTACCCGTGAGAGGTACAGCTGCGGATTTCTCGTTTTTTGGTAACAGTCTGACGGTTAAAGGTCGGTTTGCAGGACTTGCGTGGAGATTCGGCGTGGAAAGAATTGATACTAAGGTTTTCTAGCAGGTGGAATTCTTACAGTGGCAGACGATTTACTGAAGAACGACGGCAAAAAGTTCATCGAAATGATGGAGCAGCTGGCGGAGCGTCGGATGCAACGAGAAGATCAAGTTGTAGAACACGCAGGCAGTTTGGCATATTCATCATCGATGCAGAACCATCACGCCGGGCACAACCACGGCCCACCTCCGGACGACGAAGAGTACGACGACGAGGATGAAGACTACGACAGTCAAGAGGACGAGTACGAGGAGGAGGAAGACGATTTGGTTAGGATTCAACGTCTAAGCTACCGGGACCATCTCTAACAAGTACCAGGACACGATGACGGAGCAGCAACGGATGCGGGAAGGCCGAAGAATGTTCCAAATCTTCGCAGCGCGAATGTTCGAACAGCGTGTACTGTCAGCATACCGGGAAAAGGTCGCAAACGAACGCCAGCAGAAACTTATCGAAGAGCTCGATGAGGAGAATCGGCGGACGGCAGAGCGCGAAGCGAAGAAGACCAAGGATGCTCAGAAGAAGAAGGAGAAGAAGGCTGCGCAGAAACAGAGGCAGGCCGAAGAGAAGGCTCGCAAGGAAGCGGAAAAGAAGGCTGAGGAGGAGGCTGCCAAGGCGGCAGAGGCAAAGAGGCAGGAAGAACTGCGGAAGAAGAGAGAAGAGCAGAAGAAGAAAAGGGACGCTGAGCGGAAGGCTCAGGAGGAGGAAAAGAAACGAAAGGATGCGGAGAAGAAGCGTAGGTTAGAGGAAGAACGGTTGAAGCAGCAGGAAGCAGAGCGCAAGGCTCAGGAACAGAGGGCCGCGGAAAAGAAGGCTCGGGAAGAGGCAAAGCGCAAGGAACGTGAGGAGCGAGAAGCCAGAGAAAGGGAGGCGAGGGAGCAGAAAGCACATACAGAGCAGCAGCGGAAAGAGAAGGAGGCTAGGATTAAGGCAGAGAAAGAGGCAACTGAGCTTGCGCGTAAGGAGGAAGAGGCGGCGAAGGCCGCCCATCAAGCGCAAACTAACAAACGCCCTTCTCAGCCAACGCCGGCTTTGCCGCCCGGTCTAATTTCCAAGCAGTCTTCGACCGGTTTCCCATCCCCGCATGTCCAAGTCGCAACTCCAAATCTCCCAAAGGCTCCGACACCATCGAAGCCCCGCCAGAGCTCTCAACAAGGCTCTCACGGATCGTCGCCGAAGACACCCCAGGTCTTCCCTGGAACCAGCAAGTCGGTCTCACCGAGCAACCAGCAACCGAGGACTATTTTGCAGAAGCCCCAACCGCAAGTTCAGACGTCGACATTGCAGCACCCCCAACCGAGCTCGCCAATGCCGCCGATAGGGCCTCCTCCCGGTATGCATGCTGGCTTTGGCGGCCTGCCTCTTGGTCTGGGTGCACCTTCGCCAATGCAGGGGGGAATCATGCACGGCCTGAACCAGCCTCGTGGACCCATGTTTCCCCACCCTCCGCCGATCGGCGCGCAGTACCCCGGTTTCGCTGCCCCGAACGGTATGCCCGCACCACCGCCTGGTATGAACGCACCGGGTATGCCACTTGGTCGAGGCTTCCCGGGGATGTCCATGCCTCCAGGCTTTGGCCAGCCTCTGCCTGGTATGAGTGCGGCGGGTCAGATCCCGGGATTCAGTGCTCCTCGTGACATAATGCCATCGCATTCGCGCCAAGCATCTGGATCAGGATCATTTGACTCGTCGATTGGCGGGCTTCCGACTCATCCCATTGCCCGGCCTACCCCCATCCAGAGGCCATCTAGCGTCAAACCACAAGAACCTACTCTGGAGAACAAGAGACCAAGCAATCACGAGGTGGATGAGCTAAGCAACCACTTGGGAAGCAGTGCTCTTCTCGACGACAGCGATGAGCCGATCCCTACGAGTGCGGGTGAAGTCCGTCGTCCGAGTCTAGCACCGTCGGCGAGGTCAGGTAGAATGGGCTTTGGCACTTCTCCACTCTTCACAGACGTAGGAGCTCGTGGCATTGATCCTTTTGGCATGGCGAGTGGAGGGAGCAGCACGTGGGGAACCCCAACCGTGCCATTCGGCCCTCCTGGAATGGGTGGTAGCACGTGGGGATCTCCTCCTGCTGGCAGTGGCTGGCCCACTACGGTTGGCAGCTTCGGTAGCGTTGGCGCTCCACTTGGTGCTCCACACAGACAGAGTATCTCACGCCCTGTATCAGTTCGCTTGATGGTGTGCCAGGCATGCAAGCAGCTTGCACAGAGCCAGCCCAAACCCGATGGCTTCTATGATATGCCGACCATCATCCGTACCATTGAATCTTCCGTTCGTGGTCCGACAGATGCGCCTGTGCAAGAGCACGAGGTTATCGATATCTGCGAGACTGAGGGAGATGCGCACAATGGGGGCGGATTCCTTCGCAAGAAGGACGGTCCAGATGGCACCGTTGAGGTCAAGTTCGAGCTTGACTCGGCCAATAGCGCCGGCGGCATTCGCATCCCGGGACAGGGTGCGCTGCACGGCTTGGGAGAAATCGGCAGCCCGATCCCGAGTCACTCGACGCCCTTCGGCATGGGCGTCAGCGCCACCCCGGCGACTGCAGCTCGCACGTCACCATTCTCCGCCTCCGCTCTTGGAGGTGGTGTATCATCACCGAGCTTTTAGTGGAGAACAACGGACTGCTGCTGTTGTGCTTCTTCTTTCTCTTCCCCCACTTTAGCCACATTGGCTCAATTGATGCATTGCCAATGAAGTCTTTTCATTTCTTTCTTCTGGTCCTCCCGGTATTCTCGGCTGTTGAACAAGTGGGCTCTTGCGTCCTTCCTGCTGCTGCTGGCGCTGCTTCTCCAATGGCCTCCCCTTTTTGGTAGTCTTATTAACAACTTTCTTCTCATGAGTCGATGAAAGACCCAAATCAAAGGCAATTATCCCATCCATTACGTTGATGCCCCGCTGTCTGGATCCAGAAGATGACTGTGCCTTGTCTGTTCTTGGATGCGTCCATGCATCGCTCCAAAAGTTGGAGTGTTTTGTGGTGGCGCCACTGAGCCCTTTCGCTAATGAGCAACGTCCGCTATTGATCGACCGTGTGTATGTGGTGCTAGTGTGATGAATGAGCTAACCGGTTAGTATTCTTCGTGACGAGTGACGGCTTGAACAGATAATGCTCCTTCGTCGTTGACCATTTACAAGCCGAGCCTTTCCTTTTCAGCTCGTATCTACCCAGGTAAGCAAGAACATCATTTTGTTTCTTCCCCTCTAAGGCGGTTTGGTGCGATTGTGATGCCCTGTGTGGAGCAAAGAGTAGCTAGAAACTGTTGTTTTCGACAAGCTCCTGTGTAGCATATTTAGCAATGTCCCTGATATGTAAAAATAAGAGACACGCTCGAACTTCATGCACCGAAGTGCATGTGACCTTTTTCTTTTTTTTTTCTTTTTGGAAAGCATCCTCTATACAACATATACACACTCACTGAGCGGTTACAATTTTAAATATCGCCAATCAGTGCAACTGTAAAATGCCACATCTTCCTATTGCCTCAACAGGCAGATCAGCACCAATCCATTCACATATCGTTTCCTCTATTTCTCAACCGCACCCCCCGCCTCCAAAACAGCCTTCCGACACGCCTCTCTGAACACATCAACGAATCTCCACACATCCGCAAACCCGTTATACAGGGGCGCCGGCGCAACACGCACGACGTCCGGCCGGCGCTCGTCCACGACAACGCTCTTATCCTCCAGCTCTTCCATTACACGGTCGAGCAAGCCGGGCCGCAGCAACAAGCTCAGCTGGGCGCCGCGCTCGTCCGGGTTGCGCGGCGTGATGAGGCTGTACGGCCTGGCGTCTGCGTCGCCCGCGGGCGTGAATAGTAGATGCTCGAGGTACGCGGTGAGCCGGAGGGATTTGGCGCGCAGGTCGGCCACACTAGTCTTCCCGAACACGGAGAGGGAGGCGAGCAGCGCGGTAGTGTCGAGCGCGGAGGGGTTCGAGAGCTGGAAGCCAGCGGCGCCCGGGATGGGGACGAAGGTGGAGCGCATTTGGAAGCGCGTGGATTTGTCGTGGCCCCACCAGCCGCTCAAGCGCGGGCGGTAGCCGAGGGTGTCGGCGGTGATGGTCGTAGTGCCAGGTTGGTCGTCGGAAGATGGGGGAGAGGGGTTGTGGTTGACGGAGGTGTGCTTGGAGTGCACGAAGAGCCCGCCGATGACACCAGGCCCGCCGTTCATGTACTTGTAGTTGCACCAGGCGGCGAAGTCGGCATTCCAGTCATGCAGCTGCAGTGGTACGTTTCCGACTGCGTGCGCGAGATCCCAGCCTACGACGATGCCGCAGGCTTGTGCGTAGGCGGTGATGGTGGGGATGTCAAGGAACTGGCCGCTGTAGTACTGAATACCTGGGAGAAGAAGCAGGGCAGTCGAGGAGGCGTGGGCATCGATGACGGAGAGGATGTAGGAGGTGGGCAGGTAGGAAGTGCCGGGGTCTGGTGGGTTGAGTTCGACGAGGGCGGTGGAAGGATGGAGGTTGTGATGGTGGAGTTGAGATTGTACAGCATACTACAAGAAGGGTGAGCACACTCTGGTCAGGAATAAAACACTTGATATACATACGTGGTCACTGGGGAAAGCTTTGCCCTCGATAATGATCTTGTAACGCTCCTTGGTCGGACGGTAGAAGCTGGCCATCAGCAAGTGAATGTTGGCCGTCAATGTCTGCATGACAGCCACCTCTTCCGGCTGTGCTCCCACGATCTTGGCCGTCTCAACCTTGGCATCTTCATCAATATCCACCCATGGCTTGGATACGGCATCCTCCAGCGGTTGGAAGTGGCCGTAGACGCCCTTGTTGGCCCAGGTATCAAGGTACTTGCGGATGTATTCTTGTGTGCAGCGCGGCTGGAGGCCGAGGGAGTTGCCGCAAAGGTAGGTGCACGGGTAGGTCAACTCATTCTCCGGTAGAAGAGCATTTATTGTCTCGCTCACTTCCACAGTGCCGGCATCGGTACCTAGGCGTTTGCGCTTCAGGCCGGCGCGGGTGGGGATGACGAATTCTTCGCGGAGCTTGCGGAGAGGGTCCTGCGCGTCAAGCGCTTCTGCATATTCCTTGGTGAAGGACTTTGGGTCATCGAGCCGGAGCTCAGGCCAGGAGTGCTGTGTCATGGCGAATGCTCAATGGTTGTGCAGTGAGAAGTGCGACCAAGGAAGAAGGTCGCATCGTCATGGCGGGGCGAAGAGTGGCTGGTGCACGCAGTGTGGCGCACCCCCAGCATCATCGGCCGGCTGTCGGCCATCGCCCGCTTCTCCGATGATTTCAAAGCGCTCCTTCTTCCACCTTCGCCGATACGACACCATGGCGTCCGCCCCTGTTATTTGTTCTTCCTGCCTCCGCTCTATGCAGTCCGCAGCTCGCGCCCGTCCCGCGACTGTGCGACAGGCCCTCCGTGGCGCTCGTCGCAGCTTCGCCGTCTCCTCGACATCCGCCACTGTTCCGCCAGCACCACTCCTCGACTTCCTTACGCCCTCGATACGATCTGGATACGCTACATCGATAAGGCAAACTCCGCGACTGCGACCGGTGAAGCAGGATGTTACTGTCCGGGGTTTCTCGTCCGCCGCATCGCGGCGCGCAGCAGTCCTGAACCCGCGAACAGATGAGGATGGCAACGAGATGGTGGTGGGCATTACACCGCGCGCAGCTCATGTAGGCACTCCAGGATGCTCTCTCCATTTGTAGCTAACAGGCATTCTGCAGCGCCTCAAGCAAATCATGACACAAGACAAGAATCCCAACCTTGTGCTACGGATTACTGTCGAGTCCGGAGGCTGTCACGGCTTCCAATACCTCATGTCCTTGACTGAAATGTCTGAGGTTTCGCAGGAGGAAGACACGGTGTTTGAGGGACCGGACGGCGCGAGAATTGTGCTGGATGAGCCAAGTCTGGAGTTGTTGAAGGGAAGCAAGGTGGATTATACCATGGAGTTGATTGGAAGCCAGTTCAAGATTGTGGATAACCCTGCAGCTAGCAGCAGCTGCGGATGTGGAACGAGCTTTGACATCAAGATGTAAAGGATGGGCTAATTCAAAAGACAAATACCTCGATTACGCAGCTAGAGTGTACTCTCCCCTTAATTCATTGTGTATTGATCGAGCTCTCTGCACCGTGAACTACCACAAACGGTCCAGGCCAATTGCTGGAACACCAATCTGATGCCAGTTATTTCTCAGGTCGCCGTTAGGTAAGCTAGGGTCTTGGGGCCGGCAAATCTTGGCATTCCCACTGCTAAGTCATGTGCAAAGAACAAGCGAGGCGCAACACCAGGATTATCGAACCTCAACTCCATTTCCTCTCCTTCCTCAAGGACGATATACCACCTTCAGCCACACACCACCGTCACCATGCCTACCCGCCTTGCGGTAAGGTCGGTATGAGGTACTTCCACAAAGTCTCCAGCCAGTTCTACAAGCCCGTCGTCAACCTCGACAAACTCTGGTCCCTCATCCCCGCCGAGCAGCGCGACTCCTACCTCGCTGCCAAGAGCAGTGAGAAGGCTCCCGTCCTCGACCTTCTTTCCCTCGGCTACGCCAAGGTCCTCGGCAAGGGCCGTCTCCCCAACGTCCCCATCGTCGTCCATGCCCGCTACGTCTCGAAGGAGGCCGAGCGCAAGATCAAGGAGGCCGGCGGTGTCGTCCAGCTCGTCGCTTAAGCGATGAACGAAAACAAAAAGTTCAGGAGTCACGGAATATTGGACACTCTTAGGGCGCCAGCCAGCTTAAGGCGGCGGCGACTCTTTCAGCGTGGTGGCTGGGGAATGCATTCAATCCAACTAGAGAATTGATACATTCCCGAACAAACCCTTCTCGAAGACACCTTTTACGGTGCCATGCTGGTGAAGCTCGGTCTCTCTTACATGGAGATGCCCGGACCCCGGCGTTTCCAAGGATGAGGGAAAGTCGGATGAGTACACGGCTGGGATTGCTATTGACGTGTCACGCCGAAAGGCTGATGCCGTCCATCAATCACTGCGTACAAATTACTTCTTTCATCTTTGGAGTCTGCCCTCGTCAAGGTAGGTGATGTGATTGTGTGAAGCAACTGCTATACGTGAAGACCCTAGTCGTACCTTGAACGTTGAAAGTGCCATGAGACCGGACGGAAAGCTGTAACAACATGCCACGCGATACGCACGCATTGTTGTCTTTGAGATTGCTTTATTGTTAAGCGACTCAGCAGATTTCGACCGTGAACATGTTTGAATTACGAGATTAAAAAAGAAAACGTACGAGGTGTAGGTAGATCGCCAATACAAAATTCTGACTGAATACTCTTGGGCCCCAATATTCTTTACAATTAGATGTGAGAATCGTGCTACTTGGTTATGCCACAGTGCTTCAGTTTGAGGCTGTTCAATGCCCATTTATCATTTTGTCCGGTCTGAGTATCACTT
The DNA here is from genome assembly GCA_023087525.1 of Lasiodiplodia sp. KE8368. Taxonomy (NCBI): domain Eukaryota; kingdom Fungi; phylum Ascomycota; class Dothideomycetes; order Botryosphaeriales; family Botryosphaeriaceae; genus Lasiodiplodia; species Lasiodiplodia sp. KE8368. The sequence continues at coordinate 438,796 of JAJMYN010000008.1, read as the reverse complement.
CGTGTTCTGGGCTTGCGATATGTATACCTCCGACTTTTTTCTTGGATGAGCCGCCCAAATATTATAATAGTACAGTCAACCAGCAACATCTCAGAGATGGAGAGCAGAGAGCAGCATATTTCTCGTTATAACCGCGGCTGTAGCCAATATGTACAGCAGTACCGGCACTCAGCAATATCTTGCGGACGTATTCAACCCGGTTTTTGATATCTCAAGCAGATGATGGACGCAATACAAGTACCGGCCCCGCACTGCTGCTGCCAGCTAGACCAGACAGGTGCGTGGCAGTTCAGACTAGCAAAACAGTCCCTTTGACCCTCCCATCCTTCCAACAAGCAAAAGAGTGCCCCCCATGCAACAGGAGCGCAAAAAGATGACCACACCAGGGGTCGAACCTGGAATCTCTTGATTCGTAGTCAAGCGCCTTGCCATTGGGCCATGCGGCCTGTACAACTCACGAATGAGGTGTTGAACCAAGCTGTTCTGCTCGATTGATGGGAGTCTAATAGCCAACAATCAATATATAGTTAAAACAAAGTGGATAACGAGAATGAGCGGGTTGAAGAGGTGCGGGGGCCTTCTTCTGAAGGAAGATGTGTGTTTGGGGGGCTGGAATGGCTGGGCAAAACTTTACCGAGGTTGAAAATTTGGTGCGGGGAGGTTAGGGGGAAAACTTTTTCATGCCGCCTGGACTTAATAGCAGAGCACTAAGCTCAGAATAAAGCTTCGTAAACCTAGTGCAAATAATATGCGCACTGTCTTATCAATACCAATACAAATGGATGTAGTAATAGAGTGTACTCTTAACTTTAAGATAGAACACACACTCCCGGTATTCGAGCATTCAGCCACTGTCGGGTAATTTAAAGACTCGATTAGACTCACGTTACTGCAAAACAAATCTGATATCACATTCACATCACATTAATATCAAAGATAATAGTTCGACCCCAAGCGTGAAAAGATGGAGACGACTGTTAAAATTGTAGGTTATATATCCTTAAAGAAATAATTGTTTCCATCACAATGAATGCTCTGTGCGATTTTCCAGATCATTATGTTTCGTATTCTATGTGCAATTCTGTCATAAAATTCCCAACTTAATCCAACCCAGGGTCTTCGTAGGCCTTTTTTTTTTTAAAAAAAAAAACGATCCCCTTGCTTGAAAGAATTTAGTCGACTGCGTCATCGAATTTCCTACGCGTAAAATGAGGGTTTGCTGGTAGGCGCAGGTAACGCTGGAAGCAAGGGTGGTTTTGAGGTACGGACACCCAGCAATTCGATTTGCCGCCAGCTCCTCCAGGTCGAGCGGCAGCTCGAGTTGCCGTTAGCAGTATGCGTCTAGATCCAGCTCTATTAGCTCTATCAGCCCCTGATATCCCCCAAGGGAATTTTGCTAATGTGAAGAACAATGTGAGATCAATTGTCCACGTTGGAGCGTCGGCTAAGTAGAAACGACCAGCACTTTCATACACATTCTCATATCTCTGACCTTACTATTGTAGAAAAAACTTTAGCTGCGCCAGACAGCTAAAGAAATAAGAGCACCATCAATAGCCCCCAAACAACCTCCTCAGCATAAGCACCTCATGCTTTGTAACATATACACTGCCTCCGCTCTCATCTTCACCCTCAGAAGTGTCCTGGCACCCAATCCCTTCCAACTGATCAACCAAATCCCTTATCTTCGCCCCCTCCCACTCGCCCTCATCGTTCGTCCAGAAGACTCGTTTGATACCGACGTTATGCATGAAGTTCACGCACCTGTAGCACGGCTTGGACGCAGCCGCGTTACTTCTTCTCAGTAGCACCTCGTCCTGTACGTCATCGGTTGCCGCCGCCGCCGCCGTCTTGTACGTCAACTCATCATGCAGAGAGCCCGTCAGCGGTGTCTGCACAGGCCTTATACTATCGCCTTCATTCCCACTGTCTGAATTTTCTGGAATCCCTTCGCTGAACCGCTGGACTGTCGACAAAGCTGTCTTCGCATGGCCGCTGTGCTTCGAGAACGAAGCAGGGAGCATCGTGGAGCAGTTGTTGCTGAGACGTGTGACGTACAGATCCGCACCGACAAGACAGCGGTGCTTCATGCGATCTTTGACCGTGGGGCGAGAAGGAATAGATGCGGTGGTGCCGGCCTGGCGCTTTAGGAGGAGGACGGCGTGATGTTTGAGACCTACAGGCTGATTCTTGGTGGTGTGGTTGGTAGAATTCTGGGATCAACTTAGCAAAGAAGGCGTAAGGAGTACCTGTAAGCTTACTGTTTTGTATGATGCTGTCGTGTTTGGCCCCGTCTTCGTGGTCTTGTTCTCAAAGACCTTCTTACTCCTATCTTTCTCGCAATGCATGTTCTTCCGAGACTTCTTCCCTCGCCCAGACTCAGACACCGGCCGCCCCTGATGCTGATAACGCCGATGAAGTCGCTGACCATGCTCCCTCACGCCCTTGAACCCGCTGTCCTTCTGCCTGTTCACCACCGAACCACTCCCTGCAAACCCTCTCGACGTAGCGCTCGAGGACGCCCCGCTCGAGCACTGCGCCTTTGCGTTTGGAAGCGCCACCACCCGATAGTTTGGCGCGCGGTTTTTCGCCCTCCAGCGCCTTGCGAGCCAGCGCGCCGCGGCGCTTCTGCTGCGACGACGACGACCGGCTGACGGCGTCGGCGACCGCCATCATCTCCGCGTGCATGCTGAACGGCGCCGTGGCGTGCTTGCCGTAGCCACCGCCACCACCGCGCATCTCCTCGAACGGCGTGAAGGTGTGACCGACGGCGGGCTGCGGCGCGGGCGCCGCCTGGAGACCGTGGTTATTGCCGTTGTTCTTCTTGGGCTTTCGCTTGGGCTTGGGATGCTTGGTGGACGAGGAGCGCTGCTTGGGTAAGACGCCCGTCTTGAGCGCGCCGCCATCGTAGCCCGGGCGGTAGTCATTGTGGCCGGCGCCGATGACCTTGCCGCCGCGGACGATGATGCAGCCGTGGCGGTAGTGTAGCGGCGAGTGCGCGGCCTGCGAGAGGCAGAGGGAGAGGTAGTGGTCCGACTTGGTCATGGTCTTGGCTGGGTCGGTGACTGCTGCCTGCGCGGGTAATGTGCGGAAGGGAAGCCGGTATACTCTGGGATGCGGGCTCGTAGAGGAGAAAACTCTTGGAGAAAGGTGAGATGCTGGTGGTATAGTGTTATGGAGCTAAGCGCAAGTTGAGAGCTGTTCGCTGGGAGAGCGGAAGCAGCTGAGGTGCTCAGTTGAATATGCAGGTGCGCTTATCGATACAAATTTCTTTGAAAAGGCAGGTGCGTTCAGGGTCAGGGTTCCGCGCCTACTGCTGGAAAGGTTTGTGAAGAAGGATGGTGCTGGCCGTGATGGGTTGACCATTGACTCATCACTGCACAGCCACCATTCACTCCACGGCACAGCAACGCAGAAGCGGAAATTTTTCAGAAAAAGACAGAATGCTGGATTTTGTTTTCCTATGCTCCCAGGGGTATCTTCGTATGCCTCATTGCTCGCACAACGCCGTAATCCGTCATGCAGAGTACCATAAAAGACGACCCGGGGTATCTATGCCTCATTGCTCACACAACGCCCGATCCCATAAAACGCGTTATGCAGAGTACAAATCCAAAAAAATTCGTGATGCCTCGTTGCTCACACAGCCCGTCAAAAGGAGCCGTGCAGAGTCCCATCGTAGCCTCGTTGCTCACATAACGCCGTGTCGAGTGTTATGCAGAGTACTGTCGTGAAAAGAGTGAAGTGTAACGCCGGAACGAAAACAACCCGAAAAGCGCAAGAGGGCGAACTTACGAAGCGCTGCGCTCGGCGCAGTACTTCGCAACCTCCTTGGCCAGAGTGTCTTGCTGCGAGCGCACGACGTCCATTATGTCGCCGGTGCCCGGGACGTCCTTGCAGAAGTCGTAGGCCTCAACCATGTTGGCCATGACCGCCTGTAGCTGGTTGGGGAGCCACTGCGTGCCAGTCAGCATGATGAACAAAGCCATGAAGACAGTATAGAACATACAGTAACAATAGGGCTGCCGCCAGTAGCCGTGGGGTGTGAAGTGTTCTTCAGGATATACTCGCGAGTGAAGCACCAGTGACGCCAACGGAAGTCGCGAACCTGGTCCAGAGCGCGCAGGTACAGCGAGGCAGACGTAGGGTCAGACATGGCGTACTCCTTGAGGTTCGCCATCTCCGAGTAGTCCTTGACAGCCTCGAGGAAGTCGCGGTGGTTGCCAGGCCTGTATTGGCGGAAGTCCTTTAAGATATCTGTAAGGGGAGTCTGAGGCATGGCAATTTGCAGGAGATTGTCGCAGAGCGGGACCTGGTGGTGTCAATGGCTACATCTCGTTAGGTATTAGTAGGATTCAGAGGGACTAACCATGCTGTCATTGGCACCCGATTCTCCACGGAAAGACATAGGCTCGTCACTGACGCCCTCGTAGATGACGCCGTTGGGGAACATGCTCTGCGAAGTGATGCCGAAAATGAAAGTACGGAAGCTGGTGTAGCCGCTGGGCTTGCTCTTGGTCCACATGGCTGTGACGGGTTAGTATACGACGCTATCGTTTGACCAACACAGAGCAACTTACTGTTCATGACCTTGTTGATCTGATCCATAGCTTTCACGAGATCCGCCATCCCCGCGTTGAATGCCTCACGGTCCTTGCCAAGGGCGCCGTTGAGAGCTTCGACAGCACCCGACACGAGAGCGCCGGAGTGCTTCACCATAGCAATGTGCACGAGCACGAAACCTGCCTCAGAAGATGTGGGATCCAAGCCGAGCTCGAACGCACGAATGAGACGGAGGTTGTCGTACTCGAGACCCAGAGCCGGGTTCTCCAGACGATAGTTGAACAGTGCGTAGGAGCCTGCGTACTCCATGAATGGCATGAAACCAGCGCTGTATCAAAGTGTCAGTGCGTGATGAAGCAAAGCCGTTCTGGAGTATTACTCACAACTTAGCAACCTTGGTGATAGGAAGTGCGATGTTGCTTGGGAGGCTTTGACGACCGAGTCCGTAGAGCTCGCCGCGCATGAAGCGCTCATGGCAGGGCTCGAGGAGGTACGCCGAGGCCAGGAAGGAGTAGTCGCGGTACAGTGCATTCATCAAGGGCAGGTTGTCCTTGTACTTCTCAACCGCATTCGACAAGTCAGGCAACTCCTTGTGGACGGTAGGGCCGAGCTGGAAGCTGGCCAACAGGCCCGGAGCACCTGAGAGTGTCTTGATTGGCATGCGGGAGAGGATGGACTCGAGTGGGTCAAAGTCGGCAGGCAGCTTGACGACAGGATCCTGGCGCGGCAGGAAACCACGCGTGGTAGAGACCATGAATGCCGGCAGGGAGTTGTCGTTGGGCTTGGAGTCCGTGAGGACATCAAAGCCGAAGCGGGGTGGAGACGACATTGTGGCAATGGTCGTTAGGGGCGGGGATGGCGGATATGAAGAAAGGGTTGTGTGCGTTGCGTTGCAATCTAGCGAAGGGAGCGTCGAGCTGCTTATATCTTGAGGCCGGAATCAATCCGGCCTCAAAGACGTCCTGATAGGAAACATTCCGGCCTCCCCCTCCACAAAAAGACTGACTCGAAAACGAGTACGTAACAGCAAACAAAACGAGGAGAATATCGGCAAACTGGTCAATGAGCCGCAGCATATTGCAAATTGCTCCACACTTCATCCAGTGCCCCGGATGCACCCTTGCGGGGTCGTTGACGATACCGCAGACATTCGCGCAAGCTGCGCCTTTCAAACATCAATCGCTTAAAGAGGAGCAAATAACAGTACCAATGCGGGAAACGGATTACCAGGAGCTGTAGGATCCAAAACGGCCGCGATTACTTTGTCGAAGGGGTTCGTTACCCTGGAGCGGCGGTAGTGGTCGTCAAAACGGTTATCATCGGGACGTCGGGACGGCCGACAAAGAACGGCGTCACCGATACCTCATCACGCGCACCCCAACCACACCGACGTTCGCGGCCATTCAAAGTTGGCATTAGATAAGGATTTCCATGGATTTGCAGCTGCAAGCGCTGACTGATGATCAGACATCAGTATACGTCGCTACAGTATATCTGATGATATGCTTCTCCTCCTCCTTTTACGTTCAACGCTGCTGGCCACTTCGATGCAACCGCCTGCAATCTTCACAAGATTGGAATATTCAGGGAGCGCTGCGACGTATGCCAACTGATAAAACCCTCGAGCAGTTCGAGCTAATACTGACGAAGGATTCGTCGCTTCACGCCGCCATCCCGTGGCTTGCGAGCATCGTCGGTATTGGTGAACTGAAGGGATAGCGGTTCGTTCCTTCGAATGTATTGGCGGGAGTTTCTACCGGTTCTTGCCGAAGTTCGCTATCGCTAGTCGAACCTCGTGGCCTTTGTGAGGTGTCGTTGATAGGGCTGAGCCAGAGATCTCGTGGAGTGGCCCAATGAGGATAGAGGCTGCCAGGATCGACGCGCGAATCTGGGGTAGCACCGCGCTCCTATTTGCTCCTGAACTTAGGTCACGAGAAAGCTAAACCGCATGGTGGATGCAGCCTGCGGGCGGCATTAAGTGCGCCAGCGCCTGTAGGCGCTTAGTCATGAAAGAGGTGATAGTACCAAGACTCAAATCCAGTACATGAAAGAAGACGCATCTCGTCGCGGCCAGATGTGTTCCAAGGCTCTCCACACTCTACGGTTAGTGTCCGGAGTCAGCTGGGGCCAGATAGGTATCGCGGCGTTAGATTGCGCAGGTAATGCTTGTTGTTACCTCCAGCCTCCTTGCTCAAAAAATAAACAGACGTGATACTGAAAACTGTTGCAGCCGGAGGGTAGCGTGGATTTGTTTTTTTTTTTCGCTCATGCCATGGGTAGTTGAAGCTGTCATATCTAGATGTAAATGTGATATTAACTAGTAAACATTCTCGTCCGGACGATAGCTTCCACTGCCTACGCATGTTGTCGCTAGCCTTCGGCTGCAACACCCCTGTGATAGCTCGCATGATTTGAAACAAGATGGAGGAAATTTGGTTGAGCTTATTGTCAGCCTCCTCGCGAAGCGAGCTCCCGACAAGGGCGAAGCTGAGTGACAAGGCTTGTGAGGCTGCTTGGGCAGGTTTCCGATTGGAAAGGCGCAGGCACCCGGGGAATCCCGACGCAAACCTCTCACGCATCCGAAATCTGGCAATACCGATGCGGGTGCCATCTTTTATCGTCTATCCCTCTGATGCGTAAGGAATGGATAGGCGTCCCCAGCTGTTGTCTGCACTAATAATGATGTAAGCGTTTCAATCCAAGCCACCGGCGCGTCGAGAGTCATCCAGTCGCAGCGCAAAGGCACTCCTCGCGCCGATCAGTGGAGAACGGGGAGGAATCGGACTTGGTGACAGATAAGCTTCTTTTATTGAAAATTAATAGGCTTCAGAAACGAGGAATGTTGGCTCAGCCTCCTCGATATCTACTAAAGTATGCCGTTGGATTGCCACATTTCCAGTGTGACTCATACGATGACGCGTACGCAGCGAAAGATGTCTGGTCTGCATCCGACCAAACGCCCCCTTCTAGCAGAGCCTTGTCGCAAAAGTCGTCCGGTGAAGTGATTGTGTACCATTATTGCATGAAGCAATTTTCCAAGACACAGCCACCATGCGCGCCAAATTAGCGTGCAAACGGCGACGGGGCTTGCGGCTGTTGGAGTGACTCCGAGCAGGCTTCCCTTATCATGCGCCCGTTTGATTCGCGGGAGAGGACAGGCCAGGAAAAGGGGGCTGCGTCGGACGCGAAAAGCCGAGAATGCCACGCAGCCAATACGACCACATTACTGGCATCGAGGCCGCGCGCACATCCCGCCCCGCACTCCTCCACGGTCGCGCAGGGCGCGCCCTTTCGCGTCAGCGTCGCGCTGGCAGTCGTATCCACCAGGCCACCACCGAACCTTCGAGACGGCCGCGCCGTGGCTGGATCGCCTTCGATGCTCGTACTGGTCGCCGGCGCTCGGCGTCGGTGAAGTCACCGCGATGAGAGGCTAACGCAAATTTGCCCGTTGCGAAGTCGGGCACCACCGGTAGCCTTACCGGGCTCGCCGTGGGTGGCCAAACCAGCGTATGAACTGCCGGTCGAGACTGCAAATTGTGATAGTGATGAATAGGCCTCCTAATGATGATGCAGGAGTTGAATGGACAGTGCGTTGAGTGCTGCGTCAAAGGTTTCAGCAACAGGCAGCAGGATCTTCTTCCTCTCCTGGGCTCCTGCCTGCCCGCACACCACTGCGCTTGCCTCCGCCACAACGTATCTATCTATATGGAGACTTATGAGCTTACAACTTTGATAGAGCGCAGTAGATAGAACGAGCAATACAAGCTGCTCTTGGGCTCGCCGCGCTTGTTGAAAATAATAATACTGTGGCAAGGACCAAATGAAGCTAAACCAAATTGGGCTGTGGCCCGAGCAGGCTCTGCTATAAAAGTGTCCGCCCTCCCTCGTGAGCGAAAGTCCTGCCTTTCGCTTTCTTCCGGTTCTGGTGTTCGACGTCATCAACCACCACCACGTCCTCGCGCATCCGACCATCTTGACATCGCCGGCTTGCGCGCACCTCTCTCCACCCTCTCGCGACTTTCCAGTGCTCTCTGCTTGCACTGAGACGCTCTCTACGAGTCCCTGCGCCCGCTTTCATCAAGAACGCGCGCCGCGCCGGAACTGCGACAGCCGCACTGCTCCACCCGACATCGTCGCACATCCTCTTCTCACTCGACCACATCAGAGGCTAGCTGGCCTCGCTTCTGACCGTGTCGCGTCGATCATCTTCGCACAGCGCCGCTGCTGTCGACCTTTGAAGGGCTGCGATCGAGCGGGAATATTGCATATTGCTTGGCATCGACTGTAGGGGAGGCATTCAGTTGTTCATCTCCCACTAACGGTACGGCCTCACACATCCACACTCGGGATCCGGCAAAACCTTCGAGCCCGTCGCCGACGCCGTTTCAAGTCGCGTCTACGAGCCTCGTCACCCTCGCCGATCCGCCAACACCACCCTTCACCAGCCTACATTCTAACGCGATACCCATCAGATCGCCAGTAGTGCAACATAATCAAAGCAATAGAGGAACTGCGTCTGCCGTGATTATGGACTCTCTCACCACCCACCCGTCCAACGCAACTCAGGCCAAGGCCTTCACTGCTCCCGGCAGCCTGTCCTTCCCTGGTGGCGCTGGCGACCTGACCCCGCCGTCGTCCGAGAAGGACGTTCAGCAGAGCCAGAACGGCGGTAATGCTGGCAACGGGGTGATGCCCGCTACGCCTGCTGCCACTCCCGGCGCCGCCAACGGTGTCTCGGGTATTGTCCCCACTCTGCAGAACATCGTGTAAGTACCGGTGTGCTGAATCTCGTGTTCAGCCGCTGACAAAACACAGTGCCACTGTCAACCTAGACTGTCGCTTGGACCTGAAGACGATCGCGTTGCACGCTCGCAATGCCGAGTACAACCCGAAGGTACTGGCGTCTTGTCAGCTCCTTGGTTCTTGATGAACGGTCTTACTGAACTTTGGCTCTAGCGTTTCGCGGCCGTCATCATGCGTATTCGTGAACCCAAGACGACCGCCCTCATCTTCGCCTCCGGCAAGATGGTCGTGACCGGCGCGAAGTCCGAGGATGACTCAAAGCTTGCATCGCGCAAGTACGCTCGTATCATCCAGAAGCTCGGATTCAACGCGAAGTTCACCGACTTCAAGATCCAGAACATCGTTGGTTCTTGCGACATCAAGTTCCCGATCCGTCTCGAGGGTTTGGCCAGCCGCCATCACAACTTCAGCTCCTACGAGCCTGAATTGTTCCCTGGTCTCATCTACCGTATGATGAAGCCCAAGATCGTCCTTTTGATCTTCGTCTCCGGCAAAATCGTCCTCACTGGCGCTAAGGTCCGCGAGGAGATCTACCAGGCTTTCGAGCTGATCTACCCGGTGTTGTCTGGTATGCGAAGGAACGCTCCATGCTTTAAGAATACTCTACTGACCTCATTTAGACTTCCGCAAGAGCTAAATAATTGCGCTGAAGTTGAATTTCGACTCACCTTTAGATCACTCGCGCGCGTGGCACTGTGACAACAGCCATCGACATCACTCTCGATTGTCCTTTGTATTAATAACCACACTCGCAGCTGATCGATAGCCGGGACCCGGCATCGATTCCCATGGCCTACTCCTAGCTTCATGGAGCCACGGAGAGGATACATTACCTGCTTCGTGCTTGCGTCTACTGCTTTTTGCGGCATTGCATGGTGTTCTTGGTGGGGTTTATTTGAGCCTCCTGCTTTCGCTGGGGCTTTGGCTTTGAAAAACTTATTACCCTTTTCACTTTCTCAACACGTTTTAGAGGAAGCAACCCTCAAAGATGCGGCGGATACTACCCGAGGGTTCGCTGGGTTAATTTGATACACTGCTTTTTCGTTGGGATGGAAATTGCGACGAGGTTCCGGGAAATGATCCAGTAGGAAGAAGAGGGTTTGACGAGGGATGACCAGTTTTCTTTTGGAGAGCCTGCTTTGACTACCAATGCGACGTCGTGGCTCTTCACCCTGGTCTGTTACCAGGGCAGAAATACCCACAAAAATACAAAAATAACAGCGTCGTGGATAGATACGTACGTAGTTGATATCAATTCGAATTCCACGAGCAAAATCATTCTGCAAGCGTGAGACCACCGAACCTTCGAATCTACGTTTGATTTCAACTTTTCAAACATCTAGGAATCTTTAAAGAATCGAGCATTATCGTACGGTGCGGTAATGCTAGTACGCAAGCGCTCCGCTCCGCTCCGCTCGCTAACATGCACCAAAGCGCCCACTCGTATACGTACTTTATCTCTTTAAGTACCCCGCACATCTATGGGGAGCTGAAGCGTTCGTCCGGATGCAGATGTCGATTTTTCATCCACACATCAACGCCCAGACAAACGTTTCAGCTCCCCAGCGACGCAATATCCCGATAGAAAGTTCCGCTCGCGCTCTGATATAAACACATTCGATTCGCTCTACAGCTTTGCGCCGCTCTTCGCGTACTCGTCATCCAACACCATGCCCTTGGGCCCGCCCCTGCTGCCGTCGCCAGCCCAGCCGTCCTCGGGCAGCACACGCTCCTTGGGCCAGGCCCACTTCTCGCGGAAAGCGTCGGGGCAGTCGCCGCGGATGCAGTCGACGATCTTGTCGCCGATGACGGGCAGGAACTTGAAGCCGTGGCCGGAGCCGCCGGTGGCGACGAAGAGGGAGCGGTCGGCGTAGTCCGGGTGGTAGGAGATGAGGAAGTCGCCGGACGGCGTGTCGGCGTAGTAGCACAGGCGGGTGGCGGAGAAGGGTCGCGCGGCGATGGGGAGGGGCGAGAAGGACTTGTCGTGCGGCGCGGCGCCCGGAGGGTACAGGTCGTGCGCGAGCTGCTGCAGGGCGAGCGTGGCTTCGCGCGGGAGATGGGCTGGGAGGGGAGGAGTGGTGAGGTGGGTGCGCGGGAGGGAGACGGTGATATTGTTGGCGGCAGAGAGCGGCTCTTCGGGGTGGGGGATCGTGATTGGATTAACATAGCCATGGCCGTGGCGGGCAAGCTTGAGGAGGTTCTGCGAAGGCGGGATACAGAACATACCAGTGCTCAGGTTGAGCACTGTGGGAGAGGCGCCGAGCGCGGCCTGCTCAGAGGGCGCCAGCGGAACGTAGGCCAGCGTCTGGCCGGTCGCCTTGACCATGCCGCGCAGGTCGAGCAGTACCGACGACCACGCGCCGGCAGCGACGATGGTGAGGTCGGCAGAGAGGGCGCGGCCGTCGGTCAGAACCGCGCCGCGGACGCGCTTCTGAGGCCCGTTGAAGTCGATGTCGAGCCGCGCCACGGTGCCCTTGACAAAGCGCACCCGCTGCGTCGCCTGGACCTTTCCGTACACGAACCGCATGCACGCCTCCGCGTCCGCCCAGCCCGATGTCCAGTTGACGTAGCCCTGCACCCCGTTGATGCCGCCCGTCCCTGCGCACCGCCGCACATCCTCCGCGCTCCGCAGTGTCTCGATCTTCGGCCGTCCGTGGCCACGCGACTCTGGCAGTGTGCACCGTTCGCTCGTAGCTGTGGGCTCTAACGCGACAACGTTCGTATGGCTTTCGTCCACATACGGGCATCCGTTTGGTCCCGCGGTGAGAGCGAGCCCGGCTTCGGTGTATCGCCCGTCAGCGCCCCATTCGGTCGTACGCCAGAGATCTTGCGCAACGTAGGCCAAGGCGGAGTAGGCGGCGTCGGCATAGTCGGGGCGGATAATGCGCGAGGTGTCGATCTGTTTGTGAAGAAGCCGGATGTCTGTCTTAGCTTATTGCATGTGTGGGCGCACTTGGGGAAGAGGCGCAAGCGATTTTGTTGGTGGTGGAATGTACGCTGGAAGAGTCGCCTGCGGGGAAGCTTTGCCGGTCGACGAGTGTGATTGTGGTGTTTTTGTACGCTGGGTTCTTTGCTAGAGAGTAGGCGGTCGACAGGCCAAAGACACCGGAGCCGATGATGAGGATAGAAGAAGGCGTCGCGTCCGTCATGGTGGTACGTAGATAAGAGAGTAAAAACAGATAAAGAGACAACGGAATGCTCAATTGGTTCAAGAAAAAGTCAACAAGATCTATATAGACCGCGCCGCCCAAAGGGAACGAAAGCAGATGGCGTGAGATAGACGGCCCCTCCGCAACAGGGCCCACAAGATTTTTTTGCTATGAGATGCGGAGGTACCTAAGACGCGGCCTCTTCGGCGGCTTTTGGCGGCTTGAGCCTCCGAAGCCGGCACGCGCTTCCGAGAGCTCTGAGAAGCTCCAACCACAACTCGCATCGCCAAACGGCAAAAGACACACAACACTCGCAGCAGACACTTCATTCTCACCAACGCGCGGAAATCCGGCCCCAGCCGCCGTGCAACCTACCACCGATCTTACACCCAGCGGCGATGTCGTGCTAGTTCTCAGCAATCACTTTAAGCACTGGGTCATATTCATAGGAATCCGCGTGCGACACCATGGGTAGCAAACCTGCGGCCCCGCCGCCGCCGAAGAAGGGGCCCGCGAAAGCAGCAAAGAGCCCCAGCCCGAAACCTCAACCGCTCGCATACGCGCCACGCGCCCGCGCACCCCGCCTCCAAGCCGCGCAGGCTGCCATCAATGCAGCAAAACCACCACCGCCGCTCCCGCGCAGCCGGCGCGTGCCGCTCATCGGCGCCTGCTTTGTCGGCGCGGGCATCGCCTTCTACTTCGGATCCGTGGGCTATTCGATGCTGAACCCGTACCAACCAACACACCCGGTACCCGCAGACGTATCAGACAGGTACGACCGCACAGCGGCTACATACGATGAGGAGATTGGCGCAACGGAGAAAACAATCGGCCTGAATAGGCTGCGGAAGAAGATGGCGCGCCAAGCGAGCGGCGATGTGCTTGAGGTCAGCGCGGGGACGGGCAGGAATACAAGATTTTACAATTGGGAGAAGGTGAGAAGCTTGGTGCTATTGGATCAGAGCGCGCCAATGCTTGAGGTGGCAAAGACAAAATGGGAGGAGCTGAAGAAGGAGAAAGAAATGAGGAATAAGCAAATGGTTGGTCCGAGGGAGAAGATTGGGAGCGTGGAATTTAGGGCACAGAGTGCGTTCGACCCCATTGAGGGCCCAAGGCTGCAAAAGCCCCTCGAAAAGGGTGAGGAGGCAGGAAGGTTTGACACTATTGTGCAAACCATGGGACTGTGCTCTACAGCCGAGCCTGAGAAGCTGCTGCAGCGCATGGAAGACGTTCTAAAGAAAGATGGGAGGATATTGCTGCTGGAGCACGGAAGAGCGTCGCACAACTGGCTGAACAACTTTTTGGACAAAGCAGCCCCAGGACACGCAGATAAACATGGCTGCTGGTGGAATAAAGATATTGGGGCTATCGTGGAAAACAGCGGGCTGGAAGTTGTCCAGATCAGCAGACCCTGGTATCACCTTGGCACGACATGGTGGGTAGAACTGCGGAAAAGCCAGAAGGCGCAGGCGGAAGCGGCACAGCGGAAATCATTAGAAGGCGGGGAAAAAGAGCGGAATGGGTCTGATAGGGCGACCGGAAAAGGTGGCTGGTTTGGCGGCTGGAGGTCGTCATAACGACGATCTGGACTGATGATTGCATCATGAAAGCGATTGGTGCCCAAATGACCTAGACGAATCAAGGTAACGCACCCGGAAGGCCGATTGAATGCTCCGCGAAAAAGCAACTACGTTCCTTTCGCAGTCTTGTCACTTTGGGTCTGAACGGCATATTGCGGAATCACCCTAGCGCGGGCAGAACACCTTAATGGTGAAGGTTTGAGACAACCTTCAAATCATAAATATTGCAAAGAACCTTAATCCGATCAGGCACGCAAAGGGGCGTTGCAGCCAAGAGCTGGCGAAAAGAATAGCATCCTCAGAAAATGAGGTCATTATGCCTACGCAATTTCTTTGCGATGAACAACGACACATGTAGGTAGTTGAAGCTATCGTTCGGACGTGAATGCACAATTGTTAATTCAACATTTCCATCCGCATGATAGCTTCAACTACCCATGGCATGAGCAAAAAAACAAATTCACGCTAGTCTTCGGCTGCGACACCCCTCTGTATGGTGGAAAGAGATAGTCTTTCTCCTCAAACATTCTAGAAGCCACACCCGCATTCTTTAGCCACGAACTCACATCTTATCTTGGAGATAGCGTGATGACGGATAACGCGGTTCAGCGTAAATCGGGGCCATGAAGAGACACGCGGCAGCCTCGTGTCTGAAGCCATGGCGCATGCGGGACAGCCGATGGCCAAGCTGGGGACCGATCGCAAAGAGTAGTGTCAACGAGTCAAGATGACACAACCAGAAGCGAAAGGAATGCCGTAAGTCAACACCAATTGACGACGCATGCAGGCAGCATCCCTGAGCGTCCCGCAGCCATTTTAGTCGAGAGCGGCTGGCTGCTCGAACCTTTTTTCTCCAGGAGCTGCAGCCATAGCGAAAGGCGTGGCGTCACCAACCTGGTTGAGCCACGAGCCACGAGCCGCGTGCGGATGTTCAAGTCCTGCCACTCACGTTGCGCGGAAAGAATTGGTATCTCCCGAAACATAGTCAATGGGAATACAACATCCTGCTTGTGTGATTATTTGAAACCAATTTTTGGATGTCTTTGTGCACTTGTAATTGTCATATACGTCCGGACAATTGCTTCAGCTACGCGTGTTCCTAAGCGTGTAGCAGCCTCCGTGGGGCATAGAGGACTCAAATCTTCTGCAACCCACTGTGGAGGGCTGGCGGGGTACTCAGGAGTTGTTTGCGAAAAAGCGCAGGCAGGAGGAAGGGCGTGGGATGATTCGAGCCATTGGGCTAATTTGCTGAACCAGACTTATTCTGAAGCGACGGAGCGTGAGCTATCAGCAGCCGAAAAGCAACTCCAGCGCGACAGTCGGCGGTGGCGTAGCAGTTGCGTCGCTGGCTACCCCTCCATCCCCGCACTTCTGTCATCTCGCAATCTGACAATCAAAGTCGCCTGAGGATCGTCATTCGGGCCTACTTGCGAGCGTAAATAGACTGATAGGAGCAGGCCGGAAGTGGCTCGTAGAGGCGAGCTGCGGGTGGAGGTGGTGGGAGTATTCTCCGCAGTTGCCAGCGCACACGGCTGGCCAAAGTTGCGGTGTTGACGCTGTTGCTATGGTTTCGGGGAGGGGACGGGGTTCAGAAAGCGGTCTGCGGCGTGTAGTGCATGCGGCTTGCATGCGTGCATAATGAGGCAGGGTGATCGACAAGCAGCATAAGACGGCCGAGCTGCAGAGTTTCCAGCCAGCTTCTTCGAACGCAGAAGCAGCTAGCTTGGCCGGGGACATCTGCGGCGGCGGATTGTCTCCTGCATGCTGTGCGCTGCAGGCGCGGGCAAGCGAGGGATGGCGCTGCGCCGGGGGCCGAGTCAGGAGCAGCAAATCCAGGGCCCATCATTGGCGCGCCCGAGAAACGGTCTGAAGCCGCTTCTTTGCTCAAACGGCGTGTCGCACGTTCTTTTTTTTTTTTTTTTTCCTGCCGCTCAGCCGCTGCAGCGCCGTCGCCGCCTCCAGCCGGTCCCTGACGTCTGGTTGACGGCTGGTTGACGGCTGGTCGAGGCGCGAGAGACAAACGCAGGCGCGGGGCTGGCTGCTCGTAGCGACGGTCTGATGCGGTATGTATCAGAGCGGACGGGTCGCATATTGATGAAAGCTTCACCACACCCCTCGCAGGCGTGGAGAGCGGATGAGTGCTGAAACGTGCAGCGGCTACCTTCTCCACGTCGCCTGGCTGCAGCGTCGTGCTGATGAGCCCTCACCGGTCCTGCGGCCACCAGCGCCGCCGAGACCTCATGTCCGTAAGTTATGGCCAGTCTTGTGGCGGGAGTCTGGCCAACCCGGCTTTGCCGCTGGGCTGAGCGGCGCTCGCATGCGCGTTGCCGGCGGCCACGGTCAAGACAGGCGTCGCGCTAGGACCGGGCCAACAGGACCGCAGACCGACCCTAGCGCAGCTTGAATCTCTGCGGGCCACTGAGCCATCCCGAATTATGTGATAGCGCCGGCTCTTCTCAAGGATCGCCCTTTTCCATGTGTCTTTCCACGTCGTGGGACCGCGCGCGAAAAAATTGTTGGACGATTCGCGGCGCTGGTCGTCCCGGCGCGCAATTTCGCGTGCGCTCAGCTGCTGCGATCGGCCGAGCTCCGGAAGGACTGCGCAAGATCCAGATCCAGCCGTCGCGTGCGATGATGTTTGTGGTGTGCAAGGGCAGCGCCGCCCGGAGGCGATCAGCGCGGTAGGCGTCATCTTTCTTGGGCCGGCGTCGTGTGAGCCGGGCAGGCGCTGGCGCAGGCTCGCGAGCTGGCAGGCCGCCAACGGCCAGCATTGTGGCCATGGCTCCGCGGGCGGGTGGAGGCGACTGATGAAGGGTCTGCGTATCACCTGGCAGGCGGTGCGTGCCGGCACCTCGGCGCAGTTCGGGGAGCTTTGCCCCTGGCTGTGATGCGACGAAAAATCGTGTGTAGTCCGTACTGCGCGTGTCGTCATCCTTGTCCCGCCGTCCTAGTATCGCCGCACCCTTCACACCCCCCGTTCACAATTGTCCTTTCCTAACCTAACCGCCACTGCTGCTGCCTGTGCCTTCCGCTTCGTCATCATCATCATTTGCCATTGTCCCTCCGCGCTCTGATACTGTAATTGAACTACCTACTCGTATCTGCCGCGTTTCTCGAAGCTCCTTGTTGCTGGAGCGTCTGCTTTTACGCCGCGCGCACCAGGGCACTGGCCACACGAAACCCAAACATCACTGCCCGCATTCGCTGAGCAGCATCAGCAAAGCATCGTTCAGCACCCCGCTGCAGCCTAATTCCGCAGCCCACGCCCAAATTGCCCATCACTGCGCTTCGCTTGTACCACGTCGCATGCGTGGTTGACCATTCAGGCAAGGAACCGTGCCAGCAGTCTGACCGTCTTGCATTGTCTGCATTCCGCACCCCTGGTCGCCACCCAATAGGACGACCTTTCCACCGCCTCTCAAGCGGCCTCCATTTTTCACAACAATTCCTCCCAGTTCTTGTCTCGCTCGCGCGACATTTCGCTGCCGCCCTCGACATCGCAATCCCCGCCCTGCAACCCCGGAAATCCATCGCCATGGGCTACAACACCAGGAGGAAGTCGCTGTCGCTCCCGATGCTCGGCATCCAACTGCCAAACAGCTCGCGATCCTCGTCGCACCGCTCACCGCCCTCAACCACGCCCGCATCCGAACAACCGCCGCAGAAGAAAATCAAGCGATCGCACACGTCGAGCGCGTCGCCCGCGCCCCTCAGCCCGCCTGCAAGCGCAGCACCCAAGTTTCGCGAAGATCGCTCCAAGAGCTCAGGCAGGCCCGCAGAGCACACTCCGCCCCCGTCGCCAGGCGCCGAGGGCGTCTCGAAAATAGACACCGAGGGAATTAACGATGACATTGTCGTCGCCGTCATAAAACAGCTCGAGGAGACCGGCAACCGTCCGCACCTCCTGAAGGAGCTCGCTGCCGTGCTTGCCCCGCAGCTACCCATCGTCGAGAGGTACGTCCTGCAAGTGCAATTCGCCCCCCAAAATACTCACTGACGTTGAAATCCAGCTCTGCAAACCCGTCTGCTATAATTTCGTCGCGCTTGACTACCTACATCCGCCGGCCCTGGACCGCTCTTTCGCCCTGCCCAGTGGGAAGAGAACTCGTTGGCACACACCCCAAGCGCATCTACTTCTTTCTCACCACCACTCCTCACCAGCCGATTCCCGAGCCCAACGAGGCTTCAGCAAACGCCAACATTCCGTCGCGCATAATCTCGCCATCGCTCTCTTCTGCCGCAGATGACTCGGAAGAGGACGAGCGCGACAGGCGGACCCGCTGCGCAATGTCACCCTCGCCTGAGGTCGATCTTTCATCCCCGGAGCTCGACAACGAGAGCGATACGACCACCTTTTCCGGACGCAGCTCGCTGATGCGCGATGCCCCCCCGACCAACATGGCACACAACAGGCGCGCCGCCAGCCCACCACTCGAGAAGGACGAGCGGGAATTTACTGCTACGGCTTCCTCGCTGCAGCAGCGTAACCGGAATCAACAATCAGAGAAGTCGAACGTCTCAGATGTTCCTCCGTCGAGCAACACGGACGATGAAAGCCTTCGTCTTGCAAATGAGCCCGAGAGCGAGGAAAGCGCAGCTCTGCGTAATTCGGAGGCTGCAGCACTTCTTTTCGGCCAGAGCGTTGAGAGTAACTCCTCGGCTACCTCCTCCGCTATGGATTTCGGTGTCAGCAGTCCGGTGCTCAAGCCTGTTGATCATGCACTGCACCCCAAGACGGATGCGATGGAGGACGTCCGCGTCGTGAATGACGACAGCTGGGTTTGGTCCGACTGGAAGAATCCGGAATCCATTGAATTGGATGAGCTGGATGACCTGCTCGGCGACTACTAGTTTCACTTTTTTTCTGATTTGAGAATTCAAAAGACTTAGGCGTACGGGGTCAAAACGGGATTCCCTTGTCATTTCGGATGTCTACGGCCTCTCAGCTCGACTTCTTGTATCTCATACCATCTCTCTCTTTCTCCTCATGTTCTTTTCCTCACAACATTTCTTACTTTCTCTGCTGGGCGTGGGGTCCAGCTTGGGGTGGCATAGCGCTGATTTGCTGTATCACATGAGTCTTTGGTCATTCTGCACGAGGGATTAGTTGCCGGGCTTGCTTAGTCAAGCCAGTCACGACAGGCGAGGCGCAAGATTGAGATTTTGGATGGAGTATGTATCTGCTGTTGTGACGGCGGGATCAGGGGTGGACGCTGTAGAATTAGCACATGGAAGACGAAGACGAGGACAGATGATCATTGTCTGACGGCGCTGGCCAAATAGCCCCCTTTGTTCTGATACGTGTATGGATGACGTGGGAAGGAGATGTTGGGAGGGCTAAGTTAAGACACAAAAGGATTTTTCATTCGCTACTGCTATATTCGTGTATGCTGTGATCGGGTGCTTCGGGCGTCAGGGAGTGTACGTGTGCGCACGCCGAGGTTCGCGGCGCAGGCAGACGCTCGGGAGCGCTGCCTGGAGGATCCGGGGGAAGCCCGACGAATCAAACCGCTGTGCTGGGTATACGAGCTGAGCGACGTGGGTGGCGCAAAGAAGGGAGCAATCAGAGTCAACGGATGAGCCTCTGGCTTGACTGGGGGATGCGCGTTTGGGTGGGCATGGACTACTCGTGGGATATGATCTTCAGGAGAACGGGACACACGGGGAGCAGCAGCCAGGCGGATCATCAATCGGATCAACGAACCTACGCCGCAAACCCCACCGCCTTTGCTTGTTGTATTCTTGTTTGACGCTCGTTTTTCTTTTTTTTTTTTCCGCCAAAATGTAAAAAATAACATATGTGGGTAGTTGAAGCTATCGTCCGGACGTGTAAGTAGAATTTTTAATTCCACATTCTCATCCGGACGATAGCTTCAACTACCCATGACATGGGCGAAAAACAAATCCACGCTAGCCAGCGGCTGTGAAAGGGTGCTGTGAACACATGCACCAGGGTCCACGCTTGGGTACTATGCGTGCCCGTACTCAAGTAAAGTGTCACCACCGTGGGCGCAAAGGAATTTGACCTTCCTAAACCTGTCTCGCCGGAGATATCATTCCATATATTTGAACGGGTCTAAAACTCGCATCTGCGTCCGGACATTGCCGCCGACTGCGTTTGTGTGTAGGGCACGGGAGAACAAGATGAGTTATGCAAACCGCAGTGATACTAATGCCCAGTGCGCCGCTCGACGGCTAGGCGCCCGGGAGGCGCCATAGGATGCTGCCTAGTAGGGCACCATCGCGGAGGAGCCGCATAGCAGCCTTACCTATCAGCCCGACGTAATAAACCGGTGCCAGGATCTGGAGGCAAAGTTGCGGTCGGAGCAGGGGCCTCGTGCGCGCCCCAAATCATGACGGAGAGCATGGGCGAGTGCGGCGAGAAACCAGGTGAATGCGCTGGCAAGGCTGACAGCAGTTTAAACGGGGCCTGCGGCACGGCAACGCGGCGAGCAAGAAGGGGCGGTTTGGCAAGGGCGAGGTATGCAATAATACATGACTGATACCTGATGGAATGGCGGCTTGGGCCCTTCTCGAAGTTCTCCCTGCAGCTGCCACGCAGGGCGTCACCCATGTGACAGGTCTCCGCCTCGCAACAAACCTGACAGCGATCAGCACGCCCGCCCAAACATCACTCACCCCGTCTCGGCTGGGTTCGCATCTTCCAGCCCATGCCCTGGATACGTTGCAGCGCCTCGGTCGTCGGGTACCAAGCAGCGCAGACAGCAGGGTTGCTGTGACGCGCGCCCCGCCGCCGTTTGCGAATCCCGCCAGCCAGGCCTACCGCAGCGTTTGCGAGCCAGGAAACACCGCACCTCGTCCACCCAGCAGGCCGGCCAGGCCAGGGCCGGTGAACCAAACAAGGGAATCCGGGAAAATAGCCGCCAGCCATCATCGCTGTTCAACCACAACCGGCCTGACCAACCAGATTTGATTGACTTGGCGCTGCCGAAGAGGCCCGTTCCGAACCAGAAAAAGTAAACGCTCGAAACGACAATTGGTTGTGGCATCCTCGCGAATAATTGCGAAACAAGCCACGTCTGATCGAGAAACGAGAAGGGGCAGCGGGAGAAAGTAGGACAAAGAAAAAAAAAGAAACAGAAAAGAAGACTCACGTCAAATCAATGTCCGACCGCGAGTACTACCGCGATTACTCGCGGCCTCCCCGCGGCGGCCGGGACCCGCATCACCGCTACTATGACGACGAGTACGTGGTTGTGGATCATCAACACCACCACCCGCGCGGCAGCAACGACAACGTCTCGGCTAGAAGGGGCGCGTCTTCCCGGCCGCGGGCCATGTCCATGTATGACACGCCGCCGCGGCCGCCCAATGACTACGACATCGAGGTCGTGTACGACGACGAAGACAGCGTCGTCGACCGCGAGCAGCGGCGCAGCAGCCGCAGCCCTCCTCCCCGCCGTCCCGCGAGCGCCCGGAGGAGCATCGTGGATGTGCCGCCGCCCCCGCTGGGGCTTGTGCCGACGCCTGCACCGTCGCCGCCCGGGCACCAAGCGTACTCGGTGAGGGATGACGAGAGGGACAGAGAGTGGGAGAGGGAGAGAGAAATCGTGGTTGATGTTATCGAAGAGCGCCACCACCGCTCTTCCCCCGCGAGTCACCATCGCTCATCCCCGGCAAGTCACCACCGCTCGTCGCCCGCGAGCCAGCACCGCGCCTCTCCTGCGGACCGCGCGAGGCACAACGTAAGCACGATGGTCCACCCGCCCGCCAGCGTGCATCCGAGCCATGCCGCAGGCGCGGTCATATCGAGGCATCAGTCGCCTGCGAGCGGCGGCGGCGCTTCAGTGTACGAGTACGAAGATAGGCCCGTGTCGGCTGGGAGAGCGAGGGACGAGTATGCGTACACGCGCGATGATGGGGTCGTTGTGGTGAGAAGCCAGCCGCAGGAGATTGAAATCATCGAGCAGATCGTTCCGGTGGCCAGGAGTGGAAGCAGGGCGAGGAGTAAGAGTAGGGTCAGACGAAAGGCAAGTCTGGATATGAGGGGTGCGGATAGCCCGCCACCGTACAAGAGATTAATCGTGGCTTGTGATGGTGAGTGCTGATTCCATTGCCTTCTTTTTTCCCTTTCGTGTTTCGTTCTGGACTTTGCTATCAATTCTGCTCTTGGCCCTTTTCCTTTTTTTTTTTTTTAAATCACGTTTTCCCCGTGTCCGGAGCGTCTTTATGACAGGGTGAAGTTGGAAAATTTCCTTTTCCCTTTGCTTGACATTTCAGTGCGTCTGAAGGGCACTGCTAAGCTGTCAGCACCCTTCAATGCGTACTTAGATCTCGGAGAGATACTACAGTGATGGTTGTTTGCTAATTAGGAGAAAAGGCACATGGCTGAATTCAGACAACGGTATGGCGAACGGCGAACTAGCCGTTCCCAGTAACGTGACACGGATATCTCGAGCGATCAAGCCAATGTCGAAGGATAGGATCCCTCAGATCGTTTACTACCAATTCGGTGTTGGATCTCGTGGCAATGTCGTCAATCGAGTCATCAGCGGTTCGACCGGAGGTGGATTGGAGGAGAATGTGCGCGAGGCCTACTCTTTCCTGAGTAACAATTACACCCCTGGTGACGAGATCTTCCTGATTGGGTTCTCGAGGGGCTCATTTACGGCACGCAGTATCGCGGGCTTGATAGACAACATTGGTGTACTGACCAAGAAAGGGCTCGGGGCTTTTGTAGCAATATTCGAGGATGTACAGCACCGGCGAGATCGGCACTACAAGGACAGGAATCCGGATATTCCCTTTTCCAACAAGCCCAATGCCGGCGACCCAGCGTACCGCCATGAGCTGGAAGCGAGAGGAATGACAACACTCGGCGTCAGGGTCAAGGCCATTGGCATTTGGGATACTGTCGGCTCACTGGGTGCTCCGAGGATCGGTTGGCTCACGAGAGTCGGGCTGCAGCCCATGCAGTCAAAGGAAATGTCCTTTTACGACACAAAGCTCTCCAACTGCGTGGATTACGCATTTCAAGCGCTGGCGCT
Source organism: Lasiodiplodia sp. KE8368 (assembly GCA_023087525.1). Taxonomy (NCBI): domain Eukaryota; kingdom Fungi; phylum Ascomycota; class Dothideomycetes; order Botryosphaeriales; family Botryosphaeriaceae; genus Lasiodiplodia; species Lasiodiplodia sp. KE8368. The sequence goes on along the minus strand of JAJMYN010000008.1, from coordinate 415,693 downwards.
GGATGAACGTCGGACATCGTTTGCACCGGCGCTCTGGGAGAAGTCCCGCGATAACAAGCGAACGGTGCTGCGGCAGGTGTGGTTCCCGGGAGTGCACAGCAACGTAGGGGGAGGGTACGACGACCAGCAGTTGGCCAACATCACGCTGGCGTGGATGGTGGCGCAGCTCCAGCCGTTCCTAGACTTCAAGACCAAGTACGTCTTCGACCAGGAGCTGGCCAACGACCGCTTCTACAACAAGCGGAGGCAGCCCGTCCGGCCCTGGAGCTTCGGCGAGATCCCGAACTCGTCGGCAGGCATCTACAGCCTCGCAGGCAGCACCAAACGCACCCCGGGCCAGTACACGGTGACCGACCCGCATACGGGACGCAGCACGGGCAGGCCGCTGAGGGAGACGTGCGAATACATGCACGCGAGCGTGCGGACGAGGCTGAGGATGGGCGGACCCGGAACGGAGGACAAGGGCAGATACGACCCCGAGGCGCTCGACGACTGGCGCCTCGTCGTCGAGTATCCCCCTGACGAGCATTCGGACCATCATCACCATGGCAAACAGAGCGGCGGACCTCCTCCGAACATCTTCTGGCGCCTACGCAGCGGCATCGACGACCAGCGTGTCCCAGTCACCACCCGCGTCTTGCCCGAGGCGCCGTTGAGCAGGCTGGAGAGAGAGATTTTGGCGGAGCGCGATCCTGAGGCATTTGAGTACGTGAGGTGGCCGCCGCGGACGAAGCAGAGACGCGTGGGCGGTGGGGGCGGTGGCAGTAGTGGGAGGGCGAGGAGTAAGAGTAAGGGACCGCACAGGAGGGAAAGGATGTCGATGATCGACCCAAGGGAGAGGGAGGTAGTGAGGGAAGACGTGGTGAAGGAAAGGAGGAGGAGAAGCGCCGTCTTGCCGCCTGAGGATGATTACAGGAGAAGTATGCCGGAGAGGCTGGGGTGAAGATAAGTGACGACTCTTATTCTTCTTCGCAACAGGTGTGGAATTTGCGGGGTTAATGATCTTATGATGAAAGGTTGCCGAGGGTAGGATGGGAACGTGGCTGGGATATGTGGGGCGGTAGTTGGTGGCGAACGTCAAGAGTGGCGGGTATGCCGTGGTACACATTAAGGATACTCAGTTAGATTCATGAGGCTGTAATTGTAAAGTCATGGTAACAAACAAAGGACGTATGTTACCAAGGTGTCGATTGTTAGTCTTCTTAGCTTGGACTGAAAATACAGTTGATTTCATTGTGCTTGAGAAGATGGGCGGAATGTCCGGATTAGGTTAATTCAGAGTACAGTGTCGGCTTACTGAGTCGTACATACAACAGGGTTGAATTCTTGTCTAGATGCTTTGGTCGTGCTTGGGACGTGGTGTATTTTTGTTAAAGGGAGCATTTCAACAGTCCATTTTCAATAGCATACCAACCTGCTAGCCAGCTCCGATAGCTCTTGCACTGTGCCGTGGACGCGATTCACCTTCGGGCAGTGTTAATCGGATTGAAGACATTGATGGGCGAGGGTACGTAAGCCAATCAAGTTTAGCGAGCGAGCAGCTCCTTCCCGCCATCACAACCACACTCGCCAAGGCCGTGGACATGCGCAGCGGATAACGGCCCGTGATGAGCTACTTGCGAGAAAAAGAGAAGGTGCGTGGAGCGGATCGCGCCGTGACAGCGAATGGAAGCTAATAATAGCAGCGAGCACGGGCAGCGATGCGACTACCAGCCACTGCGGTATCTGCGGCAGCCATGTCAGTAACAGCAGCAGTAGCAGCGGCGGCGGCGGCGGCGGCGCGAAAGAGGCTCAGACCATTGAAGTCTAATGCCTAGCGGATTGGTCCTACGAACACCACGGCTTTCTTCGCCAACACAAGCAATATAGCCGACAAGCGGGTTCGCGGTGCTCGGCTGCAGGACGCCTAATTAAACGCCGAATATCGGGTACCTCTCACTCTTTGTTGAAGTCTGCAACACTGAAATGGGCAGACTTATGATACAGAGGGGTATTTCAGCCGAGGGCTAGCGCGAAGTTGTTTTTCACACATGCCATGGGGATTTGAAGCTGTCGTCCGGACGTGAATGTATAATTTTTAATTCGACATTTACGTCCGGACGATAGCTTCAGCTCCCCATGGCATGTGTGAAAAACAACTTAGCTTTCCGCCGCAACACGCCTCTGTATGTTTGACCGTGACACCGGCCGTCAGCAGAAGGATTTTAGCAGTGCAGGCCAGGACCGAAACGCCGGCGCCGTCTGCCATGCTAGGGCGCCACCAAGCGGTGTAGAGCTTCCCGTTGGCCAAACCTGCATCTCGGCCCCCAATTCACATAGCCCCCACGTTGTAGGGTCATGCAGCATTTCGAGCCGCGGTTTTCTTTTAAACATGATACTTTCCTCTTCCAAGCTTCGTTAACACCGGCCGGCTTTCGAAACAATTTGCAGCCATGAGCTACCAGCCCGTCCATGGCTCGGAAGCCGCCGAGGCGCCCGAGATCCAGTATGAGATGCGTCCTTCCGATGATCGCCGCGGTGGCGACGGCCCAGAAAGCTTGTTTGCCAGGGACTCGGACTCAACTCAAACCCCACACCACAAGGCACCCGCAGATGATGTCGTCGAAAAAGATACAGAGCGCCGCAGTCAGCCAGGCTATACAGGCGGCTTTGGAAGATGGCTCACGGAAATCCTGGCGTATTTCGTTTCTCTCATAGCGTTGGCTGCAATCATCATCACATTAGCTACGCACGATGGGCACCCCCTTCCAGACTGGCCGTTCAGGATATCGATCAACGCTCTGGTATCGGTATTCGCTGTTATTCTCAAAGCCACCATGATGATTCCGGTTGCCGAGGGTGAGTGTCAGGTCCTTATTCGCGCGTCGATTCTACTAACACGACTTTTCATCAGCTGTCAGTCAGCTGAAATGGTCCTGGTACAGGGAGGCTCGCCCGCTCCACGACATTGCACGATTCGACCATGCAAGCCGAGGGCTGTGGGGGTCTCTCAAATTCATCCGTTACCTCCACGTTCGGAACATGGCAACACTTGGTGCCATCATTACCGTGCTGGCAGTGGCAAGCGACCCTTTTATCCAACAGGTCATCAGATACCATTCCTGCCCGCAAGAGGAGGCTGGAGAGAGTGCGTTCATGCCACGAACAAACAACTACACGCTGGAAGGAGCGCACGTCGGTGCCGGGCTGAGCAGCCTTGACCTCCCGATGCAGGCGGCGCTTTACCAAGGCGCTTACGACTCGTTCCAGAACATTGAGCCGGCGTGCGAGACGGGGAATTGCACGTACCCGGAGTACAGGACGATCGGCATGTGCAGCTCGTGTGAGGATTACTCGTCGGCCATCAACAAGTCCTGCATCACGGTATCCAGCCAACTGCAGACGTGTAACTGGACGCTGCCGTCAGGGGTGCAGCTCACACTGCCGTACCCCGTTACGATGAAGATGGGCTCGGGCGAAAATAGCGCCTACGGCAGCACATGGAACGAGACGGCGCTCGTGGCAACCGACATCCTGACCTTCCTCGATCCGCTGACCGGCTCGGCGGCGAACCTCTCCAATTTCAGGACAGCGGCATATAAGTGCTCGCTGTCGCCATGCGTGCGCACCTACCGCCTCAACGTGACCCAAGGCGTAGCGCACGAGACGTTGATAGACAAGCAGCTCGCCAAGCGGTCCTTCCCAGACATACCGTGGTCGAGCTACGCCGCAACCCCGATGCCGTGCCTGATCAACGGCGTGTACCACAACGCCACCGAGTTCACCCAGCCCAACGCCACCAACGTGTGGGAGACGTGGGGCGTGCTGCCGGGCAACAAGTCGGCGGCCTGGCTGCCCAAGGAGTGCCTGTACGCCTACGCCAGCACGCTGGGCGCGCAGGAGTTCCTGCCGGGCTTCCTCTCGGGCTCCGTCGCCTCGGCCGCCGAAGTCGACAGCTCCGACCCGGCCTGGCTCGGCCAGCTGTACAACGACGCCAACACCAGCCTCGCCCGCGCCGCCCAGCTGTGGGAGAGCATGGCCGACAGCATGACGGCAAACATGCGCCGCAACGGCGACACGAGCAACAGCGAGCCCGCCCGCGGCGTCGCCCTGCGCACCGTCACCTGCGTCAGCGTCCGCTGGCCGTGGCTGGCCTACCCCATCGTGCTGCTGGCGCTGACGGGCGTGTTCTTGGTCGCGACCGTCGTCGAGAGCGTGGCGCGGAGCAGCGGCAGGATCTGGAAGGGGAACCCGCTGGCCCTGCTCTTCCACGGCATGGACGGCGAGGAGGTGGCCAGGTACCGCGAGGAGGTCACGAGCGAGGGCCGGATGGAGGAGGTGGCGAAGAGGGTGCGGGTGCGCATGGGGGATCAGGGGTCTGGCCTGAAGTTGGTCGAGGTGCCGCATTAGAACACGGTGCTTGCATTTTTGGAGCGTTTTTCTTTTTTTCGGGCCTCTTGGGAAGCATTTGATACCAATGGAATAACGTAGAGATGTGTAGATGAAGATGAAGAAGTAACAGGATTGTTGACAAGATTTTGTGAGTTGTTGGTGGAGTGGAGATGATGAAAACATGATTGTGAAAATGAAGCAAATGAACAAGATGAGAGCAAGGCTGCTCACTCACTGCAATCCTTTCAAAGTAAAGTCGTACTTACTCGGAAATGCTAAGACCGAAAAAGGAAGCGACCCGCGGTTACATTACGGTAAAGTCTTCTCGCACCCGACACAACTGAATAATTCTACACTACTCGAACATCATCGGTCCGGACGGAGTCCGCGGCCTCCGCAATGCGATACATGCGTATATATGCACTTGCAGCGGCAAGGAATTCTTCCTGATTCCCCCCGTCTCTTCTATTTTCTCGCTTTTTCCGCGCCATCCATCTGGCAGCCGCGATTATGGCTACCACCCAAGCTACCGGGTACCCTCCCGATGACCTAGCGAATCTCGGCAAAGAGGCAAAGATGGGAGCTGAGAGTGGCCAAGCAACGGGATCCGCAGACCAGGCGCTGGAGGCCATGGGCTATTCAGCTGAGCTCTCTCGGAACCGCTCCACGCTGCAAATGGCCTTTATGGCCTTCGTGCTCGCTTCGATACCGTACGGCTTAACCACAAATTTCTACCAGCCACTTGTTGGTGGAGGCCCGGTGAACATCGTTTGGGGTTGGGTGGGCGTCTCGGCAGTCATTCTGTGTGTCGCCGCTTCGCTGGGAGAAATCACGAGCGTCTGCCCAACTGCGGGAGGTACGATTGTCTCCATGAACGGGACGAAAGCTGTCTGCTAATCTACAATCGAACAGGAGTATATCACCAGACATTTATGCTTGCACCCGTCAGATGGCGCCGTATGGCGAGTTGGACTTGCGGATGGCTGTACGTGGTCGGTAATGTCACAATTACCCTCTCCGTGAACTTCGGCACTGCGCTCTTCATAGGAGCATGCATTAACGTATTCGAGATTTCGCCCGGAGTCGGAGTTTTCGCCAACGAGCCTTATCAAATCTACCTGATTTTCCTTGGCATTACCCTGCTCTGTAATGTCATATCGTCAGTGGGCAATCGTTGGCTGCCCATACTCGATGTGTGCATTTCTCTTCACTCACTCAAAGTCTTGTAGCTAACCGATGGCAGACTGCCGCCATTTTCTGGACATTCGGCGGCGTTGCTGTTATAGTCATATGCATCCTTGTCCTAGCGAAGAACGGCCGCAACGATGGCGCATATGTCTTCACCGAGTTCGAGCATAACTCGGGTTGGCCTGCCGGCTGGTCCTTCTGTATTGGTCTTCTCCAAGCCGCGTACGCCACCTCGTCCACCGGCATGATTATTTCGTAAGTCACAAACGGTAGCTGAGATAGGCGGGGGCTGACATGTTTCAGCATGTGCGAGGAAGCACGAGCACCTTCAGTCCAGGTCCCCAAGGCCATGGTGGCTACTGTCATCATCAATACGTTCGCAGGCCTCTTGATCCTCATTCCCTTGGTATTCGTGCTTCCCGATCCGGCCAGCCTTCTCCAGCGCTCCTCGAACCAACCCGTTCCCACCATCATCAAGGATGCTGTCGGTTCTCCCGGCGGCGCCTTCGCTCTCCTCGTACCCCTGATAATCCTCGGTCTGCTGTGTGGAATCGGCTGTATAACTGCTACCTCACGGGCCGTATGGGCATTTGCTCGCGACGGCGCTATACCTGGCTCGAAATACTGGAAGATGGTCAACTTCAAGCTCGATCAGGTGCCTTTCAACGCCATGATGTTGAGTATGGCTGTACAGCTCCTTCTGGGACTGATCTATTTCGGCTCATCGGCAGCATTCAACGCCTTTTCTGGCGTCGGAGTCGTCTGCCTGACTGCGTCGTATGCCGTCCCTATTGCCGCAAGCCTCGGAGGCGGACGCGCCCACGTCAAGAAAGGCAAATTTTACCTTGGGTCAGCGGGTACCTTTTGCAATGTCGTTGCCCTATGTAAGTGTTCTTGACATGTAACTTCTCTTGTGCGCTGATGTTCTGATATCTACCATTCTTTCAGGCTGGTCACTACTCGCTATCCCGCTCTTTTGCATGCCCGCCGTCATTCCTGTCGATACGACAACAATGAACTACGCGAGCGTTGTGTTCGCTGCTTTCGTCCTGCTCGCGGTCGGCTGGTACATTGTATGGGGGTCCAAACATTACGTCGGCCCGCCGCATGACGAATAAAGGTGAGATAGAATTCAAGATGAGGAAAGAAACCGCTGTCTTCTTCTGTATATCTTGTGCAGGGCATGCAAATGGGGAATTTGCAGTGATCAAACCCGTGAAATGAATTGTAAATGCGCGGGTGGCATGGAGCTTGATTAAGTGATTTGATGACACGCGGTTCTTTTTGAGACGAGCCACGTACTATCAGCAAGCCAATGAACGCTTCTTCATGTTCGAAATACCTAGTCCTTACTGTGGGCTGGAAAGTTTCTCCGGCACTCAAGTCACTCCCGGATCTGTATTCGTTGGTTGAAAAAGTTGCTCTTAAGGTGCCGGAAAGTTTAATTATGGGGTTATGGGAAAACTTTTCTCTTCTTCTCATATAGAAATAGGTGTAGAAAGTGGCATACATTGCAGGGGGTGGTTTAGAAAGGAAAAATAAAGTATCTCTTAGACATAATTCCTCAGGTGCCGCAATTGCGCGAGTTGAGTCTTACTCTCACATACACTCTTTTTGATGACAGCTGTATGCGGGGTCGCTGTGTTTGGCTATATGGTGTTGGATAGTGCTTTCTATTGGTAGCTATGTTGAGGACGAGGGGATGCTTCGAATCTTTGTGTGAGTCTGATTCTCACTGAAAGAATCGAGCGTGTTATCGAGGGAACGGACTTATTCGCCTCCCCACAACCCATCGAAAGCACATGTGGAGTGGTCGAAGGGCATAAAAATGCCAAGGCTGCCACCGTGCCCTCGAGTGCATTGGGCTGGGACCCTATTGGGTGTTGAAGGGTCGAACGGATACCGCGGGAAGCGCGGCACCCGCGGCGTCCGTAGATTGACGCAGCACTTGTGCAGATCTACGCACCATTACCAATATGGATAGGTTTACCTCCCTGGTAACTTTCAAAAGTTAGTAATCCTCCGCGGATTGGCAGTATTCTTGGAAACGGACATTTATTGTACAGTCCCCTCTCGCCGCCAATGGCTAACGTGTATCTATTTTTTTGCTCATGTCATGGATAGCTGAAGCTATCGTCCGGACGAGAATGCCAAATTAAAAACTCTACATACATGTCCGGACGGTAGCTTCAACTACCCACATATGTTATTTTTCTAAGACAGAGCGAAGGCAAAGTTATGCCTGGGGCCTCAGTCGCCACTGGCTCAATGTGCTAGGGTGCACGGCCTGACAACAAGAAGGAAGAGTAGCTTTGACTGGAAACGGTCCGATTAGTCCCTGATCTAGGGTGTAGGGCTCGTAGGCTACCGGTCCGTAGAAGTGTATATCGACGCTCATGTAATCCGCACGGAAATTCTACACTGATTCGAGGATACTGACAATCAACCTCTTCATTGGCAGAGATCTCAAGATATCCTGTTGCTAAGGTATTCTTGGCAAATGGACTATAATGAAGTGGTAACACAATCTTACTGCACAAATCGGATCCCGCGGCATGCGCGGCATCCGCGGTGTGCGATTGATTTGGACCCAAAATACCGACCAATGATCGTATCCAGTTGCAAAAACATACGCTGCATTCGTTTTTGAGTCTATGTGATTGACTAGACGGTTTACTACGCATTCGCAAGTGTGACGTTGTTTCATGGCCCAGGAATGCATAGCTCTCAGTCTCAGCGTCCAGCACGGGGTGAAGCGAACAACCGGTCACTCACTGGATTGAGATGCATATGTATATATATGTGGCCACCGTGTGCAACACATCGTTTCTGGCATCATCAAGTTCCTTGAAAAGCGAGAATTGTCACCACGATGAACAGCTCCGACTTCTTGCTTGAGCCTATGGTCCCTGTCGCGGAGTTTCCGTACCTCCCTATAGTGATCGCTCTTATCTCGATTCCATTTACTTATTTTACTCTATTTCATGAGCCGGGTCTCTTATCCGAATTTCCAGCGGTCGGTGTTGAGGACACAGGATTTTTCAAGCTTGCTAGAGCTAGAAAAAGGTGGTTCGACAATGGAAAGGAAGTTCTTGCTCAGGGGGTGAACCGGGTAGGTTTACGTATTCCACATATTATCTGACTTGCGGCTGATGGTGTGCAGTTTTCCAGCTGTTTCCAAGTTTTCACCGGCGCTGGTCCCAAAATTGTTATACCTAACCGATTTGCGGATGAGATTCGGAACGATCCCCACTTGAACTTTGCAAAGGCTATAGCTTTTGTGAGTCGGGCAATCTTTGACCACTAGATCCAACTTTCTGATGATATCCAGGAGTTCTTCGGTGCATACCCAGGCTTCGAGCCATTCAACGACGGTGTCGGCAATTCCATCCTCGTGGAAGCCGTCAGAGGCAGACTTACGCAGTCTCTCAGTAAGATCCCTGTCCTCTCTCTTAACGCCTACGGCAATCTCACTTCTTTGGAATATAGATTTTATCACAGATGAGCTTTCGTATGAGACTACCAAGACACTCGAAGACGTGTTTGGCAATCCTGAAGGTAAGTTCTTTTAGTCTTGATCGATGTCCTTCCAGAAATGAATCAGATCTGATTAAACTGACGATGCAAGAATGGATGGAGGTAACGCTCAAGCCGAACATCTTTCAGTTGGTCGGCCGCTTGTCCTCCCGCGTCTTTATCGGCACCGAACTCTGCGAGAATGAAGAATGGCTCGATCTCACCAAAGCTTACACTGTTAATGTTTTCATCGCTGCAAGGGCGCTCCGTCGGTGGCCTACATACCTGCGTCCTATTGTTCACTGGTTCCTGCCCGAGTGCCGTCAAGTCAGGCAGGATGTCCGAGAAGCTCGTCGAATCATTGGACCTGTGGTAGAGGCTCGCAGAGAAAAGAACCGCAAATCCCGGGAAGCAGGACAAAAACCATCGAAGATGGCTGACACAATCGGTTGGCTGGACGAGGCAGCCAAGGGCCGCCCGTACGATATTGCTATGCTTCAGCTAGCCCTTTCTTTTGCGGCTATTCACACCACGACGGAACTGGTGAGCGGAACGCTGCTCGACCTTTGTTCGAATCCTGAATATTTTGGCCCGCTTCGTGACGAGATATGTACCGTCTTGGGAGAGAAAGGCTGGAAGAAGACGTCGCTGTATGAGCTGAAGCTCATGGATAGTATCATGAAGGAGTCTCAAAGGCACCATTTTGGAGATATCGGTAAGCATTAACAGGGCCTCCGACCCCATTTTCCCGAAACTTTATTCGTTTGCTGATTTACGAACCGCAACAGCTGCTATGTCACGAATGGCCGAGAAGAGTGTCACGCTCTCCGATGGCACTGTTATCCCTAAGGGCGCTATGACCATGGTATCCATCGAGAGGATGCACGATACATCCATCTTCCCGGAGCCCGAAGCATACAAAGGCCGCCGATTCCTTGAAATGCGCCAACAGCCGGGAAACGAAAACCGCTGGCAATTTGTAACCACTTCGCCGGAGCATCTTGCCTTTGGTCACGGAAAACACGCTTGTCCAGGCCGTTTCTTCGCTGCCAACGAGATCAAAGTGGCGCTGTGCCACATGCTGATGAAGTACGAATGGAAGCTTCCAGACCAGGGCCCTGCAGAAGATGTGATGTTTGGTCAAGAAGCCGAGATCAATCCGGATGCGAAGGTTTTGTTCAGGAAGAGGACGGAAGAGATTCAGCTTTGAGGCCAAGCGTTTACTAGGTGCTTCTTCGAACTGTATGGATTTTACAGAAAATCAGCTTGAAAGTACAAATAGAACATACATCATTCTTCCACGGATAAACTATATGTTTCAGGCACCTGTACCCCATAGTATGGAGATTTTTTATCCTACCACAACCGAACGGTTTTTTTAAGAGCAAAATAAAGCATAAGTAGAGGCCTGAGACGAGGAAATATCGTCTGGCCATAGTCACTGTCTCGGATGGATGACTAATGGGCTATTCGTGAGTGCAAAAACTCAAGTACCAGTAGGTACCATCCTTCGCAGTGTAAATCAGGGGCGGAGTATAGGTTGCATCGGGTGAGGTCTGAATCGAGTATATGTGTAGTGTAATATTATGATAATGCTTACCTTGGTGAAACTCTTCTGCCTAGCAAGCCACTGTTACGCTAACTCTGTAACACGAGATAAAATTTCGCAAGGCATTACGTAGTAATGACCACATCGGGTGTTAGCACATTCGTTGTTGTTTCACAATTAGAACCTGAAGTATGTTCAATAAGGCCGAGGGATCTAAAGCTGACAATACACGCCACTAAGAGGCATTCGCAGCTGAAGACGAGCGCCAAATTGTTTTTTCTTCATGTCATGGGTAGTTGAAGCTATCATCCGGATGTAAATGTTGAATTAACAATTGTACATTTATATCCGGATGATAGCTTCAAATACCCACATGTGTTGTATATAATCACTTTGAATAGGCTTACCCAAGCTGTTAAGATAACTCCTGAATTTTCTATATGTTACACGGCATGCTTCTTCTTGGTGAGACCGGGCACTCCGAGCCGGGTATGTTTCCTGCTTATCCGCAGTAGCGGTGTAACAACCTGCCAGGGCCCGACTTGAACAGGGGTAAAGGCAGGGTCATCCGGCCGAAGGGAGCAAAGAAAAAAGAGGGCGCCTTACGGCAATGGAAATCCGCCACCCTTTGTCCCGGATGGCGTGAGGCTCAGGACATGCACCGTCATTGCTTTCAACAGATCTGTTGTCTGATGAAAATTCTGCGTTCCAAGCCCCGCTTTGCTTCTGTTTTATCAGAAGATAACACAATGAAATAAGTGAGCTGGAACCAGGTGCTAACGCCTCGCCCTTCGCAGAGGCGGAAATCAAGTGGTCAAGTGTATATGGAGAAATTTGAAGCATCCACAGATGCATATGTCATTGGAAGTCCACTTGAATATTCTTGGGTAAAGAACGAGATAGCCATCAAACTCTAAGAGAGATTTGTTTTGAAGAAAGCGCGTGTATTCTAATTATCATACAGCCAGAGATAGAGGCTATACAGGAAGCCTGAATGAACAAGTCTCCGTTCCATTGATACCATTTTCACTGTACTCTTTCTCACACACTGTGCCAGCTTGCACAAACTGACGGAGTTGAGCCTGACTCGGACTTCGATCGCATACTGGCAAAACCAGCAGTCTTGACTCCTTGCAGTATTGTATACACTTGTATGTCTCTCCCCTACCACTTGATTATTTACACCGGACTCACGCTGCCCCTGGGACTCCGCCCCAGGGCGCCAGGTACGAGCCTCTTCAAGCCGATCCAAGGTGTGTTAACAGGGCTGTCACCGTCGTTGAGGAGGAGGTCGTAGAGGAAGCCGCCGAAGGTTGTGCCGAAGAAGGGCGCAACCATGGGTATCTGTAACGTGTCGCGCGATTTTGTCAGTGGGCCGCCGGTTGCACTGAACGATGCCGCTGGTGATGGGGAGGCATAGTAGAAGGTGAACGTACCCAGAAATAATAATTCCCTGCTCTCCACACGTTGGGCCCGTAGCCGAGCATGTAGGACATCAGGCGCGGACCAAAGTCACGCGCGAGGTTGATGGCGTAGCCGGTTTCCCAGCCGCTGCAGATCGCGCGCACATCGTTGTCAGCAGCTTACAGGCATGTCAATTGGGATGGTGGGGTAAGCGGCTTACAAGCAAGCACCAATACCGAAGATGAGGAAGAACAAGGCAAGCGGCGTGAGCGGGCCTGCACCGATGTTGTCATCGTCCTTGAGGGCGAAGATGACGAGCATCAAGATGGCTGAGGCGATGAACTCGGAGAAGAACATGCCAGTCCTGGTCATGAATTCTGCAGGATAAGTACAAAAGATGCCTGCGCTGGAAGTGTTGGAGTAGCCCGGCACGGTGCGCACGCCATAGCCCTCAAAGTTGTCGATGGCGGAGATGTAATTTCCGTAGACAACGGCCGAGGCGCACATGGCGCCGAGAACCTGCGCGACCGTGTAGATGGGGAACTTCTTCCACGGGAACTTGCGGAAGACGCAGTTGGCAAAGGTCACGGCTGGGTTGATGTGGCCCCCCGAGTAGCCTGAGCAATATACACCGAGCATTACACCGAGGCTGGACGACAGGTCAGTGCCATCACTTCGAAGCGACAGGAGTATGAAGAAAGACAACTCACCCCCATCCCCAGGAAATGGACTGGTAATCGCCCTTCTCTCCACCGGAGAGAACCACCTGGGCTACGACACCATCGCCGAACAGGATCAGAACGAATGTGCCCAGGAACTCTGAGAAGGCCTCCTTGTGGATGCGTCTGATCCGGCTCCAGAGGAGGGTTGGCCGAACGGACTGTTCCACGATGATGTCCGAGTCACTCCTGGTCTCAATAGCAATCTTATGGTCAATTCCATATTCATTGTCCGCCTTGGGTGGTGGCTGCTCCCCCTTGGAAGGCAGATACTTTTGGGTCTTGGTAGCGGGGGCGGCTATGTCTTCAACATGAATAGCACCGAAGCCCGAGTCTTCACTGGGGTGAAGAGTGAGCTGGTCTCCATGATGAGGCGCCATGGTGGTCCAATCAGGAAGGAAAGAGTCAAAAATACGAGAGTAGAGCGGGCAAGGCTCAGGAAACTGGGACGATGCTGGATTCAATAATCAAGATCGATCTAGAGCGGGCAGCATCTGGAGTTTATAAAGCCATCACACAGCGTCCCGCCATCTACCAAAGAGACTCGACCCAAGACCTCTCCCCCGCATCATCAGTAATACCATGCCAGTCCTGTCCTTACCCCTCGGTGATGTCGGAGATCGGAAAGCGCGTTGACAGCAAGGCTCCGACCGCCATACGCCCAGTAGTCGATTTCGAAAGGCCTGGTGATTCGCCAACACGGCCTCCTGGACGCCGCGGCGCCAATGGCGATGGCATCTGCCAACATCCGAGAGCGGATGCCGTGATAGCCTGGAGTGGCGGCGGATGTAACCCGTGCCATGGACGAAACAAGCCGTTGGGAGGGGTAAGACGAGGGAGTCAGATAAATGCGTTCGCCGCGTCGAGACTCAGTGATTGGGTGTTCATGCTTTGCCCCTCCCATGTCGTCTCTCATCGCACGGCATTAGCTCGCTACGGAAGGAGGATGGATACGAAGACACACTGGCGGCACGACCGGGTGGCGTGATGGCCATGATTTCCCCGGTGGGTTGGAGGTGCAGGTCGTGGCTGCCTCTTGGTTGTGCTTCTTCAACCCTTTGATCCGTATTACCTGCGCTCACCACTCAGAGAGCACCGTTCGTCCCGTCGACTACGCTGACAGACACCCAGACCTGCAGGTGTTCATTTTGAGGACTTGACTGCGTAAGCCCTCTTGTCAGGCGCTTTGTGACGAATAGCATAAGGTCGCTTTTTAGACGCCGTGAAATATCCCCTCCGGGCTAGGCGCGACGCCGCAGCCCAGGACAGGGTCTTTGCCGCAACACGGCCAGGCGGGTTGGGGTTTAGTTGCCGCGTAGCACAAGAGGCCTCGACCTTCATGCCGAGGTAATGAGTGCTGCGGACTCTCTGGACGAGGCTTGGTGGGCGGAAGTAGGAGCTGATGGCAGCGGCGATGCATCCAGAACAGTCAGGAGGTCGTACAATGGCGTTTCTTCCGGGCGGGTGGGTGCGGAGAAGCGTGTTTGTGAGCTTACGGTACTTGAGGGTACGTCCGGGGGTATGCCCAGCTGTGGAATAATGCCGCGCTGAGCCGGGGGGTGCGACCACGTCGAAGACATGAAAAGAAAGCTGATTCGGATAGGGTTGGCGCCAAGCTTTGCGGGGAACGGTTGATCCTGCCTGACCCTTGGCCAATCAATACTGGGTCATCGGGCATGTTGGTCCGACAAACCCCGCGGTGTTCGCGCTCGACTGAGCTCTGTTGTGGCTTGCCAGGCCCCTCTAATACTCGCCCCGCTGCTGTTCCAATATGCTGGTTGTTGTACCACTGCTTTTTCAATCATTCCTCTGCCTCGAACCCTGGATCGCTGAGTCCCATCCAACCTGAAAATGAACAGCAACTACGAGGAAATCTTCGTTGGCGCGATCGACCAGGGAACAACCAGCTCCCGCTTCCTGATCTTCAACCGGTCGGGGGAGCTTGTTGCTTCGCATCAAGTGGAATTCACGCAATACTTCCCAAACTCTGGGTATGGAATCGTCCAGGATCCTTCTCTTGAGGTGTATACTGACAATTTCCAGCTGGCACGAGCATGACCCCCTGGAGATTGTCAGCAGTGTTGACATCTGCATTGAAGAAGCCGTCAAGTCTTTCGAGTCCCAAGGATACAACCGCTCACAGATCCGAGCGGTCGGCATCACGAACCAGCGCGAAACAACTGTGGTGTGGGATCGGGAGACCGGAAAACCGCTCTACAATGCTATCGTCTGGACCGATACACGAGCCCAGGCGCTAGTCCGTGAGCTCAAGACACGCCCTGGGGCCGACAAGCTTCAGCAAATCTGTGGACTACCACTGTCGACGTACCCCAGCTCAGCGAAGCTGTTGTGGATGCTGGAGAATGTCCCCGACGTCAAGGCCGCATACGACGAGGGGAAGTTGGCATTCGGTACTGTGGATACCTGGCTGGTATACCAGCTGAACGGAGGACCTGTCAATGATGTTTTCGTGACTGATGCTACTAACGCTTCGCGAACGATGTTCATGAACATCTCGACCTTGCGCTATGATGATGCACTGCTAGACTTCTTTCAGTTGAACAGGGCCAAGGTGCACTTGCCAAAAATTGTTGACAGCATAGATGCCAAGGCATATGGTACCCTGGCGTCCGGAGCCCTGGAGGGTTTCGTCATTGCAGGCTGTCTGGGAGATCAGTCGGCTGCGCTGGTTGGCCAGAAGGGGTTCTCGCCGGGCCTTGCTAAGAACACCTATGGCACAGGCTGCTTCCTGCTGTACAACGTGGGCGACAAGCCTGTTATCTCCAAGCATGGACTTCTGGCCACAATCGCATACGTCTTCGACGGCAAACCAGTGTATGCCTTGGAGGGTAGCATCGCTGTCGCAGGGTCCGGGATCAAATTCCTCCAGAATAACCTTAACCTCTTCAGCGAGGCGCGGGAGATCAATGACCTTGCCACTTCGGTCGAGGATAATGGAGGTGTCGTCTTCGTCACGGCGTTCAGTGGCCTCTTTGCTCCGTACTGGATCGATGACGCGAAGGGCACTATGTGTAAGTTCTGAACCCCCCTTGGCGACGAGAAACAGGAAACGTCGAGGCCACCTGGCGTTGACTGAGAGAAGACGATTGAGAGAGCAATGACTGACGAGACTACACCTACAGTTGGCATCACACTCAACACAAAGAAGGGGCACATCGCTCGAGCCACGCTTGAAGCAACTTGCTATCAGACAAAAGCCATTCTCGATGCCATGCAGCTCGACAGCGGTCATGCTCTTGCCGAACTGGCTGTTGATGGCGGCATGTCCAACTCGGATCTCTGCATGCAGACCCAAGCCGATACCATTGGCATTCCGGTATACCGACCAAAGTACGTATTGTCAGTGGCGGCATTGAGGAGGCACACGTCACTAATATACGCAGGATGCGTGAGACGACGGCACTTGGCGCGGCCATTGCGGCGGGTCTGGCGACGGGCGTGTGGCGCAGTTTTGCCGAACTGCGCGACGTCAACCGTGCGGGCGGCACTGTCTTCGAGCCATCAACCTCGGCTGCGGATCGCGAGGCAAAGTTCGCAGCGTGGACGAAAGCAGTGGAAAAATGCAGAGGCTGGGTGGACGTGCCCGGCAAGGCCAGGGGCGAGGCTGTGTCCAAGCCGGAGGCGCCGAAGTTTCGTCAGCGGGTTGACTCGGCGGTAAGCGACAGCAACATTGATCTGGACGGGATGGACGAGGAGGACTTGCAGATGGAGCTGAGGAAGATTGAGATCCTGCAGAGCCTCAAGCGTCTCCGGAGCACGCGGCGGAGCCATTTGTAGACTACTACGCAGCGTAGAGGGTGAGCGGAGATAGAAGCGGCTGAGGACCGTGTCCATGATTCGACTCCATTCTGAGATGATCCGTTAGCTCCACTGCTGAAACGCTGCAGCCCGTCAGCCGTTGTCCGAGCGCAACGGGCTGGCCTGAGCCAATTGTAGGCAGAGCGCGCGGCGAGGCAGTCAGGCGGGCAGCCACGACGACTGTCCGAGGAAGAGGAGAGGCGTCTGGGGCGAGACCTCGAGTCTGCCGCGTCACGTGGACTCCGCTTTTTAACAAATGCATGGGGCATAACGCTAACACCCGGTGCCGATCTTTAGACTCCGCCGTCTCTTCAGCTTGCTCCAACAACATCACCCCATTGTTACTCCTCTCTCCCTCTCCTTTCCCATCGTCCACACCTGCGCGCGCATCAATCAACCCTCACCCATCGTCGCATTCGCCCCGCGACCACCCTCACTCTCATTTGCCGCCCATCCGCGCCTGTTCACGTCTCGCAGCGCTAGCAGCTTAGCTCCTCAGCTTCCCGGAACGCGCATCAATCCGCATCATCGCCATGTCTGAGCAGGAAATCCAAAAGGGCGACGAAGGTACGCTGTCCAATCGCATCCCAGCTGAGGCGCGTCCATGCACCCCCTCATGCGCGCACCCTCGCCTCTGCACGTTTCCACCCCGGCATCTGCCCGTCCTCCGGGCCGTGCGATGACGTAGTATGCGCCCTGCCGCATGTCAGCAGACAATACGCATCTCTCCTCCATCCCCCTTCGCCCAAGGCTTGTCGCTTATTGCCATTGTTGCAGTGTCGTGGAAGTGGGGCGGTGGTGCGCCCGGCGGTACCGTTTCCGAGGTCGCCAAAGAGGGCGAGATCGCCATCGAGTCGAACAAGGGCAACACTATTAAAAAGAACGCCGAACCCGAGAACCCCGCCGTACTCGTCGAGCGCCCCGGTAACGACGTCGTGAAGAAAGCTTCCGAGCTCGAGGTCGAAAGCAAGGCCAATGGCGCCGAGGATAAGACTGAGGACAAGGCTGAAGACAAGAAGGAGGAAAAGAAGGACGATAGCAAGGAGGACGAGAAGAAGGACGACGACAAGGCAGCCAAGGAGAAGGAGGAGACGACCAACGGCGAGAAGAAGGCCGAGGAAGAGAAGGCGGAGAAGAAGGACGACGAGGAAAAGAAAGAGGAAAGCAAAGAAGAGGAAAAGAAGGAGCCTGCCGAGGAGGCTGCCAAGGCCGAGAAGGAAGAAGAAAAGACTTCAGAGAAGAAGGAGAGCGACGAGGCGCAAGCTGGCGATAAGCGCAAGGCCGAGACTAACGGCGAGGACAAGAAGGAGAGCGAGGAGGAGAAGAAGAAGAAGAAGAAGACGGATGACAAGGGCGATGGCGAACCGCCTGCCAAGCAGCAGAAGACGGAGACTGAGGCAAACGGTAAGAAGGGTCGTGGCAGGCCCAAGAAGGCCGAGAACGGTGAGAAGCCGGCAGCGAAGGCCAAGCCGAAGAAGGAGCCCAAGAAGGCTGCCACTGAGACGGGCGAGCCTAGGCGGAGCTCGAGGAACAAGTCCTCGTAGAAAAAAGGTCATATGCTGCCATGTACTCGAACAGTAAAAGCTGGGCATGTCAA
This sequence comes from Lasiodiplodia sp. KE8368, assembly GCA_023087525.1. Taxonomy (NCBI): domain Eukaryota; kingdom Fungi; phylum Ascomycota; class Dothideomycetes; order Botryosphaeriales; family Botryosphaeriaceae; genus Lasiodiplodia; species Lasiodiplodia sp. KE8368. The sequence continues at coordinate 397,530 of JAJMYN010000008.1, read as the reverse complement.
TATGCGGCGCCGGATGGTTCATTGCAATCGGAAAGCTTAATGCATGGAATGTGAAACGGTGTCGTATTACTATATATCGATTCTGTACGCGTATCAATGTGAGCGTCACGACACGGCTCCCTGTGGGAGAACCGCTCGGTCGCACTATTCATCAGCCTGCCTGTGGTCTCGGTCGTCAGCACATGTCCTGTCTGAGCGTCTTCGTGGTTGAGGCGACTCGATGGGTGCAGAATTCAGAGAGAAGCGTTCATTCACGGGGAAGAAGTACGAAAAATCCCCTCCGATCCGTCTTGAAACTTTGAATGGATAAAAGGATTCATCATGAAGCTGCAGGGGTGATGGAATGGTTGGGGAAGTGATGGCTTACCGACGACGATGAAACAAGAGTTGGTTACCGTCTCACGAGACGGAGCCAGCTCTGAGGCGGATCCAGGCAGCTGGAATGCTTACTGCATACATGCAGGACACTTCAGTGCGACATGTGTGCTTGCGCGGCCATCCCTGCGCACATCGTGGTCGGGGACGATGGAGTTGTGTGTGGGGGATGATGTGTGCGAGTTTTGTCGGTTACGCAGCAAGCGAGTGCACCCCTGGCACCCTGGCCAATCTTGGAAGTCGCCCTCCAACCACTGCTGCCTCTTCGCCTGCTGCCGCGGTAACAGCCTCACCGGATCTCCACTGCTTCAAGGATCAAGCGCCGTAATCTTGGGCTTTACCAAATGGAGCCTGAACATGCCAGCACGCAAGCTGTCGAGCAAGGCTGAAGAGCGCCAGCTGACTACCGTTAGCCCGATGGCTTACGCCGCGATGACCGCTTCGGGAAAACGTGCCTTTTCGCGTTCGGTGAGTCTGTCACCGTCAAACTTACATTCAGCTGCTAATAACGGCATGCTGGACTCGCCGCAGCTTCACCTTCACTCCACGAAATGCTGACCGCAGCGCCTTATCGTGGCCCCCATCTTGGTCTCTTGGTCTCTCTTTCACTGCGACTCTAGACCGCTGATCACTAGTGTCGAATATTGGGGGCTGATTCTCGATGCACGAGATTGGAGGGTTCCTGCGCCGCATCCTGCCGCTACTGTACCCGCCGTGCCGCCATGTCAAGCCCCGGGAAGGATGCCTTAGACATGTAGTGTCACTACCGTCCGGCCCGCTGTTTGTTTTCTCTCCAACCCCGCAACCTCAACTCGTCTCTCTTCATCGATTATACCCACATGTGATTCGAGAGCGCCGTCAGATCCCACCGGTCCACGAGAGAACTCAGCACTCGGCTTCGCCTGCTCAATAACTCCCACTTATGGATAACGTTCCAGCCTCGCTGCGCGCAGGCTCTCCTGCGACCGAAGGTTACAGCCCATTTTCGGACCGCAATGCCATTTATGAAGAAGAGACGCTCCCACATCAAGACTCGCCGGCTAGCGATTACCCTCAGCGCCCTTCCTTGATTTCAACCCGCCGTGACTCCCGTCAGCGGTATTCTTATGCCTCATCCATATCTTCTCCGGAGAAGACCTCGTTCGCCGTTTCGGACGTCCCGTCGCCCCCAACGTTTCCCGCATCCACTGCCTATGATTCTGCGCCAGCTTCTTTCATCCAATCCAGCCCTGCACCAACGCGTCAGCCCAGCTTGTTCAGCAGGCTCGGTTCACTCAAAACTTTACGAGGATCGCGACGCTCAAGGTACGGCAGGTTGGAAGACGAGGATGCCAGTGAAAGCGCGGACCTCGCAAAGGCCAAACTGACGGATGTTGACGAAGAACGCGATGCTGATAGTATTGGTTTCGATATAAGTGCGTTTGAAGGTCCGATTCCACTTCGGAAAATGTCTGAGGGTGAAGAGTTCGGCAAGTCAGAGCAGGAGACAAGAGGGGCTTATACGAGCTTGGGTGCTGAATGCCAGAAATCGGAGATCGGACACAGGCTTGGTGCCATGGGAAGCGGCATGCACAGAGTCCGAGACGCTTCTGAGCCTGTCCGTCAGGCAACAATCAAGAGAGGAAAGACGTCAGCCAGTGCTCAACGCAAAGAAGCTCAAAAGGCAGCGGACAAGTCTGGTGAAATTTTGGCCGTTGAAACACCAGCGGTTGACCTCAGCAATTTCGATGGAGCAGACTACGAACGTCGCAGCATCATCGACAGAGTTGCCACCGGGCCAAAGGACCAGTCGGAGACAAGCTATTACTTCCCTCCAGATCCTGACATGCCTTCTTGGAGGCCGGTGTCAATGCGATGGTGGTGGATCACAATTCTCATCATCATTGCACTAGGTCTTGGAGCCCTTCAGGAATTACTTTGCCAGATATCGATAACGAAAGGCCAAAACGATGGACTTTTGAGATTTAGAACCCCACAGGAAATCTCCTTGACAGACTACTTTACCTGGAAATACGCACCAACAATCATCCTACTGTCCTACGGTATCCTTTGGCAGATATCTGACTTTGAAGTCAAACGGCTTGAACCTTACTACCAACTCTCTCGTCCTAAAGGTGCCACTGCCGCAGCCAGCCTGAACATCGATTACTTGACTTTCTTGTCATACCTCATTCCCATCAGGGCAGCACGCCATCGACAATGGGCAGTTTTGCTTTCCTCTTTAGCAACACTGACCTCCGGCAGTCTTGTCCCGGTCTTGCAGTCTGCGTCTGTGAAAATGTATCCAGACAAGGATGATAGAAAAGAAAATGACTTCAAATTCGTCCGCATCGTGCCCATCTGGTCAAGGCTCACGTCGGCGTCTTTATTCGTTGTGGCTTTTTGCGGCATGCTTCTCCTATTCAAGCTTCGGAGAAAGAGTGGTTTACTTAGTGATCCGAAGGGCATCGCTGGTATCGCGGCTATGGCAACGCAAAGTCACATTTTGCAAGACTTCCAAGGACTGGACATAGCACCGACACCCGTCATCCATAAACAACTCGCGCATCGCCGTTACATTTTGCACAAGAGTTCCCTCTGGCAGGGAGAATACATTCGCAACACACGTACTGAAGAAGTAACCGAGAAGTTCGAGAACCCGCATCCGCTCATGCTCACCCTCAAAGGTGGTATTCCATACATCTGCGGCCTAATCATCGTCATGGTCCTTCTGCCACTTTTTCTATTCCAACCGAATGCAAACATCGTCACCGAGAAGATTCCTTTTCTCCTCACTGCCATCGGCACCGTCATCAAACTCCTTTGGGGTACTATTGACATGGACGTTCGAATCGTCGAGCCCTTCTACATCCTTTCGCGCCGCAACGCGCCACCGCGCACCCTTACTCTCGACTATACTGGAACTCCACCCGGCTACCTCCCTATCAAAGCCTTCTTGAACCGTCACTACCTCGTCTCTGCCGTTGGTATCGGCGCGGTCATGACGGAGGTTTTGACTGTCTGCATGTCCTCATTCTCTGTCGACGGCAAGAAATTCATCTCCGGCGATGGCCACGATAATGCGCCGTTCGATGAAGATCACGACAGCCGCTACACCACGGATGAAACCTTCAAATCATTCTGGGTATCTTTCGCCCTCGCCCTCGGCATCCTTGTCTACCTGTGCGTCATCGCTGGCGTAGTGTACGCAAAGCGAAGGCATTACTTCTTACCACGGCAGCCTGGTACCATTGCATCTGTGCTCGCGTACATCCACCAAAGTAACATGCTTGTGAACTTTGTGAACACGCAGAGGCTGGACAGCACCGCGATGACCCGATATCTGGAGAAAATGAAGGGGAAGACGTATGGGCTTGGGTGGTTTAGAGGCAGAGATGGTGAAGATCATTGCGGTATCGATGAGGAGCCGATCGCTGCAGAGTACAAGCACGGCGTGGATTGGCGAAAAGGGCGGGTTACGGGAGTGTCGACCTGGGATGTGTACTGAACGGCGCTTAGAAATAGCTGCTGGGGCACAGACTCTGAATGAGGATGATAGTTGATTGATGGTGGTCGGGTCGACTCATGGGTAGCTGAAGCTATCGTCCGGACGAGAATGTCGAATTAAAAATTCTACATACACGTCCGGACGATAGCTTCAGCTACCCACATAGAGTACTATCTAAAGCTTGGCAGGGTACCTGCCCAGGTCGTCCTGGGCAAGGACCGTGACAATAGCGGAAGGAGCTGAGCAGACGGGCGCGCGAGGCAACCACGCCCACCTAACACGTACATCTCTCGCCTCACGCGACTTGAACAACACTACACATCTCAACATTACAACTCTACGCTCGTTGGAGCCAAGTGCTATCCCCAGTATTCTAACGCCTCTGTCGCTCTTTCAAGACTCAATCGCGCGAGACATCTCGGTATCAGGAATTGTAAGTCAGTCTGTAGCCTTCTTCCAGAGCAGGTACTGACTTCATACACAAGGTGCAGACCCGCCGGCAGTATGGACCGTTTTCACGCTTACAATAGCCTCGCTGCCCCGATGTCTTCCAAACGCTTCTCCACCAAATCGAAGGGATGCCTGTATATTCCCGTATCGAACCGCAATGTAGGAACCAAGAAACGGACAATTCGCCGGAACCACCCCAAAAAGAGCAATCTCAAAGTCAGACTTCATGGAAGAGCTGAAGGCCCCAATCTCGCCAGTGAACCGGATATATCCGAGGCCTCAGCAAAATCTAGCTCCGACCAAACCCCTATCATCACGAGAGTTCAGAGGACAGATTCCGTTCACGGTATCACGGAAGCAACAGAAAGTGACACAAAGAAGGAGCTTCAGACGGAAAGCTCACAGCTATCGTCACCTGCTGATGTTCTGAATGCTGAGGGTGGGGAAGAGGATGACGGTGGCGCGAGCCATGGCGGGACCCAGTCAAAGTGGATGCCGATAGCACAACAGCCCCGTCGTCAGCCACAGCTTATTTACGCCGAGAAGACCCCTCCCCAGCCCCACCCCACGGAGTCCGCATCTCCTAGTCTACCTGAAGACGACCCAGAGCCCCATTCCGCAGATTATGACGACTTTCGTCTTCGCAAGCCGCAGTGGATGTACTTGGCGGAAAAGAAGGCTCGGCAATTGAGGGTTGCGAAGGAGAGACGTGACAAGGAGAAAAGGCTGCGGATCTGGTGGTGGTGTGGCAGTAGCCACGATGATATTGATGACTTAACGGTCGTGCCTGCCTCCTTGGCTAAGAGACGAGCTCGACCCGGATGTCAAAAAGGCTTTTCTTAGAGTGAGGGGTGGCTGATGCGGGCAGTGTGTGGTAGTTGAGCTCGGCGTGCAGATTTGGATTCCGGTGGCTCCGCGATGATGAAGGAAGATGCCGGAGGTTGGTGCGACGGACATTCTCTATGTTAGCTTAGCCTCTCGGTGGGCTAGTCATTGTACTGCTGGTGATGGCGGAAGCAAACATCCGGACCTGTGTTTCAAAGTCAAGGTCGAATAAATACATCCAGACGTGGGCTTCATATATTTCCACAAGTAGATGCAAACGTGCATATCAAGGTGTAAAAGCTTAGTAAGCTCGCCCGGCTTTCGGGAAGGGATACTCTCGCAGAATATCTGGACCCAGTTGCGAGTTTTGTTTCTTTGGCTGGGTTCAGATCGGGTTGGTATGTCGCCGCAAGGGTCGTTGCTTCCCCGCAGACAAGAAGCACTAGATCCGAACCAATCGGACGGGCGCGGTCTAGTAGCAATGCACTAAAAGGCATTCTTCTGCCAGGGCGGGGTGGCAGACCCTGGCAAGCGTCACAACTGCCGGCACGGCAGGCACTTGCAAGTGCCGAAGATCCAGAACGTGGCCAGCTGATCAGGGAACGACGCCATTGGATTGCGCGACAGCAGGTGTGAGACGTAGCTATGGTGGCGCTATCTGATTTCTATTCTTTCTGTTCATGTCAGTCTTAAGTGGGTAGGCTTTGCAGCCATGTTTATTTGTTGGGGAGCCTATCAATTATGTAGCTTCTTTGTTAGGAGTTGATGTGTGTAGAATTGTGGGGTGCGCCGGGTAACCCCAGACTTCGGCAGGGGAGGGGCATGCGGGCCAAGGGACCCACCGCGTGTGGAGAAGAGGCGTTCGTCCCGCCCGCCGCCAGCAGCTTCTCAAATCACCTTCCGGAGGGGTGATTTGCCTCTGTGCTCATCCCGGTTTCTTCCCTGACTCGCCCGGGGTGCTTGCATGCTCGACTCATGGAGACCGTCATTCCGCATAGAAGACCGCGAAGTCTAATCTACCGCTCCACAGATATACCCGCCGATGATGCCGCTCGCCTATAAGTGTCGCTCAGGAGTTGCATCTTCTCCTTGAGGCAGCGGCATCCCAAGCGGTCCTCTCCCGAAAGTAGTTTCTTGTTAACATTGCCTCACCACCGAATCCAAGCCTGCTTCAACACAGCATGGCGACCACGAAATCAATCAATCCCGAGCTTGAGAAGAATGATTCGGCTGAGTCATTTGAGCCCGTTGTTACAACGTCTGGCACCGTAGGAGAAAGTCGATCGACACGTACGACGAGCGATGAAGAGGAGAAAGTTTCTATTTCAGCAATCATTGCGGTCTTTGTGAGTCAAGATTTCAGCTTCGCACAGATTCTCTTGGGCCCAGACGAGTGAGCTGATTTTCCCATCCTGGTGACAGTTCCTGGGCATGTCCTTCGTGGCCCCCGTTGCTTGCGGCTATGTGCTCGTCAATGGCATTCTCAATCCCATCGGACAAGACTTGAACGATACGGAGAACATAGTTTGGATTGCGGGTGGCTGGAGTGTCGCGTCTGCCGTTTCTTTCTCCATCGCCGGAGGTTGGAGCGATATCTTCGGCCGTCGCTGGGTCACGCTGTCTGGCCAGGTTATTACATTAGTGGGTGCGGTAAGAGGTCAATTCAGTGCGCCTTCCATGGTATTAGCACTAACATGGTGCAGATAATTGGAGCAACGGCCCAGAAGACTACTACCGTAGCTGCTGCATCAACAATTGTTGGATTTGGAGCGGGTGTTGCTTTTGTAGCATATCCCGGTATCTCGGAGCTGCTCCCTAATAAGTATCGGTACGTACTTAGAGGTCTCTCGGCCTTGGTTGCATGCTGATATAGCGGCGGCAGCGGCATCGGGCTCGGCTGGACCGAGTTTTGCATCAACGTTCCGTGGGCGGCATTCGGTGTGATTATCGCCAACAAGCTTGCCGAGGAAGCGACGTGGAGATGGTGCTACTACATCGCTATCATCTACTCGGCTCTCTGCACCGTTGGCATCGCAATTTTCTACTTCCCTCCGTCTCGACCGCGACGAGACTACGAAAAGTCGCGTTGGGACGAGTTCAGGGAGCTGGACTGGATCGGACTGTTCCTCTTCACGGCCGGGCTGACGATATTCCTGGTCGGGCTGACTTACCTGGGCAAGTCGTCGTACTCCAAGGCGCTGGTCGGGTCGACTATTACGATCGGCGCACTCGTCACCATAGCATGCTTCGTCTACGACTTCACGGTGCCGGCCAACCCGCTCTTCCCGCGGTCGCTCTTCGCCATGCTGCGCAAGTTCACCATCCACCTGCTCATCGTCTTCGTGTCGGGCTTCATCTGGTACGCCATGGCGGCGCTGCTGCCGCAGGCGTCGCTGTACATGTACACCAACGACCCGACCGAGATCGGGGTCATCGCCATCCCCAACGGGCTCGGGGGCGTGGTGGGCGGGTGGCTGATCCCGTCGCTGCTGCACCGCATCAAGCACGTGCGCGAGCAGATCGTGGTGGCGCTGGTGATCCAGACGGCCTTCACGGCGTGCTACGCGGCCGTGATCCCGGGCAACAAGGCGGCGTGGATCGCGCTGCAGTTCTTCGGCCAGGGCTGCTTCACGTGGCTGACGACCATCGCCTACGTCACGGCCGGCCTGTTCGTGCCGCAGGACGAGCTGGGCGTGGCGTCGGGCTTGATCGGCACCTTCAGGAGCGCCGGCGGCTCCATTGGCAATGCCATCTTCAGCACCATCCTGCGCTCCGTCACTAACCGCGAGCTGGGGCGCAATATCGCGCAGGCTGCCGTCCGCGCGGGCTTCGATCCGGAGAACATGGCTGCGCTGGTCCCTGCTGTCATCGAGAACGCCGTCGGTGTGCCAGGCGCGCTGCAGACGGTGCCGGGAGGTGTCAGCGAGGCCGTGGCCGAGGCGACGAAGACGGCCTTCAGGGAGACGTATGCGAAGGCTTTCCGCATGGTCTTCTATGCGAGTATCCCGTTCGGTGTCATTACGACCATCTGTGCTTTCTGGGTCGAAGACCCGAGTCCGCTGCTCAACTCGCACATCGAGGTGCAGATGGAGAAGGACGTCGTCGCGGGAAAGAGGTTCAGTGTGCATGGTGGAAATGTGGAGCACATTGAACGAGTGGATGAGGAGAGGCCGGCTTGATTGGAGGCAAAGAATCTGAACTTGAACGAGCTTGAGAACGAAGACAGTGGAGAACAATCCAGAAAAGGCTTCTCGAGCGAATATTCTTGGCTTAAATTAACAGAGGACTTCTCAGCTCACCTGGTGCTATTTCGTATGGTCATCATGCCACTGAAGACTCTTGAAGTGTTTGAGTGTAGATGCGTGATGATACATTAGCATGCGATACAGAGCATCGAAGATCAATGCCGTGGTCTTCCAGAAACAAGATGTTGGTGAAGATTCGCCATGCAGAAGCGAGATGCTGCAGGTCTTTGATAAGCCCATGACTCGCTATGCCCTGACGAACGGTCGGAATTTCTGTGGAGCCTCGCCCACGACCGGAAGGCAGCACGCAAGCTCAAAGGCTCGCGGTGCCATCATTTTCGCTCTCCCCTGCAAGCTGGTTGACTCGGGCCGGGCGAGATTCCAATTCGTGACGTGGCGCGGACAGAACGACGGCAGCGGCAGTCAGAAAGGCGGGCACACGGCCGCGCCCGTTGCAGGCGGGGGTTCCCACTCACTTACTTATCACACGTACCGCCGAGCACCCCCGCCCCTATCATCGCCGCGCCGCGCGCTTCACACACTTTTCTTTCCCTGAGGTCCCTTGCGCGCTCTGGCTGTCGTTGAACAATCTTCTTTAGCGCACGGGAGCAGCCGCCCTAGTCTCCGACGAGCTTAATCATGTCCTCCCCTCCCCGCCCCACCGCTTCGCCCGAGTTTCCTCCATCAAATGAGCCCGTCGTCAACATTCCAGTGGTACGGAACGTTGCACCATACCCCTCCGCCACCCACGCTCACAGACACGTGCGCAGGACGCCGACGAAGATGACTCGGCCATTGGTGAAGACGAGCTGAGCGACACCACCTCCATCGCCTCGACCATTTGGCGCCACCGCTTCGAGAACGGTCGCCGCTACCAGAAGTGGAAGGAAGGTGCCTACTGGTATGCAGACAGCCTGGGTGCGCTTGTTCAACTCTCACGCCATCGCCTTCTAGGGGTCCCAATGACGATACCCAGAACGACCAATTGGACATCGGGTGAGCTCATGCAATGTCGTTCGCCGCGCAAAACATACCTCTGATTGTATTGCAGCCATCACATGCTGAGGATAGTCCTTGGTGATAAGCTCGTTCTCGCTCCCATTGGCGAAAACCCCCAGGCAAGATCCCTTCCCGTCTCAGGCATCATAACTCTAATCGAGCTTCCAGAGGGTCCTGGATGTCGGCACGGGTACCGGCATATGGGCCATGTGAGTCTAATCCTGACGAATAGCAATGCGTCGTGCTGATGCTCTTGCGTTTCAGAGACTTTGCGGATGAATATCCGAGCGCCGAGGTCATCGGAACCGACCTATCTCCCATTCAGCCCTCGCTGCTGTAAGGCTTCCGCCAGAATAATGTGAGAATGTGAGACTGAAGAAGGTATTGAAGGCCTCCAAACTGCAAGTTCGAGCTCGACGACGCCACCGAGAATTGGACTTTCCCGGAGAACCATTTCGATTTCGTTCACACGCGCATGCTGTACGGCAGCATCGACGACTGGACCAAGTACTATCAGCAGGCATTCCGAGCCCTGAAGCCCGGCGGCTGGTTCCAGCAGCTGGAAATGTCCATCCTCACGCGCTGCGACGACGATACGCTCGACAAGTACGAAGACAAAGTGTTGCAGGAGTGGGGTCCCCTGTTTATCAACGCCGCCGACTCTCCTAAATTCGGACGCACCCTGGATATCTGGAAGGACATGAAGCAGCGCATGCTGGATGCGGGGTTCGAAGATGTGCATCAAGTGGACTACAAGGTGCCAATCGGACCGTGGAGTAGCGATCCTAGGTTGAAGGAGATCGGCAAGTGGCACTTGCTGTATTGCTTCCAGGGTGCCGAGGGATGGGCGATGTACCTCTGCACACATGTACTTGGCGTATGCTTCTTCTCCCCGGACTGCCTTACCTTTTTCGTTGTAGAACTGACACGCAGCCAGTGGAAATACGAGGAGGTGCAGGTGTTGGTGGCAAGGTACCGTGCTGCCATCAGGAGTCGCAAAGTGCACCCCTACTACACGTAGTAAGTCCTGTGCCGACCCCGCTGTCCAAGCGTCCGTGGCTTACGAATCCGTAGCTCCGTCGTGTATGGCCGCAAGCCGGAGAACAACTAATATTGCATACCCCATGCAAGGATTGGGCACGGCTGCACACCCTTCCATTGCTTAGTAATACAGTGACTCACATCGCCAAGGCCGTGCTGCATGAGGGCGGTGAATGTGAGTGGTCAGCGGGAAAAGTATTTTTTAAAGATTGAGATACGAAGCGGCGAGAAGGTGAGTGCCAAGCTTTCGACAAGCAGGTGGTCGGGTTTCGTCACAAGCGAGTAATACAAAATAGCTCAGATGGCGAGGCGCTAGGTCCAAGTCGGAAGATATTCACATGTAATACATTCGGGATGCCCAATGAGCGGTATGTGTAGCAACAAAGCTTTCTTCGGTCCTTTTCGGTGCGGATTGCTTCTCCATTTCCGGCAACCATGTGGAGATGTGGCGCCCTTTAGCCATACCCTGCGTACCTCACGTCTTCTGTTGCTCAACGTCAAAGAAAAAAATTTAAAAGAAATCGAGACCCGGAAGAAAGTGTTCACGCTTCATTTCTCTCCATTCCTCAGCACTGTTGCGCCTGGGACGATATGTTTGAGCCCATAACTGCGACTGCAACTTTCCGATCCTCGGAGCAAGCGGCCGGCGACATTGAACAAGCAACACTCCAAAATGGATCCAGTGAGTCATTCAAATCCTCAGTGCAAGCGCCTGAGGACACGCGCATAGCTCTTCAAGAAGACGTCCCGCCAAATGGGGGGTATGCTTGGGTCTGCACTGCCAGTGTCTTCCTCATCAATGCTCACACTTGGGGCATCAACGGCGTAAGTGACTCAATATCCAACCCGAGCGACTGAGAGACTAACTTTCGGATTTCAGGCATGGGGGGTCATCCTCAACTACTTCCTCCAAAAGGGCACCTTCCCGGGCGCTGGCCACCTTGAATATGCCCTGATTGGCGGTCTTTCCATCTCGCAAGCCCTCATGGTTTCTCCCATCGCTGTCACAAGCCGCGAACGGCTCGGGACGCCAACCACTCTACTAATCGGCACCGTCGTCGTCTTTCTCGCCCTTTTCTCGTCAGCCTACGCAACCGCAATCTGGCACCTCTTCCTCAGTCAGGGCGTGGCGTTTGGTTGGGGGATGGGCTTCCTGTACATCACAGCCACGGCCGTTCTGCCACCATGGTTCTCGACACGACGCAGCCTCGCGCTCGGGCTGGCCTCGTCCGGCGCAGGGCTGGGCGGGCTGGCATACAGCCTGGGCACCGGGCAGGCCATCTCGAAGCTCGGCGTGGCTTGGACGTACCGCGTACTCGCCATCTGCAGCGTCGTCGTCAACACCGTCTCGTCACTCCTGCTCAAGGACCGAGTGCCGAAGGAGGTGCTCCAGCGGCAACACCACGCGCAGCCGGCGGGCCGCAAGCCGAAGCCGACCATGATGCCGCGCAACTTCGACCTGCGCGACTTCGGGCGCATCGAGGTGCTGCTGATCGTCTTCTGGGGCGTGGTGACGGAGCTGGGCTACATCACCCTCTACTACTCGCTTCCCAACTTCGCCACGACCATCGGCCTGTCGGACTCGCAGGGCGCCGTGGCCAACGCGCTGCTCAACCTAGGGCTCGGCGTCGGCAGGCCCGTCGTCGGCTACTACAGCGACCGTCTCGGCCGCATCAACATGGCCATGCTGATGACAGCCCTGTGCGCCGTCCTGTGCTTTGCCCTGTGGATCCCCGCCCACAGCTACACCCTGCTGCTCGTCTTCGCCGTCCTGGCCGGCACCGTCTGCGGCACCTTCTGGTCCACCATCAGCCCCGTCCTGGCCGAGGTCGTCGGCATCACTGAGATGGCCGGCGTCTTCGCAATCGTGTGTTTTGCCCTGGTGCTGCCGACGACGTTTGCCGAGCCCATCGCCATGCAGCTGGTCAACGGCATCGGCTTGGGCGAGGGCACCAAGAAGTACCTCGTCGCCCAGGTGTTTGTGGGCGCCATGTTTATTCTGGGAGCGGGCAGCTTGTGGATGCTGAGGTCGTGGAAGATTTTCGAGATTGAGAAGAAAGCCGCTGTGGAGAGGTCCGAGGGTGTGCCGACTTCGGATGAGAAGTCGACTTTGTCGAAGAGGATGGAGAATTTCTGGCTCAGTCCGAGGAGGCTCCTTTTGCCAAAGCGGGTGTAGCATGACGATGATGATTAAAACTCCAAGACCGTGTGAAGATGTTCTTCATACGCTCTTCGGCTTTGTTCTTTGTATATTTTGCAGTTTCTAATATCGAGTAGGGATGTAGGATACCTCAACCTCCGAGGAATATCTCCAATGCTCACATCTCATTTTCACTGTGATCTTATTCTCTCCTCAAAGTCAATCCCACTTGCGGCGATGCACCTCCACGTTGCAACGCAGCACTTTGATCGCTTCATATCATCAATGCAAAGATGATTCAGCCTCCAATCTTTATAAACGAATCCCGACAAAGCCATTAACCGTCGAACAGTGGAGATCATCAGAATCTGGTGTGGTGTAAGGGCTTTACCTAACGACAGGTTCGGCTTCGTTGAATAGAGGGATAATTGCCTATTTGGGCAGGCCATGAAGCCATCACTGAGGTCCAGGATCACCGTTAGACGGAATGCATTGCATTATGTGCCTCTGCTCTTTCCCTTTTCGGTCGCACCTCCATGCCGTCCGCTCTTTCCTTCTTGGTCAGCATTACTCGCGCACAGACTCCTCCCCCGAGAGTTCAAAATATCTAGCGACGGTCTACTAAAACCCACCCTCTTCAGCTCCACTCTCGTCTACTTTGACCAGCTTCTTCTTCGCGAGCTCCTCTCCACCAACAACCTCCGCAGCCATGTCGTCCGTGTTGTCTGGCCGCAACGCGCTCCGCCTCCACGACAACGTCGAGAGGTTCTGGGGTCAGATCAAGACCCCGACTCCGGATGACGACCCATGCTCCAGGAGAAACCGTGCGGCCGCCCTCTCCGATGCAGCGTACGAATACTTCCGCAGCGACGCCCACGAACGCGCCGTTTTTTGGACAGACGCGTCTGCGCGAGGCACCGAAGACTTCAGCACCCAGCCCGAGGGTGGTGCCGAGGGTGATCGCGCCGCAGCGGCCATGGTCTGGCGCCGATCCTTGCTCGGTGGTGGCTGGGAATGGGCGAACGAGGTTCAAGTTTACCGGTGCGAGTGCCACCCAGAGCCTGACTGCTGGAGTCACCCCTGCACCGTCCGACGCGCCGAGATGAAGGCCGTCCTCATGGCCCTGGAGCGTGGATACGCCGCGATCCGCGCAGACCCGCACAAACGTGTCGTCGCCATCTACACAGACAATCTCCGCGTCGTCGACACCATCCGCGCCTACCGCAGGAACCAGGCGGGGGACCCCAGCTCTCGCAACTGGGGCAGAGACCTTTTGCGGGAGATAGTCCGCGTCACGAACGATATCCGGTCGCAGGGTGCTGAGGTCGAGCTCCAGTGGATTCCGCGAGGCCAGATCGAAGGCAACAAGATCGCCGACTTCCTCGCCAGAGATGCCGCTGGCATGTGGCCGCCGCCCTCTGATATTAAGTGGAACGACAAGGACGAAGAGCAGGTTGATCGCTTGAGGATCTGGCACATGCTCAACAAGCGGGATCGCGAACGCGCGGTGCACCATCCATGGATGCTGTGTAAGTCTAACTTCCGCAACTCAAAACATTTGGCGTAGAATGAAGATAACTGCGCTTATTAGCCCCCTACCAGCGATTCGACCAGCCTCTCGCCCACCGATTTCCGCATTTGTTCCCTTCCACGGGTTGAACTCATGGATGACGCACCTCGCCATTGCCTTCTCCAACCCAACAACCTCCATCTTCTCTACACCCTCTCCTTGCAGACCCGCAAGTAAAAAGAACCCCTGGAAGGAAAACCAGCTTGGCAAAAAAACCACGAGACCGCGGCGGATCACCCTCAGCTTCCATCATCATCATCATGGCCACTCCTTCCCTCTCTGACACCTCCGCCACCTCTCCGCCACTTTTACAACACCTTTCCGCTGCGATATGCGCGGGCGTGGGGTAGCTTCGGCTCCCCGCGCGCCTGGCAAAATGCTCACACGTCCACGTCGTGCCAGGCGGGAACTTCTCAATAGGAGCACCCTATTGAGATGCTAAGATGAGCTACAGACGAGTGTCTGTTGAGAAAAGGTAAGGTTTCCCTATTGCTCCACAGCAAAACGAAGTATGCCCGTAAACTGACTTCTTAAATCCTCTTAACTGGAGCAATTCCAGAAATCTTCTATCACTTGACAAGCAACATGCAACATAATAGCCGAAGAATTTTGGCAAGAATAACATATCACACAAGCATGGCTCTGAGTATGAATAACTCTTTCATACCCCTTTACGGTAATGAACGTTGATGCAGCAAAGTTACACTGACGGTCCGCTGTGTTACCACATTCCCGAACACCTTGTTGCTCTTACAGAAGGCGAACGATTGATTTCTGCCACCCATCGGTGATCTCAGCTACTTCAATCCGTGCCTTGTGCCGATAACTGCTAACGAGATCAATTCAACACTGATCTTGGGAACGTAACAGGCAATCGATATAAAGTCAGCTCACCAAACTTCATATGAAGATGTCGGGAATTAGGTGAATTTGTTCCGAAAATATTATTAGAACATTGTAGTAGTGAGAACCTAATTGATCCCTGCAGTGCCAACGCAACACCATCAATTCTTGCTGTTATTCGTTCCTCGCCAACGAGCCAAGCATTACCACCAAGAAAAGGAACCCCATATATGCGCGCACGCAGGATCTAGACCAGTTTATCTTACGGACACTTCGCGTCCTGTATTGTGTTCGGGCCCGACGCTTACGAGGGCGGGGAAGGTCCGTAGCGTTTCGGCTTCCGAGCGCCCGAACTATGGGACATACGTCACGCGACTGACAGCTGTCAAAAGCATATAAACGGTGATGAACACGACCGCGCGTTGTTGCCAAACCATAGCAGTCCGGGAACAAACACCAAACCCACACCATCCCATTCGAGCTTTCGCCTTCCCATCAGCAATTCGACGATCAACAATGGCCACCCAACAGCAAGTATTCATCCTCACCATCGGCCTCGACTTCGACTGGGCGGCTGCGAACCTGCAGGAAAAGATCGACACCGCCGCCGTCCGCGCCGCCGTCATGAAAGGCCTGAAGACGCTCGACGGCGTCGAGGGGCTCACCCACGACCTCTACCTCTTCGTCCCGGACAAGGAGGAGCGCGTCTACGTCGGCGAGATCGAGAAGAAGCTGCGCGAGCGGACCTGGGACGGCATCGTCGTCGGCTGGGGCGTGCGCGCGCAGCCCGACATGACCGAAGTCTTCGAGCGGACCGTCAATCTGATCAAGGACGTCTCGCCGAGCTCGAAGCTGCTGTTCACCGGTCCCGCGCCCGACCATTTCGCGGCTGTGAAGAGGAATTTCCCGCATTTGCAGCCGGGGAAGGCGGCTGAGTGATTGATTGGCCGAGGTTGTTAGGTTGACGGGATGGATTCAGGCCGGGTGGATGTGCTTCAATTGACTGGAGGCAAGATACATACGTGATTCCATTGCGCGTCTCTGTCTGTTCCGAGAAGCAGACTGATTACTACTGGACTCACCAGCACATGGTTTACCGCACGCCAAACTATCCCTGCTGCTGCATAAGCGCCCGGTAACCACTATATTATCATTCTTTTTTGAATTCTTTTCTTCGGGGCGTTCTTGTTCCGGTTCTGGAATCCATCGATGAAGAATGAGGCAAATACTTCTCTACTCAAATCGAGACTCGAATTTGTTGCCTGCAACATAACGTTTTCAAATCGACTGGTCATTGGCTTGCGGGACTATGTCCTGTAATCCCCAATAGGCTTTCTGAGCTTCCTCACTGCAGCTGCAGTTCTGTCGAACTTATAGTGAGGCTAGAAAGTCAACAAAAATACAAGACCATAGATAGGAGAGATATTGGTATGACAAGAGTCATGTATCGTTCCTTGGCACGGTAGTGAAACTGGAAGCGGAAAGCAAGACACTTGGCAGATGAGCGATTCAAACCTTCCTTTGATTGGATTGGCCGCATTGCTTCTTAATTAACATCGGAAGGAAGGAAGAGAAAAAGCAAAGAAAGAGCGGGCATCGGCTATTCCGAAGGATGAAGAAAGAACAAGAGCTTTGTAAATTGGGCGGCAAAGGATGGATCCAGATCACAGCCTCGATATAGGGTCCCCCTGCCGTGCGTCCGTTTCGCTTGGCGTGACGAGGTGGGGGATGACAAGAAGTTCCATTGCTGGCTGATGAGACGCGTTCGCCTTGAGATCCTGACTACCAAGCATTGTGATCTCATATCGGATCTGAGTAGGTAGTACAGCTGCAGATTGATTCCGGGCCGGAGAACGCGTGCGGGCTTACGTTATACTCAGTATTCGAGAACGAGGAAGCGACAGCTCGCCTTGCACAGAAAGCATAGCTCGACACCTCGATCGTCGCATGCCGACGGGGGCAGCAAAATCATAAACAGGAAACCCGTCGTAATACGGGCACAGCCTTCAGAATGGTGGGGCAGCGTAGCAGTGACACCGCTACAATGGCCAGCCTTTCCTTTCTCGAGGTAGCTTCGGGGGGATCGAGGCAATGGCTCCGCATCCGCGCGCCGGCGCGCCCCCCAAACCGCGTTCGTCTGAAAGCAATGATCAATCGTGAGCCTATGGTCTGGATGAGCGGGCCGTGACCGGGAGGACGGTGGCTGGCTGGGGCGCCACTACACATCTTTTCGAAACCGCACGCCCCGATGCTACGTGACTCGTTCCCGGGCGCCTCGGAGAGTCCGGTCTTTGATGGTCGCGTTGCGAGGGCGTCCGGGCGGTGCGATAACGTCAGCATCCCTGCTTCGGATCGCAAACCGTTTGAGGAAAAGCAAGAGGGAACAAAAAGAAAAAGAAGTGTTGAGGAAAAAGGAAAGAGTAGGAGCGCGCTCGAACTTCCCCGTTGGTCAGATTTTGTGGGTCGTACGGCAGTCGGAATCTCAGACAAGGTCATTCACATGTTCGACATGGTTGAGTCAAGACTCCCAGTGCGAGAAGGACGCGGAACCAGAGAAGCAGTGCGGAAACAAAAAGGACGCCGCCACTTACATGCGAAAAATTTCGAGTCTAACCACTCAAAACAGCCGGCGCAACCATCTAGCTACCTTTGCTCCGCCTATACGAGAGGACAGTAACAGCCGGACGCCACATCGGCAGTTGGTAGTCTTAACTGTGGCTGGCTGGCGTTAACAAGTTACTTAGCGGGAGGGGCTGCGGGCGGACCGGTCTTGGTCCGTCGCATCACCCACCACCCAACCGAAGGCAGCCGATCACCCTAATCTATCTGTAACCGGGGGAACGACGCGGGATAATCTCCCACCCCCTCCAGTCGCGGCCCGCTGTTAATTTTGCCTACAGAACAAACCTTGCCCTGACTCGGAACATGCGACCGAGTTCAGCCCTAACAGGGTGGTGTTCCTGAGTGACTGCGCATGCATCGAAAGAACGTGAGAGAAAAATGGAAAACGAAGAATAAGAGACGCTACTTCCAACGCGACCCGCTTGCACAGCCTCGGTGGCCGTTGCATCAAGAGGCTCCCATACCATGTTGTGGCAGCAAGTGTTGCGGCTGTACCGACTCGCGTCACTGGTGACGTGCAAGCATTGTTGGTTAAGGTTTTGACTTGCTAAGCTTGTCGTGGCTGTGAAAGTAAAATCAGACCATCCACGCTGCGGGCCGGTGAAAGCTACTGCCTCATAGCCGCATGAGTCAAGCATTAGGATCGTCCCGTACGCCCGAGGTTGTGAGACAAAAGAGATCTTTTCTGTAGGTGATTATGTCTAAGGGCATCGCCGGCCCTTTGTCGTGTCAAGATGAAGTAGAATAAATATACAGGGGTATAATTGAAGCCATCCTTGAGTCATCACACAGTAAATGCCTGTGAGAGGAAAACGCCCAAACGCCGCCCGCGGTCATCATACCTGGTCATGTCGGCTACCTTCCATGAAAAAGCCCCTCTCGCTCTGCGTGAGGCTTGGTGTTCTTGGAGCCTCGATCGGCGGCAGCGTGGGTGTAATCGGCTCATCGCTTCCCGACCGCGTCCGTTTTTGCGTGACCACTGTGACCACCTTGATGCCGTCATCGCTGTCCCTGCTCGAGTGGCTGGATCCCTCCGACATGATGATGGCCTTCTCGCAATTCGTCCTCACCGCGTTCAGTTGGCCGTCCCGGCGAGCCAGCTCAAGGTGCACCGTGTCACACTCTCCGCGCTCTTGATCGTTCATGCTACAAAGGGTGTGGTGGTTCTTGGTAGTCCCCAGTGCGAGGCGAGAGTTCCACGTACGGCTGCGGTGGTTTGCCGAGCTCTGCGTTCGTGTCGATCCCAAAAGGTGCGGGAAGATGCGGTTGAAGAAGGCTTTGAAGGTGGGTAGTGAGGCGCAAATGATGGCGGTGTTGATCTCCACGGTAGACCACAGAGCAGCGCCGACATTGTCGTACGTAACATCGTTGGAGTATGAAATCTTGTAGATGGACGAGAGTCGCAGGCTCGAAGTAACAGTGGCACTGCCAATCAGAATTAGCGGATGTTTACTGACTCAAAGGTGAGACGTACAATGTTCCAAGTGCGAAGATGCCCATGAGCGCAATCTTCTGCTTCTTGGGGAGATTGAGACTCTTGATGACAGGCATTGGCAGAATTACGAGGACAATGTCAAAAACGATGTTGGTGGATGCGTGCGAAAACCACATGGCACCGAAGTTGACACAGTGACCACCCTCGATCGACTTATCCCAGAAGAAGGGAATAGGCGTGCAGTCGAAGACACTGATGATGACCGTCTCCAGGGTGAACAAGCTGTTGAGTACCAATACTATGCGGCAAGCCAGCTGCATCTTCTTGATGGCAAAGATGCGAAGATACTGCAATAGGATGGAGATCTTGACCAGACCGACGGCGCCGTTGTAGAATATGACACTGACGTAGAAGTACTAGACAAGGTTGAGCGAGAGCTTTGGAGGGAAACGGACGACTTTACACACCTTGGAAAGTTCCATCTGGTTCAGTTGGGACACTTCCCACGTATGCATGCCGAGACCATGGTGCACCTCTGTCAGGGGTCAGTTGAGGACGCAGGTGAGGTGGGCAAGAGGGAGACGCACGCAAAAGCATCATAGCCGCCATGACGATGGTGAAAGCCTAGTCGAGAAGTCAGTCGATGGACGGCGTCAAGAGGGGCGAATGTACAGTACCATTGCAGAAATGACAAACCAGTCATCAGCCCCAAAGCTTTTCACGACGCAAGTTCGGATGGCGAGACGAGCAGAAAGGATGACAAAGGCCAGCACCGTCATGGTGACGACGGTTGCGGCGAAGCGCGTCCCATTGGCGGACGCAGCCATGGCGGACTATGTGGAGTTGGGAGTCGAATGGACTTTGGAGAGGCCAGAGGGGACTAGAGGCGGGGAGGAAGAGGGCGAGGACGGGTATTATCAACAGTTGACATAGCAAAGCTTAAGCGCAAAAGATCCTCGCAGGGGCTCCATTATTCTGGAGAGTGCTAAGAGAGGCACAGCGGAAATGCTTCGGGCGTGAACGGAGCACACGGGGATCTTGCCAATGATCATAATGGTGGAGGTCTTGGTACGCGACCCCGGGTTCCTGCGCCGGCGTGCTGGGCCCCCTGGTCAGCGAAGAGGCCCAGGCAAGTGGATGCAGCGTGGCGGCTCGGAGGACGGCCGTTTCGCGTTAAGACACAGACCCTCGACCCCACG
The DNA here is from genome assembly GCA_023087525.1 of Lasiodiplodia sp. KE8368. NCBI lineage: Eukaryota > Fungi > Ascomycota > Dothideomycetes > Botryosphaeriales > Botryosphaeriaceae > Lasiodiplodia > Lasiodiplodia sp. KE8368. The sequence goes on along the minus strand of JAJMYN010000008.1, from coordinate 377,299 downwards.
ATCACTGCTGACAGATTGTGCTCGGCATAACGCAGACCCAGACGCACGTGGATCAGCATCGATAGTCAGTGGCTGATCGCACCTCATGGGACAAGCACTGCTGTCTTAGGCCTTAAAACGACCGGGTTCCTTCTCTATTCCGTTGGTGAGGTGCTCTTCGGGCGAGCATCGCATGCTCTTGGCCCGGTGGGCTGGGTCTCTGTCGCCATCGCTAACTGCACTGGAAAGGAGAAGTCGTGCCAAATAGCCAGGAATAAGATCGCTCCACCAGGGGCCGTGCTGTCCGGGGCAGCTGGTAGGCGGCGGGTGGTATGAGGCGTGTTTAGGGCCGGGGCTGCTAGAGACGGGACGGAAGGCGTTCGCTTGGCTGGTAGTTGGGCGCCAGGTCGCCAAATGGCAGACGGCGTTGCGCCTGGTGGATACGTTCTGAGCACGTCTCAGGTGCGCAGACAGCAGCGAGAATGGTGGCGAGGTTGGAAAGGACTTCTGGTCTAGTGCGGTGCAAAGTAAGCCGGATCGGCAGCGGTGGTCCGTGTCGGGCAGCTGTGAGAGTGGAGTTTTGGCTCAAGCCGGAGATTTGCGGCAGCGACGACTCCGCCCGCCTGCTTCGCGCTCCATGACTCTTGCGCCTCCAACGTCGCACCTGCAACCGCGCTCCTCTGTTGCTCGCCGCACCCCTCGTGCACGTCGTGTTCTCAGACATCGCTCTCTGCATGCGCATGGCGCCTGCAGCCCTGGAGCCCCACTGTGCATCTCTTGTCTGCGCAGATCAGCTCGCCTCACCCCTCAACCACGTGGGCAGTCTCGCCATCACCCATGACGTTGTTGGAGCCTGTGCGCGGTGATTGACACTAGACGGTGGAATTGAGCTCTGATATCTGGCCGTTGAAACCTATCAGGCCACCGTCGCGCGCCAATGGGTGATTTGTCGGTGCCACTAAGCGTCTTTCCAACGCTCACGACGAATATCGGGCCCGGCCTCCACAAAACCCGAGCAGTCAGCAGCCGCAAGCGGTTCGACAACTTCCCTATGTGGATGAAATTATACCGGTCGATCGCAGCTTCACCCACCGTCACAGGACCTCCCCTTCTAGCTAGTTGCAAGCCGAGTAGCCAAAACGTGCTATGCGCATAAACCAGCCTCTACCCGAGAGATGACCGCTCCGTCTTTCGGCCAACCATACCTTCTCCTCGCGAATGCGAGCGCCGCGCCGCTGTTGCAAGCTGACGCCAAGGTGCCAGACTCTGTTCACTGCGCGAGAGCAAACGATGCACGTCAAGTGTTTCACGCGGCTGCGCCGCGATCGCTTCGCCTCGATCGAAGATTCTCGGGCCATTGCTTCCGATTGCAGCAAAGGGTCTTCGGCCAGCTGAAAAATTGCCTTCCATCCACTCAACGCTCTAGGCTGAACTGGGAAGCTCCAAGAGCGCCCCTTAAGCAACAGCCATGTCCCCATTCTTCTCCCGCAACTCTAGCTCACTGCGTACATAGGCCCCGACCGAAGCGCAAAATCCATCATGCCGTTGCGTCCAATGTCTGGACAGCGTCAACAATGAAATCTTGTGCTGTGCCATCGTCAGGGGCTTCTGTCAAATTATCGCCACAATGATTGGATCGGATTCGCCGGCATCGGACGCCCTTCAGCCTATTACTTTTCTTCATTCGTCATCTTTTCCTCTTCCCTCATCGTGGTGCTTTCGGAGGCGCCGTAAGGTTCCGCCACTAATTGCAAGCGCCGGCTACAGTTCCGCCTTACGGCGGAGAAATCAATTACCAGGAACCAACTTCATATCGACTTCTTCATTAATTATTGGATATAAAACAATCCTACCGTCGATTTTCTTACGTACTGCCACTGTGCCCGCCCAAGTTGTGCGAATGAGCCGTATTTAACCGCCCCAGGCAGAAGTAGCGCGATGAAGCAACTGCAATCCCATCAATCGGAGCCAATGGACAACAGGCACTGTTCTGTTTCGAGTTGAATGTCAATCAACCACACATCTTCCAGAGGACCCTTGCTCTGTTCACCCCAAGCATGTCGCTTTCGCGTCCTCCCAACGCTGCGTCACCTGCCACATCAACAGATGATGAAGAAATCCTTTGGTTCCTCACTCCTCCAGGCTATGCCTCATTCGCCGCGGGTATGCTTCCCCCCGCGCCAACCGACGCCACGCTTCCAGAGAACCGGATCTTGGCTGTATGCAACGAGTGCAAGCGACTACCACACCTTGACCATTGTTTTAACCATCAACAACAGCAGACCTGAATCCACTTATCAGGTTTCTTCCCGACCTGCTAGGCCCAGAAGATGATGTCTGTCGGCTTCGCTTCCCCTTTCACAATGTAAATCCTTCGCTCCACCGGCGGCTTGTCGTAAGCCGCCTCGGCTCAACCGACTGACCTCGGGTCGATCGTTGTGGCTGCGGGAAGAAAAGACGCCATAGAACGCAGCAATAACGACGGTATCGGATAGATGTGAGTAAAAATTTTCCGATAACACAGTGCTCCTTCCTTCGCCTCCAAATTCCGGACCCCAACGTCCTTATACGACCGTACGTATCTCTCATCCCTCCCTTTGGCCTTGACCATTCACAGCAGAAATTCATTCGACGCCATCTACTCCTTTTCTCCTCCACAGATGAAGTCGCTATGGCCCCCCGCTCAAGCCATGGCTCGCTCGCTCGCTCGCTCGCTCCCACACGATCGTCAAGCGGAGACAGAAATCTCGTATTTTCTCCTTCATAATTGATGCACGTAATGTCTATCTGCACATCCGGCATCGCACGTCGCCCATGTGCACCGTGACGGTGTTCGCGAAGTATTTGCCCCACAATCCAGCGGTGTTCGGACGCGAGTGGGGTCTAAGAGCAGGTGGGGCCTCGCCCCGGCCCGAGTGAGCTCGCGAGGCATGTATAGGCGGGACAGAGAATTGCTCTACACAGTGATGTAGGGAGAACAAAGGGGATATCGGAGGGTGAGGTAGGCATCGTGATTTTATTCTTGTTGTCTTTGGCATTCTCATATCTGCTGTGGGTGCGATATCGCTCATGGGAGGCAGATGAACGTGCAAATCATCTGCCTTGCCTCTCGCTCAAAGTATTTGCTTTCATGATCCCCCCACCGTACCGACCTTGTGGGAAGTGGTTCACTACTCCATTTCTCTATCTACCATGTTGAGCTCTTTTGGTCCTGTCCACTTTTTCGGGGTGCTCGTTTTGTATTCCCACGAAAGTGTAGTAATGAAGCAGAAAAAAGAAATCCGTCTTTTGAGGAAAACCTGTTGAAAGAAAAGAAAAGGGCCATTCTACTTTGTAAGGTTCATGCCGACGAAGTTATGATCAATTTCGCAGGCCTGATCAGGAGATGCTGGACTTTTGAACGCCTGATAGTAAGAGTCAAAAGGAAAAAGAAAGACCAGGAATGTTTTGATGTGAGAGCTCTGGATCTGCCATCCTCGTCTTCAAAAGAGCATCTCGTGGCCTTCTCCCAGGCCCGACGTCTGGTGAATCAGTTCAGGTCCGTGACTGAACCTGTAACACCGCATTTTAGACATTTATCCCTCGAGCCAAGAAGCCCAACCTTATGGGCATAGCAGGGTCCAACTCAGCGAATTCCGTTTGAAGAAAAGAACAGTATAGTTTTGTCAGTCCAGCACGTTCAGCATCGCTATTGACAGCGAAAATATCCCATGGCTCGAACTCGTGACCGAAGAGCGGCGCGAGGTAAGACTTTCTGTACTTTGCCAATGACATGTTCTGCTCTGTAATGCGGGGACCGCCGTGACTGCGGACTAGATAGCCCTTCTGGTAGTACTTGTTCCAGGTCAGGTCTCTGGGACTCCCACGCCTCTTGGTCGATATAGCGCATTTTGAGAAGTAGTCTTTCTTTTCCCCGCCCCAAGCTTGGCGTAAAACCTGGAGGGAATCGCGGGCAGCGGGAGTGCTCCGGAGGGTCTCGGAAAGTTCGTCCAATAACTTTTTGGACATATAAGACTCGAAATAGTTAAGAGTCGTCTGAATTAGAGGATATTCGACGTTGTTTCGCAGTATGTCTCTGGCGATTTTTTCGGTCCACACACCATGGGCATGATTGAGAATTTCTCCTGGTTGGTCCTCGATTGTCTGGACCCCGCTTGTCTCATGTGTCGCCGGAGCTGGAGCTGCTGTTCTTGTAGAGACCTCTCTTGCAGTTCTGGGCCTTTTTGCAAGGGGTTTGCCATCCTCGCTATCGTCATCTTCAACTTCGATGAATCTTGTTTTACTCCCTGCCCTTTCTTGCTGTCCACTCGAAAGTGTAACGGGCGTCTGATTGCCGGACTTTCCAGTCTCAGGCACCGATTTCCCTTGGTCGTTCATTTTGAGTGATCTCTGGAGCTCCGCAATCTTCTCCTCGATGGCAAAAAGTTCCTGCCTTTTGGTCGCATTTTTCTCTTCGCCATCTGCAATTCTTGTGATTGACTCAAGTTGACTCTTGGCCTGTTCAAGCTTCTGGTCCAGTTCTCTTCCCTGTTCCTGTACTTGTTCGGCATGCTTTGCAAGCTCCTGAGTTGCTTCCATTTGCGCTTGCAATCTGCCCACAACACCTATGAGATTGTCCCTTTGCTTATGTTAGCGCATAGCTCACTTATGCTCGAAGTGCACTTCACTGACTGTACTCCGATGCTTGCTTTCTGTGCATGCTGAACCCCGCCAATATTCCTCTCACGCCATCTCGCTTCACTCCTGCTGTGACGTGAGCATGCGCCTAGGTAAGGTACATCTGAGATTGATCTTACGGCTGAGGTCGCATGTTTGGTTCGGGAGGCTGTCGATTGCTCATGTCTACTGCGTGGATCGGACGGCTATTCTTGCTGGGGTGTTGAGGTTACGGGAGTGCACTGACGATGGCGCAAGAGAGTCACCGGTGTAGCGAAGGTGATAATGTTGGTTGCTTTGTGGTTGAGCGTGATTGAACTGCAGCAGGGTCTTAAGTCGGGCGGTAGCGCGGATCAAACTTGAGGTCATCTGACTATGTGCACCTGCCGAAAAAATAACTGCGATCCACTGGAATATCTTGAAACGTGACGCTTTGGAATAAAGCCAATGGGGCTGTGCCGATCATATCTGGAAGGAGCCTTACTCTTCTGTACAAAGTACACCTCATCGTGGCTCACCAGATACTGCTCAGTGCGAACGCATGCTGCACATGTGGATCATTGTCCTGGATTCACCGTACTTGTCTAACTTGTTGCCCTCATCCAGTGAAGCGTGGCACTGGAGAGGATGTTCAGGATGACCTGCGTCCCTTGCTGATATCCTGCATGATTACATGGCGTAGCGTCACCGTCAGCAACGTATGTCGACCTAGAGAAAAGCTCTCCGAGTAACAATAATGCCAAATAAGACCCTGGGTGAGAGCCGTAGCAAAGCATACTGACTCTCTATTCCATTCAAGCATCTTTTGCAACCCAGAGATCCTTTACCACTCACACAAACAATTCCCTGCATCACACTCATCTCCGCGCTCATCCATTACCCTCCGACCGCATGTGCAACAGCATTTCCATCGGCTCAATGCCATACGTGCTAATAGTGCGGTACTGTTGGCTACGCACTTTCGGCGCTCGGCCTGTGCAGCTTTTCCCACGCGCCATCGCGATCACCCTCCGCGCGCCCACGATAGCATGGCCACTTACAGCAAAACCATGAGTTGAAGCCGAAAAACTGAAGCTTGGAAGCACAAAAAGTGGAAGTCTGGCTCGGACGAAGAGCGTCAATCTGTCACCGAGCACGCTCAAAATGTGGCAGCTTACGGAAGTCGACGGGGTTCGTGTGCGGAGAGTACAGATGCAAATAGGACCGATGATGAGTAACTGGCTGATTTCAAACGGCGCAGAAAATAGCCAATCTTGATGGGCACTTCTTCAAGGAGACGGAATAGCTGGCTTGATCAGCATGGGTTTGCCGAGGGCGCCGGAAAGCTTGATCAACCCAGGAAAAGCTTGAACGCGGCAACTGTTGCAACGCAAACGAATGAGCCGTTATATTACGTCAAATAACCACAGCACAGGCGTGATCATCACTAATTCAACCAATGACAGGTCTTAGAACACAATAATGGAAAGCTTCTTCTACATCGACTTGAATAGCATTTTGTCCATATATGATTCGCATCCGAAAAATGTAAGTCTTCTCTCAAGACGATCAAAACATGCCTGCCTTAGCTCTGTAAAATTGATGTCTATCATGAGCACGCCAAGTATCGTAGTTGGTTTAAGCTTACAACACTAAGGGCCAACAAACTGTGAGTTAGTCATCACCCAACACACATCTATCCGATCGGCATATATTAGCTTAATGCGTATAAGGAGTCTTGATCTTTGTGTTCCCGACACCTTGTCGGGACCCCGGTCATCTCTCTTCTCAATACCTGATGACCCTTCCCGAACAGCCAACAGTAAGGATTTCCCCCTTCACAGACCAAACAGAACTCCGGAAAAGCACGGAAAGCAACGGACATCGGCCATCGCGATGTGTCAAGAGATGGTCTGACTCTGGACCAGGCGAACCTTCATCTCTGACGAACCGGAATCTTCGGCCGAGGCGGCCTTGTTGGAGGCCGAATTGACCGGGGAGTCGGCATTCTACACCGCCGACGCTGATTGAAGATTTTGCATCAGGGGCCCCGATCGGAAGGAGCCCCGAATGAATCTGCCAGGGTGCAGCAAGAGTGGGAGAAAGGAAAAAAAGAAGCATGTACTGAATCAGTGTTTTGCTTTTGCGGCTCAGAAAGAAGTTTTGCCAATGGTACCTAAAGGGCCGTTCCGCGAAGCTTAAGTACGCCGCAGAATGTACAAAAATGACTCGCATGGGGTCGAGAAGAACAACAGACTGCTGGCTCGGCAGAAAATGTTCAGATCATCAATGTTGCAAGTATACGATGCGCGTGTGGCCCTAGAAAGAAGTAATATTTCCAGGCCGTCCTCGAGACCGCTAAATGGGTCTCCTATTGGCCCACACGTCGTCATCTTGCCTTGTCAGCCCCACTAGTATAAGCCCCATCTCTCATTGTGCATTCAGACCTCTCTCTCTACTTCGGCCTCGGCCTCGGTCTGCCTTAAGATGGTCCGTTGCTAGTTTGCACTTAGCACAGTAATGATCTACGTTACGTTCGCGGACCTCCTTTTGTATGAAAGTGTTTAAATAGCTCCACGAAACAGCCATCAGCTTGCCGTTTTCTTGATACACATAGCTCTTTGCAAAATCCAATAGTCAAGTCCAAGATGTCTTCACCAGCTTTGAAAGTTCTCGTCGTTGGCGCCGGGATTGGCGGTCTGACGGCCGCCATTGCGCTGCGGCAGCAGGGCCACGAGGTCGAGGTATGCCCAGTTCCAGACAAGAAAGCAAAAGAAGATACTCGCCTGCAAAAGAAAGATGAATGAAATACAAAGCATACCACACTCACAGCTAACACTTCCCTCCCAGGTCCTCGAACGCTCCCGGCTCGCCCGCGAAGTCGGCGCGGCGGTGCACCTAGCGCCCAACGCCACGGCGCTGCTCAACGGGCTCTCCATCTTCCCGGAGAAGTTCGAAGGCACCGAGTACAGCGGAATGGCGGTACGGGACGGGCCACGGGCGGAGATGCTGGTGCGCATCGCCATCGACCCGGCCGAGCGCGCGGGCTGGCAGGCGCGCTACTGGCTCAGCCATCGCATCGACCTGCACGCTGCCCTCAAGCAGCGCGCGGCCGACGTCGGCGTTGTGCTGCGCACGGGCTGCCCCGTCGAGAAGGTGGATTGCGCGGCGGCGAGCGTGACGGTGGCGGGCGGCGAGGTGAAGACGGCGGATGTGGTCGTCGCGGCTGACGGCGTGCATTCGGTGGCGAGGGAAGCGGTCGTGGGAAGGCACATCGCGACGAAGACGTCGGGCAAGTGCTGCTATCGGTGGTTGATGCCGTACGAGGCGCTTGCGGACGATGAGGAGTTGCACATGTTTGCCGAGGAGCCGGGCGTGTTGACGGAGCTGGTGGGTGCGGATCGCCGCATCATCTTCTACCCGTGTTCGGGCGGGAAGCTGATGAATTGCGCGGCATTCGTGCCGGTGGGAGAGGTGGGCGAGATTCAGCCAGGTCAGTGTCTGCGGAGAGTATGCGGAGCGTAGCTGACTGGTTTAGGTTGGAATCAATCTGGAAACAAGGACAGGCTGCTCAGCTCATTCGCCAGCTTTGCGCCTTCGGTGAAGAAGATGCTGGAGAAGGTCCCTGATGGAACAGTGGCGGTTTGGGATCTGCTGGACATGGAAGTCCTCCCTACTTGGATCAATGGACGCGTGGCGTTGATCGGTGATGCGGCGCATCCTTTCCTTCCTTGTATGAGAAGCTCTCCAATGCTCTTCCCCAAAGAGATTGCTGACATTCAATGCAGACATGGGCCAAGGCGCTGCCCAGGCAATTGAGGACGGTGTCGCGTTGGCCACTCTGCTGCCTTTGGGAACGACGGTGCACGAGATTCCTCGCCGCCTGCAGCTATACGAGCAGTGCAGAAAGGAGAGGGTCGACTGGGTTCAAGAGGCCACTCGCTGCAGAGGAAAAGACGGTTCGCGCCGCGAACTCGGTAAGTGCACTCATATTAAAGTCTTTGACTAGGCTGACAGATTTCAATAGGTGAAATTAAGGCGTTGATGGGTCGTTGCACCGAGCATAACGCTCAGAAGAACGCTCTTGGGGTTCTCCAGCTAGCCACCAAAGGAGAGGAGCAGTACCGTGTTGAGGCAAGGATTTGATTTCGGTCTGGTTGAGCACTAGTAAACATCTCTTTCTTCTTTGAGTAACAGTACACATCTCCTTCTTCTTTGGGTAGTGACGTCACCCGGAGATGACCGAGTCCGGGTGCGCTCGGCACGAGTCGTCTCCGCCCCACCACCACACTCATCATCCTTTACTTTACAGTCGACTTGTCATGCCAGAAGCTCGCCGCACGAGACAACGCGCCAAACAGGCTTGCCGTGAGTGTAACGCGCGACGCGTCCGCTGTAATGTCAACGACTCTCAGCCCTGCTCCAATTGCCGCTCTTCGGGGAAGACGTGCGAAATTCTCCCATCAAAAAGAGGCCGGTAATACACAATGCTGGAGCAACCCGTGCGTAGCTGAACCGCCCACTTCAGGTACCCAAGGAAGTCTCGACAGCAGCTGTCAGATAATGTACCCCAGCAGGGCTCTCCCGATTCGCCCGCTGTGCCCGTAGACCATACACTGGTGCCTTCCACCCTAGCCAATACTGAGAATCACGCCGATCCACAAGATGGAGAAGCGCAGGAAACCCGCCGGGTACAGCTGGATACGCCGCAAATCGCCCCACTGCATCCGGGCGCGGCAAGCAGCCTCTTCTTCGGGGAATCCAACCTCCTCACTTCAGTCCCTCGCTCTGCCCCCTCACCGCATGAGCCACACAGTAGAAATTTGTCCTATCCTGGCATGTTCGATACCCCTCACACTGAGACGCATCACACCGAAAATACCAATCAAAGAGCGGAACATTACCTTTACGATGAAGGAGCCTTTACATTTCCCGAGGTGCAGAGCTGCTTGCCCGCCTTGCAGGCCTACTTTACATGGTTTCACCCCTGCTTCCCCATCGTCTCCAGGCCAGGGATTGCGTCGAGTCTCGTGAACAAAACCGTCTCCCCTTTGTTGTTGCAAGCCATGCTTTTCATTTCAGCAACCTACTGTGACGAGAGCATCATTGCCGACATGGGATTCAGCAGTCGCTTCCAAGCTAAATCTTCATTCTACAACCGAGCACGGCTTCTGTTCGATGCTGACTGGGAGAAAGACCAGCTCACTGTCTTGCAGTCTCTGTTTTTGATGAGTTTCTGGCGAGGTGGACCATCCAATATCCGTGACGTGCGGTACTGGCTGGGCGTGTCTATCACCCTAGCCCAGACCTTCGGACTGCACAGATCTACCCGCTTCACCGCCGGGGACCCCAACATTTCTGCTCTGCGCAGGAGGATCTGGTGGTCCATCTATGTCCGTGAACGACAGGCAGCAGCCTCTCTGGGCTTGCCCAGCCGCATCCGGGACGAAGATTGTGACATTGAAATCCTTACAGCGGCCGATCTCGAGAGCGATGTTGACAACAACTCAACCACAAATTTTGGAGCCTTTCGACCAGAGCAAGTTGTATATATCATGAAGATGGTTGAAATCGCCCGTCTGCTTGGGAAGATTATCGATATACATTTTGTCCCTGGCCGAGTACCTTCGCCACAAGAAAGCGTGGATAGCCTGAAGTTAGCTCTCGAAAAGTGGAGAGATGACCTTCCAGTAGAAATGAGGAATGCCCCAGAACCGGAACAGACATCAGTATGGGTGCACCTCTTGCACCTGGCTTACAAGTAAGTGTCATGCATGCCATCATGGGAGCATTTTGAACTGAAATTCTTGCCAGTCACCTGCGTATTCTGGTCCACAGAGGAGCATTCCTGCGGAGCCACGACAGCTCCGAGAAGCAAGCTGCTATCAATGCCGCGTGCCGGATTAGCAGGATTTCAGAGGATATGCTGGCCCAGAAAACTATAAGATTTGGGCAGATGCATCTGTGAGTAACTGAGATGCAGTGATATGCTTCCAATATATCTAATCAGCTCGCGGTAGGATCACAAGCCTGTTCGCGGCTCTTTGCATCCATGTGATTGAAATACGGACTGCCGAAGACGTGGCGAAACGACTTGCCGAGAACAGGGCACAAATGTGCTTGCTCGGTCTAAAAGAAGTTCAGAAGTACTGGAGCATAAACAACATTGTCCTTGATCTCTTCTTTCAATACTTGGACAAATCCACCGTCAGAAGACTACACGGAGGCCAGACGGAGGCCACTCGAGATCAAACGAATACCGATGGGTCTACATTTGTGGAGACCGCTTCCGCAACTACCACAGATGCTAATTTACCGGCTACTTCCATGCAGACTCAGCCCGAGGCGCTTGAATCTGACCTATACTTGAACTTCTTCAGCACTAGCTGGGAGGGAATGGATAACTCCACGTTGGACTTCGGCTTACTGTTTGATCCAGTCCAACGTTCTGCCGGCACGGTCTGAAGAGATAGCTTGCAGTATTCTATCAGTTGAGTTTTCTAATAGCTACGCGGTAGCTCCAAGACCTTCTCGCTAATGTAATTCAGAATCATTTCTCGGCTGACAGGAGCGATCCGCGGAACCAAGCATTCCCTGAACCAACGCTCGACGTCGTATTCGGCAGCATATCCCATCCCGCCATGCGTGAGTACAGCCCTCTCACATGCCGTAAATGCTGCCTCAGCCGCCATGTACTTTGCGCTGTTGCACGCCACTCCGAGCGAATGCGGCGTGATTGAGTCGTCCGTTTTACTCGCGTCAAACAGTCGTGCAGCATGATATGTTGCCAGCTTCGCGCCTTCAAGCTTCATATACGCATCTGCCAACGGATGCGCAATAGCTTGGTTCTTACCGATAGGACGCTGGAAGACGACTCTTTCCCTCGCATACTCGGCCGCCCTGTTCAATGCCGCGTATCCAAGCCCCAACGCTTCACCAGCCAACAAGCACCGTTCTGCATTCATTCCGTGCAGAATGACCTTGAACCCCTTGTTCTCTTCGCCAATCAACGTATCCGCCGGGATCTCATAGTTGTCGAAGAAGACCTCATTCGCATCAACGGCGCGGCCGCCCATCTTGCTGATCCTCCGCATATCCAGCCCAGGCTTCGTCCTATCCAGATCGATACAGAACAAAGACAAGCCCTCACTCGGCTTCTTCACCTCCTCCACGGGCGTCGTGCGGGCCAGCAGCATCATCTTCCGCGCCACCTGTGCGCAAGTGATCCAGATTTTCTGACCCGTCACCCTATACGCGCTGCCATCCTCCGTCTTCCGCGCGAGCGTCCGCAACCGCAGCGTGTCGAGCCCGGCATCCGGCTCCGTCACGCCGAAGCACACGCGCCACTCGCCGGCGACGACGCGCGGCAGGACGTAGCCGCGCTGCGCGTCGCTGCCGAAGCGGGCCAGCGGCTGCGTCGCATACACATTGGCGTGCACCGCCTGCGCGCCGGCCATGCCCGCCCCGGACTCGGCGATGGTCTGCATCATGACGGTCGCCTCGGCCACGCCCAGCCCGCTGCCGCCCAGCGCCTCTGGCAGCGCCACGCCCAGCCACCCGCCCTCGGCCAGCGCCGCGTGGAACTCTTTCGGGTCCGTCGACGTCGCGTCGCGCTCCTGCCAGTAGCTGCTGGGGAAGCGCGCGCACACGGACGCCACGCCGTCGCGGACCGCGTGCTGGGTCTCGGTCAGAATGGTCGTGTCCATGAGGCTGTTCATGCGCCGCGCCGCGGCAGTGGTGGAGAAGAGGGATATGGGTGTTGCTGCCGTTGCTCCTGGTGCTGGGCTCTGGAGACATAGGTGGTGATGCTGATACAGGACCTGTGGTCGTCGTCGGGTACTCGTCATGCGGGACGTGGTGGGGGAGAGCGGCAGGCAGCGGCGCGATGCTGCCGATCGAGACAATCTTGTCGCCATCATTGCTGTTGGGAAACTGGAATTGGTGGAGATGCTTCTTGCTTGAAGACGAAAAGCACGGTAGAGGATAGTACGTGAGGTTTTTATGATGATGGAAAGACGCGCGGGGAACGGGATCGATTGAATTGCCGAGCACTGCTGATGCATATAGCCGATTACGAGCAAAATTGTTGCTGAGTACACGCATAGTTCGTGCGAGATTCTCTCTTGGTTTGCTAGCGACATACAGAGCGGTGTTGCAGCCGACGGCTAGCATGAATTTATTTTTCGCTCATGCCATTGGTGATTGAAGCTATCGTCTGGACGTGAATGTATAATTAATTCCACATTGGCATATGGATGACAGCCTCAACTACCCGTATATGTTCTTCTGTTTTTTTTTGCTGAAAAAAAAAAAAAAAGAACCGAGACAAACTTATAATACTGATACCCACTCAAGGCCAGTCTGAGTAATTGTATTTGTTGGCTTTGTGGGGAAATTTGATTGTGAGTGATTGGGACTTCCCATGAGGCCCCAGGTGTTGTCGGCTACTAAGGTTGCTGCTGGCTCGTCGGCCTCCCCTCCCCGGCGCCGAGTAACCGTACCGAGCGACCTTCTTTAGAACTTCGGAACGTCTGCATGTCTCTCTCTACAAAATCGATTTGATCAACTTAAATAAGTCAAACTTTCTTGGCGAGCTACTAACGCCGGTCATTCGGCTGAACGTGAAATGCGAGTAAGCTCTCGCCCTAGTACGCCGTGTTGTCCTTTGTGGCATCACATCCATCACCTGTGACTCTGGAGGACCGAGTTTCGAAATCACCTTAAATTCGAAGAAACTTGTTGATGATTCCGAGATCCATCAGGATCGCCAAAGAGACTGAAATGCCATTGCCTCATCAATATGTGGTATCATTACTCCTAAAGAAACGCCATCATTGCGCCGGAAAAGCCCATACTGGGTATCATCCTATCATACACCCCTTTACCTCTTGTCCACCGAACGATGTTCTTGCATCAGCCCATCTTTATCGTACTCTCCTATAAGTGCAAGTCTTCGTATAATTTCCCATTGTCGCAGCCGCTCGTTCCTCGATTAGTGCAACCGCCATCTCATCACTTCCCACATCGACTCCTTTACTTCCATTCCGGCTTCAACTTCCACCTGCCCCTTCCATCGCCCTGGCTTGGCTTCTCCAATTTCGCCAAGATGTTCAACATCGCCCTGAACTCCTCTGCTTTTTCCCTGCCCTCGCCGACCTGCCATTGAAACTGCTGCTTGATCATCTCCGTATAGACAACACCCTCGTGAGCACGCATGAAGTTCCTGATAGCTTTGAACAGCTCCGTTCCCTCCAGATCCTTCTTGCGGTCCACAGCGGGGCGTGGCGTGCCACCACGAGACGAAGACGCTGAGCCACTGTTGGGCCCATTATTGTTGAGAGGCGTAGATGACCGACCGTTAGCAGAACCAGGTGCCGCACGGCGAGCAGCGCTGTTGGCGGCGGGGGCGTCACGACCCTGGCGTGCGGAGAGGTGAGAGAGGACGGAGCTAGATGATAAACCACCGCGGCCGCCACGACCGCCACGAAGAGACCCACGCGATGCGCCGAAGCGGTCACGACGAGGCGGAGGGCTGGGTGGACGACCGGCGGTCCCGGCCTCTCCGGTCCAGGTCACCGTACCAGCTGGCGTGTTTCGAGCCATCTCGGCAGATCGGGCGAGTTCGCGTGCAGCCTGCTCGGCCCTCTCGCGAGCCATTTTGGAAATCGCCACCGGATCGGGGCCAACAATGCTCTTCTTGCTATTGGATCCCATAATCGAGTCATGCTCAACCGCGCTCTGAACGCCGCTGCGGGCGAAAATGCTGGTCATCAGGCGTTCATCCTTGTTGGAGCCTGCAGGCTGAGTGGGAGCTCCTTGTTCTCCGGTCTCAACATCAGTTTGTTCTGTCCGATAATCTTCTCCACGTTCAATTCCATAAATATCGGACATCCCTTCATCTTGCTTTGGGCTTTGTTCATGAGCCTCCTTGGGCGAATGAGTGATTCGTGTTTCACTACCTTGGAAGAGATTGCCAGTCTCTGTTTCATCACTGGGGTTGCCGAGAGTAAAGAGGTCGTGCAAATCTCTGAGATGGAACGTTTGGCGCTGCTTGGGATCTTTCAAAATCTTGTTCGTCAAGAACTGCTTGAATATTTGACGGTGGTAGATTTTCTCCTCAATACTACCAGCAGTCATGAGGCGGTAGATTTCGACTTCACGTTTCTGCCCAAGACGCCAAGCTCGCTCTCGAGCTTGCACGTCAGTTGAGGGGTTCCAGTCTGGATCATATATGATGACCCGATTAGCGCCGGTCAAGTTGACGCCAAGGCCACCCACTTTGGTGGTTAGAAGAAAGACGTGCAGGTCTGGATCATTGTTAAACTTGTCGACAAGATCCTGGCGGGCTTTGATACTCGTGGATCCGTCCATACGCAGATAGTTGATGTTGCCGAGCTTCTTGATGAACTTCTCCAGAATGTCGAGCATTATCTTATGCTGAGCAAAAAGAAGAGTCTTGTGGCCCTGCCTCTTCCACATTTGAATCAACTCCTTTACAACTTGCATCTTGCCAGACTTCGACCCACTTCCATATCTGGGGTCTGATTTGAATTTGGGCGATTTATGGTGAATCAAATCGGGGTGGTTGCAGATCTTACGCAGTATGTCAATTCCGAACAGTGCTTGTCTCCTGCCATCAAGGATTGAGCCCATCTCCTCTGAGCTAAGGAATTCTTCATAGGCCTTCCTTTGGGGCACAGTCAACCGACAAAACAGGACGCGTTCTGTTTTCTTCGGCAGATCCGCAGCGACATCGATCTTGAAGCGTTGTAGAAGGTAAGGGCTGATGGTCTCTTTTAGCACCTCTGCACATCGCATGGCTGTTTCGACTTGGAAATTTGATGCGTTGGCATATCCACCGAGCTTGATAGGGACCTCGAATTGATTGCGGAATTCTGGCAAAGTGCCAAGACGCATTGGATACACAAAGTCAAATAGAGACCACAACTCGTCGAGGTTGTTTTGCATCGGGGTGCCGGAGAGAATCAGGCGGTTCGCAGTGCGGAGTTCCTTGCAGTAGACAGTGACGCGCGAGTCCGGATTGCGAATCTTGTGGCCCTCATCCAGAACAGCGTACTCCCATTCAGTGGGAATGAGGAACTGGCCATACGTTGCAAGGCCAGAGTAAGTCGTTACTAGAACATGCCCATCAGTCTTGACTTTGTCGACAATTCGCTTTGCAGACTTCTCAGTCTTCGTCAGCGGCTGCTTCTTTGAGAAAGACTGTGACTCGATGTTGTGCTCCATCTGGCTCTCCCGCCTCAGATCCATCATGCCACTTCCGGAACTATGCAGGATCGACACTCGAAGAGCAGGCCACCAGGTGTGAAACTCAGTAACCCACTGCTTCATGACGGTTGCAGGGCACACAACAATGACTGGTTTGTTGAGCTTGCCAGAATGATGGAGTCCGGCGATGAAGGAAATTGCTTGAACAGTCTTGCCAAGACCCATCTCATCACCGATGATTCCACCGACTTGCTGGCTGTAAAGTTCCCAAAGCCACTGGACTCCAGTCTTCTGATAGTCAAAAAGATTAGGGTAGATATCACCTGGAACTCTGAAGCCACCATCGAAGGCCGTGTCGGGAATGTGGGGAAGAGGTTGTTGCCATTCAGGCTTCTCATCGTCATCATCCAGTGGGAGAGAGTTGCCACCTGAGGTCTGCTTGGCTCGAGCCTTGCTACGGGCAGCGCTGCGCTCCTTCACCCATTTGTTTAGTCTGGCTTGATAATGAGCCTCATTTCCGTCATCGAGATCTGCAAGGTCCTCTTCCTCATCAGTGCCACCCTCACTTTCAGCCTTCACTTTTTTCTTGGATTTGGCCTGCTTGGGCTTCGGCTTGCGTCCCGGAGTAGTCATGTCGTAATCATCGTCATCTTCAACGCCGTCAAGTTCTTCATCAGTCGAGCCGAGAGTAGCCAACTGGCGATCGTTCATTCCAGGATCGTATGCGTCATCTGATTGTGCAGATTCGGCACTTGATGCTTCTGAGTATTCTTCATCCTCGTGCGTGGCCTTGGCTTTGCGGCGTTTCGTAGGCCGCGCATCCTCTTTGGAGATGGTAGAACCAGTCTCGCTCAAGTCATCTGCAAAGCCGGGCCTCTTCAGATTTCGATGAGATACTGGGCCTTCCGGGGCGAACGAAGCATCCAAATCCTCTTCCTCCTGTTCGTCTTCTCCCAACTCGGCTTCAAGGAGTACGTCAGACACGTTCTCAGCAACTCTTTTTGGAGGACAAGCCATCTTAGAGAACGGAGTGATCTTGCCGGTGCGGATGAGGAAGTCTCGACGGCTCTCATTCGGCTGTTGGCGGTTCCCCCCAACCTCCAATAGGCCATCGGCATTACTAGGATTGTGCCTCTCGGCAATGCGGCTTTCAATCTGTTGGACATCGGAACTCAAATTGTCGATGCGGGCCTTCATGTCTGCAATATCCTTTCTGACTTTATTCTTGATGGTAGAGCCGCCAGGACCGACAAGTCGCTCTTCCAGCTTCTGCAATTGGGTGGTGCAGCGTTGTCTCTCGGCCAGCGCCTTTTGCAGACGCTTGTTGTCACGTTCATCAGCTTGCTCGGTGAGCATTTTATCGGCCTGACGACCGATATCGCGTTCCAGATCATCCTGGTCACGGATGGTGGTGAGGAACCTCAGCCTGCTCTCCTCATCACCATCGCCATCTATATCCGATCCCCCGGCATCCGATGACTCTTCCGCTTTTCTCTTGCCCTTGTCAATGCGCGGCAATTGGTCATCGACTTCAGCATATTGTTCGACATCAAGCTCGGGCGAGGACGGCAAGCTAGAAAGGCTACTTTCGTCACTGGGCGACGGGCCCGCCATTGCGTTGCGCGGTGTTGCGGGTCGGGATAAAGAGGTGGCGCAATCGCGAACGTAAGGGCCGACGGTGGGGACCTCGAGGTCGAGATAACGGTGGGAAGGGTCGGTTTTCACAATCACTAGCTGAGTGAGCGTGATAGTGCAGGTGAGCCAGACGCGCAGCGGGAGTGCGTAGTAGAGTCAACGGCGGTGTCTCGAATGCGCGCCGTGATTGCGACGAGCTGTCGGTGACACCAACAGGCGGTCGCGATCGGGATACAGGGTGTGAGAGGGTATAAGGAGACGCGCGCAGAAGCAGATGAAGGAGTGTGAAGCGCAGCGCAGATTGTGGTGATGGTAGTGGCAAAGTGCGCAGTGATAGAGAATTGAAAGCGAAGGCTTTCGCGGTGGCCCAAAATGGAACACCACCTGATGACCTCATCAGCGGCCCAGGCTCCAGCGCAATCTGCCGCGTCTGACCGCCCGGACACGCTCGCTGCCCCTCGAACGCGTGGACGCGTGCCGGCCTCGCTTGTGTCTCCGGCATTTCCCAACCGTTTCTCCGCATTTCTAAACGACATGCTGTGCGGCACCACCCGTCCATTTGAGCTGAACCCACCACACGGCTTTGTACCCTGTTTGGACACAGCAGCCGAGAATTCCCGAAAGACAATACGAAGCAGGCCTCTTGGCCTTGCTCTTGGGTCTCACGATACTTCTGTGCGGCTCTCGAGCCTCGCGCCTAGTCACGCGCTTGGCCCGACTCATGCCACAGTTGCTGCCTTCTGATTGATGGAATATCGACATCTTACCCGCTTAACTCCCAAAAGCCGGTGGATGTGCCAGCCACACGCCACCTTCACACCGCACGCAGGTACCCCACCACTTAAGCACCGCCTGGTCTTAACCGCGCATCCCTCCATTACGGAACAAGGACCAGCCAGCGAGCTTGCGTGAACCACCGCTCACACGTATACCTATTACTATACCCTATTTCAGTCCTACTGTCTCGGATGAGCGAAAGTATGGCCTTCTGCTCGTATTCCTTCAAGCTTTATTCATTCCGCGAGGAGGCTTTGCTCATGGCTTGCTCCAGCCGAGCATACGTCAGTGCCGCTGCAGGGGCCTGCAATGACGAAATGCACTCTGTGGGCGCGGCTTTATTACTCTGCGGGAAAGATGCTGTACGGAATGGCGCGGGCAGACAAGGTTTCGCGGACTAATGCGCCGAGGCCGTTTCCCCAGTTCTCTCCACGCGGGCGGTGTCCGCCCACCGGGGCCCCTCATTAGCTTTCCTGATCTCGCGTAGATCCCTCCCCAGGTCCGGCCATCTCGTACTTCCGTTTTCTACGTAGTACCTATAAAACCGGTGGGTAGCTGCAACATGTGCTCAGCAAGCAATCGCCTTTCAAGATGCGCTTCTCTCTCGCCCTTGCCGCTGCGGCGCTGTCGCACTTTGCGCAGGCCCTCGATCATGTCACCATCTTCTCCCCGCCCTCGGACTACAACATTCCCAGGACGCTGTACGCAAGGACGCTGTACCTAGAGCAGGAAGATGCACTGCTTGCCACATGGGAGAACTACTCGCCCGAGCCCCCGCTCGTGTGGTACCCCATCTACCGCTCTGACGACAAGGGTGAGACGTGGTACGAGATCTCAAAGGTCAACGACACGGTGAACAACTGGGGCAACCGCTACCAGCCCTTCTTGTACGAGCTCAAGGCTGCCTATGGCGACTACGAGGCCGGCACCATCCTTTGCGCTGGCAACGCGCTGCCCACCGATCTCAACTTCACCAAGATTGATATCTATGCCAGCAGGGATAGGGGGTGAGTCCAACAGTCTCTATTGGTTTGGACAAGCGTGGTTCTAACAGATTCAGTGTCAATTGGGAGTTTGTGTCGTCTGTCGCCAGCGGAGGCCGCGGTCTTCCCAACAACGGCGAGACCCCGGTCTGGGAGCCTTTCATCATGGAGTACAACAACCAAATCATCACCTACTACTCGGACCAGCGCGATCCCGATCACGGCCAGAAAATGGTCCACCAGGTGTCCACCGACCTTGTCAACTGGGGCGATATCGTCGACGATGTTGCCTACGATACTTACGATTTCCGCCCTGGCATGCCAACCGTCGCCCTTCTCCCCAACGGCCAGTACATCCTCACGTACGAGTTCCACGGCGCTGCGGAGGGCTCGTTCTCCGTCTACTACCGCCTCTCCGAAGACCCGCTTCTGTTTGACTCAGCCCCCGGCCAGGTCATCCGCACCCAGTCCAACACTGTTCCCGTCGGTTCGCCGTACGTCGTCTGGACTCCGGCTGGCGGCGAGAACGGCACCATTGTTGTCAGCTGCGGCACCAAGTCGCAAGTCTTCATCAACCGGGCGCTCGGCCATCCTGATGCTTGGTACGACTTGGAAACGGTTGAGAGCACCTCATACACGCGCAGCTTGATGACGCTGGGCACTGAGGGAGAGATTCTCATCGCAGGTGGTGGTGTCTTGAACGGCGAGAGCAACAGCGTGACCGTCAGCACTGTCAACGTTGCTGCTTAAACAACCACTTGACCTTGTACATAAAGATGACTAAGTAATAAAAGAAGATTCAAATTTCTAGCAGCTGATTGATTGCGCACATCCCTTGCGACACCTTCGCACTCGGAGATTGGTAAGCTCCGATGCAGTGAGTGCGGGGCGAGGGTGGCTTAGTCATTGCGGGGAATTGCGTGCTTCACGATGATGACGGGACCTTTGTCTCATCGTCAACTTATATCGCGCGACTTCCGGCTCCACAGTTCTTGCTCCGATCTATAAGAACTCGTAAATCTCAATTCGAGCTTCCGGAAACAAAGCCACTGCATAACCGAATCCTTTCATCATCCTTCGCAACAGCCCCCCACTTCCTTCACGTGCAAAAAACTTACCCTCTCAACATGTCCTACCTCTACGGCGACGACACGCCCGCGGACGTGAAGAATGCCAAGGGCTTGCACCTCGTCACTCAGAGTACTCCCAACGGTCAGAAGGTCCAAATCTTTTTGGAAGAGCTCGCCGAGGTCTACGGCATCGACTGGACCACCACCCTGATCAACATCGCCACGAATGAGCAGAAGAAAGAGTGGTTCCTGCGTCTAGACCCTAACGGCCGCATCCCCATCCTTATCGACAACACGCAGAACCCGCCTTTCCCCGTTCACGAGACGTCGGCGGAGCTTCTGTACCTGCTCAAGAAGTACGACAAGGATGACGTCTTCGGTTTCAAGGACGACCTCGAGCGTAGCCAGGCGCTGCAGTGGCTCTTTTTCTGGCACGGTAAGCATTTCCCAGAGAATCATGACCTAGTTACACGGATGTTTGCTAATGACGTGAACGATGATAGGTAGCGGAGCGCCTTACCAGGGACAGCTGAACCACTTCGGCAAGTTCTCCAAGGAGAAGATTCCGTACGCCATCGAGCGCTTCAAGAATGAAACGCTGCGGGTGTATGGTGTACTAGAGATTCACCTGTCGGGCAAGTACACTGGCGAGCCCCGCCAGTACCTAGCCGGCAAGGGCCAGGGCAAGTACAGCGTTGCCGACATCGGCACCTGGCCGTGGATTGCGAAGTGGGAGTTTAGCGGACTCACCAAGGAGGACGTGCAGCAGTTCCCACACTTGCTCACCTGGATCGACAGGATTGCGCAGAGGTCTGCGGTCAAGAAGGGTACCGGCGAGAAGTACCAACAGAAGTAAGCCCAGGTGTACTTCTGAAGGCAAATGAGAAAGTTTCAAGGAGTAAATCCTCTTTTTATTAATGCGCGCGCAAATTTCCCAATGGAGCAACTTTCAGAACCAAAACTCAATTCATCTGATTTTGGAATCACTAATAATAAGAGGAAAGATTGGCGGATGTTTCATTGCTTCGCCAAAGCTTACCCATGCTGCCCCTGGGTCAAAGCGTCGGACTCAATTCGGGGCCTTTTGAGCAGAGCAAGTTACTGGTGGAAGAAATGAATGATGCATCATGATCCTTGTCTTCCCCACGCCCGGCTAAACCCCACACTTTCCCCAGAAAGCCATGCCCTGGGTGCCGAAATGCTTGCATGCTCCGCTATTGCTTGCATACGAGCAGGAAAAGAAAGTCCGTTTCTCCATATCGACACGTCCCCAGCCCCTCGGTACTGCCGACCCATGCATACCGTCCCCGGCTCCTGGTGCATCTGCCGGAACATTGATAAACACGGGTTCCCAGGTACATAGATGCGATCTACGTGCTTGCTTTCCCGCTCTCTCATTGCCAGGGACCCTGAGGTTTCGTCATAATGGCTGCATTTTCTTCGCTGAAATCGTTGACGTCTGTCCTATCTCTGCTTCTACTCTCTGCAATCCCGCACTCCTCCGCGCTCGATGCCTACAGCCGTGCAGAATGCCAGGCACCAACAGCAGACCCTCTGGACGGTTGCGAAGCCGGGACATTGCTCGTGAGCCCCAACAGCACCATCAGTAGCGGCAGCAACACCACCTTCACCTCGATTCAATCTGCCATCCTCTCCCTCGGCAACACAACCACGCCTGCAACCATCCTCATCCTCCCGGGCACCTACACCGAGCAAGTCAACATCACGCGGCCTGGACCGGTCACGCTTCTCGGCCAAACCTCTTCGCCCAACAATGCCACCACCAACGGCGTTACCATCCTGTGGCGAGAGGCGACCGGCAATGCGGTCAACAGCTTTGACAACGCCTATACGTCCGTTCTGACCGTCGCGCCGACGCTCGAGAGCAGTCTGACGGGCAGCGGGCCCACTGGTTATGCAGTGCCGGCGGGAACACCGTTTGGCAATGCCGACTTTCGCGCCTACAACGTTGATTTCGTGAACGACTACGCGCCGTACTCGGCGGGGCCGAGCCTGGCCATCAGCGTTAGCTACGCGAATGCCGGGTTCTACTACTGCGGGTTCTACAGCTATCAGGATACCGTGAGTCCAAAGATATACTTCACCCCTTCTTTGCAAACGATGGACTAACCCACGACAGATCTACATCGGCAAGCTCGGCAACGCCTACTTTTACGACTCCACCATCGCCGGCCAGACCGACTTCCTCTACGGCTTCGGCACCGCGTGGATCCAGTCCTCGCTGCTCTCGCTCCGCTCCTGCGGCGGCGGCATCACCGCGTGGAAGGGCACCAACACGACCTTCGAGAACAAATACGGCGTCTACATTCACGACTCCGAGGTGCGCAAGGCCAACTCCTCGCTCGCCATCGCCGGCCTGTGTCCGCTCGGCCGCCCGTGGAATGCGCAACATCGCAGCATCTTCGCCGATACCTATCTGGACGACTCGATCAAGAGCAGCGGGTATATCCCGTGGGGTTCGACGGATCCGAGGACGAACAACTATACCTTCATGGCTGAGTTTGGCGATTTCGGGCCGGGTTGGAATGAGACAGGGAGGAAGGTGGCGAATGTGACGAAGCTGTTGACGAAGGAGGAGTATGAGCCGTACGATAGTTTGAGCAAGGTGTTCCAGTGGCCGTTTAGCGGCGAATTTGGGAACACGGCATGGATTGACGCAACCCCGGAGGCGTAGAGTGCAGGGCCGGCGCTTGGCTGCAGGGCGGCGTAAACACTTCGCAAATGAAAACGTTCATCCACTGCTTACTAAAATATGTCGCCCCACTACGCATGCGCAGGTTTTGTCAGCTGCGAGGCTGAATCTTATTCCATTCTCTGCCTTCTCCCCCCTCTTTGCCCACAATCTTCCTCTTGCGAAACCGTTGCACTGTTATTCTTTTGTCGTAGGCCAGACGTCACATACCTCGTCTCCTCAAAAGCTGCGTTTTTGGATCATACTGGTGCTCCCCGAGTAAATGAATCCAAGCGGAAATGAAGGTCAGCCCGAGGCTGGTGATCAAGAAGATGCATGGACGCTCTTCCAGCCTCAAAGGCAGTCACTCTCGCGTCCGCGATCAGCAACTATCCGTCCAGAACAGCCGGAACTCTTTTCAAGCTCTTCCGGAACCCAGGGATTGGACCATGGATACTTTCCATATTCAGGTCAAGGAATCCAACTGGGCAATTTCGATCGGCTATTGCACGTTTAAAGTAAGCGGCTAAAAGCATACTACGATAACAATCGCTAATACAGCTAAGGGAACATATATATAGACATCACATACAGCTTCGATGCTTGAGATGCAACGAAACTTTTGGAAACGATGATGCTGCCCTCGATGAACATCGTGTTAAGAGCCTCTGCTGTACCTTCCGCGAGACTCAGCGAGACTATGGGGACGGACTTGATCAGGATCAAAGAAGCAGGCTAAAGAGGAGAGAGCGGAGAGGTGACACGACAACAAACGAGGATAAGTGGAGAGCTATCTACAGGACGTTGTTCCCGGGTGAGGTGGCGATATCAACGCCTTGTAAGTTGTCTTTGTTCTGTTATATCAGCTTAACGAATATTCAATCCTCATAGATTGCTTCACAGAACCATTTGGAGATGCAGACGGCGACTTTTCATCCTGTACTGGGCCCGCTTCCACTCCACTGAGCGCCTCCCCCAGGCCACCTTTATACTTTGTTGAGGACCCAACGGAGCAACTCTCCAAAAAGCTCCGAGAGCACCAGAGCGAGGATGGGCGTGTTTTCATGCACGAGCAACACATGCCTGAGTTTGGAGGTACCTTACTATGTCCTTACACGACCTTAACGACTGGCTATGCTGATGAATCATAAGAACTACTGCCTGAGCTTGAACTTCCGGCTGCTGAAGATGCTACATCAGATGACATCTGGGGATTTTGGGATCAAGGGCATAATAGTATGAAAAAGGGCAAAGCTGACCCTAAACAGGAACCGGAACCTGTCATCTGTGATTCTGAACCTGAAGCGCGTATGGAACCACATGTATCTTCGCCTGTCTTAGAACAAGGATCGATAGAGCCCCCGGCCTCGGATTTTCCATCAATTGAGGAGCCCACTTCTGGTCAATTTACTCTTGTGGACTCCACAGCAGCAGGAACAACACTGATAGACACTCAAAGCGACACGAAGACACCTGAGGCTCAATTATCCTTCCCAAACCCAGGGACTTCCGAGCAACATCGTGACACAGATCACGACTATGCGTCCGTCATGTCGAATGATGAAGACATTCCTTCAAAGAGTGGGGACTACCGTTCGCGCGAGGAGGTTCTGGCTGTCAAGGAACTCGGACACTTCTTTACCGAGCTACAGGACCTACGCCAGTTGCATCAGGAATTATTGGATAAGCTTGGCCCAGAGCGGTTTTCTGAGAACTACCGGAGAGTTCTGAAGCTTTACTTCTTGGAACTGCAGAGTGATGCCAAAACCATCGTCGAAAAGCAAACCGCGTTTGTGCTGAGAAAACGCCTTAACAGGCATACTATTACACAAATGGTTGCTAACAGTATGCCAGCCAATGGAAATGATGATTTATCACAATTGGATGAGCTTTCATCTCAGCAGGTTCAAGAGGAACTTGGAGATTGGCTTGCACAGCTTGACAACACGGCGCCTCAGCAGAGTATAGACCAGCAGAATGAAGGCAATGACGAGGCTGAAGATGGAGACTATTATGAAGATATCAGAATCGCTAGTATCGAACATGCGAAAGCATTTCTGCGGCGAGGTGATCCTTTCCAGGGTCTGGTTCTTCGGCTGCGTCTATTAGCTCTTCCACTTTTTATCCGAGATGTACTCGACATGGCGTCTATGGATTCTATTGCCATTTCCTCAATCAATGATAATTCGTTGATGAACAGGGCAAAGGCGTTCATGGAAGATTTTACTGGAGCGGAATGGGATTGGTGGCCTCTGATCCCTCGAGTGCCGGACGTTGGCCGAAATAAATTCCGGCTTCAGTGGGAGGTAAGTGTAGAATCGTATCTGAGCACTTGGTGTTAAAGTGTGTTAATATTTTCCAGGTTTGTGGTCAACTTCTCTACAGCGATATTTCTCCCAAAGATGCAGAGTCTCTGAGGAACATCCTCGCAGTTATGGACAGCAACCCACTGGAGTGTTCTTACTGTGGGACAAATCCGAAATCACTCAACCGGAGCAGCTCTTCTGTCAGCTTTTTCGAGAAGATCAGGTATTGGACAAAACATAGTCTTGCAATTTCTCTCTTTGCACCAAACCCATCGACAGCACAGCAGAGATACACGCCTTCTGGGGCTGCAGGAGCTTCTTCCGGTACTCCGTCGAACTTCAACTCTGGTCAGAACACAACAAAGATGCCCTTTTCAAGCGCAACGCATAGTGGGGGGCCTACGCAAGTTTACGGCGTTGGTCACAACAGCTCTCCCGTTGGGCTTCAAAAAAATGATCCACGCATCATCTTTGGCATCCGGAGAAAATACGGTTTGGATCACATCGAGACCATTGGAACTAGGGATGATCTAGATGATTCGTTATTTTTTGGAGAGCTAAAGACCCGGCATGATGCTCACCGTTCCATTGCCCACCGATGGCTATCACCGTTTCGTTTCCGATACTGTAATTTTGTGCGAGTAAGTTCCCCTACATAGAGGTATTATGTGAAGCTAACCGCGCCAGTTTGAGTATGTCTTCGACGATCCGCTTTTCTCCAGTGAGGAGGGATTGCCAGCTTGGATCAACAACGCCAATGTCTACGAGCATGATCCAGATTATGAATACAGCCCAAAACCACCTCGGGCAAAAAACCCACCGATTGATTCCAAGCTCTTTTCCGCCTGTCTGGCGGCATGCAATACCAGGTGTCGTTGGTCTTCGATGTCGGGATCCCTCCACAAGTGTCGCTTTTTGTCCAAAGCTTCTAAAAAGTGGATGAGAATTCCCCGGAAAAAGACGGCCTTGACCAAGGATGATCGCGTAATCTTTGGAATTGAGGCAGAGTATGCTTTGTCTTTCGCAATGCTTTTCATCTATCATGCCGTCCTTATACTCGCCGCTTTTGCCTTCTGGATATATTGGTTGAAGAATCATCCAAATGATTTGCAGAATGCGTCTGTACCAATATTCACTGTCTTTGGGCTGATGGGAGCATTTTGGGGACTTCTTGGTCGGCGTCTCGGAGCAGTCTGATGTATCTCAAGATTCTGGACAACACAGGTTTTGGAACATTTCTGATTCTTGCACCTTCCTCGTTCTTTTGATTTTGTTCGATGAAGTCCATTGGTAGAATACCGTATTGCTTTTCTGCTGGCCACCCACTGTTCGTGTCCATCCCAATACTCACATTTCTGTGGCATTTTCCGCACCCAGATCGATGTTTACCTTCCGGCCGCTCTGAACCGAACTCTATGAAGCTCATTCTGGCCACCTGATAATAAAGTTCCAGCCTTGCTAGTGCTCGTGTCAAAGTGATCGCCAAAACTCATCAGAGTCCCTGATTATACCAGATAGTAACACACAAGTGGAGGCTTCAATCCCAGACTTGGCGGCAACTGATATTGATCCGTTTCGCGCTCATGTATCCCTTCCACTTCGCATAAGCCTTCTGCTCTTCCTCCGTAGCGCCCGGCGTTCCCACCGGCCACTTCGCCAACGGCTCCGGACACGTGCCCGCAATGGTCCGCGGCATCGCGTGCCACGCCCACCTCGCCTCCTTTGACAGCAAGATGCAGTCTCCGCTCCGAACCCTGATAGCGACCGTCTTGTCGGGCCTACGCCTAGGCTCGAGGCGCGGTTGCTGGTCTCCCTCGCCCTCTTGCGCACCCACCGGCGCTTCCACACCCGACGACCCCTGCTCACCACCCTCTCCTCGGTCATCCTCCCTCTCGATGACGAAGATGCCCTCGCAGCCGAGCGTGAACGAGGCCAGTGCGCGCTCGCAGAACTCGCTGACGTCGCGGTGGACGGGCATGTAGTCCTTGCCCGAGTAGATGAGCACGACGCCCGACTCGGGCCGGATGTGGGGGAACAGGCCCGTGACGAGGCGCGACAGGTCGTGCGGGAAGGGCGTGCGGGTAATGCCGTAGCTGCGCGTGGGCCAGTCGTACTGCTCGCCCAGCGTCAGCCACCGCAGCTTGCTGGCCAGGAACTGCGCCATGTTCAGCGGCTTCCTGCCCGACGACGCCGCGTCGTCCTTCGGGTGGAGCAGTTGTGACGGGGACGACTGTGCGTAGCTGAAGAAGGAGCACGACGGCACCGAGGTTTTGGTGGTGGCTGTTGCATCGGAGGGGTCTTCCGACCTTGCGGGTGGATAGGGGATGCGATAGTCTGCCTCGAGGTTGATTTTATGTTTCGGGTCCGCCAAGTCTCTGTGCATCAACTGGGATGTGTACATTATCTGAGTGTCCATTGGAAGGATTCCGGGAACTATCTGAAGGCCTGCGAGGCAATGAGCTTAGAATACTTTGTTGAAAACTGCAATTAGACCTACCAGGGATGTCCTTATGTTCGTAGATGGTAGCATCCTTATATTCTGTCTTTGACAGACTCTCGGTGCTTAAGTGCGGTAGGGCTGCTTTCTGGTATTCGGCGCATGCATTTTCTATAACGGATGCAGAAATGCTGCCTGCAGGGCGCCAGATGTCACGCTGTTTCTCGCTAAGCTCACGGCCGAAATACAAGATGTCATCGTCCTGCTCTAGGTCTGCTCGTTTCACTTTGTTGTAGTGCAAGTAAGCTTCCTGGATAGGTATCGGTGGTAGAGCGTGCGTGTCATGATGATGGGATTTCTAGCGATGGTTAGTCAAGCGCCCCTGGGGACCATGCATGCTTCACGTGGCATTACCGCTTCCGAGGAGAACTCCATGGCCCGTCTTACCAAGCCCTTTCGAACGCTAACGGGCTGCTGATCCCGGTAAATGATCTTTGTAAAGAAGCTTTGCCGAAATAGAACAGGCCTCATAAGCCACGTTACATGCGGCTCGTACTACTGTTTCCAACGCAGCTGTCTCGCGGAGATATAGAGAAAAAGTTAGGAACGAATCGTCACAAAAAAAAGCGAAGCGACCACTGACTACTTACTTTTACGCTCATTGATTAGATCGTACCCAAAGTGTGGACGCCGGCTTCGCTTACTCGGCTCGGATAAACCACCGCCCAGAGCAACGCATCCTTGTAAAGCTTGTCACATTGCTGAAGCGTTGTCGCTGCTGATTACCCGGTATCATACGAGTTATGCACAGGTGCAACTTCCAGGGTCCAGCCACCCTAAAGACTTCCCCATTTTCAGAGTCTTAAAACCCTGACAGCAGACGTGGACCTGATTGTTTAATTGCTGTTCTACCTATTCCATCCCTTGCTTGCGTCAGAATATCCATGTGGGCTAGCCGCGGCTCACGGGCTCGTACCTGCATGGATATTAAATTCGGTACCACGAATCGTGGGAAGCATTGTCGTACTGGCCAGGCATCACTGTCGTCATGTTGTGCAACTCAGCAAATATCGATGTTTGCCTTCTTTTTCGCCTAATCCTCCTTTCGATGGCCGAATGAGTGCAACTGATGTAGCTTACGGCATGGACAGCAGGGAATCTTAATGCTCTTGTAGTGCAGACGTTACGACTGGTATGCATTGACAAGGCTGATACTGCTGAAAGGCTATGTGCAACATGTGAATTGCATCTCGTTTCTCTTGCTGTTCAGTTCAGCATGATACACTCCGGTATACCAGTTGCATGTGCCGTATTCTGGTGAATTGACTCTGCCGGCAAAATAGAGCAGGCCATTAGGCAGAGCATGCCGCCGGGAACCGACAACCAGCTACCAGCCCTGCGGTCACTGGAAATAAGCTTGATCGGCTTGTGTGAAATCCCGGCTCACAGTTGCGGCCAAGAGACTACTATTGCGTTGCGCTTGACGTGCATTAGCGTGGCTGCAATTTGCGGGGTTCCGTGAAGGCAGAAAGAATAGAAAGAAAGAGATTCACGTGGCCAGCAGATGACTCTTAGGAATGCGAGAAGGAATGCGCCGTGATTTCGGGATTCGGCAGCTATCCTGGCTGGGGTAACGTCGTCCTGACCTGACCGCGCCTGATGGATGGATGCAGCTATATTGTTAGTGGTTACCCCTGCAGCTGCAGCAGCGTTCGCTGTTCCTGTTCGCTGACCGGTTAGGTGGACGTCGAAGGATTTGCATGGGTTTTCAGCAGTCGGTCGAGAGCGAGACCTTGTCTGAGCCAACCATTTGCATTGATCTGCGTAGACTCTCGTGATTCCCGCAAGGCGAGTGGCACGAGAGGTTAAGGTTTGTGGCAAACGGGAGGCAGTTTTCGTGGCATTGCTCGGCGTGGCCGCGGCGAGGCTGAAAGGAAGAGACATGGGGGCGGCATGATTGGCTGGATGGTGCCATGGGGTGTGACAGTTGAAAAAGGAAACAGCATGTTGACTGGACGCCTGTGCGAAGGGCTCGGGTTCACATGAGCTCGCTCTGCCGGTTTGCAGTCACGCATCAAAGGCCGAAAGCGGGCCAAGACTAGCTGTCTGGGCAGGCGCGAATCCAGCAGGCGACTCAGGCGACGCCTCGTCCGACGCCTCGACCCAACGCCCGTTCCGCATGGGCCACCAATGAGCAGCGCGGCTGCGGGGAGGGGCGTTTTGGCCATTTGCGGTGAGTGCAGCAGGGTCGGCAAGCGGTGCAACGGTTGCAATGTGGCTTTTTCCAGGCGTGGCGGCTCTCGTGCGAAAGCAGAGCAGCTGGCGGTGGAGGATCTTCACGATTCGCGATACGGTAGCTCAAGGGACTCGCCGCTCGCTTCGAACAAGTGCCTGGTCTGGAACTAGCTGGCGCGCACAAAGGCGCGGATAAATGTCAGCGTGACACGAAGCGAGCGCAGAGTCGTGGTGTTTGCGGGCGCTCGGGGAGCATTGGTGCGCAGCGCTGAGGGAAACAGGCGTCAAATTCTCCGGAGGCGTCGCCGGCGTGGGCGCGCGTTGGCATGTTCCGTGGAGCGCACCCCCAGACGACACGGCGTGCATTGCTCCGGCAGCGTTGGCTTGGCCGCGGCTGAAGGTTGGATTAAGGTCGATTAAACTGTGTGGAGAAGCGGAGAAGCGCCCTGTTTCGGCCACACCCGCGGCGCCTGCCCAGTCCAGCCCACCCAAGTCACAAGCACCGCCCGTGTCATGCTGCACGCGAGACCACTCGGGCCCCATTGGCCGTATCGCGAGGATGGCAATCCTGCCCTGACCAGCCCACCCATGCTCGTGCCACGCTGCTGTGCCCTTCCCCCGCATCCCCGCTGCATCGCATCTCGCTCCAGTCGCAGCAGTCCCTGGCCTCGGCGGGTAATGTAGCGTGCGAGGAGAACAGCGCGAGCGAGAAGTTCCACGTTGATTAAGGCGCGAAACGGCAGCGTGAAAGCCTCGACGCAGCTCGAATTTTTTTCTTCACGACGGGACATGGCGCTGGCGCGACTGAGCTCGGGGCGCAATCTCGCGTCGTGCAAATGCGAAGCTGCGAAAAGGCTGAAAAGATTCACTGCTCGCGCTAGGCCCAAACGGGCCACCATCACTCTCGCCGCCGCACGCCAACCGCCCATAAATAAACCTCTACCCCTCTTCACCCGGCCCGCCTTTTCTCTCGCTGCCTACGGTTACCCCAGTGCAACTCAAAAGTTCGCTGCGCCAAGGCCTGGGACCATTGCCTGAGCTGCCCGCCAAACCCACCAACCGAACCCCATCACTTCACTCGACTCAGGTTGTTCAAGATGGTCAAGACGTTCTACGGCGTCTACACCATTTGGTACGTCTCCGCTCCAAGAATCGCGTCGAACCAAGCTAATTGTCCTCTTCAACAGCGGCTTCGCCGCACTTGGCGGTGGTCTGTTCGGTTTCGATATCTCGTCCATGTCCGGTGTCCTCGGCACCAATGCCTACAAGAACTACTTTGACAGCCCGGCCTCGTACCGCCAGGGTGGCATCACCGCCTCCATGCCTGCTGGTTCGCTGGTCGGCGCGCTGTGCTCGTCCTTCATCGCCGACAAGTACTCGCGTCGCACCGCCATCCAGGTCGCCTCGGTCATCTGGATGGTCGGCGCTCTCCTCCAGACCGTTTGCAACGGTGTCGCTCTGCTCTGCGTCGGTCGTGTCATCGCTGGTATGGCCATTGGTATCGCCTCTGCCATCGTCCCCGTCTACCAGTCCGAGATCGCCGCAAAGGAGATCCGTGGTCGTGTCGTCTCGCTCCAGCAGTGGGCCATCACCTGGTAAGAAACACTCACCTGGGCCACTTGTTTCCAGCAATTGACATATTTCTCTAGGGGTATCCTGATCCAGTACTTCATCCAGTACGGCGCCTCCTTCGCCGACGGCGGCCCCAAGGCTCCCAACCAGGGCACTGCCGCCTTCCGTATTCCCTGGGGTATCCAGATCGTCCCCGGTGCCATCCTGTTCGTCGGCATGTTCTTCCTTCCTCGCTCGCCCCGTTGGCTTGCCAGCAAGGACCGCTGGGAGGAGGCTCTTCAGGTTCTCGCCAACCTTCACGGAAGCGGCGATATCAACCACCCCAAGGTGCTTGCCGAGTACCACGAGATTGAGGAGGCTCTTCGCTTCGAGCGTGAGGAGGCCGTCTCTTCTTTCAAGGCTCTTGTCGCTCCTCGCATGCTCAAGCGTGTCATCCTCGGCATGTCCATTCAGATGTGGTCGCAGCTCTGCGGTATGAACATCATGATGTACTACATCGTCTACATCATGGAGGCTGCCGGCGTCGGTTCGCCCCTCCTCACTGCCTCGATTCAGTACATCATCAACGTCGCCCTTACTCTCCCGGCCATCCTCTACCTCGACCGCTTCGGCCGTCGCCCTGCTCTGCTCGCTGGCTCGTTCCTGATGATGACTTGGCTCTTCATCTCCGGCTCGGTCCAAGGCGCCTATGGCGCCCCTAACCCTCGCACCGATCCCACCCTGGACGACATTTCCTGGGTGCTCATGGGCAACCCGGCCGCCTCCAAGGCCGTCATCGCCTGCTCCTACCTCTTCGTCGCTTCCTTCGCCACCACCTGGGGCCCGACGTCCTGGGTAAGTCTCCTCACAACAAACTCAAGTGCTTTTGCTAATAGTGAACTCTCTTCTAGACCTACCCGTCTGAGATCTACCCTGCCAAGATCCGTGCTAAGGCTGTCTCGCTTTCGACCGCCACCAACTGGGCCTGGAACTGCATTCTCGCCTTCGCCGTTCCCCCGCTCCTCTGGTCCATCAACTGGAAGATGTAAGCCCTTCCTCCACCCTGACCTACCTCTACTCTCCAGCTAACGCGTTATTCTTCTTCACAGGTACATGATCTTCGCCGCCTTTAACGGCGCAGCGCTGGTCCACATGTTCCTCACCGCCCCCGAGACCAAGGGCAAGACGCTCGAGGAGATGGACGAGGTCTTCGACTCCGGCCTGCCCGCCTGGAAGAGCGCCTCCGCCCTCAAGGGCTCCAAGCTCGACCGCCTCGCCAGCGAGATCGAGAAGGGCGAGCGCAAGGTCACCGTCAACACCGTCGGCGAGGAGACCGTGGTTTCGACGCACGAGGAGACTGTCAAGTCTGGTTAAAGAGAGGGGTGAGAGAAAAGAGAGTAGAGCACAGATCTCGTCTCATTTTCTTCTTTCCTTTCCGCTCCGGACTCTTCTAAAGAGGGGTCCCTTTCCTTTGCGCATGATATCACGGTTCGATGATGGGACGTTTCTCACCGTCATGGGTGCAGGCGACCCTGCCTGGTGGATCAGGAGATTACTAGCAATAGTTTAATTGATGCAGCCTTGTAGGCTTCTCTTCACTCTTTATCTGGTCTTCTGTGATGCTGGCCTGAGGCCATCCGGCACATCTCCATCCCCACAGTATACTTGAAACAGGCTTTAAAATACAAAAAGAATATGCAAGGCTAGTAATATCTTCTGAAACGCGCAAGGGTCAAACACAAATGAGTGGAGTCTCTCATCACCAGCCGGCGCTTTACAGCGTAGATGGGCATGCTTCAATGCACGCGAGATACCAGAAACAACCATTTCCCAGCCTCACGGACAGCAACGGTCGATGAAACCCCTCTCATTTTCAAAGTAGCACGGCATCAAGGCAGAAGAGCAAAGCGTTAAAGATGTGAGACAATCGGATCGATGCATCGCAGCCCCCTATTTCTTTCTGTCGTACAACCATGATTTATGACTCCTTTCCTAACCTTGTGCAACGTTAAACAGGTCCAGACCATTCCTGCCTATCTTTCAGCTGGTCGTTCTACAGCCAGCCCCCACACCCGTGACTCGTCAGCCAGTACCCAGTTCCTAGCCCGAGAAAAATGCTTTTTTTTTTGTTCATCTTCTTTTGAATTTTGCCTCCACCTTCTTCCGAGATTGCCTCCCCCGAACTCCTTGCTACTATGCCTCCTAAACGCCCCTACTACTTTTGCATCAGATAGCCGCCATGTCCGATAATACACACGCGCCGAAACCTAGCAAATGGTCCCGCCGGGAAAGAAAAAAAAGGAAAAGAAAAGACGGTATAACGGCACCGACGCGTAAACGCGACGCCGATACGCGTTTACCTACTGAAATTCTAGTAAACGACCCCTCCACAGAGGACAGTCGATCCCGTCGTATTTTTGTTGCTCCCACGTCCCGTCAACATGGCGTAAGAATTCGCTCTTAAGTCGAGGCTTGCCTCTTCGCCGCCTCAGCCAGCTTCCCATTCACCTTAGCGATGGCCTCCGCGCCGAAGCCGTTCGCACCGGTACCCGCAGCAGAGGGCCGCCTCGCACCATCGACGGTCGAGACGATGCCCTTCCTGACAAGCGTTTCTACGCCAGCGTCGGTGTCGCCGACAGATGGAGCAGTGCTAGGCTCACCGCTTCGCAGGGTCACCGTCGTCGGGTCGGCTGTGGCGGTACTTGGGGTCGGCCTGTGCTGGTTGCCGCCGACGAACTGCGGCGGCGGCGGGTCGTCCTCGACAGTCGCGAAGAGGTCCTTATGCGGGCGGCCGTTAGCCTCATCGTCGAGGATCCGCCAGGCGCGGCGGAACTCTTCGCGGATGGCGCAGATGCCTTGGTGGTTGACGGTGCGGCCGACGTTGTGGTCGAGTTCGAAGGGGTCTTGGATGCAGACGAGGTAGCGATGGCGGACCTCTTTTTTCTGTGTTGTTCGCACGATTTAGTAAGCTGTACTGGCATAACTAAAAAAGAAAAGCAAAGGCAACTTACGCTAGCCTTTTCCACGCGCGCCTTCGTCCAGCCCAGCTCCTCTTTGGTGACCATCCTTTCTTGAGGCTTCCGCTGACCAAAAGTGATCACGTCACGCGTCCAATGGAAACCTCCAACACGATCTGGCACTCCAGGACATCCGTAGTATCGGAAGAAGCCTCTCAACAGCGAGCCTAGCGAATCCTTGTTGCACGTCCACTGTCCTTTGTGGGCCTTTTCACGGATGTACTCTTTATCCGCAAGGAACTTGACGATATGTCCGTTGCATATGACGTCTACTACCTCCGGAGACTGGCCAATTGCGGTAAAGTTACTCAACTGTTGCAGATCGGGGGTAACTGGCTCCTCGGGGATTCGGATGAGGTAGTGCAAAACCATCAGGGCGTAACCGTAAGATGACAGGGTGCCATTGTATGGGCTGTTGATCTTGCGCGTTTTGGCCCAAGCCTTGACGAAGATCACCATGTCCCTGATGCGCTGGTCGCTGATTGCGTAACAGTGGAGGAGCCTCGTATTGTAGATGCCCAGGTGACCAGCGAAGTTGAGGTCGCACTGAATGCCAACGCCTTCCTTCGGAAAATCGAGCGGCCCCATTGGTTTCTCACGCAACCACGGCTTTTCCGGACGGCGGTCGCGCTTCTGACACGCAGCTGACTCCTCTCCAGCAGGTTGTTCGTGACCGTTAGGGTCTGGTTGAGACACCGCTTTCTCACCATCTGCTGTAGGCACCTCCTTATGCGTAGTATCATTACTATCGTCTTTGGCTGAGGATGCCGCAGTGGGGCTACCGCTTTTCTTTCGCCTCGATGGTGCCTTCTTGTCCGGGTGAAGCGCGTTATCGTCCTTCAGTGTTGGTGATTCGTCGCCAACTGCAGCATCTGCACCCTCGGGGTCCTCAGCCGCCTTGTCATCATCAGGAGACTTTCTGCCGCCTTCTAGGAGAGCTTTCTTTTCCTCCTCAGAGAGATCATCCCACTTCTTGCGTTCCGCAACTAGATTCGCGTGCAACTCTGCTGACGGTTTCTCGCAGAATTTGATGATAGGGACGCGAGTGTTCGTAAGAAGGCGAGCACCAAAACCATGATCAAGGAAAATTTTCTCCAGAGCGCGGGGTCCAAACTTCTGCGCCAACTCCGTATCATCGTCGTTCTCCGTAACCACGGCCAGATCGATATCGGAACCTTTCGTAGCGAAGCCAGTACCTACGCTCCCAAAGCACTTAAAGTCAATGCTTGGGACTTCAGGAAAAGCGCCTATCTCGCTCTGGCATATTTGCTGAAGCCTCAGAATGAAATCATCTTTCTCCTTCAGCTCGGCCTCGGTCATGGCAACTTTCGGGATTTCAATCGCTGCAAGATTGCCCAGATACCTGCACTGTGCCTGAAGCTTCTCTTGGAGTTGGAGTTGATGCTGCTGATAACGCTGATTGGGATTGAAAAGCGGAGGTCCTGGGCGGAATGGACCATTCACGGGTCCGCTCGGGCTCGGTCTTTGCAGGATCTGGAAGGGGGGAGGTCCCGGGGCACCCTGTTTGTAGCCGTGTGGAGAGCCAAAGTTGCCTGAGCTGGGAGGCACGCCTGGTGCGGAAGGGTTGAAGTGAGGTCCCTGCTGCTGCTGTTGCGGCTGCCAAGATGCCCTGGATTGATGGAAGCCTCCTCTTTGCTGGTGCCATTCACTGCTGCGGTTACGCATGTGGGGTGGAACATAACCAGGGCTGGCATGGGGCGAGGGAAAGCCATGCTGGCGTTGCTGAGGAGAGCCTTGACCAAAGTACGGGCGTCCGGGGCCTGATTGGCCGCGTCCATGGTGCGGGCTGTGGCGGATTTGATGGGGTGAGCCTGCGGAACCTGGGGGAAGCTGCTGTGATTGCGGTCGGTTTGAATAACGTCCAGTGCGCGGTTGCGAGAGTGGGTGCTGTGGGGAGCGCTGAGGGGTGGCTTGTGCCGCTGAAGAGTTGTCACTTGAAATGGGGAGTTGGCCGTCTGACGAGGGTGGACCACTGTCTGAAGGACCACTATTCTTCAGAATCATGGACCTCAGCTGGTCCTCCAGAGGTAGCGCGCTCATTGCTGCAGCAAATATGGTGTGATGTTGTGGAATTGAAAAGAGGAGCGAAGTTGGGGGTGGAGGGCAAGTGAGCGTCGCAAGAAGAAAGCGACAGGTTTCGAGTCAATTGTTGGCTTTTTCGATTGAGTAATTCCGACAGCTTAACGAGCAACAGGGACTACAGCAGAATTCCGGCCTTACTCACGGAGGCCACGTGGGTTGGAAGATGGCAGATTTTGAGATGGTTGGAGGGTGCGCAGCATCCATAAGGATGGCGGCGAGGTGAGCACGTGGCGGGGGCGCAGACTCAGAGAAAGACCGGGGGAGGCATGGCAGCAAGGTGAGGAGAGATGGAGCAAACGGGGATTGATGCGAGGCTCAATCATGCGCTAGGCCCACTGCGCGTCAACCTACCCGCCGCATCGCCGCGGGACGCGCATCGGCCCTACTTTTCCCCGGAAGCCGCATCCCTGCTCTCTTGGCGCCGATGATCCAAGAACCAGCGTTGCCGCCTCAAAGAGCTCCTCCACCCACACCAACACGACAAAGCCCTTCGCCGTTCCCACCCAGCCGTGTCGTGCTGCCTCTCGTCGCGCCCACCCGCGACACGCGCTCTCGCTGCCCCGCCCGCGCCCGCGCATTGGCGCTCCGGTCTCAAACCGCCCGCCTGCTCGATCGCGCTCGAGCTTCTGCCTCGACATCATCGCGCCCGCGCGACCTCACCTCGACACCCTCACCCACCCACGTCACGTCCTTCGTTGCCAACCATGAGCGCTACGCCTGCTGGTCCTCCCGGCTCCACCCCGACCGCCGCCAGCGGGAGCAACACCCCAAACGGCAGCGCTCCGTCAGCTCTCCGCCGCCCGCCGAAGCCGAAGGCCAACCCCTTGGTCCAGCCGAAGCGCGCCAAAGATAAGCGCGCGCTGGCGAAAAGACCTGCTCCGTCTGGTGCGAACACCGCCGGTGCTCCTGCCAATGGCGCCGCCGCGCAGCAGAAGCCCGCGCCCTCCAGCAACTTATACGAGAACTTTATGCCACCTCCGGGCACACAAGTGAAGGCGACACCGCTTTTCACCACCAAGCGCGCGCTTCTGGAGGGCCTAAGGCACCACATTGTCAAGTTCCAGTCCAAGCACCCCATCGATCCGACCGATCAAGCCGAGTTCACCCGTCCTATCCGCCTGCATAGACGCGACGCTGCCCTTGGAAAGTCCGGTGCCGGCGCAGATTCTGGGGGTGAGGGAGAAGAGAATGACGAGGAGGTCAAGGAAAGACTGCGGATAGAAGCTCTGAAGGAAGAAAGGCGCCGGAACCGGGAGGAGATTCAGGCGCAGATTGCGCCCAAGGCCAAGGGCAGGACATTTGTTGATAACAAGAAGAAAATCCAGCAGGTCTATGAGCGTAACGATACCCCGCAAGGCATCAAAGCTTCCCGCCTGCGGTACGAGGAAACGCTGCCATGGCATTTGGAGGACTTCGACAACAAGAACACCTGGGTTGGTGCCTATGAGGCTGCTCTTTCGGACTGCCACGTTATGATGATCAAGGAACAAGTCGTCAACCCGCAAACAGGCGAGGTCACGGAAAAGTACCGCATGATCCCCATCGAGAAATGGTACAAGTTCTCCGCAAAGGACAAAGCCGTTAGCATGTCGCTGGAGGAAATCGAGAAGCAGGAAAAGGGCGGTTTTGCTTTGTCTCGCTGGGCTCTCCACCCTCACGGTGAGACCAAGAAGAGCAACGTTCCCAAGTGGATGAGAGAGATGGAGGCCGAGAAGCAGCTCAAGCAAATGGCAGAGGACAGTGCCATGAGATCCAAGGGCCTCTTCCTCCGCAGTGCAGGCCGTGGGGACGAGGAGGATGTCAAGAAGCGCCGCTCCGACGATGATGACTGGATGAAGACCGACGGTGCCCCTGATGCAGATATCATTGATTACGACGACAAAGAGGCCTTTGCCGACGACGAGGAGGGCGTCAATGGTTTGTTTGAAGGCGATGATGAGACGACAAAGGACGCAGAGGAAAGGATCAAGCGTGAGCAGTTGTCAGCCAACTTCTTCGCAAACAAAGACGAGAAAGATGTGTGGGAGCAGGAGGAAGAAGAAGCTCTGGAAGCGGAGTTGAAGAAGAAGTTGGAAAAGAGCTTGCGTAAGAAGATCGTCAAGCGCGAGAAGAACTATAACTATGATCTGGACGACAGTGACGAGAACCCATATTCCGAAGATGTAAGTTGCGCCACTGTCTACGCCTTGCACTGGCTAACGGGATAATAGAGCGAGTCTGAAGACTCCGAGGTGGAGCGCCAGAAAGAAGAGGAGCGAAAGCGTGAAGAGGAGAAAGCTGCAGCGGAGAAGGGCAAAGGCAAGGCCAACGAACCCGCAGAGAAGTCTGCATCAGGCACTTCCACGAAGGGCAGCAACACCCCTTCCAACCGCCCAAAAACTAGCGATCCACTCAAGCTGTCTTCATCACAAGCTCTTAAGCGGCCCGGCTCTCCGAACCTCTCTGAGCAAAGCGGCAACGAGTCTTCACGTAAGAAGCAGAAGAAGTTCGGTGGAGGTGGTAGTGACAGTGAAGCCACCGACAGCGGAAAGCCGCTAGCGTCTCGGATCAAGCAAACAGCAAGCTCGCAAGCGCCTACCCCTGGCGGGAGCCGGGCTGGCAGTCCTGTTGTTGGTGGTACAGGCAGCCGTGCAGGCAGTCCAGCCGCCGGTGCTGCTGGTGCCAAGCCACGTGGTAAGTCTGACTCTTTGCTCCCTTTTATGGATTCTCCAATGCCTTCGGCTTTAACGAATAATTGCTGATCATTGAGAAATAGCCCCCGCCAATTTCGGCCCACCTCCGTCTGTCGAGGAGATCCGCGCTGTCATTCCTCCCGAGGGTGCCAGCATGCAACATTTGATTTCCAAGTTCAAGGGGCGCTTCAAGCAAGGCAGCCCAAGCCAACACCAGTTTATTGCTAATGTCAAGGCCGCCGGTCAGTATGATAAGAACACGAAGATGATTTTCCGGAAGCCTTGAGTTTCTTCAACGGCTATTCTGATGGGCAATGGCTGGTTTCCCAAGTTTACACTAGACCTGGAAGGCGTTTCATTTGACTCTTGGGGGGGTTTTCTCACAGTTCCGGTTGGGTGTTGGTTTGAGGAGGACGGGTATCTCTTTCGGAGCCTTTAGAAGGCGGCATCTACTGTGTAGCTCAGGGACCGGCTAGAAGGTCCTACACTTCCTTCCACTCACTACTTCATAAGGCCCAGAAGATTCTTCGTCCTGGGCTGCTGAGCAAAGCACTGGCTGGAACATGCCACCGCCAAAGCTCAGAGGATTTCTACCACCGGAGGTAAGACTCCGGGGTGTTCAAGGCGATTTCCATGGATTTGGAGGAAAGAAGATGTCATACAGTATGCAAAAAAAAAAATTACCGAGATGCACGACTGCCGAAACAATTTGCGGATCACGGAGTCATGGGACTGGAAGATTGCTGGGTCAATGTAAACGATAAGAGAATGAAGAATAACAAAAAGTCGCCATTCGATGCAGAAGAATTAAAGCAAAGAGGATGGGTTCAGCGCGAAGCGAAGTCCGCTTATCGTAAGGATTCTTAGATACGGACGATAACAGCATCTGACAGGCATACCGCTCTACCAAACAGGGCTGAAACATTCGCCAAACCACAAAACTCTATTTACTAGCTCTGCAGTAAGATCGACGGTGCATCGGCTTGGCGTCAAAGCGTTACGATTACCCTCGTTCCCCACAGTTGCTATCCACACGTCTCCACCTCTGTGCATTGATTACACAGTAAGCATGACGGGTGTTTCCTAGCCGGGACTCTGGATATTGATAATTTAGTAAGCTGGGAAGACAGGTCGCTGATAGACACAAAGGATGGAAAGAAGCGGTATTCTGCTTGACAATTCGGCGCGAATGCATGCGTCTCTCATCGGAAGCCTCCGTTATCGTTCTGATCTCTCTGGCCCCCGACTTTCACTTCTTCGCTTCACATCCTAGATCAAGCATTCAAAACACGCGAGCTTATTGATGGGTTTAATACTTCATAATCCTCTCATACACCCCATCGAGCAGCCTACAAACAATCAGTCACTCTCAAGACAATATTCCGCCCAAGAATTCGACCCATCTCCACCCGATCATCTTCAAACTCATCACCTCGTGCACCATTGAAGGAACAGGCTATCCCCCTTGACCTTCGTCACCACGCTCCCGGCCTTCCCCTGAAGCGGGCTCGACACGTCGACCTCGCCCTCATCCGGCCACAAGCCCTGCTCCTCGCTGCCCCACTTCACGAGATCCCAGCTGCGCACCCTGGCGCCGGGGTTGAACGTGGCGTTGCCGTAGACGCTCTCGCCGGTGGGGGGGTCGAAGAGCTCGACCGTGACCGACTGCTGGCGGTACGGGCCCATGCGCTCGGGCTCGAGCAGCGTGAAGGAGCCGTGGAAAGGGGCCGTCAGCTGCACGAGGTCCTCGCCCGTGG
The DNA here is from genome assembly GCA_023087525.1 of Lasiodiplodia sp. KE8368. Lineage (NCBI taxonomy): Eukaryota > Fungi > Ascomycota > Dothideomycetes > Botryosphaeriales > Botryosphaeriaceae > Lasiodiplodia > Lasiodiplodia sp. KE8368. The sequence goes on along the minus strand of JAJMYN010000008.1, from coordinate 336,221 downwards.
GCTGGCGCACGGCGACCGGGTCCGGCGTGCCCGACGTGAGGGAGAAGTCGAGGATCTGGAGGCTGAGGGCCGAGGCGCCGTCGCAACCTGTTTTTTGTTCCCAGGATCGTGAGATTGATGAAAAGCTTGGGGGAGGGAAAGGGAGAGTTCTAGATGAAGGAAGGAAGGAAGGAAGGAAAGAGAAGGGAATTACGTACGAGAGTAATCGGCCCAGACGCTGAAGGTTTTACCATCGGCGGCGATGGAGGTGGGGACAGCCGCCGCGAGCGTGGCGGCGGCGCCGAGGCAGAGGAGGGCGGTGGAGATTGAGCTGTGCATGATGCTTGGTTTCCCTTTGCTCTTTATTGATTGGTAGTGTTATTGCAACAAGAGTTGTGGGAAAGGCAGGAAACAGTGGAGCGTGGAGATGAAGTTAGGAGGATCGAAGGTAATAAGTCAATGATCATATCCTTGCTTTATACACGTCTTGCGAGCATCACCTGTTTCCCTACGGACTCACCGGATGATCACATTAAGCTGCGGTGTATTCGAGAAAAGTCTTGGGCAGGCTTGGCGTTTACATACAAAATACGAGGGCTGGGCAGGCATCTTGCTGGAAATAGTGATGGAAAGGCCGCTGTCATATCCTCGAGCAAAGCCGTGCGTTCCGTGTCTACTTTAGGAGATGACCTAGCGAATCAGGACACGATGGACCCGGTAACCGCCGACTCGGGTTGAGAGGAGCGTGCTCCCTAACTACTTTGAACGATTAGCCCCTGTGAAGGCGCGAAAGGACGCGGCTGCGGGATAGTACCAAATATTCCGTGATCTGCACGTCGGGTGTTGCGTGCATAGCCTGAACTACAATATTTATATTGATGCTCTTCTCTGGAAAAGTCATGCACATGATTGAGTACACAAACTCAAGGGCGAGGGCGAATACGAACGGTGCTTGAACCTTACTAAACTTAACGCAGCGGACTATTGCTGCCAAGGAAACTTGACATCACTGTCGCATTCCAGAGAACATTAAAGGGGCGGCGCAGAATACGATAGAGTTTTGACAGCGGAAGCATGACTCTCTTCTATTCTATTTTAAATTATCTTGCACAATAGCTGGTCCTTAGGCACCGACTTCAGCGGCAATTACAAAAATCCGACTAAATCCCTATTCGCAGTCTATTTGACTATGTTTCCTTGGTGTCTGCTCCTAGAATAGGCAGATAAGATGATATACAAAACTGTCTCTTACTGAAAGAATCACCGTGCACCGAAGCTCTATTTACTGATAGTCGACATCTCACTCACATACAAAGCACGATCTAGTTAAACACACAAGCCTTCCCTTGAGATTCCGCACTTACGCCCGCCATGCCAGCTCACCCAATCAGCTCTCATCCATAGTAAATTGTTACAAGGCTAGAAGCTGACTTGACTGGTGGGCAAATGTCTGTCCTGACGATCCAGCCTCTCATCGTCAGCCAATAAAGGAGACGTCGATGATTGCTCGGCGTGAAATGAGGGCTTAATATGACTCGAGGTTAACATATCAAAAGCAAGATTATTCTCGAAAGCATCGCCATACGCCACCACTAATAGAAAAGAGAAACCCCCTCCCATAGCACCTTGCAACGGTGTTACGCATGTATGATGTAAACAGAAGCCGCCCTAAAGAAGAAACACTTGAGTGCAGAGCAAAGAAAGGGCGGTCAAAAGCCCTTCTCCATCCCTAGTCGTTTCGCACTCCACCCTGCCCAATCATCTTGGCGATCTTCCTAACATTTGATGGCGAAGATGATGTCAGCAGTAAGATTCTTACTTTCCCCCCCTGCGTAATGGTTGCAACACTACTCGCACGTCGAGCAATGCTTCGCCCACTACGAAAGCATCTGGTTGTCTGTAGTCGCACTGACCGGTGTTACTGGTCGTGCCCTGAGCCAGCGTTTACTGTTGCAGGTGCAGGTGCTGTCAAAGCCCAAAAGTCAGCGGGGTCTAGGCCTAACAAAAGTCTAAGAACGATTGCGTCTCAAGAGACTCGGCTCGAAGTGGATTGAATAAAATGATTCCAGGACAACGCGCACGTCGCTGCAGCTCAGCACTGGTGGATGCCGAGAATTGCATGGCTTATACCGTGCGTATTGTGATGCCAGAATCCAGATTTCATACTGCAGCCGTACTCCCTTCAGAGAGAGAACTGAGAGCAGGATGGCCTTTTGGCTAGGCATTAGAAGCCAGCATTTTCTCTGAAACCATCAAGTAATCCCGACTCAGCTTCAAAGCCAAAGTACTGAGCGAGGTAAGCTTGAAAAAATCGGTCTGCAGAGCCAAGATGCTGACGATTCGACTATGGATTGGAAATCCAGTCGTCGACCAGTATGTGGCAACGGCAAAATGATTATGAAAGAGCATTAATCAGAAAAAACTTTGCCTACCTGAATTGGCCGCGGTATCCTCGCTCTTCATCCGCTTTTGCGGCGGGTAGTCGTTGGATGCAGGTAGATACTGAGCCTCCTCGTGCGAGTGCTTGGCGCCATTGTTGAGCTGCTCGGTTGACGCCTGAGCAGCTGCCGCCTGAGCCGCCGCTTGCTGGAGTTGCTGGGCAGCCGAAGCCGACATGGGTGCAGTCGGTGCGGGCTGCTGCTGATGCTGGTGTGGCTGCTGATGTTGATGCTGTTGCTGTGGTTGTTGCTGCTGCGAATGCTGGGATGCACCAGAGCTCTGCGGGGGTTGCGGCGACTGCATGGCCTGAACGGGCGGGGGGATCTCCGTGTGCGGGCGCGATAGATCGATGTTTCCTGGGGGCTCCGGGTAGCTGCCCTGCGACTCGATAAGGCGGGCCTGCAGGCTGATGACATAGTCGCGCAGCGTGTTGTTCTCAGCCTGGATGGCGCGGAACTGCTCCGCCATTTGCTCGTAGTCTTTCACCTGGTCCTTGAGCGACTTGATGTACTCCTCTTTGCGCTGGCGGAAAGCTCTCTGCAGAGAAACCAAATGTTAGACAAGCTGCTGCGCGCAGATTATGACGACAATATATTGCACGCACCTGAGCAGCGCGGTTCTGGGCGGCGCGCTTCGACGTCGAGAGCTCGCGACGGCCTTTACGGCCGCCCTCGCTCATGTGGCCATCGGCCGCGTCGCCAGCACTCATTGGGTATCCAGCAGCCGTGATAGAAGGGTCGAGTCCTTGATGTTGGGTGTGGTCGGGGGCATGCGTCGTGGGACCTGGAGTGATCTGCTGGGGCGGTGGGTGCGGCTGGCCAGCACCGGCGGCGATGAGGTGCTCTCTTAAACCTGGCGCAGCATGGGACATTAGCAGGCAAGCACAGCTGGAGGCGAGGGCTATGTGGACGGGGGATGCAGCTGTGGCAGGTAGGAATGGTCCGGCTTACTCATCTCGAGATTGTGCGTGGAGCCCTGCGCGCCATGGGTCGTTAGCTAGCTGTTCAGCGGGTCGCAACGGCGGTCGCGCGGTCGGGGCAGCAGGGTTGGGGCGCGGGCGCAGTCAGATTCGACTCACCGAGGGCGATTGATTCATCGTGTAGCTCCAGGAGTTCGTGGCGGCCGTCATTCAACCCGCAGCTTGGGACGAAGGCGGGCGGCGGCAGCGGTTGCGGGCGCAGGCTGGGGTGGGAGAGGGCTTCGCGCGGTCTGGCAGGCACACGATGCGTGAGCGCAGGTCGGGGGAGGGCGCGGCCATGGCTGCAAAGGGCGGCTTGTCGCGAGCTCTTGCTTTGCTCCGGCGCGCTTGGTGTGGAGGCTCTAACACTTACCTGGATTGCAGGTTTGATGAATAAGTTCTGACAAAGTCGACGCGGAGACAGCGCTGGCTTTAAGATATGCTTCGGAGCGGGCGGTCTAGCTCGAGGCCAAGAGGCGCGCGAGCCGTCGGAAACAGCTACCCTTCCGCTACCCGAGTCCGACAGACGCATACACAGCGCACCAGGCAGGACGCAGGTTTATGTCAGACAAGTTGCACGGCCAGCAGCAGAGAGGTTCCCAGCGATGCGCGCCCACTTGTACGCGCCCGCCCGCCGCCCGCCCGCCGTCCAGCGCAGCGCAGAACCAGCGCCTCGGACTTTGCTTACCTCAAGATATTTCCGGCCTTTCCGAACACCACGCCCAAGCCGGTCAGCGACCCTCCATCGATACGATTACCAATCCCGGGTATTTAGGGCTGCGCCGTCTCCCTCAACAACTGCCCCGGTTATCCCCGTGTCGCCGCTGCCGCCAGCAACCGCGCTGCTCGTCGCCTCCAGCCTGCGCGAGGCCGGTGGCAGCTCTATTCTTGGCCTGCTTAGCTGATCGTCATCTCGCCGCCCGCCGTTTGGGACAGGACAGCCGTGCGCAACGTCTCAAGTAGTCATCGTCACAGTCATCATCAGCCTCTCACAAAGGGGAGCGCGTCGTGCCACATCAGGTTACGTAAGGAACCGAGGACGATTCCCCGCCATCACCCCCACCGTCGACTCTCTGCCCACCATCCATCAGTCATGCCTCGCTTCCGCAGCTGCCGCTTCGGGATGAGCTGAGCCCCCGACGCCGTGGCCAAGCAATAGATAATCCACCGAGCAAGAGAGACAGAACAGCACACCAGCCCGATCGCTTCTGGTCGCTCGCCCGCCGATCACAAATCAGATGCCGGATCACATTTCACACCTCCTCCCTTCGCACGCTAGCGACGATGCGCTGTCTAGTCGTGTCTGAAGTGCTGGACCAAGTGCATGCTATTCTTCTGCATGTTCTACCTGATCTGACTAAGCCGATCCCGGCAGCTGCACCACCTCAGCAGGCAGCGATTGGCTTCGCAGCCTTCGAGGCTGGGACCGCTGGGTAACGACGAGAAAGCAAGGAGCGCCGGTTCTTTACAACGTAGTATACATGAAGCCAAGTGTGAGAAAAAGAAGTGCCGCTAGGGCGATGAGCGCCGTATGCAAATTAGAAAATCGGAAAGAAGTGTTACTTTTTCAACTCTTTCCCTCCATACCTACCGAATCCCTGCCGATCAATCCACTTTTCCATCCTAACGGACCGGAAGAAGATTCGTCAACTCGTTCGATCATACAATCCGCGAGTCCCGCTGCCTGCCGCGTCTACGCGGCCAGCATCAGTTACCATTCAAGGTGAGTCCGCGTACGTGTTACTAGGCCTCCGTCCAAGGGACTGCTGGCTTCGTTGCTGCTGCAGTTGCTGGTGCTGCTGCTGCGAAATAGAATAGTAGGTCGTGGTCTGCTGCTGCTGCGATCTGTACGAGCCTTGGCTCTGCTGCGGGCTCACGGGGCTACCGCCGTAATCGTAGTACTCGCTGTTCTCGCCGCCAGGGCCCGAGACAGTGATCGCCGAGGGACTGGTCGGACCAGCCTTGCGCTTGCCCTTAGTGCTCTCGCGCTTCAGGCTGCTGCGCACGTCTTCCGCATCCTGGGCATCCATGCTGGACCGTACGATCGAGCCGGTCCGGTTGATGTCGGCCTGATCAGCCCGGTCGGCGAATGCGCCGTCACGGTAAGGGTCAGATCCAATGGGACGAGCCGTCAAAGTGTTGATGGCCTGGTTCTCCGAATGCATCTCAGAGCCCACGTAGTCCACTCCAGAAGACGTGGCAGCAGCAGGTTCTTCCTTCTTAGATGGGTAGAGGCGAGCCTTTTCCCTGCCATCAAGGAAGGCTTGGCGGCGCTCCAAAGCCTCGGAGGGAGAAATAGCAACGGAGAAAGAAGGCTGGTCGGCAGAGCCAAGAGCAGCGTCGTTGCCACCCGGCGGATCAATCGGGATCTTGCGGAGCGCCTGGACCAAAGCGCACATGAATCGGTTGCGACGCGAAGCTGACAAGGCCTCGTTGCCCCAGTTGCTCTTGTGGCGACACTCAATCTGCAATTCCAATTTGTTGAGCTCAGCAATACCCCTAACATCGATGTCAATGTCAGGGTAGAAGTCGCGAGCGTTCTCCTTGTCGCGAACGAACTTCTGCATCTCGTCCTTCAGAGCAGTGATGTCCTCGAACGAAGTACCGAAAGCAACATAGATGGGGATCCGCTCGCTCATGGCCAGGGACCTGGTTGTGTTCTCGATCCACAAACTGTTGAGAACAATGTTGGGGATCTGGACGGTACGACCGTTGGTCACCCGCTTGAAAACGGTGAACAGGAGAGAGATGTGCTCGACGGTGAGCTGGTCAACGCCACTGCTGAGATCGACTCTGTCGCCAACATCGAAAGGATGCTTCACGAACAGGAAAATGCAAGAACCGAGGACCTCCTGGCAAGTAACCGAGAAGACGAAAGAAAGAGAAAGGAGAGCCGTTCCAGCAGTTGCGAGGGTGGTGACGAAGCTGGAGTTCAAGAAGGCAATGAAGACGAAGACGCAAATGACGAAGACGACGGTCGCCAGCAGTCCATCAAGGACGTTGATGGCCTGGTCAACATCGTGCATGCTCGTGGCGACAGACTTGCGACTGCGTCCAATCTCGGTAACTTGGAGAATCATCTCGTCAAGGCTGATGTCGCCGTTTCCGTCATTGTCAAGCGCCGCGAAAGCTTCTTCAGCTTCCGTCTCACGGCCAGCACCAAGCACTTCTACGATGTCGTCATGGTAGAGGGCGTTTCTGCCTTCGACAACGAACGACATCCACAGACGCTTGGCAAGGGCCTCTGAAGAACGGGGCTTCTCAAGGGCTGAGACAACAATCGAGTGGGCAGAGTCAGGGTTGAAGACCTGCTTGCCCGTAATTTCCGAGGCAATGTTGCCAAAAGCAGAAGTGATCTTGTCTCCGACGCGTCCAACATCGTGCAGCAACCGCATGGGAGTTGCAGAGCCGGATCGTCGGTGGCCCTTCTTGGCACCGGGGAGGTTGAGCCTCAGGGTATCGTTGATAATGTAATCCTCCTCCTGGAACTCGCGGCAGTAAGCCGGGAAAAGAGCTCTGGAAGCATCGTAGAGCAGGCCAAGCAGGAAGGTCTGGCGCTTGTTCTCCTTGATCTTTGCGTTGAATTGCTTGCGGTGGTAGTTGATGCTGATTAGCTGAATGAGGAATTTCTCGACAAGGAGCACGCAGGCTGAAACGACCGCTGCAGCCAGGATTTGGCGAACGACTTTCTGCCACTCTTTGACCTGGTCAGCAGTAGATGTGCCGGTGGTCGCCTTTTCCTGTCGCGCTTGCGCTTGGATATCGGGATTGTGGACCATCAAAGGAATGAAAGTTGCGAGAGATGTGACGGCCCAGCCGACAAGAGAAATGGGAATCTCAAGCGCACGAAGGACCAGAAAGTATTTGCGGACGCCAGAGCTGATAACACCGGCCAGGATCTGGAAAATCTTGGGAAGGAAGTGGGCTATGATCTTAGAGACCCAGACGGAGAGCCAGACGACCTCGATCCACGTGAAGAACCTGAGAATCATGTTAGTGGAGTGCAGATCGCAGGATCTGAGCGCACCACTCACCAGACGATCCGAACACCGCCAATCTTGGCATCCTGAGCAGCGGTGGCACCGACAATGATGGGCACCGCAATGCACAGGGCAAGCGGCAGAACGTAGATGAAGTAGCGAGTGATGATGCTGAAGTGGAGAATCTTGAAGTAGATCTTGCCCACGCGATTGATGTAGTCTTCCTCGCCATCATAGCCGATTTTGCCAGTGCGCTCGCCCTTGTCGAGCTTCTTGACGCGGCGGCCGTAGTGATGAGTAGCACCTTCCTTCTCGTTGGGCTCTTCGTGGGTGACCATCTTGGTGATGGGGGCAACGCTGCCGCTGCGCATGCCCGTCGACGGCGTGCGGCTCACGACCGTCTCGAGCGGAATGTCAATGGTGGCGTCGTTGGGAGGCATGTCGTTGGGGTTGTCGCGCAGCGGGTGAAAGCCCTGACGGGAGAAACGAAGCGACGGCGACCTGGGCGACTTCGGGGGATTGGTGGACATTTGAATGGCGATGCGCGTGGACAGCGCCGCTGTGGAGAGAGTCAGGCAGTGTGGAGCAGGCGCAAGGACGCAGCTCGATAAAGTCTTCGGCCGTGACGATCGCTAGAGATGGCGGCGCCGGGCGTGTCTTGAACGTCAAGGGGCTGAAGCTGCTCCGCGCGCGCAAAATGACGAAACAGCCTCCGGAAGGAATGTACGCTGAGCGTGCCGGCGTGTGGTTGCAAAACTGGAGACAGTGCGAATGAGAGGAAAGCCGTGAACGAGGGCCGGCCGTCGATCTGGGGTCAAGGTGCAGCAATGAGTGAAGTGAAACGGAAAAGAAAAACAACGGCGCGTCTAGAACCAGCTCGCGGCGTGCTGGGCCTTTTGCAGCAGGAATGAAGGACTCGAAAAGCTTGACCCGTCCTCCGCAGGGACTGTGGTCGAAGGGGTGGGTGAAACGCGCCACCGCCCAGGCACGAGCGAATCCCAGCCGGTGGCATCCCCAGAACGAGAGCCGGCGCCCCACTAGGCTTCGCTTGGCTACGCCGCGGTTCATTTTGGCCACGCCGCGGTTCATTTTGGCCTGGCCGTTGTTCCGCTGCCATTGCCTTCCCTGCGAAGCCACATACGCACTGCGTGAAAAGGGGCTCGCTCAGCTCGTCTCTTCAAACCTTGCGCCATGGCTCCGCGCTCGTGTTGCCGCCCTTCCAGCCGCGCCGACGGAGTGCCGATGGAAATACCAGCCCCGCCTGCATCCACGATTCACTGATCTACAGTGCATCACAGATCCAGTCCGTGATGATCCTCCCCCATGAGGCAATAATCGACGCCGCCAGAGGGCCGGCGCGGTTGCCGCTGGCCAGCAAGAGGTACGTGGGCGTGTGGAGCTCCGAGTGGCACAAACACTTCCTGTCAGCTGGGTTCGCATGACGCCTGCCTCTTCCAGCACGCATGCGCACGCGTCCCCCGATGCGGCTGACCCCGTCGGCTAGTCATATCCATTTCGCCGGCCGGCTTTCCCTCGCAACGGCTTTGCGGACCCTTGATGCAGCATCGTTCACGAAATTGCCCGCCCCGTAGGCCGCCATGGGAAGCGAAATGTTGGGGAGCGGGAGCCAATTGGGCTGGAAAGGCATGTTGAACAGCCCAACCCCCCATTATGCGAACCATCCCGACCCTGTCTTCGCGTCTTTTGCTAGTCACGTAATACCGTTACACGTCAATGACGTTTGGCACACGTCGAAGGCGGTTGGCCCGCGCGGCCATCCGTGCGCCTGCCTCGCTTGATAGCAGATACAGTTATCGAAAGCAAAGCCTTACGAATATGAAGATCGCCTTCTTTAAATTGATGCTTCTTGGTTTGGCAATCGCCCGAAAGCCTTGTGTCAAGAAAGCCGCGTGGCCGAGCTGCAAAAAATTCAAGTGGCTACACCTTCCCACATTGGTCAATTGCTATATCTGGCAAGGCATCGACTGCAACCAAAGCGGAATTAATACCCCGGTCCGAAGTACCAAGCCCGATGAAGCAAGCACTTGAGCCGAAACATGGGACCGTTGCAGTGTAGCGGTGCATCTATTCAAGACCCGGCATGCTCTAAGAAACACCGATCCATGGTCTTGCACTTGAGCGACGTTCAAATCGCCACCATGATCTGGGCCGTTGGGCCTGGGCCTGCTTTTCAACTTTGACTTTCTTCTTCTACCGTTGAGTACGTGCTGCATCAAGCGAGTGGTGTAATCATATCGTGGGAAAGAAAATTTTCCGGCGAATCGCATGGTGAACTATGAAAAACAAAGGTATAGCCTCGGTACTATAGGTACTTCCCGATGAACGCTTGTGAAATCCGGGGTCGTCTATAGTAGTCTCCGTTGGCCTCCGCTGCCATGCAGTAGATCGCGTACTTTTTCTCCATCGTCGATTGGCCTCGGCTAGTCGGTTCAGCCGTCTACCCCGCGCATCCGATTGGTGACTAGAGCCATTGCAACGTCATGGAAAAGATATGTTTATTGCTGGGAATCGAATGTGATGAGACAGAACTAGCCTTGTGCTAGCAATATTTGTGGATACTTGTTTCTACTGTAGGATGCCTGTCGGCTTGACTGAACAATTTAGCGTACGGCATGCGGCATGCATATCCATGGCCACATATGGTGGAGTCCGAGAACTACAGCCTCTCATTTGTATACTCACATGGGGCATAGTAGAAGTTTCACGTTCAAAAATGTCACGCCAGTAGAGAAAGCTTTATAATCAATGAAATCTCTGGATTGAAACTACCACTACTATCTTCAGCTGGTCAACACAATATCTGTGTTGGAAAGAAGCTTTGTTGATTAGCAATGGGAAAAGAAAGGAGATCCCCTGCGCTTCGGCCTGCAATTACTGGAAAATAAAGAAGGCAAAGGCGAGGATGGTTAGCATGCCATGGTTGACCTGAACAACACTAGCACCACCATCAAAGGCGGTTGGGATAGGAGTACCGGGCGTGTTGGATGCCAAAGGCGTTGTCGGAGTCGTCGAAGGCGTGAAAATGCTTGGCATAGAGCTGCTAAGCACAATCGAGCTCATGGGATCGCCGGTGGTGACTGCATCAGCGGTGCTGCTAGGGTCTGAGGATTCAGAACTGCTCGCAGGAGAATCACTGCTGGTGATGACAAGCGAAGAGGTCGTCATAGAGCCGATGACCGTCGTGTTGTAGAAAGCCGTGACAGTCGACGTGCTAGGGGTCTCCTGGATGGTGACGGTGATGGTGCTAGCACCAGCGCAAGTGCCGGTAATCGTGGTGGACACAGTCGTCTTGTCAAGCTCCGAGGAGGGGGCGAGGTAGAAGCTCATGGAAGTCTCAGCAGCAACACCGGCACTCTTGACTGAGCCGAAGATGGAAGTCGACGTCGTGGTTGACGTGCTGGAAATGGTCGTCGTAGGGGCACCGGTGCACTCACGCGCAACGTAAGTGTAGTAAAGAGAGGTACCTGCTGAGCCAGTACCAGTGAGAAGATGTTTGCATGAATACGGAATCGAGACTGCGCTGTTAGTGATCAGCGCCAGAGGATAAGTTGTCTCCGCATTCGTGACAGTGACTGTCATGACGTCGCTCTCAGCGAGCGAAATGCTGGTGAGCTCACGAGCGACGACTGCAGCGGCAGGAGAGCTCCAGGTGCTCCAGCTGCCTCCCGTGTACCCGGCAGTGTCGGTATACTCCGAGAAGTAACCGTCCGTAGTCTGTGGGGCGGCATCGTGCGAATAAGTGGTGGTCCTGGACGCAACAGAACCCGTGTAGTGACCCGACACGATGATGTAATCACTGGAAGTCCTGCTGTTGATGTCGTGAGCGGAGATAGAAGGGGGCACAGTGACCGTTGTGACCGTTGTAGGGCTAGCAGTGACTGTCGTGGTGGAAGTGCCATTTTCTGGATAGTTGATAGTGAGGATTGTTTTGGTGGAAGGTTGCACGTCATCAGTGTGTGAGCTTTCCGTGGAGGAGCTCGAGATCGCCGTGGGAGAACCAGATGAAAGAGTCCTGGAAGGGGTTGTCGGAGACAAGATCACCTCAGACAAAGCGGTCGACGACGTGGTGACACTGGAGGTGAGAGCCGGAGACGCGGTCTGCGAAGCCCCAGAGCTAGGCCACGCGGTCCAGTGACCAGTGATAGCCACAGGGGTGAAGGACTCGAAAGGGTTCCATGTGATAGTCATCCAGCCATTACCCGAAGAGGTCGAGGTGGTCGAAGTCTTAGCGTTGTCACCGAAGTCCAACGTGATGGTGGAGTACGGGTAGCCATCATCACGAGGGATGATGTCTTGGGAGTAGCAGCCGAGGTGACCCATGACATTGGTGCAAATCGGACGGTCAGCAGGGCAGCAGATAGCCTTGGTGTGCTCGCTGACGGGCCACTGGCACTCAGGCGCAGAAACGCTAAGGCAGACAGTGTTGGAGCTGTAATGTAGTCAGTAGCCTCTGAAATATACTTGCATATTTGATCAGGTGAAGTGAAGTGACTGACCTTCCAGCATTGCCAGCATGGACGCCAAAGACGAAGAGCAGAAGGAAGGCCATGCAGGCCAGCGGGCACGAAAGTGAGCGCATGTTGGTCGCAAGTCAAGCTCGGCGTTGAGGTTGTCGATGACGGGAGCTTGAAGCGCGAAGAGCGAATGTGCGAGTGCGAACGCGACAGGAGGAAAATAAGAAGTGATGCACCAGTGAGAGTACTAACGAAGGTCGGGTGTGGAGGAAAGAGGGAAAGGTTGCGGCAGTGCCGAAGGAGAGGGTTTATATGGACAGCCCGAATCCAACAAGCGAACGGAAGGCGGGCAAACGCGCACCGCCGCCCGCGAAGCGTCCACCGTGTCGCGACCCCGTCGCTGTTTCCTAATCAGGCATGCGCGTGTTTGCTTTGAAGCTCACCTATGACATCACCTGTCGCGCGAGCAGCCCGACTACCCAACGTGTTAGAATGTTGGAAACATATCCATTCGACGGCTAACCTTGGGGTCAATTTGAAACCGCTCAGTTCTCCATTATGCTTCGTGGGCTTTGTTGGATCTGAATCGCACGGTCAGGTACGTGCCAAACTGCTCCGGCTACCATATCTGCGGCTGCATCAACCCCTGCGGCCGATGCACTGCAAGCAGCCGAAGCGAAGACCTATTCTGGCACCAACGGGTGTGGGCCACAAAACTTTCCCGAAGGGAAGGGTCTTCTCGACAGTTCATTAGAGTCTTTGCTGCCCAGGCCTGACCCATCTCACTCAGAGTGACACGCTAGATTTTCGAAACATCGACCAACCAGATTCCATGCTCAGAATTCTATTTGCGTTGCGACCGATGTCCTGTCAATTATAGTATGATTACGCCTGTCAGTAAATCATTACTGAAAGAAAGGCTGAATGAAAACCCCAAACCCAGAGACGTGAAACCACATATGCGACCATGCTCAGGATTGGAAAAACTACTTCCAGTATGCGATACACTTCAGTATTCATGAAGCTGCCTTGGCAGGGCCAGCAAGCCAGGCTGACACGGCAAATCTCTTGCACTCAATCCTTGTACATGTCCTCAAGGTACTCAATCATTCTCCGTTGAAGCTTCTGGAGCTCAGCCTCCGTGATCCTGGTCTTAGAACCTGAAGCAGGCCCAGAAACAGTTACGGCCGCCTCATCGCCCTTCGCAATTAGCTCGGGCTTGACGCCGAAGAAAGGCACGCCGAGGCCCTTAAGCTGACCAGACATGGCATTGAACATCTCAGTCTGTGCCTTGTGGACCTTCCGGTCATATGCCTTGAGCTGCTCTCCGGTTGCTTGCTGGGTCATGAGCGCCTGTCGGCCGCCCCACCAAATCAGTTCGTGCTCGTGTTGGTCAGAAATCATCTGCAGGATTGCGTTAGCCAGATATGTTCATAGAAGACTGTTGAAGTAGTGAAGTGTGCCTTTTGGACGATGGGTTTGAGGTTCGGGTTCCGTGCAGATATCTTGCTTATACAGCGAAGACCAGGCGCCCATTCAATGATTGTGGCAGGGTCGATGGGAGCCGGTCCAGAAGCTTGCGGCGTGGGAGTGGGAGTAGATGATGGCGGAGTAGTTGAAACGTTCGGTTGCTGTTGTAGACCAGGCCTTTGGCTTCTGCCGGCGAGTCTTGGGTCTGCAATATGTGTACGCGGAGATATTGGCGCGGTCGCAGCGCTGTATCCAGCTTCAGGGGCTATTCCTTCCGCAGCTGGAGTTTGGGGAGGTGGCGGCGGCGCCAGAGCCGCCAGGTTCCTCAGCACAGTCGCGAGATCCGGCGGCTGAGAGTCGTTTTGCTGCTCCATGTCGTCCTCCGCGCGCTACAGTTTGTAAGAGAGTGGACGCGGTGTGGAAGTGCCGCAGGAAAGAGCGATCGGTTTGTTATACTGGCCAGATCATCACATATCAGGTTCGGCAACAGTATGATGCCTTCACCGCCCACAATAGTTACCCACTTCCTTCCTGAAGGTGGTAATGTAATGTTGTGTGTAGTATTGTGACGTTCGGGGAGCGAACGGCCTCAGGTGCTCGGGCCACATAAAATTTGGCCAATCAGCGCGTTCTGCAGTCTAAGAATCCCTGCAAGAGAAAGTTCGCCGTGCCTCGTATGATGGCGTCGACAGCGACCGCAACTGCGCAGCCCTCCGCACGAAACCGCCCCGCCATCCCCCCAGCATCGTCCGACTCCCCGCGCCTGGAGAAACTGCTGTATACTCATTGAGCTGCGGAAGATCCGTTACGATGTCGCCTCGCTCAGCAATGGACGCCACGCGCTTTACGGCTACCGGGCCGTACGCGCATTCGAAATCCACCAACGTCTCGCTCAACTCGTCGCCCGCGTCGAAGAACGAGACGCCACAGCAGAAGATAGCCAGATTAAGAGCGGCGGCGCAGAAGGCTAAGGGCTCGCAAGTGTCGACATTCGACAAGGTCGTAGCTGGAGGACGAGTGTGGGCAGACAGAGCTCACCGGGCGACGGCGCTGAGCCTGATTGCAATTACTGGTAAGCGCGACGCTTTGCAGTGATCCCTCTGCACCTATCTAATTGATCCGTCTAGGCATTGCTGGCGTAGTCACAGTGTTCGCTCTCGGCGACATGATAGTGTACAACAGGCGGAAGCGCAGGGAATGGTTCCACGAGCAAAACCAGAAGCACGCAATTGCTATGGCCGAAGCGAAGCAAGCAATGGCAGCCGGCACCGCAACCGAGGACCAGATATTGTTGCTCAATAACGAGCGCAACAAGGAGGAGCACGAGAAGAACAAAAAGGGCTTTTTCAAGCGCACCAAAGAAGCCCTTTTCGGTGGCTATTCCATGGAAGAGAAAACGGGCGGCGAACTGGGCTCCATTGCGGCAGAGGCGCGCGACGCTTTCGTGAGCGATGCACAGGACGCGAAGAATCAAGGCCTGGGAGTATTGCATGCCGTGGAAGAAAAGAGAAGGGAGGGTGAGAGAGCGCAAGAACTGCATCCGGGACCGCTAGACCGCATGGCAGAGGATGCGGCAGAGGCGGCAACACAGAAGTCAAAGAGCTGGACAAGCTGGATCACGGGACGGTGAGAAGCGAAGCCTCGCGATGCAAAGCTGTCACTCCATCAAAACTGGCTGCTCGCCTTCGAGCTTCCGCTGTATCATATTATACCTCCCAGATTGAGAAGGGGCATAACATAGAGGTGCATAACGGGTGGGGAGCGTCCGGAGTACTTCTGAATATGAATGGATTGGTCGGGTATATAAAACACTTGACGCCTTTTTGTCCTTGTCGCTCATTGATCCACCTGGGTAGATACGGGAATATATGTCCTCCTCTCCTTCACTTTCTGCATTGCGTGTACCGTCAGCAATCGTGCATCTTTCGATCTGCCATCCGACTAAGCTTACCTCCTGCCAGCGATTGACGTAGGGCCGCGCAGCAGCGTAGACCAGCAGGCTGACAGTCGCAATGATGAATATGACGACAACTGCCTGATCTTTGGCTGAGTCTCTCTCTGTGGGAGCGAATTAGCGTACGAGATCCTAGAATCCTGGGCGCACATACGGAAGCACTCAGAGAACACGTCGTCCTCCTTAGCATTGTGGCATATAGGCAAATTATAGTCCAAGCAGAATTTCTTGTTGCAGTCGTTGCATGTCCGGCCAGTCTTCTTGGAGTCTTTCGCGCGCGAGAAGAAGCTTGAGCCAGAGCTCTTGGACGAGTCGGACTTGGAGGAACCGGACTTGGAGCTGTAGGGCGAGGGATCGTCGAGGTGGATGATGGTGCTGTTGGTGAAACAAGTGCACTTGCAGAAGGAGGCCGGGGCTGTACGGAGGAAGGTCAGCGGGCGGACAAGTTGACTGCGGAAGACGAGAGAAGCGGCGTACAGGCTGCAAGCGCGGTGGAAACGAGAGCGATCAGGGCGAGCAGGGCGAGAAGGGCATGTTGTCGTCCGAACATGGTGCAAAGGGCGGAAATGTAGGCTTGCGGGCGCGAAGGGTGGAAGCAACCGTTGGAGATGATGCGCGCAGCGATGGCCTGAGCCCTGTCGGCCGCGTACCCTGCGACGGCTTGGCGCGGTGCAATGTGGGGAACGGCCCAGAAGGCAAGGACCGAGCTCGCGATATTTTGTCTCGCCCGCCGCTCGCACACTTCTTCTGCGCGCCATTCCCGCCGCAGCGTAGCCAAACAAAGCGAACGCTGAACAACGCCTTCTGAGCTAAGACACCTGGGCTATGCTCCAATAGCCTGTGCTCTGCTAGTTGGTGGTGGCTCATCGCATCACGAGAAACCTCAGCAATGTCCGTTACACAAGCGCTTACAAGAGACTCTTCCGCCTCACGCAAAGCGCCCGCAAGCAACAACTCCAGCGCTGCTCCAGAGCGGATTCGTCTGCATATCACGCCTTTCACGCCAGAGCTGCTGAAGGCCTTCATCCCACCTTCCGTCCTGCCGCAAGCCTCGCAAATTTCCTACCACGCCGTGCAGACCTTTCCCGAGAAGGGCTTCGGCTACGTCGAATTACCCACCATGGAAGCGCAAAAGCTCAAGAAGAAGCTCAATGGCTCGATCCTAAAGGGGCAAAAGGTGCGAATCGAGGAAGCGCGCCCGGAGAAACGCAAAAAGATATTGGAGGAAATACAATCGGCGGCTGAGGCGGGCATGGAAGAGGAAGATCGCAAGGCCGGTAAGAAGGTCAAGAAGATCAAGCGAAAGGACGGTGTAATTCCAGGCCATGAGCTGCCTGACGAGAGACACGTCAAGCGCGGCTGGACAGAGCCTGAGACAAAGAAGGACTACAAGCGCAAGGAAAAGGACAAGAAAGAGAAGAAGCACAAGTCGCAACCTTCGAAATACACCGCAGATAAGGAGCTGTTGTTCAAAACGAAGCTGCCGCCGAATGCAGTTCCGACTGCGAAGTCCGACAAGGCATTGGAGAAGCCCAAGAAATCGAAGAAATCCTCGCGCGATGTTGTCGTCCACGAATTCGCCAAAACAACAAAACACGCCAGCTTCTTGAAAAGTAGTCAGGTCTCGAAGGACGTCAAGATAGCTGCCGAATTTGTCGAAGGTAAGGGATGGGTCGACGAAGATGGCAATGTTGTGGAGCAGGAGTCTGAGTCGCAGCGAAGACGAAGGGAAGTCAAGGCGGAGGCGAAGCGGAAGCGTGCTGAGGAAAAAGCGGCCGCCGCTGCTGCTGCCGCCGCCGCTGTTGCGGAAAAGGAAGTGAAGAAGTCCAAGAGGAAGTCTGCCCTTGAGCGGGCAGAGGCTCTTGAGACGAAGCGGAAGACGGCGAAGGCGTCAGAGTCAACCGACGAATCGTCGGACATGGAGGAGGATGTCTCGGACGATCGTTCCTCGGTTGTCTCTACGAGTTCGTCCGACGTCAGCAGTAGCAGCGAAGAGGGATCTGAAGAATCATTCGCGTCCGAGGCTGAATCAGAAGTCGCACAAGACGAAGCCGAAGAATCTTCTTCGGAATCTGAGCCACAAGTAGCACACACCAAGGCAGCTGATCAGGTCAACATTCCTCGTGGAAGTCCAGGCGGAGACGTGGAAATGACCGATTCCACAGGAAAATCCGGAGACGCCGACGAGAAGGAGGCGAAAGAAGTCCATCCTCTGGAAGCTCTGTTCAAACGCCCCAAAGTTCCGGAAGGAGGCACACCGACCAAGCTCACGCCCATTAATACTTCATTTAGCTTCTTTGGCGGTGGCGACGACGATGAAGAGGCGGTGGAAGAAGCAAATCCACCGCTCACGCCATACACGCGGCAAGACTTGCAAATTCGTGGCATGCGTAGCGCCGCACCTACGCCTGACACAGCGGCTATTGGCAAGAGATTCTGGCTGACCGCCGGCGATGACGAGGAGGAAGAGGAGGAGGACGAGGAGGTGGAGGACAGCATGATGCAGGTTGATGCCAATTCGGTGCCTATCGGGAGCAGGGGACCCGAGATTACCAGTGCACCGGCACAAGGCACAGAGGAGGCGGAGCAGAGCGAATTCGCGAAACATTTCTGGGAACACCGCGGCGACTACAACAGAGCATGGAAAAAGCGCAGGAGAGAGGCAATGAAGGTACAGCGCCAGCGCGAGAACCGGCGATTGGGAAGGAAGGTCGTCTAGACATCTCAGATAAAGAGGTGGAAGCATCGGGAGTGGACGCCGCTGCTGTGGAAGGTGAGCGCATCCCAGCGTGTGCTAAGCCCTTCCCGCCCGGTAATGCAGGGTTCAAGGATGCACACGGGGAGCCGCATGGCCGGTTTGCCGGGGAGCCAGGCAGTCCCTACAGGCATGAGCCCCATTTCGCAATGTCAATTGTTTGTGCCACCTAAATTCTTTTCGCTCAGCTGCATATGTGCCCGTGTCTCAGTTTGACACGACTCGCAATCCTTCCAGCTGATACCGTGGCGCCTAAGCATTATGGAGAGTTTTATTTGTTTTGTCACTTGCATTCAATGACAGCAGGCCGGGAAGCCCGGGGCAAGTGGACCTTGTTCTGCAGGTACAGCATGCGGGGAGAGAGGGGGGAAGGCAGGGATGCGGACAGTGGCGTGTGTGGATGCACCTCTGGGATTAAACTCCACGACGCTCGCACACCGTGGGCCAGATAGATCACTCCACCCATGGCCTCCATCGACGACGATGACATACATCAGCAAGATCGAGATTTGCTTTTGAGATAGATTGCTTTTCGGTCACGGCGCTATAATGGTGAGTTGCGAACCTCATCACGCTCGTGTCGTCCTCACCTTGTTGGCCTCCGTCTAGCCTGATTTCACCGTCCACCGGCACTGCCTCACCACGGGTCCTCGGCTGCTATCCTCGTAGGACATCACTCACCGGCCGGTTCACCTTTGCATTCTTTCTATGTTCTTCCAACTTCAACTGTTGTTTTACCACACACTCGTTCACTGCCCTGGCTGAGCGTTTTGTCACTCTTGCTTACGCTACCCGGCAAACGCTCAAACCGCAGGTTCTCTACATTGGCTTCGACTGTATCGGGTCCACTCCACTACACCATCACCCATTGGCGCCATGTCACACGGCCGCCGCTCCTCCGCCTGTACGGCCTCCACCAACACCGTACCCCCGAAGATACTTGCGCTCAGGCGAAACCTGGATTCTCAAACATATTCTGCCTTCATCGAGGAAGCCGAGATCCTCGACTCATTCGCGACGATGGAGCCTCCTATCCGCTGTTCCTTCAGGGCGCCCTTCAAGCGCTTCTACTGCGCCATTGTCCTGGGGCAGCTCTGCCTCTTCTCTACCGTCGTGGCGCTTGTCCTGACCATCGCCAACTACAATCGAGCCGACGAGAGCGATCGTGCGAGCTACATCATATGGCTCGTTTTATCCGCCTCGGCCACTTTCTCCTTCATGCTCTTGACCTTCGTCTTCTGGCACCGGCGCCGCAAGCTTCACGTCATGCAGCACCGGCTCCGGGCAATGCAGCTCGACGCCCAGGCACATGGCTCGCAGAAGCGCCTCGAAACCGCATCGGCAGGAATGCCGCAGCTGCGCGCAGAGACGGACCATCGGCACAGCGTGTTGCCACAGCGCCACTTCGAAGTCGCTGAAGATTCGGTGCCTGCAGGTATTGAACCAACGCGCAGGACGAGCGTCGTCGCCGCCAACACGGCCGGCCGTCGCCGCCAGATGAGCAGCGCCGCCGGGGAAGGCTGCGAGCTTTCTCTATTCCAGACGCATCTCAGCAGCGGAAGCACCAAGAACGATGTCGCCGACATCACCAATTCCTCTGCCGCCGGCCAGAGCTCGCCGCCCATCTACATGAGCCCGCTCCAGCGGCCCCTCCGTCGCGAGTCGACAACCACCCGCCTTTGGCAAGACGACCCGACGATGATGGACCTCTTCAACGGCCTGGCCGGCGCGAACAGCAGCAACAAGAACCGGTCTTCCCCGTCCGCCATCCGCTCTCGCCCCTCCATCACGTCCAATTCGACCATCTCTCCCACGTCGTCCCCGAGAAAGAGAGCAGCTACCATCCGTTCTCGCTGTGATCCGCCAACACTTCAAGCCGCTTCTGTCTCCAACGCTAACCGCAGCTCCACCGCCCTGCCTTCCACACGACAACAGCCTCAACCCGTCGACACCACCTCCTGCCGCACCCGCGCAGCCTCGACAGCGTCATCTTTATCCCCAGACTACGGTGTCTTACTGCCATCCTTTCCACTACCACCCTCGCACGCACGTTTCAGCGACCCATCACTGCCCCTCCAACCTGAAGAAGAGGACATGAGTAGTATGACGGTGATATGGAAGAGGGGGGAGGGTGCAGTGGACAACGGCGGTGGGCGGGATGATGGGGAGGGACAGGACAAGCAAGAGGATGACAGTGGTGCAACGACACATAGCAGTGATACGGAAGGCGGGCCGGGAGCAGTGGCGGTCGATGGTGGCGCAAGAAGTAACAGCGGCGGCGGCGGCGGCTTTCTCGAACCCGGGAGGTATGACACAACAGTCTCGGCTCGGACGAGGGCGGCGGCGGCGGCGGCGGATGATGGCAGGAGAGACTCACACGTCGACGACATCGATCGGGAGGGCGATGGCGAAGAGGGAGAACGGGAAGCGCACGGCGGTGGCGTCGACGACGGCAGCAAAACATACGCCCACCGCCTCACGCTTCTCCAGACACAGCAGCAGTCGGCTCCGCTCCTCCCGCCGAATGACCGTCCCTCGACGTGGTGTCCCTCTACGTGGTGCACATCGCCGCCGCCGCAGCAGCAGCACCGGCATCAACGCCGATCTCACACCATCCCCGCAGACCATTCCCGTTCCTCTTCCCCTTCCTTCTCCTTCCCGTCCCACACGGAGATGCACTACCAGCCCGGCAGCATCAGAAGCAGCACCGAGGAGCTGCTCGCCCCTCATCACCCGCTGCAGTCTAGAAGCTATTCGAACAGCAGTGGCGGTGGGGACAATGGCGATGGGGACAGGAAACCCAAGAACACGAGTTCGGAAGCGGGTGGAGCATTGACAGCGCCGAGAATGCGTGGAAGAAGTGCGAGCGGATCGCGGTTTATAGAGGAGATGGGGTAGATTTGTCGGATGGGGAGGTGTCGATGAGCAAGCAAAAGAGAGAGAGAGAGAGAGATCGGAATAACGAAGACGGGACATTCTCTATTGACATAACGAAGTATGCTAGATGACGGTCAAATGCGGCGGCTATTTTGCTTTTTCTTATTTTTTTTCCTTGGGCGTACTGGATGGTAATGAGAATATATAATGAGAGACGAGATGGTGAGATCAAGCAATGTGAAGAACTAACGAGGGCCGGGGAGGTGTTATTAGCCAAGATAGAATTTGACACCCTCGCAAAAGGCTGGATGTAATAATTGAAAATTGTACAAACATTTAGGATCCAATTGTTCATGTAGTTAGTATGGAACGTCTCTGATGAGACTGGATGGGGAAAGCCAAATTCTTTTATGAATCAGAATGGGAAGACTATCATGTTTCAAAGTTCTTGTGAAGTAAGTTCTTGTAAAGTTCTTGCGAAGGTCGTTCTAGAAGGAATCTAGTTCTGTCAATTACCGTGGTTCTAAAAAGAGCATGAATCGGTTCTGATATATTGAGCCGTGGGTATGTGAATAGGCGGGGCTGAAGCTAGGTCAACCGGGGGGAGACAAATGACGCTCTGAGCCACAGTTTCTATGTAGACTGCACGTTCTAGAATCACGTTCAGGGACTCGCCAAGAAATACTGACGGAAGTCTATCAAGGAGTTAGTGCCGACAAGGCTAGCACACATGCCATGATTTCCATGACCTCGGATTCATGTCAAAGTGCGTTTCTTTGTATTACTACTTGTACAAGAGCGCATACCTTTGTCTGCTTAGCTCGCTCGCTCGCTCGCTTGCTTGCTCGGTAGTCTACTTGTTTAGTCGTAACAAAGACGCATGCTTCTTCTTGGTCCGGACCATGTTCTATGAGAAAGGAAAGGAGAATATTTTTAGTAAGAACATGTCCATGAATCGAAGAAACTGGCCAATTCCCACGCATGGAAGGCATATCATATCTCCAGAACCGCGTACCAACTCACGACCAGGACACGGAGAACGCACATGGTTCCACCCAGTCCTTGCAGTAGACACTATAATGACGCCAAAAACTCCTTCATGCGGGTATTAAAAACAGTACTTTATGTGATAATTGTGCGTACGGTTTTCGAAGAACCGAATTTGACGGGTTCCGCGGGTTGCGGGACAAAGTCAGGGTCGAATCGCTTCGCCTCGTCTGCGGGGGTTCAATTTTAAAGGAAGTATGTGCCACGTCTATGCATTGTCTGCCTGGATCGTCGTCTGCAAGGCCCGAATCTGTTAGCCACTTGCAATGCTGCAGCATGCGCCCTCGGATGAAGCCAAGACTCACCGTCAACCAGTCCATGCCCTCATCCACACCCCGGCCATCAATAGCCGAGCAAGCCACTATACTCCAATTGCGATCCCTCAGCTCGGCGAGCTTGAGGGCCTCGGAGATCTCACCGGCACCCTTGGCGCCAGGCTGGTCCTGCTTGTTGGCAAAGACAAGGAGGGCGGCGTCGCGCAGTTCCTCCTCGCTGAGCATGGCAGCCAGCTCCTCGGCAGCGGTGCCTAACCGGTCGATATCGGTCGAGTCGATGACGAAGATGACAGCGGCAGTGTTGCTGTAGTAGCACCGCCAGTACTGCAGGCGCCGAGGCAGAGATGATGTCAGCGTGCGCAGCTCAGCGGTGCGGGACAGGGTTTGGAAGACGGGGTTTCGGGGGAGAAGGGGTGCGACTGCGCGTACCGGGCGGATCGACGTCTGGCCTCCTAGGTCCTGTAGAAAAGTAGATCGTTAGCGGGACGTGGTGTGGAGCTGAGGATGCGGGGGCGAAGACGTACCCAGACATTGAGGTTTAGGTTCTTATACGTGACGGACTCGACGTTGAAGCCGATGGTCGGAATCGTCGTGACTACTTCGCCAATCTGCACTCAAGACGCCGTGTGAGCGAGCTTTGCGGACATCTCCTTTTCACTTCTTGATAGGCTCCGCACCTTCAACCGGTAGAGAAGAGTAGTCTTGCCAGCATTGTCCTGTGCGCTCTGCGTTAGCTGCGCTGAAGCCTGCAGCCTATGGCGGCGGGCGTACCAGGCCGAGAATTAGGATGCGGATCTCCTTCTTCGCCCAGACGAGCGACGTCAACCGTGATACCCAGCCACCCATGATGTTGTGGAATGCGAGCTGTGAACGGGAAAAAGTTTCGAGGGAGGGATGTAGCTATGGCGTCAGGGTCGCAGCGGCCGGGGAGGGCGGGCGATTGCTAAGCGGGAGACGTCGACGGCAGGGGATTTTGCGAGGGCGCTGCGGCGGGGTCTCGAGACGTGTTGGGTGGTGCGGGCAGCGGTCGTTTCGGGAGCGCGCTTTAGGAGGCAAGCTTGTTAAATGAGGATGGTGGAGGACTCTGGGCGAATGGTTGCTTTGCTGGCTTTTGCCTTATGTTGCTGCAAGTCGGAGAGGCCGCGGTCCGAGCTCGAGCCCTAGCGGACATGGGGCGCACGGCGAGTCCACCGAAAGCCCAGACTACAAGGCCCGCCGCTGCGCTTCCCGGATGCGTTTGTCCACCGAGCAATCAAATCTAGCCTGCCCTGCGCCTCCCGCCCTGAATAAAGCCGAACAAAATAAGCATTCGCGCCCACCTTCTCAGCCCAGCTCGCGCTATGCATTTACGTACAGACCTCTATCCAACCCGTTGCTTATCACTTTCCCTACGCGGCAAGCCGTCTCCTATTCCGTATTCATCTCTTCTACCAGCGTCGGCGTCTCGTCGCGACTGCGCTTCCTGCTCATGTTGCTGCCACCAACGGTGCTGTATTTGTCGTGCCGTTCGTTCTCCGCCGCCGACGGGTCTAATGACTGCTCGAATCGCCTTGCGACCTCTAGTAGCTCGGCATCCATGCGGCTGCCGCCCATGAATTGCACCCCGAAGGGTAGCCGACCTTCGTTGCCCTCGGTCCCAAGCAATTCGTCAAGTGGATATAGGCCCGCGGGTACAGATACAGCACAGAGATCGAGCACGTTCGCGGCGTGTGTGTACTCGCCGAGCGCACTGTTCTTCTTAACAGGGTCTGCTTGCACCTCCTCGATCGTCCAATGCGCTGGAGCGGTCGGGGTGACGATGACGTCGACGCCGTTGGCCCCGGCACTAAGTGTCTCCTCTGCCTGCCGCGTATACAGAGCTTTGGCCTGGAGGTCTCGATAAGCTTGGACGGCCGTGCTTTGCCGCGCCACAGCCCCGTCAAAAACCTCCACTACGACCGGGTGGAGATAGTTTCTGTTCTTCTCGAGCCAATCATCTGGATGGTTTGCAAGCCGCTCCATGACCAACGTTCCGTCATACAGCAGCTTCCCAGCCTTTTCAAACGGCGTCCAGTCTATCGGTTTCAAAACTCCGCCGATGCTGACAAGTTTCCTGATGACGTGGTTGAAGATTTTGCGGTACAGCGGGTGGCACGCGTCCAGGGCTTCAGGTGGTGGGATACCAAAGCGAAATGTCTGTCGCTGGGGACCGACTGCATTGATGTGCCGTTCAAGCGCATTGGGCGGCTTGGAATACCGGTCCGCGCCATCATACCCTTCGATCACCTGCCACACCATGCGAGCTTCGCCTATGTTGCGAGCTAGGACCGCTATGCAATCCAGAGAGGCGCATGCAGGAGTGATGCCGCGCATGGACACAAGACCTCGGGTAGGCTTGAACCCAACCACATCGTTGAACGCTGCCGGGATGCGTCCGGATCCTGCCGTGTCTGTCCCAATGGAGAACGATACAAGCCCTGCGCCTACGCTGACGGCGCTGCCGCTGCTGGATCCTCCGGCAATATAGCCTCTATGCATCGTAGAATGCGGGGTTCCTTCCGGACTGCGGCAACCAGTCATGCCCGTACCTAGTTGGTCCATGTTCGTCTTCCCTATGAAGATACCACCATTGGCTATAATCTTCTCGTACACTGGTGCAGATTCTGACGCCATATGTGTAAGCGGCGGGCATGCAGTGGTGGTCTGGTAGCCTGCAATGTCGATCGAGTCTTTGACACTGAAAGGAACACCGAAAAGAGGCGGTCTTTCCCGGGGATTTGGCCATTTCTCTTGCACTGCTCTCGCCGCATCAAGAACAGCCTCCCGGCTCTCCAGGTGAATCCATACGGCAGGGTCGTTTCCCTTGTAAACCTCAATCTTGCGGTAAAGAGAATCCATGATTGTTTCAGGAGACACGCCAGACCTGTAGGCAGCCTGTAACCGGCGAATACGCATGTCTCCGTTCTGCCGATACCGCTCATCCTGTGAAATTCGCGCTTCTGCCAGAGGGGCCAAGGCCTTGACGACACGTTCAAGCTTGGAAACAAAGCCAAACAGACCTCCATCAACATGGATCACGTCCAAGCTTCCCCGTCGGAACTTGTCCTCATTGTATCCAGCAGTACATTCTGAAATGACACCTGTACTTCGTTAGCATGATGGCCGTCCATCCAACATGGAGATGAGCTCTCACAGCACTCGAGGCCTCTATCACTAGCCTCACGGATAGTAGAGGACAAGCAGCATTCAGTACTTACACCCGCTACAAGGACGTGGGTGATAGCGCGTGCTTTGAGCTTGTGAAGCAGCTCGGTGTTCCAGAAGGCGCCTTTGCCAGGCTTATCTATCACGACCTCGCCAGGAAGAGGACGAAGTTCGTCAATGATGTCATGGCCGTATTCGCCGCGCACGAGATACCTGCCCATTGCGCCCCTTTCCCCCACCGTGAGCCCAGCGTTGCCATGGGCGGGTGCTTGGCGGGACAGAGTAATCGACGGGCAGTCAGACAGGTCCGGCTCGAAGCCCACTCGCGTGTGGAAGATGGGCAGGCGCGCTTCGCGGCAGGAATCCAGCAACCGCATGACAGGGCGGACGCAATTCTGGACTGCGGATAGGTTTGCGCCCACGCTGTGAGAAAAGCCGCCTTCGACAAGAAAGTCGCGCTGCATGTCAATGACGAGCAGGGCCGTGTGGCGAAAAGGAAAACTGAAGGGGAATGGCTTGGCATCGACGACCAGCTGCGATAGCCCGGAGCTAGTGGACGCCATGGTGGTGGTGGTTTGCGGAAGGAGGGGGCGGAGGTTTGCCGTGGACGGGATGCGAAGAAAAGCGAAAGTTTATGGAGAAGGATTCAGGTTAAAAAAGAGTGTTATTAGGGGCCGTGAGGCGTTGAAACGGGTCGTGGGTTTTTCATTTCTCATAGGCCCCAATCAAGCCCTGTCGGCGGCCCACTGCCGGAATTGCTTTCCAAGGTATTTGCGGCGCAAGGATGAGGAGAGCCGAGCGCCGCCCATCTCGACTTGCGAGAAGGCGTGACGGCCGTGGGCACGAGCCGTGATGCGAATGGAGAGTTGGTTGCGGAGTTGTTCCGTCGTGACTCCGCGCTGCTGGGTCCATGGCCTGAAGACCGCCGCACTGCCAGGCACGGGCCATCACTCGCTTCTAGGCCTAGCTACCTCGAGCTTGCATCTCATCCCCAGCCCGCCGACGCCTCAACACCACCGCATCCGCGCGCGAGTATCTCCCTACCAGAGCTGTCACGGTCGCGAACCCACCTACCCACCATGGTCGGCAAGAAATCCGGCCGCTCCCTCATGAGGGACGAAGGTACGCCTGTCAACGCCCGAGCTGCCCTCTACTGCTCCGCTCGCCGCGAGCACCATTGCTTCTGTGTGCTGACTTCTGCCATGTGGCCTTCAGGCCTGGAGAGGACGGATAACAATCTGGACCTCACCACCTGGCCCCAGGTCAGCATGATCAATCAGAAAAACTACTACACGTCCGTATTCCCCCGTTCCCTTTCCAACTGTTCCCCGCTCTCCTACACATAATATCGTTGTTTTCTCGTACAATCTTGCTGGTTTTGGCGTGCATCCCGATGCGGACTTGGGCAACATGGGACCGGACCGAGAGGACACCAGTCTACGGATTCGCAAAGCAGGCGCGACCGCCGCGTAAGCTCAACAGGTCCATCGGCGAAGGCTTTGAGACTCCCCGCACCAGAATCCAGCAGTATCCGGTGGCCGCGCACTTTCCTTGGACCTCCTCCGCATTACGCACTTTTGGCCCTATCTCTCCGCACCAAGGAGCCATGTCTGGATCTGGGACCTCAGGCACGAACAAGCAAAAACATATTGGAGAACACCGCGCTTTGGTACACTATCTCGGAAGGGGCGCTATCAAAGAATAAGCATGATTGTGCCCTTTTTAGGGCGGGGATCAAACAAGCCGAGGGAATCTTGCAAGGGACAGGGCCGGGTAGCCTAATGCAAGCCGCCCCAGCCGAGACACTCTTGCATCTACTGTCATCACATACGAGGAAATACCTTTATAGTGGTAGTGGCCAGCTTTGCCAACGTTACCTCTGCGCCCAGCAGCAATTTTTCTTCCCCAGTAGTGTCTCCGCCATTGATCAATCCAACGGAAACACGGACTCGCAACAGCAATCAATGTCACGAACCGAATACGCCCCAATCTTTCAGGCAATCCATCCTACAGAGTACACTACTACATCCCCAAGAGCAATACCATGAGATACCCGGATGTATACGCCCACGAATGTTCTCAACTCAATAATTCCTCCGGAACTATACATTCGTCCTTTCGATTGAAATAACCCAAAGATTAACATGGACAACACTGCATAAGAGAAGGGGATCCGTTGCTCTGCTGCCAAATCATTCAATCCACAAACTGCCTGCCCTTCAGACTTAATCTTCGCCTCTCACTATGTTAGTGTTACTAACTTATTATCACAGTGAATACTTGAAGCGGGATGACCAATTCCTCGCCTACCGGACCCAGCAAGAGGAGGCCACCAGCCGTATGGTCCAACAAGCACGCGACAAAGACAGGGCTTTAGCACAAGGCGTCGAAGTCAACGCAGAAGAAGAAGAGAACGGGGCCACAACAGCGAGCCAA
Organism: Lasiodiplodia sp. KE8368; assembly: GCA_023087525.1. Taxonomy (NCBI): domain Eukaryota; kingdom Fungi; phylum Ascomycota; class Dothideomycetes; order Botryosphaeriales; family Botryosphaeriaceae; genus Lasiodiplodia; species Lasiodiplodia sp. KE8368. Next base: position 308,393 of record JAJMYN010000008.1, on the reverse strand, counting down.
GAAGCATTTGGGTCAAAAATCGTCGTAATCCATCCCGGAAGCCAGAACCTGAGAATAGGCCTTGCAAGCGATGCTTTACCGAAAACGGTTCCCATGGTCCTGGCTCGAAAGTGGCCCGAGAACGAAGCCGAAGAAGATGGTGGAGAACCCCTACCAAAACGCCTCAAAGTCGACGACGAGATTCCAGAGGATCCAGACAAGTGGTTCGGCGAAGAGTTTTCTTCGCAATACAACTCAATGTCTAACGACCTCAAGCAACGCATGCGAGCCAATAAGAGAAGGGTACTACCAAACTCCAAGGAGCTTGTTGTCAACTACAACAGGAGGACTCCACCGGAGGTCATCAGTGAACACAACGATCCACATCGGGTTGAGTGGACGGAAATAGGCTCTGACGCACCCGACTACATCCTGGGTCGAGCTGCTCTGCGCATCCCGGAAAACTCGGAGCCTCGTTACAAGCTCTTCTGGCCAATTCGTCACGGTTGGTTCAATGAGCAGGACTACAAGACGAAGAACACACTCTACTCGGACATCTCATTGATCATCGAGCACGCGATTATCTCTGAGCTTGGGCTGAAACATAAGAAAGATTGGCCCCAGTACGGGTGTGTCTGTATCATTCCGGATCTCTTTGAACGCAATTACGTCACTCAGATGCTTGACATCCTTCTGCGAGGCCTTGGCTTTGGACGAGTGTGCTTTCAGCAAGAGAGTCTTTCCGCAACATTTGGTGCTGGCTACTCGAGCTCCTGCATTGTCGATGTAGGGGCGCAGAAGACGTCAATCTGCTGCGTGGAGGAAGGTATGTGCATTGAGGACTCTCGCGTCAACGTCAAGTATGGCGGTACGGATGTGACCGAGACCTTCATGCGTATGATGCTGCATGACTACTTCCCGTATTCGGACATCAACTTGAAGCGGCGGTACGACTGGCTGCTCGCCGAGGAATTGAAGCAGAAATTCTGCACCATGAATGAAGCGGATATCTCGGTACAGCTCTACGACTTTCATTTGCGAGCTTTCGGAGAGGACACGAGGAAATACTTCTTCAAGTGCTACGATGAGACTATGCTATCACCTATGGTATGCTTACCGTCACTGGCCTAGGCGAATGCCGAATGCTGACTTGGTAGGGATACTTCCACCCGACGATTTTTGATCACTCGGACAAGCTCAAGGCCCGCCGGAAACTTATCGATCGCTCATACGACCTTTACGACGGGTCACCCAACGATCCGCAATCTGCAGCACAAAACAGCATCACAGACAACAGCGTCACACCACCACAAGTTGCTGTGGCCACCAATGCCGTCCCAGAACCCAAACCTTTGCCGACAATGATTACACAAACCCCAAGCAAGTCCAATCCGATTGGTTTGGCAGGGCGGCTGAACGAGCAAGAAGGAACACCGCGTTCATCGGTGGCTGGCTCCCCAGGACCCGACGGAATCAACACCCCACAGGCTCCTCAGGACACGCCTGCTCCTGGCACAGCTCCGGGTGAGGGAGGTAGCTTTGGCGCGACTAGCAGCATCTTCTTTGATCCAACGCTGGAGAAGATCAAGCAGGCCGAAGAACGCGACAAGATTCTTCCCGTCACAGGACTTGACACGGCGATCATGACGTCAATCCAGCATGGAGCACGCGGAGACGATCGCAAGGCCCGTGACTTCTACGGTGGCATTATGGTCATTGGTGGCGGCAGCAAGGTTGCTGGCTTCATGCCCTTCCTTGAGGACCGACTCCGATCACTGCTGCCGGGCCTTGGGAAGGATATTCTTATCGGCGCACCGCCGAGAGATCTAGACCCTCAAGTATTGGTCTGGAAGGGCGGCAGCGTGTTCGGTAAGCTGAGCAGCAGCGGAAACGACAGTTGGATCTCGCAGAAGGAGTATGACATGCTCGGCAGCCGTCTGTTGATGCAGAAGTGCATGTTCTTATGGTAGATGAAGTCATGGAAACGGGCGCTGGCAAGGGCATTGAAAAATGGGGAAGTTAATATCACAGGGATTCATTATTAGAATTGACCGCGAATGAACAATGCATCGTTTTTATTGTTGCTGCCGTGGTGCCACAAATGATGCGTTACTCACTCACCGCCCGCGGAAGCAGTGCGCACGGACTCCCGTCGCAGCGCAACGACGCGCTTCACCTCGCCGACTTCTTTACAAGCAGCACCTCCATTCCCCTTCAACCCCGCAAATCCAACCCTCACATCCTGCACCATGTCGAGCGGCGGGCGCGTCTACCACCAGGACTACATTGCGAGGATACGATACTCGAATGCGCTCCCTCCTCCACCCAATCCACCGAAGCTCCTTGAGATCCCCAATACTGGCCTAGCTAGTGGCCAGTACACCTCCGCCGGATTCGCGTCGCGCCTGGCCAGAGAACAACCACTTAATGTCGAAGCTGATGCGGAGCTCGGAATGGCCATAGACCTCGTCGGTCTGCCCGGCGTCTTTGAGGGCGATGACTCGGGTTAGTCGCATCCGTCCAACGCGCACCTACCCATTCTCGAAAACACTTTGCTAACCAGCAGCGCAGTTCTTCTGGCGTCCGACGAGCCCGTAGCACTCCATCCTCATGACAGAGCCCTCCTCAGACCGCTCTCAACCCTGGGCAAGCCTTCGTCTCTGGCCGGCGGTGTCAGCTTCCTGCGGCGAACCGAGTACATGACGGCGGCGGGCGGCGGTGGACACAGCGGACTGCGAGATCCGGGCAAGCGCTTGGCGCCGAAGCGGAAGAAGCAGACCGATGCAGAAAAGAACGAGCCGATCAACATCCTCCGGTCGATCTTGAAAGGCTTTGACATTGCGTACCCGCAGGACGCATACAAGGGACCGGACACGGTGCAGAATCTGCGGGGTGAGGAGATTACGATGGAGGAGCGTCGCGCGTGGGATGCGCCGAAACACCCGCTCAACCCAAGCCTCAAGCTCGTCGACTCGTACCCAATCCTACCGGACCTGGACGCCGTGACGGAGACGGGTGGCTACATCGTGGCCAAGTTTCAGACGAACCCCATCGCGAACCAGGGCCCAACGTACGACGAGCGTGTTGATGCGGGCTTGCTGCGGGTGCTAGAGCCGACGGCAGAGCAGGAGGAGGCGTACCGGGTGAAGGTGGCGGAGCACGAGGCAGAGGGCGACCGGGCGAAGGGCCCGCCGCCGCAGCCGGACTACGACTACGAGTTCTTCCTGCCGGCATCGCATGAGGCTGTGCGTGGCCTGAAGCGCAAATTCAGCACGACGGACCCGGAGCGCGATGACGACGCATTGTACGACGCCGAGAAGACAGAGGCCACGGGCCGCCGCTGCTTCCGCTTCGACCGCGTCCGCTGCTATGAGACGTACCAGCAGGCGGGCAACCCCCATGATCCCTACGATGATACGGTTGCAGTGGCACTGCATGACCCCGAGACGGACGTCGGCGCCGCGCCTGGCCAGGAGAGCAGGCTGGAGAAGGCCGCTTATTACTATCCCATTGTGCAGCGCACATTCATCCGCCCGAAGAGGAAGGCGCAGAGGGGTGTTGCGGGCGTCCACCAGCAGGATGAGGAGCAGGAGAACAGGGTGGATGTGTTGGAGATTGAGGTGCGCGACCCGGATGAGAGAGAGTTGGCGGATAGGCAGGGCTTCAGGGAGAAGTTGGAGGGCGAGGGCGAGGCGGAGGCATAGATGGTGGAGATGCAAGGTTAGTTTGACGGCAGGCTTATTGGCGAAGGTTCAAAAAAGACAGTGGGTGATGCATGGTGGAGCGTTATCGGCGCATATACCAGAGCTGGTCTGGATGATACTGATTTGAAGAAGGTTTAATCGGTACTCCTCTTACACTTGAGTTGTCTTATCCTTTGGCAACAACTCGAGTAGCGATATGTAAGGCGCTTATGCTAGAGGAAGGTACCGTTGACGTTAAAACAGCAACTTTTCCCAGGCCCAGCTATTCCACAGAACTTGGCTTCAAGCAGTTTATTCTATTCGAGGTTGCACTCAATCATTGCTTGATATATTTGCTTGCTCTGCTGCAAGTTAGCTATACATCCAAGACGATGCTCCTTAAGACCTTGCTCTGAAGTGGTGTCTAGACTGTAGCACATGCCGTATCTAGAAGTCAGGTTTGTTTGCCACGCCGTTGTCGATGAATGCCTAGGCAGGATAGTTTATTCTTCGCTATCACGCCGTAGAAATGCATCATTCACCACATTCGTCCCACGCTAAAATTGATTAGCAGGGCGTTGTGTTGGCAAAGCTTGGCGGATGGTCCCAGTTAACCATGTCTCCTAGTTGAACACCAAACGTATGAGTGAAATGGATGATACTTTTCATGGGGTAATGACTGCTGCACTGAGTCTGCATTCCGATTTTAGGTGTGGCAATAGCAATTGCAAGACAGCTAATGCGGGGCACCCCGCCCGTTCCGAGTCTATCGCATATCGGCAATCGGTAATTCGACCCACCTGCGTATTCCGTGGGGAGTAACATCCCCGGGCTATTACTAATTGGGCAAGCCATCGTATTCTAACCAACAACAACAGAGGGTCTGCAGCCCGTCGCCCAGGGATATAAAAAGCCCAGTCCCCAATTGCCGTGTCCTGCCGAACTCTCTTAAGACCACTGCTCGTCCCGCGTGTTGCCGGAAGACTCGGAACGCATAGCCCGCTCAACACCAGACCATTCAAGCTCGTGTCAGCAAGCTCATCCCAGGTCCTGATATCTTTTGGAGAAGCAAGCCTCTCCCCTCCATCTCCACCATGGCTCAACCGACGCTCACGGAAAACACATTTACCCACAGCGGGGACAAGAAAACCTTCTACTGGTCGGCGGGGCCCACCGACGGCCCACTCATCATCTTCATCCACGGCTGGCCGGCCAACGGCGAGACGTGGAAGCCGCAGCTGCTGGCGCTGGCGGCGCTCGGCTTCCGCACCGTCGCGCCGGACTGCCGGGGCTACGGGCGGTCCAGCGTGCCCAATGCGAGCAACAGGCGCGACTACGCGCTGGCCGAGCACGTCGCTGACATGCGAGCGCTGCTAGCCCACCTACAACGACGCAAGGCATTGTGGATCGGGCACGACTGGGGCGCGGGCCTGGTGTGGGGCTTCGCGGCGCACCACCCGGAACTGTGCGTGGCCGTGTCGTGCCTGGCCGTGCCGTACCGCGCCGTCGAGAAGGGCATCGAGTCGCTCGTCGCCCTGTCCAACCGCGACATCTACCCGGCCGACCAGTTCCCGCTCGCCCAGTGGGACTACCAAGGCTTCCACGAGGAGGAGCCCGAGCGCAGCGCCCGCCTGCTCGAGAAAGACGTCGCCAACACGGTCAAGCTGCTCTACTCGCCGGGCGACCCGGCCGTGTACGGGAAGCCGGCCTTCACGGCTTTGATGCGCAAGACGGGCGGCTGGTTCGGCGGCTTGGACAGCGCCCCCGAGACGCCGTTTGAGACGTCGCTGCTCGCCCACGACAAGGGCATGTATGAGAGGCTCGTCGCTGAGTTCGAGCGGAATGGTTTCGAGGGCCCCAATGCGTACTACCTCAACCACGACGTGAACCAGGTCTACTCGAAGGAGGTGCCGAACGACGGATATCTGCACTTCCCAGTCTTGTTCATCGAGGCCAAGTGGGACACTATTTGTGACACCGCCTTGTCGCGGCTGGGCGAGCCCATGAGGGAGTACTGCAAGAACCTGACCGAGGTTAGCATCGAGGCCGGCCATTGGGTCGCATTGGAAAAGCCGCAGGAGACGAACGCCGCCATCGTGAGGTGGATTGCAACGAAGCTGCCTCATTACTTTCCGGGATACTGGAAGACTCCTTTCGTCTCCAGTGTCTGATTCGTGGCGATTTTATGAATAATATGGCAAAGGCAGACAATAATTCAAATTGATTGGAGCTCAAATAAGGGAAATGACTGGAACCGAAACTTCTCCTTCAATCTCTACAGACGTTTGAGAACGACAATGATATACTATACCTACTGCTAAGTTGCCGCATCAGCTGACTCTATCAGCGACAAACTACCATGTCCATTATATCTCCTTGGTGTGAAACTCTTTCATGACTTGCTGTGGATCAACTTTGTGGGAGAGTCATCGGATCTGGTAATTGGTTGTGATGAAGTAGTATATCATCTGAAGTCATCGGAGGAATACGAGAATGGTTGGATAGTACTCCAAACAGGTAGTGCAGGTTTGTGGCGGATTAAGTCCGTGGCGGTTTGCCCCTACGCCGATGAGAGACCCACAGCAGTCATACGCAGAATGATTAGTATGGTATCAATCCAAGGTTTCTTACAGCACTGACGACTCACCGCATGTGAAATTATAGGGTAGTTTCGCTCATCTTAGCATCCCGGCAGAATAGACCATTGAGAAGTTCCCGCCTGGCACGACGTGGACGTGTGAGCTGTTCGCCAGGCGCGTGAGCAGCCGAAGCCACCCACGCCCGCGCATATCGCTGCGGAAATGTGTTGGAGAGGTGTTGTAGAAGCGAGGGAGAGGTGTTAGAGAAGGAAAAGGCCGTCTTGATGGAGAAGCTGTGGTGCCTAATGGCAGTGTATATGTGTGAAGGCGGTGGTGAAGGTGATGGCAAGGATGTGGAGGAGAGGTCAGGCGGTCAGCAGTTCTGTGAGTAGTTATCTTGTTCTCTTTCAGATAGGGAAAGGTTGTCTGATGACACTTACAGGAAGACCTGTTCTTGCGGGCCTCATCCCGCTCTTTGAAGACACGCTCGGCTCGTTCGCGGTCAGCTACTAGCTTCTTGCGCTTTTCGTAGGCCTCGGGACCGCCGCTGAGAAGCTTTGCCCAGCCTGCTTCGCTCTCAGGCCATCCTGGAAGCGTTTCCGCCGTACGCCTCGCGATGTAGTCGGCCAGCATGTTTCCCTCGAGATCTTTGTGTCCGGGAATCCACGCAAGCTCCACCTGGACGCCGATGCGGCGAATGCTGTTGGTGAGGTCGATGACCTCAGCCATTTCGGCACGGAAGTGGCCGGACCACCCCCCGTAGTACTTGGCCCCCTTCTTGTAATCGCGGATCCACTCCACGACGCGGAGGTTGTCGCTGTAGATGGCGACGCTGGTGATGTGGGCACCTGCAGGAGAGCTTACGATCTGCAGTGCCCTGCGCAGCGCAAGGAGGACGGCGCTCAGCTCACCGAAGCGAATGGTGACGATGCCATCGTGGAGGAGCGTTTCTTCAACCCATTCCCACTCGTCGTCGTTGAGCTGGTTGCGGTACACCACGGCCGAGGAACAGTTCTCGCCCTCGGGGCCGCCGCCCTCCTGCGTGCTGTTCTCGTTCGTCTGATGGACTGCAGCGTCCGTCCAAAGGGTGAGCCGATATCCGCGGTCATCGCGCGTGTACTCTTTCTTGGCCCACTCGACCACTTTGGCCCGGGCCTCTGGCCTATCGGGTTCCTTGCCCGTCGTCCAGCACTTGCCGTGGAACATCTTGTTGTTGCACGGCTTGAGCGGGGCGCGGGCGTTGGTGGACTTGGTGGCGGCGGCAGCGACTGCGGGGGGCACGGGCTCAGACATGATGGTGATGGTGATGGTGATGATGGTGGTGGTGGTGGTGCGGTCGCGGCGGCTTCGGAACTTCGTGGTGGTGCGTAAAGGAGCAGGATTGATGGATGTTCGGAAGCCAAAGAAAGAAGAGAAGGAGAGGCGTACAGCAAATACTAGATATTATTTATATAAAGACTGGTGGTGTGCGGCACGTGCACTTACCTTTCTTCCGTTCATGTAGCTGTTTCTGGAAGGCGCAGAGTTTTCCTTCGCTGCACCAGTTGAGACGTGCCTTCCCTTTTTGGATCCAATCTCTCTTCGCTCTCTGGCAGCCATTGGGGCTGTGATTAGTAAGAGGGAGCATATTACCTTCAATTTAGGTTCATTATAAGCTCAGGCGACTCTGCTACCAAGCGAATGCATTGTACAAGATGATCGGATGGATAGATAAAGCTAGATGATGAAGTGTTTGAAGGTTACTTGGAATCAAATCTCTGTTGCTTAAGTTCAGCGTCCTGCGTTAGCCAAAAGGCTAACCCAATTTGTGGAATGGTTTGGCCGTTCCGCTCTAAATGGTAGACGCTGTCTGAGCCCGAGCTTGGTTCTGTACAAAATCAGCCCTTCAAAGTGAACGTTCTTACAGCTCGACAGATGTTATTTCATCTTATTCCTAGGCTATAAGGCCTAAGAACATTAAATAGAGCAGTTGAAGCCGCGCCGAACCATCGGAAGGGCTTACGCACAATGGTTACGACACGGGACTGTAGTAGAATAAGACGGAATTCCAACCAGGAGGTAGAAAAGGACGTACTCAGAATTGATCATCGTAGACGCAATGCCTGGGCATTTAAGTAAACAGCAAACTTATGTTGAATTTGAATAGATATTGCTGAGGTATAGTAGCACTGCACATGGTTTGGTGGTACGTATGTAATATACACATGGTGCGGTCGAAATAAGCTTCTTCCGGGACCAATCGGATCTCTATTTTTATAGCCGCAAGGCCGTCCGACCAGTGGGGCAACGTAGAATATTGTTGGGAAAGATACAGACCCCTCTCCCAGAGCTTGTGGGTAATGAGATTCTTGAGCTGATCATTGCAGTCCTGCAAAGTCGGGGATAAGACCCCTGAGAATTTCGCAGATGGGCAGCCGCAGCCACAGCAGATCTGGGCATTTTGCGGAGAGATTATGATAGACCTGATGTGTGCAAAGCAAGGACGGGAGGACGTGACCCACTTCGCTCCACTCCGTGGCTAGGATGATGTCATTAAACCACTATGAAGTCATCCTGAAAGTCGTGCACACCGTGTCATCTACGCATGCGTAGGACCTGCCAGCCAAGCGTGGGCAAGGCGTCTGACAAGGAAAGGGAAGTGGATGTGGGTCGTGCGTGGATGGCAGAATGGACCAGCCAAGATGCCATGTTGTAGGACCCAATCAGTGAGCTCGTTGGAGATGGGCCTGTTGTAAGAGCTTGGAACTGCCATCACAATGGGTTGTTGAAGAAGTAATCCTTCTCCGCCCTGTAAAGGGCGCCACATCGTTCCTTGGCGGGCAGTCGAAGCACGTATTCGGATGGAGTGAGTAGAGTGGATTATCTTTGGCGAGACAGAGTTGCGAAAATTGATGAATTGTTTTCCGGCCTAGCGTACCATACCAAGAGTCACAGCCCTGTAAGAAACGCAAAAAGGTTGGCAGCAGCACGGCTGAAGACTCTCGAGGTGTTGAAAGGCAGTTCTCATTGGCGCCATCTTCTATCCGGTAAGCATGCTGCAGCATTGACCCGCAATATTGCGTGTTGTAGATGGTGCAGACGGGGTCTTGAGCATCGTCTGGCAGTCCGACGCGGCACCCGATGGTTCCATCTGAAATGATCAGGCAGAAAGAAAACATTTGCGAGTCGCACGACTCAAGCTGACCAGGCGTGCCGTCCTAAGCGACGCGTCCTGGAGCACTACACTACCTGTGCAAGGTCAGGGCCTGGTGCAGCAGACAACCAGTTGGAATGAAACAGGAAAACACAACGGCCGGTTGGCCTCGACATCAGAGAGATTTGATAAGGCTTCCGCACAGAGATGCTCGGATAAGCCATGCAATGAAAATCCATCATCATTGTTAATGAAACAGTCGAAAACAAGCAACGTACCAAGCGTGCCGGGACGCGTTGGATGGCTGGCGGCTGTTGCCGGGGACGGGGCATTCAATTCCGCGGAACAAAAACAAAGGGCGAGCGCGAATGGGAAGCAGCCCGCTTGGAGCTGGGGGAAAATAGGCGCACCGATCGGCAGCGGGCGGGCAGGCCGCTTACTTATACATTCCGCGCGCGCAGCGAGATGCAGGGCACGTGACCGGGGCTGCAGTGCTGCCCGAGAAGCACGGCGGCCGGGGATGCGGTCGGTTCTGCGAGCGTGTCAGCGCAGTGTTTCAGCTACGAGTCGGGCGGACAGCGCGGACGCGGGCGCGGCTGCTGCACGCGTAATGGGCAGCCAGCGTTGAGCGTGTCAGCTGGAGGCTCCTTCTCCGCAGCCGAAGATCCGGAAGAGGGCTGGACGGGACGGCATATTGGCGTGGCTTGGGCGGGAGGGCTGCATCATGCCACTACTGAGGGCATCGTCGAGCAGCAGCTTGGCGAGCGGCAGGCGGGCAGTGCTGAGAGAGGGTGTGCGGGCGGCAGGCCAGAAGCGGCGTGCTGCGCGCGGGCGCAACGCGGTGCCCGTTGGCCGCGCTGCAAGCCGTGGGACAAAAGACGCACGCAGGGAGGCGGGCGGGCAGCGCATCACGGGCATCTGGGCCCGGCACTGGGCAGGAAAGCGGGCTGCTTCGTGCCGATTCGACTGAGAGGAGCCCCTCTCTCAGGCTCAGGCGTGTCCGGCGCCCGCGCTGTGTTGTGGTGGAGCACGTGACCGCGGCCTAGGCTGTGATTACGCCAGGCTCACTAAAAACTGGCCGCGAGTCCCGCCCTCCCTCCTCCCATACTGCGCAGCAGCTCTCACCCTCTCTCTACAGCGCCCATACAATCCGTCGAGACACGTCCCCCCACGAGTAAGTATCGCTTGCGCAGTGCAGCCTCTCACCCGCCCGCCCACCGCAACCACAACGCACGCTTTTTTACGCGTTTTTCTCGCACTTCTGCGCGACACTGCTCTCGTTCTGCCCATTTTTGACCTTCATTCGTGACTGCTTCGAGTGCTCTCGCCGTCATCTCGCCATCACCGCTGCCTCCCAGCACCCCATACTAACGAGCTGCGCAGGCGCCCTCCATCTCCACACCCTCACCCTCACCGCTCCAATTAGTCTTGTAAGTGCATCCAGCTCCTCTTGCGACGCGTCTGCTTCCAACTTGTTGTTCTGCGCTGTTTCTGCGACCGCGCCCGCAATGCGCCCGCCATGCACGCGCACGCCAGCAACCCTCTGCACCCACAACAACAGCTCCATTCACCACCACCACCTTCCTGCATCGTCGCTGCAGCTCTGCAGGCGGTCGCACACCCTTGCACCTGTCACCTGACGCGTTTGCACGCCGAAATCTGCACCCACGCTCCCGCGCGACTATTTCAAGCGCGCCCCATCCGTCTCGCCCATCAATAGCTCACCTCTGCACATCACACTGACCACGCCGCCTCGCAGTTTGACCACCACCGCGACAATGCCCAAGGAGAAGACCACCTCCCGCAAGACCAAGGCCGCCAAGGCTGACGGCAAGAAGAAGAAGGGTACGCCTGCCCGCACCTGCGCCTCGCGCCAGTAGCTGACACCGTCCAGACCCCAACGCGCCCAAGCGTGGCCTCTCTGCCTACATGTTCTTCGCCAACGACATGCGCGATAAGGTTCGCGAGGAGAACCCCGGCATCAAGTTCGGTACGTTCACGTGTTCCCCTGCACCCGATGCACCTACTCACAAGCCGTGCAGGTGAGGTCGGCAAGATCCTGGGCGAGAAGTGGAAGGCTCTTTCCGACAAGCAGCGCGCTCCCTATGAGGCCAAGGCTGCCAACGACAAGAAGCGTTACGAGGACGAGAAGGCTGCCTACAATGCCGTATGTATCCCGCTCCCCGAGCTCCTTGACGCGATGCTGACCAGTACAGGGCGGCGATGACGAGGACGAGGCATCGGAGTAAAGCTCCTGCACCGTCAGCCTCCTGATGTTTCGTCTACTCCTATTTGAGTCAGCCTCTTTCCGCGGTCCTTTTCGCTGTTTTGCTCTGTGGCGTTGGCAGGGCGAGGCAGGGTCGTGCGGTTTCTCATAATCGGGTCAGCCGCGTTTTGCATCACAACTACTGGTATTCCTGATTGCTTGCGAGGCGCGTCTTGGGCAGTTCATTCTCTCGGGACGGGCGGTCGGTTTTCGCTGGGATAACGATGCTGGGGAAATCTAAACGTGCAAAAGCATGAGGGTCACCACTGGCCAAGCGAGCTCACTCTTACGGATGAGCGCGCGATGAGAGCGGCTTTCTTGCTGGGCGATTAACGCCATTAGCTGCAGTCACAGGTCAGCGACGACGAACTAGAAACGATGATCCTCTTACTGGTTTCCTTCCCTCGGGTTCAATGTATACTAGAAGCTCTTCTGCTATGGAACGAGATAATTTCCTATTACGGCTCTTGGCTTTCGTCATCCTGTGTTTAGCTCCCGGGGTCTTCGCAGCCCCCCGCCTTGCGGGATCAGCGGCTACGGGAATCTGGATTCTCAGTCGTCCATTCAGCCTCCTCCTTTAGATCTGCGCATTGCCTTTCGGAGCGACGGTGCCTGGAGATCATTAGCTATCTCTTCAAGGGTAGCCATGACGGCTCGTGTGGCCTTGGGCATCCATGCTTGATGATTGCAGCGACACGCCCATCCGCTTGCATCGATAAACTTTCCTCCCACTCGTTTCGGCCCCAAGCGATGCGGCATGTTGCTGCAGCGCGCAGAGCAAGCCGCCCGTCCGTGTGCGCGCCATCTCCCAACCGGCCTATTATGAACCTAGGCAGCCGCTGTCCTGCGTCCGCATGCTTTGCCACTGTTACACCCATCTCCGTCCGGTTCTCCTCCCGCTTGCCGGGATTGCTAACTCTCCGCTGACTTCCGGAACGACTTTGATTGGCCTGTCGCCACGCGCCTGGTGTACTTAAGGGCTGCTGGTGTCTTCACTTGCGGTGTGACTGCGGTTGCGGCTAGCTCTTCCTTTGGCAAGGGGTATTGAGTGAAGTCGAACACCTTCCCGTCTAACAATAGAAACACATCGAAACACTTCTGGATTCTTATCTTATCCCGCATTTTTTCTCATACCACATCGTAGCTGCTGACAAGTCAAGGATCGCTGCCAGTGATCCCGTTCTATCACGAAGTTTGCTAGCATTTTTGATGCTTACGCCACTAGCCAACACGATCTTTGGCCTCTGAGTCCTCGTGCCCATGGTGCAGGGTGCGAGTGAACACGGTGATGAGAATCCCATGCCACACTCCACCTTTTCTACCAGGATCACTGGGTGGCTTGTCCTAAAAGGGGGTTCGTAGTGTGATTATCGCAGATATTGCAATCACGTCTGCTAAATGCCTTAGCTTCCTATTCTTTGGCTTTTTGTCTTTCCTAACTTTGTCCAACCATAAACCGCTCACAATGTACATCAGCACGATCGCATCACATTCACACAACATCATCACTCGGTCACGTTAAACATTTCTTAGCACTGTGGTGATAAAATAAGTCCATCATCCGGTGTCAAACATTGGTAAGCTGAAATGTTGACAGCGACTGCTACAACGTAGACACTACTAGTGTACCCAGTACTTTGTCTCCATCTTCTCCATCTGGTTAGCCCGAGCCTTACAACAAGAGCATTTCGATCGTAGTCCCTCTCTCCACTCCCATGCATGCTATTCTACTCACCCAGACGAATTGTTTTCTTATGCGATGAAGTGCCTAAGGGGGAGGGGCAGAAGGAGTAGTAGTACAAGTGACCAGGTATGCGGTTTAAAAGGGTAGCACATCTGATGCTGGTGGGAGTGACAGCAAATGCAGGAAAAAAAGAAAAGAAAAAAAAAGCTGCAGGGTGCAGACTATTGTGGGACGCTGCATTCTCGCCTGATTATCAGTCGCCACTGGTGTTGAATCACGACGCCCTGCATTGACAGACCACTCGGAAAAAAGAGATCGTGTTGGTGCGGTCTGCACTGTGCATGCGCCCACTTTTTTTTTTTTTCTTTAATCGATCGCACAGAAGCTGGTCCATTGTTCTGGTCTAGTGAAATCGTCAAAATCAACCTGTCGAAGGTTCTGTTATAGTTACTCTACGTTAAATATCACATTTCTTTAGAAGTTTTCCAACCGACGCGCCTCGCCGCCCTTGACCGTTGAATAAGTAATAAACCGGGTCGAGCGAGGTGCGACGATCTATTATATCGTCATGATCATGCATGTCAAAAAAAAAAAGAAGCCTCCTGTCTGCGGAGGTCGGCGAGCGAAAATCGCCGAAGGTATCGTCATCCCAGCTCGTGTTCCATACCCCTCATTTCCCCAAACCCCGCGGGACGAAAGTGTAGCAGTGATGTGCTGAACTATTTACACCCACAAAACTCGCCGAATGTGATGCATCAGAAAAGCGTGTGCGACAGCGGTGTCATGGACCCTGCGGTGTTGTGCGGGAACGCGGAATTTAAGCCTTGATGGCGTACTTCCTGCGGAACATGTCGTCGACCTCCTCGAGGTAGTAGGTGCCGGGGACGATCCTGTCGGTGGAGCCCTTGGGCTTGAAGTTCTTCTGCAGGTGGGCTTCCTCACGGAGAAGGCACATCTGTCGGGTCGTTAGCGCTTGCAGTCGTGCGGCATTTTTTCCCTGGAACTCACATCGTCGTAGACCTGCGGGGGAACGACCTCACGCGCATCCAGGCGCTTCTGCAGGTCAACCTTCTCGGCGATCTCCTTGACGCTGCCCTTGATCTTGAGCGAAAGCAGCGAGGAAGCGAGACCACTGCCGTAGCTGAAGACACCGACGCGCTTGCCCTGGAGTTCGTCCGAGGAAACATTGCTGAGCAAGCTGACGAGACCGCCCCAGACACTGCCGCTGTACATGTTACCGCACATGGTGGGAACCTGGATGCTGGGCTGGACGCGGCTCGCGAAGCGCTTCTTGGTCTGGCAGGGATCAGCCGACTGGACACGTGCACAAATCTACGAGCGGGGAACTTACCAGAGCCATGAAAGTCTTCTCGACAGTCTTGTCAGTGATGGAGGTCGTGTAGTCGAGGTTCAGGAGCTCCTCAGGAACCTCGGCGAAGACGGGGTTCTTGGGGTCCTTGAGGTAGTCGTTGTACAGCAGGCGCGCGTACGACTTGCTGACGAGCTTGCACGTGGGGGCGTGGAAGGACATGTAGTCGAAGCGGTCGAGCGGGACTTCCTGGGCGGAGGCGGCGCCGTTGGTGCCGTTCGAGTGGCCGTTCGCCTGGGCGGCGAGCTTCTCCTCGCGGGCGTTGTAGGCCTTGTAGCAGGCATCAACGGCCTCGGTGTAGCAGCGGATGGAGAAGTGGCCGTCGACGTAGGGGTACTCGCTGGTCAGGTCAGGCTTGTAGAAGTCGTAGACGTGGGCCATGTAAGTGCCGCGGAGACCGGGCTCGAACACAACGGGCGCGTCAGGGCCAATGAGCATGGCAACGCAGCCAGCGCCGCCGGTCGGGCGGGCGTTGCCCTTCTTGTAGAGGGCAATGTCGCCGGCAACGACGATGGCGTCGCGGCCGTCCCAGGCCGAGGACTCGACCCAGTTGATGGTGTTGAAGACGGCGTTGGTGCCGCCGTAGCAGGCGTTGACCGTGTCGACGCCCTCGATGTTGGTGTTGCCCGACTCAGCGAACAGCTGCATCAGCACCGACTTGACCGACTTGGACTTGTCGAGAAGCGTCTCGGTGCCGACCTCCAGGCGACCGATGTTCTTGGGGTCGACATTGTACTTCTTGAGCAGCGAGGAAACGGTGGTGAGGGCCAACGAGTAGATGTCTGGTACACTACGCGGTTAACACTGCGAACGGAGGGCGTTGCACACGGGGTGGCGCATACCTTCCCGGTCGTCGCAGAAGCTCATCTTAGTCTGGCCCAGGCCGATAGTGTACTTCCCCTGGCCGACGCCATCGAACTTCTCGAGCTCTGCCTGGTCGACGCACTGGGCGGGGAAGTAGAGCTCGACGGCCTTGATGCCAATGTTGTGGGGAGCCATTGTGACGGAGAAGCGTGCAGCGGAGGGCAACTGGGCAGAGGGAAGAGAGCAAGCGGGAGGGCGAAGAGGGTTGAGAGACGGCGACGTGGAAAGCTCAACGGTCCCTGTTGATATTCTTTCATGACGGCCCCCTGCCACTTGAAATTGGACTAAACGCGAAGCAGCCTAGACCAGGCACGATAAGGGCCTATCAGCCACACCGCTCCGAGCGACACCTGGCCGGCACACCTGGCTCGACAGCGCGGCCTCTGTGCCACTGCTGCACACGCAAGCCCTCTGGTCAGCAAGCATAAATGCAGGCACCCGCCGTGCGCCGTCGCTGAGGTCACCGCGCTGCTGCTGCCTACGTGAAATGAGCCCATCCTCGCAGACACAGCCTTCGCTTGCGCATCCCTCGCCCATGATTCCGCCATCCTCGACCGCGGGCCTCATTTGCCCCAACCCGCCGGGCTGCCCACTGGCGGCGCGCCGCTCCCCGCCATCATACGAGGCCTGTCCCGTTATCGGAAAAAAGATCTAATCAGTTCTGCGCAGCTGGCGCGCCTTTTCCTGCCCGACCCCACCACCCTCCACGCCACCACCAACTTTTTACGTGAAGCGACGGCATCTTGCGGACCAACCCGCTGCCGCGTCCGAATCATCCGCCGGCTGCCCGATCGTGCTGGATCTTATCTCCGATCACCAGCTTACTATTGTCCCCGCCTTGCCCTGCTTTCTTTATGCTTAGGGCTTCGCCTAGTAGCCCTGGCATGCACCTCTCCCATTCAGTGACCACTCAGCTCACTCGACTCTCGCTTCAGCCGCCCTTTTTTCTTCCCATTTTCGGCCCTACTGCATTCCTGATTGTCATAATTTTTTCGTTGCCTTTTTGCCTCCCACCCCCGCACTCGTTTCGAGAACAGCCCTCCTTCCGACTCCGGTGTGCTGATGCCGATCTCGTCATCAAGGCATCTGACTTCATGCAGACTGCGCACATAAATCTACGGACCCCTCGGTATCCGCGGCTGCCGACAAGAAAATATTTTCACGCGCTGCTCCAGGAAAGTCCAGTCCCCCGTCGAACTGTTCGAAGCCATTCCTTTCCATGGTTTTTGTTTTCTGGAGTATTAAAAGCAAAGACAATGCCTCTACATCTTGAACAAGTTTATCCTATGCAGCAGAAAATGCCGTCCCCGAATGAGACTCAGAACGAAAAGGTATCGTACCCATTCAACATCCGCTCACGAGGAACTGAACTGGAGGCATGCGTGTGCCTATGCATTTTGATATCCCACAGTTGCACCTCCACGGTTTTCTCAACACCCCACAGCGTTCAGGGCCATTATTCTGCGTACAGCGCTCAGAAAGGGTCATGGCCTTCCACAGCCCACCATCTAATCCCTCTTGTTGGTGGCTGTCGACGTGTGTCTGCTGATCTTGACTGACTCGTGGTCAGCTATTTCTCGGGTGTACCGCCTACCCACATTTTTCTGGCTGACCACGAAAGCAGTGATTGGCAGGAGCAGTGCGTCTTCCATCTAACAAAGCTACCCATCAGATCGATCGGCAACGATCGACAGCAATAGGTATCTTCAGACTTTCTGTCTCGGAGCAATCAATTCTGTCAGCTCACGGCCGCTGTGTTACCTCCGCTTTTTCATGGACTAGGCGTTCCGAAACGACACCGGCTCACTTTGCATTACAACAAACCGGGGAATTGAAATTCTTGCCCGGATGCATTTGCTCACATATATCGCGCATCAATGTCCGGATGGATGCTTCGGCTGCCCCTCTATTGCTATGCTAATGGAAGCGATCTCGAACCTCTTCGAAAAGAGGGATTCCTTGGGGGTAAACGTATCGTCCGAGCCGGCGCATCGTTCATGCTTTCCCATGGTACGCTGACATGAAAACATCCGCTCACGTGTAACAGCGCTGCTACTTCACACAGCTTGTGCGCAAAGAATCCAGAGATTCATTCTTCTACGTCCATAAAAGACATTGCACTCATTCAGTTGGGCTAGCGAAGCAGCCGGTTGTGGATGTAAGTTCCCAAAGTACACAGGGGAATATAGATGAAGACTTCAATTGCCCATATGAGCTGAGTATGATGATGTGTCTGGCGAGAAGTATTTTGTAACTTAGTTTGGGCTGGTTGAAATCTCTACAGCTATCAACCCGATGAAAGAGCCAGAAATTAATCGCAACTCCCCGCTTCTCCGGCTTTCCTCAAGAAATATGTTTCTGCAGGGTCCCGACACTTTAGCACTTACCGTGGCTTGGCTCTGTGTTTCATTCCTCGACCTTGCGGAAGCTGTTCGCCAATTGGGTTCCATTATTCGACGTTGGGAAGGCCTCCGATTTGCATTCGGTGCAACCGACTTGCGGCGAAACATTACACAGAACCAATGACAGGTTCCAGTGTAACATTCGGCAGAATTTGCAATGCCTTGGAAAGTCTGGGGTAGCACACACGACGTTCGTCGAACAGTATGCTTCCATCAGAAGGATACATAGGCAAGCAATCTTTCGCTAGATCATCGGAAAAACCGGCATTCGCTACCGACTTATCTGCGCTCATTGATCTACAGTCAAGCTGAACATTTTGGTCAGATCACTCGCGGTGTTCCGGCACCTCTGTTTGGAAAGTTCCGAGCAAGACGAGTATGGCGCTGAGAACCGAACCGTGGCCAGGTTCATTTCATTTTATCAGTGGCTCGCGGAACCTGGGTACTTGTCGAAAACAATCCCTCGTTGTTGATACGCAGCGGTATCGGCGGTCAATGGCAAGAGCTGCTTCCACTGAGTCGCAATTACAACAGCGGCATCCTTCCGCAGTGGCCCTCACCAGACGCAGCATCGCATGAGCAGCAGTCACAGACGCTCCAATTTGAGCGCGAACTATTGTGTCTCGGGCACTGACAGGACGATCGCAACGCCCAGGCCTCTTCCCAGAGTTCCGGCTAAGGTCTTAGCTCTGGGCTCTCGGGAGTGCTTGAGCGACTTTCTCCAGTCCGCTGCGTGCAAAAAGCGTCCAACATTTCATGTAGGTATACGCTCAGAGTTTCTGACCTAGAAAGGCACAGGCGGATACGAGGCAGCAGTCGGGCGAGGGACCCATCGGAAGCGTGCCGCCTCGAGTTTCGCGTGTAGCGCATGGTCCCACGGAGATCAGTACGGACCACTTCAGTGACGAGAGGGGCGACTCCACCAGCCGAGGCGAGTGCGGCCGCGAGAGGCGCCGGCCAACTCATGAGTTGGGAAGGCTGTTTATTAAACCGAGCGTGGCTGGAAATAGCGCCTGTGGCAGCGCAGCGCAGGGTAATGATCTCACTGTCAGCAGCACGGATAGGCATCAAAATTTGCGAGCTAGGGGGCGGCGAGACAGTTCCAACCTGTGTGACAGCAAGCGCTAGCAGCACGTGATGGCGGCGTTTCAGACTCACGCGTTGGAGTCAGCTAAAGTGTCGCAGCGCAGGTACAGCGGTTACATCGAGTACACAGAGCGACCGGCAGTTGCAGAGCGGAGGCAGCTTATCGTCAGCACCCTATTCTCGCGCTGCTTAAGCGCTGATCGCCGGGCGCAGCAGAGGCACAGAGAGCCAGCCCAATTATAATCGAAGCGGGTTGGCGGTGCGCAAATGCTGGCAGCGAGCAAGGGGACGCTAAAATCAAGGTTAATCCGGCGGGGTGTTGGCGGCTACGACAGGCACAGAACGGTGATATCCGCTGGCAGCGAGGGGTGGCTCGCCCTCGCGCGGCAGGACGGCGTTGTCGCCTGCAGGCGGCATCCCTCAGACCAGTGATGCCACACACGCGAGGTGTCAGCCCGCGCCGTGCAACCGTCGGTGGCGCCGGCCCTGGACGAGCCCTGGACGGGCGCCGCACGCACATCGCCCGGCCCTGACTAAAGGGCCACACAGCGCCGAGGGTACGGCCGGCGCCCGGGAGACGCTCTCGTGGCAACGGGGCGCAACGGGGCGTCGCGACGCTGAGTAGTCGAGCGCGAGACATCGCTGGCTGTGCCGCAAAGACGACGGAGACGGCGGTGCTGGCAGCACTGCTGCATAGTGCCCTCGTGGGCAGCCCGTTTTGGCACTGTCGGCCGGGCTCACTTTTTCTGTCAAGCCCGAAACGCTCTAGTCTGAAATCATGCGCTTCTGCCCAGTGGACCTGGCGTTCCCCGAGCCATGCCGTCCTGACCACCCGGATCTCTCCACTTCGCGACCACATTCATCAACACCAACACCGCCCTCGCCCCCGTCACGAACTCGTGCCTACCCTGCACGCCAGCCCCCCGCCCGCCGCTTTCGCCGCCCCACGCTCTCGATATCACCAACTCGCACAATTCGATCCATCACGGCGCTCTCACGCCCCCGATAAGGAGGCGACTCGCTTGCCGGGCGCAATGGACGGACGCCAGCCGCCCAGCGACGACCACGCGACGCCATCCAATTCCAGGAACCCCAACGTCTTCGACGACGAATATGCCCTCGAACGCGACCAGGACCCGGAGTTTGGCATGGGAGTAGCGGATGGATTTCGGCCCGGAAATGACCATGGAGGCGGTATTGCTGGCAACTCGACGACTGCACTTGACCACAGGGCTTCGATACGGTCGTCCGTACGTCATTCTATCTCGGAAAATTTCCCACTGGACACCAAGGGGCCTCCTCAAGTCGCTCAGCAGCGGAACAGCATATCAAAAGGCGGCCATGCGGCAAGAGGATCTTTCACCATGGCACAGGACGGCCCCAACTCTTCGACTCCCGAGCGAAGCAATACCTATTCTCCTGCCCCTCGCCTACCACAGCTGTCGCACCGTGCCTCCATTGCGTCTACATCGTCATTCGCAACCGAACACGCGTCGCAGAGTGGGTTTGCCGCCAACTCTGGTCCCAGCCACCCCTATGGCATGTACCCTCAGGGCACTGGTCTGGGCCGGTCGGCGAGCGTCACAACAACTTCCACCGCTCAAGGGACCTCACGATCGCTCTCGCACCATGGCCCCGCTCATCCGTATGCAATGTACCCCCAAAATGTCTTCGACGACCCTGACGAAATCCGGCCTGCACCCGTGCAAAATCAAATTCCAGTTGGCTTCCCGGGACTTGGTCAAGGCTATCATAGGCAAATCGGGCCCGACGGCGAAGAGCAGGATATCATCGGGCCCGACGGTCACATGGAGCAATTGCCCCCTTACTCGAGATTCCCGGAGGAGGGTCCGACCAAGGCCTCGCTTATGGCAGTGCCGGAGGAGTTCGGTCTTGTTACTGGAACAGAGCATACAGCAGCACCAGCAGCCACGTCGGGAGTGGTAGCAGGGGCCGCGGTTGGTAGTCTAGCGGCATCGCCTGTCGGGCCTCAAAGTGCTTCAATGTCTCAAGAAGCATTACCGTCGAGCAATTCCAGTATGATGATGCAACCGATGGCCAATGGGCAGACAACTCCGCAGTCACAAGAACCATTGCAGTCGCAGGATCGATCTGCATCTGCAGAAGCTCCGAGTACCGGCAACCCCAACGACAAGAGCTGGAGTGAAAAGTCATGGCAGGAAAAGAGGAAGACCAAGATTTTGTGGGGAAAGGTGCCGTTGTGGGTATTTATCACTGCTCTCGTCATCATTGTGATATTGGCAGTGATATTAGGAGTTGTCATTGGCACTTTCATGGCCAAGGGACACATGGACAAGAACAAGGATCGGGGGTAAGTTGGCCCTGGGCGCGTTGCCCACATCCCTCGTAATGCTGACGCTAACAACAGGCCTTCCATGGTCACGGTGGTTAGTACGGAATCCTTGTTTGATGCTTCGAGCATCCAAGTGATACCCACCGGCCTCCCTGCCTTGCCTGTGGGCAAGTATGCGCTTCCCATCCGCAGCCCTGACGTGTCTAGCAACGAGTGTCTCACGAGCTCGGAGCAAAACGACGCTTGGTCCTGCAACGTGGACGGACCACCTCTTGAGATCAATGTTCGTTCTTATGGGAAGGTCAACTCGTACGCTATGTGGCTGTCGCCCCTGGACAACACCACGGGCGTCAACTACGGAAGCCAAGCACCGAACATTGAGCCCCAGGCGCTTAGCCTAGTGACTGACCTTGACAACCCCGCGGATGGACCCGCATGGCATTTTCAAACTTTGTATGACAAGATCGTTATCCTGCGACCCGAGGATTTCGCGGCAGGCCAGAAGCTGGTGTCGCGCGATGCGCAAGGTTCGAGTTCAGGTGACTACAGCGGTGACGACGGCAGCAGTAGCTACCCACCCTACCCGCCGGATGGCTTCAATATGCCTTCAGGGTTCAGATCTCGTCATCAAGTTGTCGCAGGCGACAAACCGTGGTACTGCATCTGGAACTCAACCTTTATCGAGACGTTCATCTATGTGGAGCAGAACACGTCGGCAGCCATGTCTACAGGTTTGTCGTCCGGACTGTCTTCAGCAACTAGTTACGCGACGCCTGCACACTCGACTAGCACAGTACTAGCCACCACAACGTATCCTTCGCCGGTCACCATTGTGTCTACGAATACTGCAGCCGCTATTACGACGTCGCCATCGACGGCTCAGCGACGCGATACGGACAGCGACAACATTCAGTGGTACCCGCGCATCGTGAAAATTGAGGAACGTCGTACGTCTACGAAGGAACAAGCGTACTGTCAACAAATGCAGCTTCTTGACGACGGACGGATGGTCCCCGTGTTACAAGACGGCGAGACGATCGTGGTGAAGCTGTCCGAGTCAGATCCGGACTATAGCGACTACAAGAGCGGGAGCAGTAGTAAGAGTTCAAAGAGGGCCCTAGACAAGAGAGATGACCCGTCGAATGCTTGTCATTGCCAGTGGTCGTTTATATAGGGAGTGGTTTGTTTGTTTTTTTTTATTGTGAAAAGAGTTTCGTTCATGTTCTTTCATACATTTTACGGCGTCGGCGCAACGAGGATCATGGGAAGCACAGGGATGCATGGCGCTATGGGGCGGCTCGAAAGTGAAGTTTATTTATTATTGTTTGGAATGGTGCGATCCTTTCGGACCACCAAGGATTAAAGAGCGAGGGAACGCTGGGAACCACACATACTCCGGGCTAGCAAGACGTGTTGTACGTCGAGCCCACATTTTCTGTCTACTTTGATATATCGAGTCACAAATGACGAATAGATGGTCTCTGGGTGGGCAGGCAGCTCTCCCGGCCAAGCTAGTAACAACAACACGAGAGCGACAGGCACGGTGGGTGCTGAAACATCTGAGCCATCATAACTAATTTCTATTGTTACGTCGGTAGCTAAAGCTACCATCCGGGCGCAAATGTAGAATTATTAAATGTACATACATGTACGTCCGGATGGTACTACCTACGTACATAAGTCGGGCGCCTTTGCTCGCGAAGATAATTGCGGAGGATCATTTCTTTTGGCACCTACGTGACAGGCAGGAATTTACCGGTTTCTGGCCTGCATGCGTCAAAGCGACAGGGCATTTTGCTGTTTTCCTCCCCAAGACCGAGCGCATAAGGTTGATCATGGCTGGATAGGGAGGGATGGAGCATGCCGGCAGTGGATTCCTTTAGCATAAACACGGCATATGACGTGACGGTGGCCAGGAATGCGACGGCGGGCGCTATGGCGCTGGGCCCACTAGCGTACCTACGGCTTGTCGCAAGCAATTGTGCGGGTCGTCCAGAGCCGCAAAGCCACGGGCGCGATAAAGTGCGGCGGAACGGCAGGGAGAGCGAGGGGACAGGTATGCTGCCGTGTGCGGGCGTGCGAGTGGAGAGAGCTCTAAATCCGCGACACTCGCGGGCCGCCTGTCCAATAGGCGCGGGTACGTGCCGTTGCTCGTGGAAACAACACTTGGCTGTGAGAGGGCGACCCCGACGGGCGGCGCCAGCGGGCACGATCGAGCTCCGCCCTCGCTGCTCTCTGTGCACGCGGTGCAGGGCTTACGAGAAGATATACAGCGCATTGCTCACACGGGCGGGTGCTCGTGAGCGATACGGCCTGAGACTACCCCGTATCCAGCGCTAATTTTAGCCATTTTCGCCTTCCGGGCCCGACGGCGATCTTCCAGCGCTGCAACCCCTGCGGGCCATCCGCCTAGAAGCCTTTCGCTCTCTCGACGCCCTCCAGCGCCGCTGCAAAACTCAACACTTGCGGCCCCTATCCATCGCCCGCGCCCCGCTCGTTGCCCGGCCCTCGATCGCTCCTCAGTCATTCGTTTGGAAGGCCTAGCTCCGCCAGAAGCGTCTCCGTCGCGCCGCAGCTAACTGCCACTGATCACCCCAACCTCCCACCGCCTCCACCCAAAACCACACATCACTCCCAGATCCGCGGAGCCCGCCCCCAAAACACAGCAAGCCTAATCCACGCGCCACCCCGCCGGCTCCACGACGCGTCCGCGTCCATTGACTCTCCCGCGTCGCCGTCCATCTGCACCCGCCATGCGTCCTCAACAGCTCCTTGCCGCAGCCTTGACGCTGTCATCCCTTTCGGCCGCTTGGCCATGGCCGCCCAACATGGACGACATGAAAGAGGTCATGGGTGTCGAGAACCTGTTCAAGCGCGAAAACTGGTTCTACGTCCGTGCCGACGAAACCACCACCAGCGACTGTAAGCTCCACCTCCTCGCGACCGGCAACGTTTATCTCGAGAACCCACCGATGCTAACTTTCAGGACTCAGCGGCTGCAAAGACCACCGCAGCAAAGACGGATGCCGCTTCAGACACCGCGTCTGCGACGGGAAGCGAGAAGACAACCGCAGCTGAAACGGCCTCTAAGACCGACTCCGCCGCCGCAACTACCGGCAGTGGCACCAATACGGCCAAGGAAACGGGCAAGACGACCGGAAAGGAGAGCGGCACGGCCAAGGAAACCGGCAGCACCAAGACGTCGAAGAAGGGGTCGAAGAGCACGTCGTACGACGCCCGTCTGCCGGCGGGCGGCATTTCGATGATCACGCCTGCCGCGACGGATACGTCACAGTACTACAAGATCGGCGACTGGCTGTCGTTCGCGTGGAACTACACGTCACTGTCGGCCACGCCGTCGGCCATCAACGTCCTGGCTAGCTGCAGCTTGAACTCCGAGACGTACACGCTGGCGCAGAATCTGTCTGTGGCCACGACCAACATGGTGTACTGGGACACGGGCGACTACGAGAAGACTGCGACCAAGAGTTTGGTGCAGGCGACGTACACGCTCATCATCTACGATGCCGGCAGCAGCATTTCTGCCACCGCTGCCGCCGGTTACTTGGGAGTTGCGAACACTTTCACCTTTGGCATGTACCGCCCCCAGGAGTACGTCCCGAGACAAGGTTAGTTTTTCATTCCTTTCCGTTTTCACTCCCCCCAAGTTTGACTCAGGCTAATTCACCGCATCGCAGATTGGACTTGCCCTGGCTGTAACGCTGCCGGCGTCAGTGTCGAGCAGCAAACGGTCCGTTTCCTGTTCGGCACCTTCGCCGTAACCGTCATCAGTTTCACCTGGTTCGTCATCGGCTTCGGCATCATCTAAGCAAGAAATTATGCTTCGGTTTCGTTCCAGCCGCTAGATCAGACGATACTGCGCCGAATGGGGACCTGCAGTCATGGGCATCGATCTGGTTTCTCCTTGGTTTTCCTGACGAGAGCATTGCAACGGGCGTTCACTCAACACAAAAAATGGCTTCGTATTTTTTTACCGCGTTTTTATTGATCTTGAAAGCGCAGCGGTTGGCGGCGTGAGGATTTTCGTCACACAGCTGCTTCGATACATATTGACGAAAGCCACGCCGTTTAATACTTGAAACCTTTCTTTTTCTCTACAGTCCTGTCGTATATATTACACTGTTTACTCTGGAGTTTCTTCAGCACGGGTTTCATACGCTCATTTCTTGGCTTTTCTGGGAATTATGATGGGTCGGGAATTTCTCGTTTGGTGGTGCACGTCGTTCAGAATTGATTTAATGGGGAGGAGAGGCGTTTACCTTTTTATTCCGTCAAGGGATATATCGAATGGAATGGATGAGAGTGTGATGGTGAATTGAATTGGCATGTGGTCGTACTTATATGGATGTGGGTGTGGAGCATATGTGAAGCAGCGTAATGAGAATGTGAGAGTATTCTTTTTGAGATTGAGTATAGTTGCTGTACAGTATTGGTACAATTTCAGGCGCAAAGTCACTCGGGGTTCCTCTTGCACAGATCGTGATGCTATTGGTTTAGTGAAAAGCGGCTCGAGCCGCCATCCGATCTCTTAGGATTTCTGTATCGCGCGATGATTTGCTGACTGGCTGGCAAGGCTGTGCCTTTGGTTGGTAACAGTAATGCTGAGGGGAGAGACGCGTAATATGTGTGCTCATCACGCTTCTAGCCCTCTCTACAAGCGCGCGCTCCCCCTCCATTTCACCGATGCGAGCGTTATTCCACATGACGGACGTAAGTCCTGTTAGTATGAGACGCGTGGAAAGTAAGGTTGCGTTTGGCTTGGAGAAAGTAAGGGAATGTGAACGCGCGGGGAGCCGAGGTGTTGGTTGCGGGTAGCTATTTGGTCAGCCTGCTCCCGCTCCTCGCTCTCCAGACACGCGCACTCTCGCCCTTCTTCCTGCTGCTGCGAACCCAATTTTCGTACGAGCGCTTACTCGAAATAATTATTTTGTTCGTCGTACGATAAATGCAAGGGCAGTTCCCGTGCGCAAAAGTGACGCTTGCGGGATGGAACCGGCAGGGCGAGTGTCGTGATCTTTTTTTTCGATGACGAGGTTGTCGCTACATGTAACACGAGCTGCTTCCTCGCGGAATTGGGAATGCTGATGAATGTTCGAACGTCGGAAGCCGGACCAACAGCTGCGGTCGGTCATCTGTTTGGGCGAGGTCTGGGGGGAGGGGAAGAGAGGGGGAGAGGTGGGGAATCCTGCAGGATCGGTTGTTGGTGGGTTGGTTGGTTTAGCTCTTTCTGGTGGCGTTTTCGTGGATGCTTGCGTCGATGCGGCTCTCTGAGATGGTCTGGCGCGGCATGCTTCAGGATAATGAAGAAAATGATAAGTTGAAAAATACTAGTCGGCGAGTGTCAAACTGTATTTTGATGCCTTTTCTCAGTTACTTGGGCCTATGCATTGATATTCTCAGGTGTCATCAATCGTATACGGCCTGACCGAAATGCGTCTGTTGTGTATGCATATGATGTCATGACTTGGGCTGGACTTTCGCGTAGCATAGGATTACTGCATTAATGGAGAGAAAGGAACTATCACTATGAGACGATACAGATGGGTATTAGAGCTGAAAGCTAGACCGAAGTACAACAGGTCTTTAGAACAGAGAAAGGTGATCATGCCCCAGAAATCCGCTTTAAGATTTTCTCCGTCTCATAATATTTGAATATTGTGGGTAGTTGAAGCTAACATCTAGATGTAGACGTGAGACTTAGGCTGAGATAATACGATTGAACGTCAGATTCAACCACTGAAAGAGGTTGGCTCTTCCGAGACTTTGCTTGAAAATTAAACATTGTTATCAGCTGCCATAGTGCTTCAACCGGAGTAACCCGGAGCAAACGATGCATGTTTATCCGAAAACCTTAAAGTGCTCACTTCCTTAGAATGCGCACTTATAAGTCCGCGCTCTGGTATATCAGACATTTATGTTTAGAGAGTGAGTGGGTTGGTTTAAAGTTAGATAGTTAACTTTCCAATAAGCTTTTTAGTAGCACGGTTGATTCGGGAAGTGAGTCATAGGACTAAATTATATTCTATAAAGGTATGACGATGCCTTAATACAACTTTATAGTCATTAGGCTGATGAGGTAGGAAATCGAAATAAGAATTTAGTTGTAGAGATACATAAAATAAACGCGCCTGGATATTATCTTGTAAGAAACCTTTTAAGAAGCTCTGCATAGTTGGACGAGGGTGCATGGACTTGATTGGCCAAAGAAGGATATTGTAGCTAAAGGCTGGTGCTTTTTTTTTTTAACACATATTATGAGTAGTAAAGCTGTCATCCGGATGCAAATGTCAAATTAACAATTATACATTGACTTCCAGACAATAGCTTCAAATTCCCGCATAAGTTGCATGATTCCTTACAAACGGTATAAAAGATCATCCATTCTGGAGAGCCGTAGTTCCCTCCTGTTCCCATGCCCTGCTACTCTTTACGATAGCGTTCGACTGCAATACACCGCTGTAGAGTTGCCACAGTAGTGGCACTGGTGCTTCTTACGGCGCTCATATCTCTCTACTTGCATATCGAATAGATGGGTGCCCGGCTCTGGTAGACAAGGAGTAATGGGAGACTGAATTCACAGAATAAAATGGCTGCCTGTACTGCGGCCGTTACGGTATGAAACAGATGGAGGAAGCCGTGAAGGGACGCAAAATTACTCTTCAGCTCAAAGGCTGGATCCCGACTTTGAAAAGACCGTTTTGGTTCCGCATGGTATCGAAGTCTTGAGGGACCCTACAAAAACAGCTGACGACTTCCCAGAAACCCACTTCGGAGCAGCTGATGACCTCCCAAAGCCAGAGAAGAAATCATTCTATCACAAAAAGCATGGTGGTTCGATCATGATGAGGCGAGCGAAAGCTCACTCAAGAACAACTGAGAGGAAGTCAACGAAGGGGTTATAGGTCTGCTGGAGACGGAAGAGGCAATTGAAGGCGGAGAGTACACGGTATAGCCGTAGCAGATTTAAGGCGCCGCTTGTTCATATTGAAACGCAGTGGGCTTAAGTTTGTAGGACTGGAGTGAGTTGAAGAGGTAATTATTAGATAGACTGATGAAGTGAGCAACTAAAGCAGCTCGAAGATCCAAGGGTAAGTTGGCGGACTGACGGTGCAGTAGCCTTTGTAGTTTAGCATCCAAACCAAAACCTTGGTGACGAAGTTGATCCACGGCGACAAGTTGAAGCGGCAGTTAAGAAAGTGCTTCTGTATGTGACGTGGGTGGTGCAAACAGGAGGGTTAAGGGTGTCAAATTCAATCTAAGGCAACTATAAGCAATATTTAAGACGAGTGATTCCAATAGTGGCTGGATTCACTCATAAATCATAGAGAGATTCTTCACGTTCACGAGGCTACCCGCGCGGTAATGTATTTTATCCCCGCTGACCACCTACCCGCTTTCCGTATTTCCCCCGGCAGTCAATGGCTAAAGAAAATGGATAATGGAGTTGATACCTTGGTTTTGAGGTTCCAAATGAAGGGATTATTTGAGAGCGCATATGGCGATGGTAGGAAATTAAGGTAGGCAAAATATGCATGATCCTTATCCCTTATTGCTTCAGCCTTTGTTCCGAAGCAGATGTGTTAATGGAATTTAAGGTTGAGCGTCCTGATGGCGGGTAGCTGTAGTTTTGCTATCATTGACACAACGCTACACGTTGATTCCGGGGGATGTGCGGTGTCTATAGACTGTGAACTTGTTAGCCCTGCGTTCTGGGATCCGGTTGGATATTCTCCATTCATCCAGCATAACTTGGTTTATAGAAGGCACATATATATCGTTCTGTTTCTACTTAACCATTCTGGTGTGATAGACAGGTAATAATTTCAAGGTCTCTATTCGTCGGCGTACAGAGTATACTGGAATCCTTGGTTTTCTCATTGGGGAAAAGGAGCATAGAATTCAAAAATTGTGACATACACAAAAGATAGCCGTGGCGAAGATATCCTGTGTGTGTGTGTGTTGAAACGTTCAAGAGAGGCGTCAACTCCATTGGGCCCTGGTCTGAGTGAGTGGGCCATGCCCATATTGCTATTCCAATTGTTTAACGCGTTACTCCTCGTGCTCCTTTTAGCTCTTCTTAAACGAATTCTCAAGGTTTATACCTGGTAGAATTTTCTAGTGCATTCTGGGGACGGATTCCAATTTGTGAGAGCAGTGCGGGTTTACATGTGGTGCGACACTAAAGAGAATGTGCTGTGTCGGCCGGCCTGTCCGGGAGAGACCACGTCGGCGACGCCTTGTCAAGACCGAGTAAGCTGCCGACCCTAGTGAAAAATTTGCTGACGCCAAGATATCACAGCATACATTCACTTGGCTATTGGATATGTGGTTGCACCATCTTCGGGAGTAAAGCAAAGGATATAAACTGATCAGTGGAATTTGAATTCTCATCGAGGAGTCTATCCAAGCAAACGCGGTCCACCGCGTTCGTGCCTCCGCTTGGTGTAGTTGGTTTATCACGTTTGACTGTAATATCTGTGCTCCTCGGAGCCGCGATGATTATGCCATCAAAAGGTCCCTAGTTCGATTCTGGGAGCGGAGACTTCTTTTTTTGCTCCGTTGCTGGACGGGGGTGTAGAAGATGGTGGTGGTGGAATGGAGTTAATTAAGGGCAAATTTGTTTTGGCCGCGGTGTGGAGATTCGGTGATCCGACCGGCAGCAGTGACAGGCGAATCAGGTACCACTGTTCAGCGGACATCTGAATGAGTTTCTTAGCGCATCGACGAATGCATCCCGACCGCTGGGACCTAAAGACTGGCTCGGGGTGCAGCTAAGTTTGTAAAGTGGGGAGACATGGCGTCAGTCTGCATTGGCGGCGCGGACAGAAAGACGACGGGAGCATGCGGGCTGCTAGCTGCATAAAGGACGACCAAGGGTGCCAGTGGACGAATTGAGGCTTTGGCGCGTGTCGATAGTTGTCGCGTTTGTACTCCAAATGTAACGTGCAAAAAGTGATGCTTGACACACCATCAACACCTTCGAGATGGGCAAAAAAGCATTGCCTATGGACAAGCAGGGGATTGAACCCTGGACCTCTCGCATTCGAGATGTTTCTGCAAAGCGAGCGCTCTACCACTGAGCCTGGTGGTTGTTAGAAAGGGCCTCAGAGATCACGGGTTGAGGCGGAACTTACTACATGCCCGAGTTAAGGATTATGTAAGCGCTCGCCACCCGCCAAAGTTATATAGTGAAAAATGCAAAGCTCAGCATGTGCTCCACGAATACGGTAAGCTTAGTAGGTAGCATGCAGGAGGTGAGGGTGCACTGAATCGGGCGTGCTGCAGGCTAGGCAGGCAGTGGAGAAGATGACGCCACCTGATGCAGCAGGATACGTGGAGGCAGTGGCATTCCAGTGCTGGCAAAGGTGAGGCGTGTTGGGGCCGCTAGAGGACGGCGATCAGGTCGCAGGGCTCAAGCATCACCCCAGCCGGCCCCAGCGCCCCAGCCGGACGACCCTGACTTCCACGCGCGCCTGAAACTTAGAAGTCAAGATTGACCTCAGGCCAAATCGCACGTCTCTGCACCACCGCAGTCACGCCCATGACATGGCCAAAATAATGCCCGAGGCGCCTGCTACGAAACGTCTGCCGATCGTGTGAGCGCCGGCGCATGGCCACAGCCCCAGGCTTGCCAGCCACCTTCATTGGCTCGCTCACCGCCCGCCCAAAGACGTAGTGCCGCATGGCTGCCAACCGCCGCTTCTCGCATCTGCTCGACGGCGTGGGAGCAATCTTCGCTCCCAAGCCGAGAGACCATTCCCGCTCCTACGATCCCGACGCATACCGCCAGCGCGCCTCTCGTCGCCCGCGCCGCAACACCTACGACCACGATTCGCGCAGCGCGCATGCTCCCGACTTGGACCACCTGCGCCAGGCACGAGCCGAGTACTACGCCCGCCCACCAGACCAGCGCCAAACCCGCCATCCTTCGGCCCCAGCCGCCGCGCCGGCCTCTTACGCCCCTCCTACCATGGTATCAGGCACCGAGCCCAGGATGATGCGCGCCGCCAGCACCCGCAAGAGCGTCAAGAGTAAGCGGGACGAACGCCGCCCTAGCAGGAAAGAGCGCGAGGACCGGGATAGCGGCGTCTATGTCTACAGCACCCCTCGGAGCGGTGGCAGCAGAAGTCGGCGGGAAGAGGATTTGGCATCACGCGCAGGTGGTCACAGGCGGGTCGTTTCGTCACCTGCTGCAAACGTGATCGATGTTGAGGTCGAAAGAGAGGCGCCCGAACCTTCAGTGCGCAGGGCTGACGGCGTTAAGTTGAGTCGGTATGTCCTTAGAATGCCCTCTCGTCGCTCGAAGCAGTCGTTAATTTGACCCAGGACAACATCTACTCGCGACTCCAATCGTCCGGTCATGACTCGCCCTTCTCTCAGAAGAACCGGCACCCTCAAATCCCCCCCGGCCGACGTCCCTCCAGCAACACCTCACCAGCGAAGAAATAGTGGAGGAATCTTTAGTCTTTTTCGCCATGTACCGCCGTCGGCCCAGACGCCGGAAAAGAAGTAGGTCGCTCGGAGCTTTCCCACAGCACCGCTGCTCACATCAGCTTCCAGATATGACTGCATGGTCTGCATGGACGAGGTCCGCGCCTCTCGCTGTCCAAGACTCGGATGCGGCCATCGCATGTGCCATACTTGTCTGAAACGCCAATTCGAGCTCTCCGTCAGAGATCCGCAGCATATGCCTCCGAGATGTTGTACAACTGAGCATATCCCCCTCAAATATGTCGAGCGACTCTTTGATACCAAGTTCAAGGTTCTGTGGAACAAGAAGTACCAGGAATATACCGCAAAGAACCGGATATATTGCCCAACCCGTGGATGTGGAGAGTGGATCAAGCCGTCGCACATCCGCCTGGACCCCACCGTCGGCCGCAAGTACGGCAAATGCCCGCGCTGTCGCGGCAAAGTGTGCGTGAAATGCAATGGACGCTGGCACTTTCGCAAAGAGTGCCCCAAAGACGACGAAGCGGCCCGCGCCTTCGCCGAGATGGCCAAAGAGTCCGGGTGGCAGTGTTGCTACAACTGCAAGGCCATGGTCGAGTTGAAGGAAGGCTGTAACCACATGACATGCCGCTGCACTGCCCAGTTCTGCATGCTGTGCGGCTCCAAGTGGAAAACATGCGAGTGCCCGTGGTTCAACTACGCCCACCTGGACGACGACGACCGCCTGCAGAACATGCGCGTGCCCGAGCCCTACGTCGTCGTCGAGCACGACGCCGCCGGCGCCGCACCGCCGCCTCCGCGCCCGCCGCCCAACGCCCGACCGGACCAGTACGCCGTCCCGGCCCCGCGTCAGGCCCACCCCGTCTACGTACAAGAAGAACGGCCCACCGCGAGCCGCGCAGACCGCATGTCTTACGCCGGCGGCCGCGACCTCGACCGCGAGCGCGAGCTCGAAGACGAGATGCTGGCCCGCCGCCTGCAATCCGAGTTTCTCGCCGACGGCGCCCGTAGCCGCGCTGGAGGCAGCATCCACCGTCGTCACCACCATCGCCACCGCACCGCACCCTCCCGTTACGACTCGCCCGAGATCGAGGTCGAGGTCCTGGGCGTCGGCAACGCGGCCGGCCACCATATGAACGACTTCGGCCTACCTGCTGCTCCGCGCCAGCAACAGCAGCCAGCACCGCCTCGGAGTACTACCGTCAGGCGCAGCGCCACTACGCGCAGCACCACCCGTGGCACGCGCAGAGCAGCGGCGGCGGCAGCAGCAGCAGCGGAGGCCGCGCCGGTCACGGTGATAACGGGCGACAACATGACGACGCAGTACCAGTACCAGTACGCCCGCCAGCAGCAGCGGCCCGCCGCCGCTGTCGAGGCCTCGGTCATGGCAGGCTTGGGTGACCCCGCGCGCAGTGGGATGGGGAGGGTCGGCATGTGGTTGAATTATGTGGAAAATGATCCGGCTGAGGTGGAGGGGAGGGCGCAGAGGGCGGGGGTGGTGGCGGCGTATTGATGGTGATGATGATGATGATGGAGGCTATGTTTGACGTTTGGTTTTTTTTTTTCTTTCTTGTTACACTCTCCGACTCTAATGACGTGATGAATGATGGGTTGGTGGATGGGATAGGTAAGAGATGGGTTCAAGGTTTGGGCATTTTTTTGTTTCTCTTTCTCGAGGCATGTGTGTGTGCCTCGGATGGTTGGTGATACCCCTCACTTCTTTTTTGTTCATTTTTGGGTCTTTTCAAGCTTCGCTTTTTTGAAAATCTTTTGGGTTATGGTATCAGAATTTCATGGGCTTTTCTTTCTTGGATCGAGTGCGGTCCGCCTCTGTTTCCTTGCAGCAGTCTCTTTGCTCCAGCTGGGCTGGGGAATGAGAGGGGAACAAAAAGAATTTGTGATTCATCTCCTTTTGTCTCCTCTATCGTCCAAATCCGTGCAGTAGTCACTCTCGCTATTGCGGTTGATACAAAAGGTTGAGCTCAAATGCTCTTTTGGTTTTTGTTCTTGTCAGTTAGTCTTGTACATTTATGAAGTGTGGACGAAATTGCAGGAATGCGAACCACACTCATTGCACGAGAAGTCAATCATATCAAGCTCGAGGTAGCTGAAGGCTAATGTGAAATTGTTTTTCGGTCGTGCCATGGGGTCGGTGAGCGCCACGGTGGACCTCCACGGACGAGGAGATGCACCTTATTCTAAAATGCTTAAGAGAGTGTACCGCTACACGGCATGCTTCTTTGACTCGATTGTTGGTTCAGTCTGTAGACATAGCAGCTGAACAGTGTAGCAAGTAATATTCATGCCCAGTTATACATATCCTCGTTGTCCCCATGTAGTAATACTTCTATATTCCTTCGACCGGCATACAATTGCTTTATTCCCCGCGTAGGGCCGGGATCACCAGGTGCTCATTGCCCCTGTTGTCGCCAGCACTATACTCAGGTCTCTCATGAAGTACCCTCTAAATGGAAAATTGATTTACCAACAATGAATCATTTAATTCATACTTACTCCTCCTTCTACTTCTTTGTCTTCTCCTGATATGCTGGATCTGCTAAAGCTGAATAGTGATTCTGAGCACCGCCTTGACGTACATGATGCGTCTTATGAGATGGATCCCATTTTACTGCCTTTGACTGCCTCGATCTTGTTATATAATGATCTTATGACTGGCTGCGCTCATGAGATTTTGCGAAAACATTATCTCTTTATATAATTAATCTATGTATCGCGGCTTACGTAGATCTCGGCTTACGCAGGGCCCGGAGTGATGGGGGCGGGCCATTATCGGATTACTTCGGTCTCCGAAATTCGGAGGTTGCTGCACCGTGCTTACGGGAATTGAAACAGATGTCCCTCGGCGGATTCTAGGCTTGATGCAATGTCATCAAGTCCGAAAAACTCCTTAAGCGCTTTCCTGTACCGGTTAGGCGTTGTTGGTTAACTGACAATTTTGTTCTATTATCATACATGAAGACATTAGCAACTTTTATTGAATATTGCCAAGTCTACTTGGTCAAGGAAGGCTTAAAGCTGGTCTCAGGACCAATCTTTTCGTTATCGCTCTGGTCGATGCAATACGATCTTCTATTACTGCAAACCCAGTCTACTAGAGATGGTTCCTGTCTCCTCTTCAAGATTGAACATTGAAGCTTTGAAAATCAATCTTGGAGGGAACAATGACTGATAAGCGTCTGGTTAAATAGGCTTCGGAGGCCGGTAACCGAGGCGAGAATCTCCGGGGGCCGGGGACCGAGTACGGCTGCCACGATCCGCTACTCCAGCTGACAACCCGGAGCACTGTTGCACCAACTCCGCCAGTCGTCCTCCGACTCCGTACAAAACCCGCCCACCCATCCTTTAAACCGGAATGCGGGTGCCTGAGCTGAAAATGTGACGATTTCGCTCCGCGCATCTGGAGTTATTAATGAATCGGTCAACGTCAGCGTCCTCGAGAAAACAGGTGAAAGGCCCTTTTTACAAAACAAGGGGAAACAAGAGATAGAACATGTCGTCCGAAGCGAAAACAATGGAAGCCAAAACAACGACGGCAGCAAAAGGAAAGGGCACTCCGTTGCTGCGCGCGTCCTGCGATCGCTGTCACCGCGCCAAAGTTAAATGCACTTACGAAGCCGACAATGCCCCGTCATGCATACGGTGCAAGAAAGCAGATGTCGACTGCAAACGCAGCCCACCGATGCCGCTTGGCCGCACTCCGAAGTACAAGAACAGACTGAAACCCTATCCGAGCCCTGAGGATCTCAAGTCTCCGCCGCCTTCCGACAGTCTCTCGCCTTCTTCCTCCGAACGCTCCTCCAGCCAGTCTCCTTCTCGCCGCGATCGTGAGAATACCGTCACATCGATAGCGACGGCTGTTTTCGAGGACTTTTCCTTCACCTCCCCCGAAACAGTCTTGGACGTGGGTCCGCCAACTCCACCACAGTACGACCCGACGACTGCAGTCTTCATCGAGCCGAACCTGTCAGAGCTCTGTCTCGAGTGGTGCAGCGGGCCGGAAATCATTCCCTCGGCGATTGCAGATGTTAACTCGCCACTACTTCAACAGCATGGCGATGGATCAGTAACAATGCAACTCCCAACGGGCGAAGCACGGCTATTCAGCGACGACATGGGTGGAGGCAGAAGCGGCAGCAGCAGCAACAACAACAACAACAACAACAACAACAACAACAACAACGACGACGACGGAAGTAACAGCGATTCCAGCAATTCCAGCAAGAAACAGCAACAGCAAAAAAGACAACATCAGCACTCATCCTGCAACTGCTTCGAGGTCGTCAGCTGCACGATGCGGAATCTGCAACAATGCCCCGTGGAAGGGACGGGACTCGACCAGATGCTACATCTCGGCCGATCAATGCTGAACGCCATCACCGACGACTTTCTCGCGTGTAGAGGGCCACACAGCACATCCTTGCTGCTCTTCATCTACACGTGCCTCCTTCAGCTCCTGGCTACGTACAGCGAGACTTGGTACAGCGGATGCGGCTCACTGATCCGTTTTGGGACGTTCGTCATTGATGGAGAAGATGAATATGCGTTGAAGCAGAAGGTCATCCTTCTTGAGATACGGAAGGTCACTTTGGTGGTAGATCGACTTGCAGGCTTGAATGGGCGTGGGCAGGGCGACTTTCTGGAAGCTGGTCGAGCAAGTGATGGGACCCACCAGGATTCAACTCTTTCGTACATGCGTGGCTTTGTCAAAGACGAGGCTTGTCGTGTATCTAGAAAGATAGAACAGGATAAAGAGAAGCAGCATCGTTCAGCAGCTAACCAATCATGGTTCTAACCGGAAAAGGAATGTACATATTCAACAGGCGCGTCGAATAGACTTCAACATGCGTCTATTTTTAGAGTAACCTACATAAATTTCTAGTACACCTGACTGTTCTGCTATTCCTCTTCTAGTCACGGCCCACCATCGCTCAGCACAGCATCCACAAACACCTTTAAGCCCTCCCTTCCAGGATGACCCTCCTGATCCAACATCCACAACCACGGCTCAATCAGCTCCACCTCCATCAACACAAACTCGCCATCCTCCCCCACCACGCCGTCCACCCTCGCATACAACAACTCAGTCTCTCCCCCCGCCCCCTCCCCCCTCTCCTCCTTCAAACCCTTCTCCTTCCCAACCAACCACTCCCACACCCTCCCCGCCACCACCCTCCCGCACTCGGGCACCCGCGCGTCCCCCTCGGCCGCCATCGGCTCCCACACGCCCTTGAACGCCGAGTTGATGCGGAACTCGCCCGCCTGCGGCCGCTTGCGCACCGCGTGCGTCAACTTGCCATCAATCACGATCATGCTCCACTCGCCGCCGCTGCCGTCGGCGCCGTCCTGCGCCGCCACCCGCGGCAGGTACTCCTGCACCAGCAGCATCGCGCCCATCTGCTGCTGCGTCGCGGCCGCCGCGGCGCGCATGGATTCGAGTGCAGCGGCGTCAGCGTCCGTCAGCGCGAGCGGGCTGCGCAGCAGGTGCGTGCTGTGGCCCGACGCGGCGATGCTGGGCTTGAGCACGACGGGCGTCGACGGGTTGGTTGCCACGCGCGCGTCCGCGGCGAGGTGTGCGGCTAGGGCCGCGGCGTCGGTCGTCGCCGGGTCGAGGAAGGCGGTGCGCGGGACGTGGAAGCCCGTGTTGAGGGACTGCAGTTCGGCGAGGTACGTCTTGTTGGCGTTCCAGCGGACGACGGCGGCCGGGTTGTGGATGCGCAGGCGCGGGTTCAGGCGGCGGGCGGCTGGGAGGGTGGCGTCGAGGAAGGTTGTGAAGGCCGGCATGTGGTGGATGTACTTGTCGACGGCCAGGAAGAGGACGTGCGTGTAAGTGGACGCGATGGCGTCAGCGGTCAAGGTGGGGTCCTGGAAGGTGCGCAGCGTGACGGCGGCGCCGCGCGAGCGGAAGGCGTTGAGGGGGTCCGTGAGGTAGGCTTCGATCTTGCCGATCCAGATGGCGGCTTCATCCTCGGGGGTGGGGAGGTTTGCGGTGATGAAGAGGATGGAGGGTGTTGTGGGGACGGGATCTGATAAGGCAATGGAACCCATGTTCGATGGATTTATGTGATGAACTAGAAGGCTGATGAGGGGATGAGGGCGAATATAGCTGCTACTGCAGCTTCTGAATCTGGGCCGTACGTCGGATGTGGGATTGCCAACGAGACAGTACAGTGGCCACTTTCAGATTGTGGAAGGTGGGGGTATGGGATGCTTCCAGAAATTTGGACAAGACTGACTGTATTTCCGGAAGGATACAAGATGGGCAATGAGTAGCAGATATTGAGCTTTTGAATGGTGGTGAAGGATATAGATACAATTACGATGCATTCGGAAAGAGGATCAGATAAATTTATACCGTCGTGGTCATCACGAGGTTATCCGACGTTTGGCGATAATTGATAGGGCATCTCCGACACCGGCCGATTTCCGGAGCACATAGGAAGGTCTGACACAACTACGCAACTTGACGGCTGGCTGGCCCGGATCGATCCTGAAATTCCGTAAAGTTCGTTGTTTGGGTTATTGCTTGAGCTGAGTATCGATGTAGTGATTCTGTATTTAAATACTGTATGATTCTAGTCGGTAGAAGTAGAATGCATGCATCTTTTACAAAACTACCCGGCGAATAGACCACCCGGCGAATCACTTCAACATTACTTGGATCAATTTCTATAACCCACTGTTATTATCGCAAGGAAAAGGGGCTTTAAATATGCTTAAGAAAAATTACATTTAATTACGAAAGCTTACAATATACATCTGCGTTTAGTGCTAATTTTAACTACTTGGAAAGACCGCGGTGTATAGGAGCATTGCAACTAGAGGCTTAGACGAATAGTAAGGCTTCAGAACTAGGGCAACTACAGCCTCCCAGAAGAGACAGTTCTTTAAAATGCTCGTGAGGAACTATTTAACTTATATAGGCAGTTTAAACCATCGTCCGAGAGTAAATGCAGATTAACAATTATATATTTACGTTCGGGCAATACCTTCAACTACTGATGACTTGAGCAAGAAACGAGTTCACGTCACTTAGGCTGCAAGCCCTCTCTGTGAGATTATTCATGCGACTTAAAAGCTTCAAATATCCTGTAGCGCACTGTGCCATTGTAGTGTCAGTCTCCTTGATGCTTGTTAAGCAATCTGATCTCTTCACAAGGTACAGATGCCGGTGGAGCAAGGACTTAGGGCAATGAATGGACCAGTACCCTAGCCATTGCCATTCGTGCTGCACTGGATGTGTTGAAAGATAGGGTAAGCACTAAATTGTGTTCAAGTACTTAGTGCGGGGAAACATCACTCAAAGTTTGAGGTATACCTTCACATCTTCATCTTCATCGACTACAAGAATATCAAGTATCAAGAGGATGTCACTAACAGCATTGGCAGAGGCAATCTTGGCCAACGCCAAGGAGCTCGACCAGCGTGGTGTAGTAGATGCCGAATCCAAAATCGGCTTCCGCGATCTGGCACAAAGTGACCTCGACTGCCGTGCGCGCCTCATCACCGCCATTCGTGAGTTGCATAGAATAGCTCTCGGTCCTGCAGAAACCATATACAACATGTTGATGTCCAGCGTATGGCTTCCTTCCACTTCTCCCTCTACCCAAAACCGCGCAAACCTCAACTAACAGAAAAACTTCAGACCGGCGACATAACCAGCCTCCTCGCCCTCGCACGCTACAACATCCCCGCACACGTTCCCACCACTGGCAGCACGTCCTTCGCCGCCCTCGCAGAGCACACCGGCGGCGCCCTCGACGCCGAAACCCTCGCGCGGCTCCTCCACAACAGCATCGTCGAAGGCATCTTCACCGAGCCCACCCCGGGCCTGATCCAGCACACGCCCCTCTCGCGCCTGCTCCGGGACCCAGACTTCACGGCCCTCGTCGGCTTCTACGCCGAGGAGAACGGCGCCGCCGCGGGCAGCACGACGCTCGACGCGCTGGCGCGCTGGCGCTGCTCACGCGAGCCCGCTTGCACCGGCTTCGCCCTCGCGAATGCTGGAGGCGGAGGTGGAGGCGGAGGCACCGAAAAGGCCTCTTACGAGTCGTTCTTCGCCGAGCTGGCGACAGACCCGGTCCGCGTCAGGCGCGCGGCGGGCGCCTTCAACGCCCTGCCGCAGATGCTGGTGCAGGGGCAGGACGGGCTGAGCCGGTCGCCGCTGTGGAGCGAGTTGGATGAGTCCGCGGCCGCTCAGCCTGGCGGCTCCGCCGTTGTCGTGGACGTTGGCGGCAATCGCGGGCACGCGAGCATGGCGCTGGCGGACGCGACGACGGAGCGGGTGCGGTTCGTGGTCGAGGACCTGCCGGGCCCGGTGGCGCTGGGCGAGGAAGGACTGCCGGAGCGGTATCGCGGGCGCGTGTCGTTCAGGATCCAGGACTTCTTCAAGGAGCAGGGTGTGAAGAACGCAGACGTGTATTTCCTGCGGAAGGTCATGCATGACTTCCCGGACCATTAGTGCGTGAGGATTATTCGGGCCTTGGTTCCGGCGCTGAAGGAGGGCGCGAGGGTCGTTGTGTGTGACAGGTTGATGCTAGAGGCGTCGACAGCTGGGTATGAACAACGAGAGGCAAGGTATGTTATTCTTCGCACTCATCACTGTGTCCGGTGATGCTAATGCCTGGTTGCAGATTCAGTGATCTTGCGATGCTTCAATTGTTGAATGGCCGTGAACGTAGCGAAACGGATTGGAAGAAATTGTTTGCGGACGCGGACTCGAGATTCGATATTGAGTTTGAGCATTGGACTGGAAATCTCCATGGGCTGGTTATAGCGACCTGG
The DNA here is from genome assembly GCA_023087525.1 of Lasiodiplodia sp. KE8368. NCBI lineage: Eukaryota > Fungi > Ascomycota > Dothideomycetes > Botryosphaeriales > Botryosphaeriaceae > Lasiodiplodia > Lasiodiplodia sp. KE8368. The sequence goes on along the minus strand of JAJMYN010000008.1, from coordinate 267,759 downwards.
AGACCATGAGCCAACAGAGCACTAGACTCGAAACATGAGTTCTCAGGGACGGACTGCAGCCGAAGGCTAGCTTGTATTGTTTTTTCGGCCATGTAGTGGGTAATCTGTATGTTCTGTGCTTGAACCAGTTATGCAAACAAAGCAAAGGGCAAGTAAACTAGGAGGATGTGACTCAAACCAGTATTTTTCTGCATCGACGATATCGTCGGAATCATGGGGTATTTATTTGTCTTGAATAGTGGATTCGTTCTCTCGTTGACATTCTAACCAACTTGTTGTGAGAAGAGGAGATGCTAACTCTAGTCAGCGCCGGGTATTCTGATAACAGTCATAACACACCGTGCCACCCAACTCTAATCGAACTGATACTCTGGATCTGATTCCCAAAAGTCAAATAATCCGCCCTTATCTTTCTACATTGTACTCTCAGAGGTACTCCCCGACGTACGGAATGCTCTTGAAAAGCGCATCGTAGTCCTTCGCAACCCAGCCCGTGGCAGGACCACCCTGACCAACAACTCCAATGCCTCCCCAAAGCCACGTTCCAGTGACTGCAGCAGCAAGAACATTGATCAAATACCACCTCCTCTTCTTACGGAGTTGACTCTCAACACCTCCATGAATCACGCTGGCCGGGTTCAGGTTCAACCACTTCGCCCAGCCCCAGATCGAGTGCCAGACAGTGACGCTCACCAGAGCAGAAAATCCAGCGAAAGCAAGCCCGGGGTGTCGTGCAAAGGCGTGGCTGACATACTCGAGTCCAATTCCAGCCGAGCTGCCCTCAACCCACAGAGGAAGGATGCGGTTGGCAAAGGCATGACCACCGACGAGGAGGGTGGTCATATAGCCCAGTGCCGAGGTTCCGGAGAGTTTCGGCCATGGAACTGTCCGGCGTTCGGAGAAAGTCGCGCTATCGCCCGCGTAACGCTTTAAGGTCTGCCTTCGCCGGTAGAAGCGCAGGGCAATGCCGGAACCGACGTGGACAACAAGCGGGGCAATGACAAGGAGAGGCTCAAAAGGAAAGTCTTGGTAGTAAGGCCGCGTTAGAAGTAGGTAGGTATCGCTTGCGGCGATTGAGCGGGTTGCCAATGGTATGAGAGCGGTGTTCGTGATATGGGCAGCGGCAAAAACGGAAAATGCATACGAGGAGTATTTTTGTATGCGCGTTACTACAACATTGGTCAGCAAGTGTATTCTATGTTTCTCGTACAAAAGCAATAGTATCAATCTTCAGTGCATGATCGCCAGGGTAATTCAGCGAGCTCGCTCCGGAAGGATTCAACCATGGGCGGCCACTTCTTGGCACTAGGGGGCAGAGAGTGAAAACTGATGAAGAGATTGCCAATATCGTGAAAGAAAAAAGCCAAAGATGCCTTCAAGTGATGTATACGTACGATAGAAAGCGGGCCCACGACCACTTAAACCTAGTGTTGTTGACCGCCCCAGCAGCTTTGGTGGTGGATCCTCTGGGGGAAGCTCATCGGGGAAATAGCTCTTCTCATTTTCGTACGGGGTATCGTCTACTGGCGATGGCTCAAGCAGTTCAAGGCTGAAGACCGACGCCGCGTCGTTGGCGGGGTACTGCATCCTGGGGGGATCTGGACGTCGAAGATGAATGACGTTGGGGAGAGGCGTGTAAAGCGGTAAGCGGAAATAGGTGGCCTGTGACGCGCTGGCCTGGTTTCAAGATCGGATCGGCGAAAGTCGTGGCCGAGCGCGCCGCCGATCACTCCAGCTTTCGTCACTCGGCAGCTCGAGAGCCGCAACACCAACCAGACGCCATCACCGACGGCTTTCGATTCAGACAAGATCTTAACCAAACCACCCGCATTTCGCGCGGAATCCGCCAAGATGCCTCCCGTAAGCATACTGCTCCTCTAACAGATGGGAAACAGTCTGCTAACTGACTGCGCAGCGCACTTTCATGAACCCTGCCCCCAAGGTCAGCTGCTTCGCACGCCGACAACCCAATGCCGATTTCTGCTGACTGTTTGACCCAAAGACTGAGAGCGCTCGTGAAGCCGCTAAGAACTTCTTCTGTAAGTAATCTATGCTAGTCCCCTACCTGGTCATGCAAATCAAACTAACCAGGACCGCAGGCGACCTCTGCCAGAAAGGCTACCAGCGCCACAACGAATATGAAACTCACATCGGATCGTATGACCACCAGCATAAAAAGGAAAGCAAAGAGCCCAATTGACTACACTATAGGCACTATCACCTTAGCATGCGCGTTAGCATATCTCCCTCCTTTGCCTCACTTGCCCACCCTTTCCTCACCTCAAACATCTACCCAACATCACCTATATCCCTTGCATACACAAACCTCTAGTTTCTTTAATTCTTGATCAGCAATATCCTAACACCTTTCCTCCAACAGCGCCTCAAGGACATGAAGGAAATGTCCAAGAACCCGCAAGCTGCTGAGAAGGCTCGCCGCGCCGAGCGCGCCCGCGACAAGGAAGCTGGTCTAGTCAAGCTCGACATGTCTGCATCCAAGCCGTCCGGTGGTGGCGGCGGTGGTGGTTTCAAGAAGGGCGGCTTCAAGAGCGCCTTCGGATCCGCTCCTACCACGTCCGGAGATGCCGGTGGCAACGTTGGTGCTGGTGCTGCCCCTGCCGCTAAGAGCGGAGGTGGCGGATTCAAGAAGGCGTTCGCTGCCGTTGAGGAAGACAAGAAGGCCAAGGCCGATGAGCCGGAGAAGGCGGTTGGTGGAGGCGGAGCTTATGGCAGTGGGATCGACGTCAACGACGAGGACAACGAGACGGATTCGGATGAGGACCTCGGATACGAGGAGTACGATCCCGCTCACCCCACGGGTTGTGACGACCCCAACTGCGACTGCCGCAACAACGTCCTTCAGCAGACCATCTTCCCGGAGTAGTTTCCCAACGGATGCCTGGTGGGATTGCTGGTGGAATTTCTCAATAATGGTTTCAAATGGTGGCGTTATAAGGATACAGAAAAGATACCCGTGAAGCGAGTACAGCACACGCTTCAATGCACCAATAAAGAAATGGACAGCCTCAAAGACAATTTCTCTCTAAAGTTTGAATTTTTCTTTTTCTCGTTGAGAAGAGTGGTTTACTCTATGCTGAGTGATACCTGACCATGCGTCACCCTTTCTTCCTGCCAGAAACGCCAATACTCCGTTTCCGCTTGCGGACCGCTTACCGGCACCATCCACCACAGTTTTTCCCATGATGAAATTGAAACTATGACAAGTGAAGACCCGCTATGCCCTGACCTGAAGTCACTGAGCCAGAGCGTGTGGGTACACAGGATATAAGCGGAAAATAAATAGCCGACACAATGTTGTTGATGGGAAGCACAGCTACCTGTCAATAACCTTGCCCTTCTTCTTGTCATAATCCAAGACTTGCCTCTTGCGGTGGTTCTGCGCCATCTTCCACCGCACGTAGAGCATGACCGCGTCCTTGACCGCCACGAACAGGCAGCCGCCAATCAAGCTACGAGCCCATCGCTGCTGCAGCAAGCCCGTTGGCCGGCCGATCGCAGGCGGCGTAGTCAACTTCCTTGGCAAGCCAAGACGGATCAGCTCACCCACGGCCGCGGCGATGGATGGGAAGACTAGAGCGCCGATAATGGTGTCTGCAAAAGTATTCGTCTGCCAGATAAGATTGCGGTCGCGCTGGTTGCGCTGGCGGGGCCGCGGTCGCTGTGGTACCTCACCCTGCTGCTGCTGTTGTGGCGGCTGCTGCTGCGCTTGGGGAAGACCGTCGTCATCCAGCGGAGGGGCATCGAACGGAGGCGCTTGTTGGTTGGGAGGCCTATCGCCGGGCCACTGGCCGACGCCCGGAAGGTCGTGGAAATCGTCGTGGAAGTGTTCCTCGTCATCCTCGTCATTCAGGCCGAATTCCAGCAAGAGGTCGACGCCTTCAGCCTCCTCGAAGTGGTCAGCGCCGTTCTCCGCATTCTCCTGCTCGTCCTCCGTCTCGCCGGCGCGGGGCTGGACATCCTTCAGCCACTGGCGTTGCTTTTCCGCCCAAGTCTTTTCCATATATGTGTAGTATGCGCCGCGGACGTAGGGGAGGAGCGAGAAGGAGAGCGCGGCGCTGGGCGGCCAGTGGCCGAAGTTGAGCACATCCTCGCCAACATTCGAAGAGGCGAGGAAGACGATAGGGAGGATGGGGAGGAAACTGTCAGCGATCGAGAAGCGGGAGGAGATTAGAATTGGCGGAATGGCAGAGAGGCCGAAGTACAGGCGGGCGTGCTCGAAGAAGCGTGTGACGGCAGCCAGAGCCACCGAGTCGTGCCCATGAGTGCGCCACACATCCGGCCCTTGGTGCAGAGGCTCCAGGATGCGATAGCCGTCTTCGAGACCGAAGATGGCGTACACGGTGCTCACGCCGTGCATGAAGCATGCTTGGTAGACCGTATATCCCAACACCCCCATGGCGCCTGGCAGTACCAGGTGGCTAGTTATGCGCTCGATGATACGCACTCCGTTGACAATCTTGCTGGTCGGGCGCTTCAGGTGGATCTCGTTCTTGCACTGAGGGCACAGGAACGTGGAGCCTTTACCGGCCTGGAGGCGGGCATTCGGTGCTTCCTGGCTGGCGACCCAGTCGAGCAGACAGTCTTCATGAGCCACCAGGGCGCATGGACATGGACTGCGCCACTCGGACGAGTTTGGCCCATCTTCAGTCTCGTCGTTGAAGCAGATCCAGCATTTGCGCGGCTCATCCTCCTCGTTATCCTGTGGCCGTACGGCAGCCTGCTTCCCCTCGGTCTTCTGAGATGCGGCGCTGTGAGACAGGATTTGGGCGCTATCGAACAGAACGGTATCCGAGGCGGCGGAGGCCGTGGAGAGGGACTCGCTGTCGGCGCGCGACAAGGTAGCCTGCTCGGAGGAGCTTCCCTGTTCGCGGGGCGACGAGCGTCGCTGCGATGCCTGGCGGGGAGGTAGAGATGCCATAGGGAGATGCTGCGGTACGGTATGGAAGCGGAGAAAGGAGGGTCGGAAACAGTGCTAGAGTGACATAGGGCCGAGGTTTACGTAGAAACAGCAAGGAAAGAGCGTATGGTTGCGTGGAGGCTGTGGGGATGCTTGTCTGCGACGATGTCATCCAGAGCTCGGGCGCGTTCGGCTACAACCGCGGCATCTTCATCGGCGCCCGCCTGAACAATTTCTGCCGCGTCCCGGCCCATCGCCGCGCAACACCGCGCACGCGTCCACCTGACTCCGACACACCTGTGGGCCCGACTTCGCCCGGGCATGTGAACACGGGATTGCGATAAGGCGATTTGAACTCGGCCTAAAAAAAAAACTAACACTACCTCACCCACCTCACCTGGACTACGGCAACACAATGGCTACCCGGCGAACGTCCGGCAGAGCGCGTCCAGCCAAACGCTACACAAATGATGCATTTGACGGTCTAGATTTTGACGATGAGGCCACGGGCAGCGAGATTTTTGCCCATGAAGAAGACTCAGGCGAAGATGATGACTTTGACGCAGCAGCAGCAGAAGACGAGCCTGACGTTGAGGAGGACGTCTCCGAAGGCGCTGCCTCTGGGGAGGAGGAAGATGGCTATGGCGAAGATATGCTGAGCGATGACGATATCATTGGACCAGAGAACGATCGTCCCGCTCGCAAACAGAAAAGAAAAGGCGGCAAGCCGGTCAAGCCCGGCTTCATACAGCGGGCCGAAGCATCTTCATTCAAAACCGGCAGCTTCAGTTTGCTGGCCTCACGAGCTCACGACCACAAGGAATCTGAAATCAAGGTTTCTTCCAGAGGTGTTCCGGAAATGTACCACAACACCGGTAAGGACACCAGGATACTAAATCTTTTCGGCCCAGCCAAAGAAGATGTTGTACCAGCAACCACAGCTCGAGACAGATGGCATGATGAGCCTGTGCTACCAAGCCGACGAGTAAATAAGCATGGTGAAGGTGGGATGGCTTTTAGTCCAATTTACACCAAAGCTGTGCGCGATCACGAGGCAAGCAAAGGCTGGGAATGGTATTATGAAAGAGGAGGCGAACAGGCATTCCGAACCCGGCAAAAGGTCGAAAGCTTATCTGCCGATGAGGCAGCTGAATACCTCCCTCAAGCTGGGAAAGCCGATCAACTCGTACTTCTTGGACCGTTCCAAAACCAAAAGCCCTTCCAAATTGCGGCAGGAGAGGTGATCAACATCGGTCAGGCATGGTCAAAAGACGCTTACAAAACCAATGCTGAGGAGGAAGCCGGAAGTACTACCAAGGAAGCACCACTGAGACAAGCGTGGCTTTTTAACTTGGGCTACAAGGTTCAGTGTCTTGAATGGGTCCCGTGGCAAGAGGGCTCACAATACATTTCGACAGCGGCGATGCAGCGACAGAAGTCTTACAAAACGACTGAAGCTCACGGCGCGCCAGGCTTTGCCCCCGCGGATCCAACTCCAGCAGCCATCCAAATTTGGATGATCCGGTCGACCGATGATGGTCGATTAGATTACGACCACGTTCCGAAGCTTGAGCTTGCATTGTGTACGGATTGGGGCAGCGTACGCAGCATAAGATGGTGCCCTATGCCTCGAAGGAAAGAAGAAAATGAGGATGAAGTGCATCTAGGGCTTCTGGCAGGTGTATGGGCGGATGGACGAATGAGAGTCTTGGATATTAGATATCCCAAGTCTTCAGCAAGCCACTACCTCCGCATACAAACAGCTGCCTTCGAGTCAAAGCCGCCCGACTCCATTTACACGAGTGTGACCTGGCTTTCAAGCAACCATGTCGCATGCGGCTGCGCTAATGGTAGCTTTGCAGTCTTCGACATTTCCGACTTCCTTCTTTCCCCTGTTCCGAGCGGACCCAGAGGTCCCCGGCCGATGATTTACCAAAATCTCCACAGCAGTTACATCCTTAGTATCGCCTCAGCCTACCCATCCAGCCCACATTGTATTGCAACAAGCAGTATGGATGGCTTCCTTCGTCTTGTAGACATCCGTGCTCCGAACCAAGATACTGTGTTCTCTCAGCGATCCCGTACTGGAAGCGCACCGTTAGCATGGCACGAAATTTCGCAGAGTTTCCTGACCTGCGACGAGAATTACACGCTTCTGGCCCTCTCTCTCCGCCGCTTTCACGTCAATATGAGTGTAGGTCGAGCAAACAGCAATATACAGCACATCTCCGCAAGCCCGGTTCATCCGTTCACGCTCATCGGCTGCACGGACGGCATGGTCATAAGCACCAATCCGATGCGCAAAGTTCTGATTGCCAAAGCGGAAATGTGGCACCAGACGTGGTTCATGCACGAATGGCGACGCGCCATGGGCAAGCACGGGACTATCGACGAGGCCTCCGCAGCTGCTGACACTCGCAGCGAGCTGAAGAAACCGCCGGACAACGTAATGAAGATGAAGCCAGACGTCGAGCTCAAGCGTACGGGACCGATGAGCAGGATTGTCGACGGGTTCAAGGCGGAAGTTTATAAGCTTTGGGTGGAGCAGGGTCTGCCAAATCAGTACGAAGGTGTGGTGTACAATACAATTTACGAAGAAGAGTCGGCGTCGACACAAGTTGCGTGGAACCCGAATTTGAGATGCGGAGGATGGGCAGCCGCTGGACTGGGAAACGGCCTGGTCAGGATCGAAGATTTGGCACTCTAAGATGGCAATCATACTGTGTCGTCTTTACAAGTTCAGCAAGATTCTGGCAGACTCATCTTTTCCTCGTTTCCGAAAGCGTTGCTTTAGTGCTAGCGTCAAAGTCATTGGAGGAGGCCCTTTGCAGATCCAGTTCTCCAGGTATCATTCCAAATTCACCCACATGTGCCAGTCTGTTTTCGATGCGCCGATCTTGTGCTTCGTCCAAATGATCAGATAACAGGATAGGTTGCCATGGCACCCTGGACCCTGAAGGAAGAGGCTAGCCATATAGTGCGTGATAGTGAGGCTTGGCCCAAGCTCCAAGCTCCGGTTCAGCCCTACGCGCGCTTGCCGTACCACGGTCCGTCTCTCCACCGCCTCTCTATCACCATCACACGGACACCAAGTACCCCGCTATTCCGTGTCCCCATTCTTTCATTTTCTTTACACTTATTTCCTTTGTAACCCTGCCCTCACGTTTTTGAACAAGTAACGACCGTCCTCTACCTCACGCTCGTCGCTAGCCCTCAACAAGAACCCCTTCCAACACACGTACACGCCGCGACACAGCACGCGCCGATCAGCGCTCCTCAAACTGCCATACGCTAAGATTGCACATACGACCAAAATTGTATCGAGCGAGAAACCAGCCACCTACACAACATGAACTTCGCGCCCTACCAGGACGCCTCTCCGGAGAACACGCGGGCCATGTCGCCACCAATCCGCTCACCAACACACTCGCCGCGACCCTCGCTCTCCACCAGCCGCCACCAGCGTGGGAACAGCGCGCTCGGCACATCGGCAATCGCGTCGCCGCAAGGAAACCAGAACTCGGCGGCGTCGTACTTCCCTCCGCAGCGAGGAAGCGCCGATCTGGAGCGAGGGTGGGGTGACAACAGCAACAACAACGCGGCATGGGGCAATACAAGCACGGTCAGCGTAGGTGGAAGGGAGAATCTGGATTTGTTCGAGACAAGGTTGGGGATACGGATGGATTGGGAGGCGTGTTTGGCGTACCTGTTGCTGCCGCCGGCAGGGGGAGTACTGTTGCTTGTGTTGGAGCATCGGAGCGATTACGTGAGGTAAGTCTGAGTCCATGAAGAACGGAAGGCAATATGGAAGAATTAAGCTGACGGTGTGGTACTGGACAGGTTTCACGCATGGCAATCGGCGCTGCTGTTCTCGTTTATGTTCGTCGTGCACATCATCTTCTCGTTTTCCTCGTTGATCTCCTGGCTCCTCTTCTTCCTCGACGTGGGTATGATTGGGTTCCTTACGATGCGAGCATATCGCGATGGTAAGCAAATACATTGTCGGGACGCAAAAGAGCTTCGTTGCTGACTTTTCATAGCGGAAACTCTTGATCGTTGCGAGATTCCGTACTTCGGAACACTGGCGAGCTCAATTCTCGACGACGAGTAGCCCCATCCATCGTTGATGTGCTGCTCCATGCGGTTCTGCCTGTAGATGGGAAATGGTTAATGGTCTACTCTGCGTTGGATACCCTCTCCGCGAGCTGTTTGTTAATGCTGTTATGCCTATGCGTCAATCCTAGCAGCATCATAGATGCGAAACGTGTTGTACGATTAAGCGCATGTTTATTTGAATTTTATCTAGTTTTTTTCCCATCATTTTTCTTTCATCGTAAAACGTGGGGTATCAGGAATTTCTTGACACTGTGTAGGGATTTTCAGAGACGACTGGAAGAGGAGCTGATGAGTAATGGCGAGTGCTTCCAGTTGGCCGAAGCGCGGTAATTCACTCGGGCCGCGGAGCGACGTCATTCTGCGGGAGCTCTCGTGCAACCCTCCAAAACCCCACGAATCTCCGCGACCACAACACATACCCTTAATCAGCCTTCAATGGCTTCCAGACGAGTACTGCTTTCGACCGCCGCGCGGCCCATCGCGGCTGCCCGCCCCGCCCTCCGCTCCTCCACGCTGCAGGCTCGCTGCATCTCCGTCTACGGCTACGAGCAAACAAAGGCATTGGCTTTCGAGAAGTACGGCGAGCCGCAGGACGTGCTGCGCCTACACCAGCACTCAATCTCGCCCGCGCATGGCGACAAGCTGACGCTGCGCTTCCTCGCCGCGCCCATCAACCCGGCCGACATCAACCAGATCCAGGGCGTGTACCCGTCCAAGCCGACGTTCACCACTGAGCTAAGCACACCAAACCCGATTGCTGTGGGCGGTAATGAGGGCGTGGCCGAGGTTCTGTCCGCAGGCTCCGGCGTCAAGGGTCTCAGCCGAGGCGACTGGGTCATCATGAAGCAGCCGGGCTTCGGCACCTGGCGAACACACGCGCAGACGGACGCGTCGAACCTGCTGAAGATCGAGAACAAGGACGGCCTGACGCCGATCCAGGCCGGCACCGTCAGCATCAATCCGTGCACGGCGTACCGCATGCTGCGCGACTTCTCCGACATGAAGGAAGGCGACTGGTTTGTGCAGAACGGCGCCAACTCAGGTGTCGGCCGCGCCGCAATCCAGCTCGGCAAGCTCTGGGGCTACCGCAGCATCAACGTGATCCGTGCGAGGCCGGAGGGTACCGACGCGCTGAAGCAGGAGCTGCTGGACCTCGGCGCGGATGTCGTCGTGACGGACGAGGAGCTGCAGGAGAAGGGCTTCAGCGAGCGCGTCAAGGAGTGGACCAAGGGCGGCCGCGACCGCGTCCTGCTCGGTCTCAACTGCGTTGGTGGCAAGCCTGCCACGGCCCTCGCGAAGCTGCTCTCGCCCGAGGCGCACTTCGTCACCTACGGCGGCATGTCGAAGCAGCCCGTCCAGCTGCCCACCGCCTTGCTCATCTTCAAGAACATCCACTTCGATGGCTTCTGGGTCAGCCAGTGGGGCAAGAAGCACCCTGATGAGAAGAAAAAGACGGTCGACCACGTGCTGGATCTGATTCGTGAAGGCAAGTTTAAGGATGTGCCCGTGGATGAGGTTAAGTGGGAGTGGAAGACGGAACAGGAGACGCTGGTGAAGGCTGTACAGGGCACGCTTAGTGGGTTCAGGTCTGGTAAGGGCGTTTTCGTCTTTGGGGAGACGTAAATTGGTAGCTTCGTGTCAATATAAGCCTATGATTTTATTATGTATATACATGTTTGTTCTTGCAACTCGTGAAATCCATGCGCTGGCCACTTTTGTGACCATTTGCATATAAGTCCCTTGATGCGGCACCTCCGAATACCCTCAGAGTCCATGGAGAAGTAGACCTCAGCTACCCTAGACCATCACCTTTCGTCGACGAGTGACTCACAGCCGCACAGCGGAAGGAAAGTCCTACGCCTCAGATCACGACGCTAATGTCGTGAGGGAGCATTTTCATCATCGGTCTGGTTGTTTCCCAATGCCAACACACATACATGGCGGTACGTTCAATAAACCCTAATCCGGCTCCAATGATGAAAACAACCTTTCTGAGCGGCAGAGAGTCATTATGTGGGGCGACTCTCTGATACGCGATGTGAACTTTAAAAAAAGTCAAGCATATGACCACACTGAGGAGACTGAAATGTTTCCGGAGAACGTTAGCATCGAGGAACCGTGAAATTATGGAAAAAAGGTATGAAGAAAACTTACCTCGGAGTGATTAAGGAGATGAATTTGCTACAGTTCTGGGGCAGGTATTTATGCTATTCGCGCCAGTCAAGGTCTCTCAATGTACCGTGGCTCTGCGTGGACTTGATTTGAAATTGTGGTTCGCTCTAGCCTCATTCAACCAACAAGATATCCGCTATTGGCATATCGATACATCGTGCATTTTCCTTTTGTGTTTTAGACGCCTGCCCAAGTATGTGGTGTGTGGCTGAAGCAATCGTCTGGATGCAGATATGGAATAAGACTCATTCGTTCACGTCCGGACAATAGCTTAGACTACTTACACAAGCAGAGCATCACTTCTCGCGGAATTTTCAAAAGACCGTTTTTCCTGGGTACTAATTACCGCCTGTTCCAACACCCTCTTTGCGCCGCCCTTTGGCTGATACCCATATGTACTGGGGTGTTCTCGGAAAAACAATCAAATCAGCTGCCATAGACTTGGTAGTTTAACAGGGTGTAGGCCGGATCTCGACAGTCAATTCTCATTCAGCCTGTACATTCTTCCTAATGATTAACGCTGTGGCGCGTCTCGATTGGATAAGCAATAGACCACTTCTAGAGCACGAAACATAGAAGGACGGATTCTTCTTATTCATTTTCCACCAACAGGTCTAAATGAAATATTTATAAGAGGTTGATCTCACTCTCCTAATCCTATCACCTAAGATGAATAGGCGTCATCTCTCATTCTCAGCAGAGAATTTGCATTCACCCATATCTATAGCACAAACGTTAGCCTATGTTTAGAAATGCCCAATGTTCGCCACCTGCCAAAACTTGGACAGTGGAAATATCATCAATATACCAATGCTACACCAATATGCGTTCCAACGCGGGATATCATACAAACTCTCTCCCCAACATAAACCAGGAATGAAGCAGAAAATAATACCGAGCTGACTAGAATACAAATGTAAAAATCCACGAAGCCATTGGCAAGAGGAAGTGACCGAAGAAGCGAAAAATCAGTGCGTAAGCATTGCTGAACGGCCGTGACTCGCATCACATGCAACCGAACCACCCTCTTTCTTTTTCTCTTTATGTTTCACGCCACCACCGATAACGCACAAAACACCTTTATGCATCATCATCCTCTCCTCACCGACCGGAAAACACGCACAAAACGCCAAGACCCATTACTCGTCTAGATGATCTCCAAATCGTCATCATCGCTACTTGGCGCCTTCGTCGTGACCGCCACACTCCCCATGCTCTCCCGTCCAGGCTCTCTGATGCCCTTGCCCTCGATCATCAACCTAGCTTTCTTCTTGGGGCTGCCCTCCCTGCTCCTGCTCCGCTCAGGCAGATTTAGCACGCCGCGTGGCGGCAGTTGAGAGTGCGGTTGCTGCTGCTGGTGCGGTTGCCTATCGCGACGAAGCATATCATCGATGCGGCGAGTGCTGACGAGCTTCTTGGACGGGCTGAGGAGGAGGTCGCGCTTATTGGCGCCGCCCCAGCCCATCGGTTTGGCTGTATGGCGGGCAGAAGATGAAGCAGTGGCCTGAGAGCTGCTGCCCAAGGTCGTCGTGCGCTTCCGCTTAACGGGATTGAGAGACACGTCGGACGCGCGTTTGCCTAAGAGGCCAAGGGAAGCGGCGTCGACAGGTTCTGGCGCATCTTGTGTGCGGGTGAATGGGATATCGTAAGCGCCCGCAGCGCCGGTGGCAGGCTGTCGGCTGCTTCTCGAACTGTCGGCCGTGGAGGAAGTTCCCGGTCGGCTACTTGCCTTGACCCTCATGTACTCGCTGCCCGCTTTGCCGCCCATGCGACTCAGCTTGTCCGCAAGCTCGCGTTCCCGTTCTTTCTCGGCCAGCCGTTTGCGGTGTAGCTCCTCACGGCTCATACCACGGTTCAGGGCGTCATCGTCCTGGTCCAATCGATTCGCTGCGCTTCTGCCGCTCATATGTTTCGGCAAGACATACATTGTCTCATGAAGGTAGCTGTCGTACTGTTTGTTGGTCTCTGCTGGGCGAGCACCATTCCTACCAGCAAGTCCCCTCCCAAATCCTGCCATGGTATTCACCTCCATACGCCCGCGCTTGGACTTCTCAACCTGCAGATGCACGTGATACTCACAGAATTCGGTTTTGCGTTTGTCGATCCAGGAGCCACACTCTTGCCCATCCTTTTTGACACTCTTGCAGAAGCCGAGATCACGAGCAGTGCCAATCTCCAAGATGGTATCTTCGGAAGAGCCGAGCTTCAAGGAGAACTGCCCTGTTCTTTTATCACGTGGAGGAAAGACTCCAGGGTTCAGGATGGCAATTAGTGTACCAGGCGTCAGCTTCCAGAAGGTTGTGAAGGCCGTGCCGAAGAGGAAAAGATCGATTTCCCATTTGAAATCAATCAGGTGTAATACCATGAATTTTGACTTATTTGGTCCATCGTCATCATCTGGATCCGCAGTCGAGGCCGTCTTGTGGGCTTTAACATCTCGTGGCGAGGATTTCGATGCAACCACTCCCAGAACAACATAATCTGCTTCATGGTCCGGGGGATCGTAATTAGGGCCTTTAACAGTTGCAAGCAGCCGCGGGAGCGGATACAGCTCTTTCTGATCAAGCGCACGTGCAACAATGTTATGCGAGAGGAGTCGCTTGGAGAGATGAATCCCAGTGAATGGTTCGAAAGACGCACCCTCATCTGGAGTGGATTCAGGCAATCCAGAGAAACTAGAGTTCTTTCTAGGAGGGGCATCTGCACTAGCAGACGTTTGCGACGCAGAACGGTGGCGAGATGTTGGCCTTGTCACATTTGCTGACGAGTCGAAAGAGTTGTTAGTGCTCGAAGACTGCTTCCGCCTTAGGAAGCTTGGGCGGGCGGGTTTCTCAAATGTATGCGAACCACTTCCATTTGATAGTTGTGACGGGGTCCGGTCGTCCTGGCTGCTGCCGGTACGCTCCGCTGCACCCAATCCAAAGCCGCGGCTTCTGGCCTTTTGGATCCTTTCATCCTTCTCTAGCTTCTCATTGTCTCTCAGCCTGCTCTCAGCCAGCCGTTCACTGAACGATTTCGGTCTCTCTATTGCCGAGTCCCGCGCGGCAGTTCCGCTGGGCCCGCTAAACGAACTTGGCCGGTCTGAGCGCGCATTCGATCCGAGTCGCGAAGAAGTATTTGAAGTGTCTCGAAATAAGGCAGGCCGTTTAAGGGAGACGTCTTGCGCGCGGAGGCCCTTGTCGATCCCAAGTTTCACACGTGCAGGGGAGGTAGGATCAAGCGGAACTCGGCGGTCGGCGGAAGGCGACAGAGGAACTTGAACGTCAGATTGAGCCCTCGTGCGACCTGCTGCCCGCGGCTGTGCTCCAGGTGCCGTAGTATTTTGAGGCCGTGGGCTGAATATATCACGCCTTTCGTTGTTCTCAGCTTCCGAATTGGCCTGCTTCGCCTTGGCGGCCTGCAATTTCTTGAGCCGGAGGCGAGCCTCGATAGCCTGAAGCTTGAGCTGCAGAGTCTCCTCGTCGTCATCCTCCTCAGTATCACCCCCTTCTATGCCGTCCGATAAGAGCTGCGAGGCACGCGACCCGTTTCGAGGGCTGGCCATGGCGGGCGACGATTGGTTGTGACGGCGCTGCTCCCATTTCTTGCGGCCGCTAGGAGAGCTGATGAGGGCCTGGTGGGGAGACTTGGGTGGCCAACTTGGATCATTTTGGGACGGCGCTGAGGAGCGGTTAGCATGTGGAAGGGGCGGACGGCACAGGCACGGCACAGGCAGGCATACCGTGAGACATGGCGTCGTCGCTCTTGATCATCGGCAGGCCTTCCAATGCGCCGTAGTGTGGAGGAACGCCCAGTTCGCGCACACCATGTCCGGGACTCGAGACGCTGCTGGGCTCTGGCCGCTCGGATCGGGTCGTGTTTTGGTGCGGGCGGAGTGTTTGTTTTGTGCTACGGCGGAAGTGGTTTCGTGCTGCGTCTAAGGCACAAGGATGGCGCTCTGGACGAGCGACAGGGCCCTGGCGGTTAGCGAGACGCGCCCGCTTGTGCCTGGCGCGCGTCAGCTCCACCGACGCGTCTTCCGCGCTACCTTCTCCATCACCCTTGCTCAGCATACACCTCCTCCGCCAGCAGCTCTGCAGACTTCTGAATTGGAATCTAGACTATCATTGGATATCTCCCTATCATTTTCCCTCATACAAAAATGAAAACGCGATCAAAAAAGCAGCCTACCAAGGACACCGGGACCGAAAAGACGGCATCAGCAACCGGTCCTGCGCCGCCCCCCACCGACCCCAATCCTCCTAAGCTTTTCATCCTTCCGAAAGATACCTCCTCGCAAGCGCGCATAATTACAATTCCCAATCCTGCTTCGTCGACGGCAAATCGTTACTTCTGCTGCCCAAACAAGGGATTCTACGAGTTTACCCGCGTCGCTGCGCCGAAGAGCACACCGAGAAGCTGGCTTCTTGCGCCCCAAAGGAATGGAACATCTGAAGAGAAGAATGAGGCGGATAAAATGGATGTCGAGGAGACGGCAAATTCGCTGCGCAATGGTTACACGCTGAAGAGCCAGGATATTTTTGTGGCTACACCAGTAGACGCCCTATTCCTTGTATTGCCAGCGCTTTCTCCTTCCTCGAAGGAAAATGAGAAGCAGTTGTTCCTCTCTGTGGAAGATCATATCGATTCTCTGGGAAGCTCATCCGTTCAGCTGAGAAAACTTCTATCCAATGAAACTTTGCGGGCAAGAGTAGAGCAGAGAATGGCAGCCGCATGCGACACAGTCGACGCAGGCGATGAGAAGATGTTCCGACTGTCCATCGAGAAATTGGGAAAGGAGCTGCTAGCCAAAGCCGAACGCCTTGTCGCGAAAGGACTTCCTGCTTCAATGGAAGAAAAATTCGTCCGCAAGGCCCTGGAACGGCCTGTCATGAGCATAAAGCGCGAAGAAACTACCGTAAGCCTCACTTCGGAAGGCGCCGAAGCTACAGCAACAGAGATTGTTGAGAGCGGAGCCACAACCGGAAGTACAACAGATGTGGAGATGACAATGGAATCTCAGAAATCGGAAGATCATGCAACCACAGCCGCTACTACCGATCCACAGACGACATCTGCAAAACAGGAACCAATTGATGCTCCCGAGGGCATACCCCATCTCCTACGCTTGCGCACTGCGATCGACTT
The DNA here is from genome assembly GCA_023087525.1 of Lasiodiplodia sp. KE8368. NCBI lineage: Eukaryota > Fungi > Ascomycota > Dothideomycetes > Botryosphaeriales > Botryosphaeriaceae > Lasiodiplodia > Lasiodiplodia sp. KE8368. The sequence goes on along the minus strand of JAJMYN010000008.1, from coordinate 251,426 downwards.
CATGTCATCTTCGTATCTGCCGCCTAGTGTTCGCGCGCTCCTTCAATCGACTTGGTCCTCAAACAGCATAGTGGATTTTAGCCCGCTAGATAAGCATCTGCAGGATCTTGCCGCACTCAGGTCCGAAGCCCAGGCGTTGCGCTCTTTATCCGACAACATTACCCGCAAGCGCGGCATGGAAGACGAGGAAGCCGCTGCGATTCGCGCAGAGAAGAAGCGTAAGAGGGACGAAGAAGAGGCAAAGAAGAAGAACCAAAGCCGCGGTGTGAAGCAATTGGCGAAGGCAGACACATCGGGGATGAAGAAACTCAGTTCGTTCTTCACTAAAGTTCCGGTCAAGAAATGAGTGGGCGCCAAGAAAATTCTTCTAAATCAGGCGGTTGATGGTAAATTTTGGTTAGTTCATGTCGCGGTTGGAATTGTGTGAATGTCTCAGGAATATCGACCAGCATTGCGTGGCGTTGGAACAGAGTTTTATTCTAGGTGAACAAAGGGCCCGAGTTTCGTCTTCTTGAAGCGGTCGTGTAGCAATGGCCACAGTCAACACCAGAAATGGCAGCCGTTGTATACATAGCTGTCACGTGTGCGACACGGATGCGAGCGGACGCCGGACTGCGAACTCGCCGGCTTTGCGGCCGAGCTAAAACTACGCCGAAACTTCACGCGGGTCCACGGATCTGCACCGTTGCGCCCAACGCCTTGCTGAATCCAAAGGCTAGCCGCCACCGCTAGCCACGCCAGCCTGACAAACAATCCCGCTTTGCATAGATTGACGCGTCTGTAAGTCATTTGCATGTTTTACCACATTTCGCTCCTGCTTCGTGCGCGCCCCGTCCCATACTTCGTCAACTAGCACTATATAGCTAGTGCTTCGTCACTTTTCTCATCACCCCGCCTGCCGTTGCTGTCCCGCTTTTCCTGCCGTCTCCCTCCTCGCTGCCATCGACTTCCACAGCCGCTTACCATGCCTCGCTCGCCAACAGCTACCTTCGCAGTTACGGATATGACCGCAGGTCGGGCAATAGACTGCCTTTTGGACTATGAGGATCCTTATGTGCAGCCTCTGATCGTCGAGGCGTTTCAGAAGCGCCTCGCGACCGGCTCATTCAAGCTCATCAATTCCTTGGATGAGCATCGCGTGGGCCCCATGGTTCAATTCAGCGCGTATGAGGCTCTGGACTTCGACAAGGCCATAGAGATGCCCAACATCCTCATCAACGCTTACGTCATCCGCAAGGCTTTAATAAGAAAGCATTACCTCTCGACCACCGTTTCCCACTGGATCGTCAAGCATCCGGAGTCGAAGCTAAGGAACCACGTGAAGTCGAGTGTAGAGTTTGAACTCGATTATGCAGAGTTCCTCGACGATGCTCTTGTGGAAGCCTGGGAGCTGCAAGAAGCGTTCCGAAAGAATGAGGACAAGGAGCCGAAAGACCGAGAATGGTGGATTCTGAAGCCTGGAATGAGTGACCGTGGACAGGGCATCAAACTCTTCAGTACTGAACAAGAGCTTCAGGACATTTTCGAGGCCTGGGAAGCAGAACGTCCTGATTCAGATGATGAAGAGGAAGAGGAGGAAGGAGAAGAAGAGCGCCAAGGCGATGGTCCTGATGGGGAGGCGACGGAGCGTGCAGACGCCCGAAGCGACCAGGGCTCTGAGACTGGGGAAGAAGCCGCGGCGACCGGCGACAGCGGATGGAATTTCGATCCCTCTGCCATCCAAGTCACGGAGGAGAAGAAGGAGTATATCATCACTTCGCAGCTACGCCACTTCATCGCACAGCCATACATACACCCACCGCTCACTTTCGACAACCGCAAGTTCCACATCCGGACGTACGTGCTAGCTGTTGGAGCTCTGCGCGTTTACGTCTACAAGCCAATGCTCGCTCTCTTCGCCGCCGCCCCCTACGGTGCGCCTTGGGAGAAGACTGGCTCCGAGGAGGAAGGCGGGCAGCCCGATCTCCGCGCCCATCTCACGAACACGTGCCTGCAGGGCTCCGATCAGCGTGAAGGCAGTGTGCGTGCCTTCTGGGATCTGCCAGACAACCTCGACGCCTCTAATACAGCAGCGCACAAGGAGCTCGCCGGTCTCCCTGGCGGCTGGAAAGAACATGTTTTCTCGCAGATTTGCAGCGTCACCGGCGAGCTATTCGAAGCAGCGGCGAGAGCCATGATGATCCACTTCCAACCGCTTCCGCAAGCCTTCGAGCTCTTCGGCGTCGATTATATGGTTGACACACAGGGCAACGCCTGGCTTCTCGAGATCAATGCTTTCCCTGATTTTAGGCAGACTGGCGACGATCTTAAGGGGATCGTGAAGGGTCTTTTTGAAGAGACCGTGGACGTTGCTGTGAAGACATTTTTCCAGTTGGAAGGAGCTAAGCCCGAAGGAACGGAGACGCTGAAGCAGGTTCTGGACATTGACCTGGGAAGGAGATGAAAGGACTATGCTCTGAATGGTGGAGACGGGAATCTTGATGTTCCATTACAAGAAAATATCTGTTGAATAGCTGGCTTCTTTCCACATGTTCTACAAGTATTTCGGCTTTGTGTTCCATGTAGGAAACATGTGCATACTGCATCGAAAAAAAGTATATTGAAACAACTATAAGACTGTTATCTGTGAGACCGGCGCCGTTGGTTTGAGTTTGATAGATCGAGGAAGACTCCATTTTTGCAGTCGGCTTTTGCATGAATTCACAGCCAGTAAGGTTGTCGTCTTACCCGGCGAGTCATGGACCCGGCGCACCAAGCTCTGCAAGCAGGAGCTTGGGCCACTATCCCAATGGCTGTCCACCTTTTCGCTGCTCTAACGCTTAATTGAAACCCTCTCAATTGCAGAGCGCTCATCATGTCATCTCCCCTCCGGTCGCTGGTGCGCGTCCGGCCCTCGCACATTGCTAACATCTCGCGCTCGCTACACCGCAGCGCTGCGGTAGCACCACCGACCTTCCGCGCACTCTCGACGCCTCCGACGACCAGAGCCTCTCGCCCAACCCGCACCACTACCACCACCAGGTTCTCCTCCTCCTCTTCCTCCCCCACCGACCAACCCGCATCCGCCTCTGAACCCAAGTTCAACGACCAACTCGATCCCCGCACCAGCCCGACCATCCTCAAAGACCTCGATTACCTCCTCAAAGACACACCCTGGCGCCTGACGCCTGACGGCGCCGGCCTCGAGCGCATCTACATCTTCGAGTCGCCGCGGCGAGCAGCAGAGTTCTGCGCGTCCGTCTTCGGATGGTCGCAGGCGCGCTGCCACGACCCGGAGTGGGCCGGGTGCGGCGAGTGCGTGTACGTGCGGTGGACGACGCACAAGCCGCCCGGGCTGAGCAGGGCAGACATCGAGGGCGCGATGGCGTGCGAGCGGTTCGACGACAGTGCTAATGACGTCGGCGAGCCTCGGGTGAAGGATTTCGCGAGGATAGCGAAGGCTAGGGACGATGGCCAGGAGCTGTGGCCGGAGTGGAAGGTGCTCGGGCGGCGGGGGGGCAGGATCGCGAGGGTGTGGTCGGAGCAGGAGATGGCTAAGTTATGGCACTGGCTGAGGCGTAGGGCCCTGGTCGAAGAGTGCGCAAGTAAAGACGGGAACTTTTGGCCCGCGTGGAGTATGGTATGGGGAATGGCGTGTGTCACACAGACGAGGTGGGCAACCGTCGTGTCAGACGATGATGACAGGCACGCGATAATTCTGAATATGGTACGGGAGCGCCGGGGAAATCCTGATGACAACGCCATGAAGAAAGTCACAGAGGAAACAAACCCGAGTAAAGACCCATCGAAGAAATTAGAGGAGCTGCTAAAGGAGTGGATGAATGGCATGAATGGCCGGCTTCCGCTCTGGGTTATTAGAGGTAAATAATACCCATAAGCAGGTTGCGAAGAGCAGCAAGCGGTTGACAGAAGAGCTTCTTACCTACTTCGATTGAACCACCGTGCGCTCCGACATAAGTATATTGTAACCAAAAGCTAGCGTGAATGAATTTTCACTCATTTTATGGGTAGCTGAGGCTACCGTCTGGGCGCGGATGTATAATTTCTGATTCGAAATTTACATCCCGACGGTAGCTTCAACTACCCACATATGCTGTATACCAGCTCCAGAGCTCATTAGCTAGGCCCGTAGCAGTGAAGCAGTCTTTAATAAACAATTTATTAATTCGAAATGTGCCAGGTCGCTGATTTTAATGAGAGGAGAAGTTGTCTATTAATACAATCGAGGGTTGCTCAGTACTGCAACTCAAGCATCCTTTGTAGAAGTTCGCTGGTTGTTCCCTTGTCGCTTCCAGCACTCGCGGAAGGCCTCCATCTGCAAGATAGAAATTAGCACATGCAATGGCATCAGAAGCGCAGCGAAAGGTGATTCGGCCGGGAGAGCCGCGGGGTTCTCGGAGAGGAAAAGTGTTGGGCAGCGGAATCGGCAAGAGCGACAGCTGAGTGACAGCTAGCTTACCTCCTTCTTACAGGCGCGCCAGTCCTTCTTCTCGTAGTAGCAATCCGTCATCCTTGAATTCTCCTGCGCGCAGCCCGTGGAGAAGATCCGCTTGTCCCTGCACTCCGGGAGTCAGTAGGTGAAGCTGAGGCTGAAGCCCCCGCTGTCGGCTTACCAGTCGTCGATCTCGTCGTCATCCGCCGCCTGCGTCGCCGCCGTCTTGTTCGCGTCGTTCGACATCGCTATTATTGCTGGTTGTTTCTTCCTTTGGTCTCTCCGTTAAAGAATCATCACGCCAACTTCGTTTCGGTTGAGGCTCGGAAGCGTCGCCGCCACCACCACTACCGCAGGTCACGCTCCGTCATGGCGAATAAGCGGACCAACGTGCTGGTCTACTCCGGTAAGTCAAGGCGCATCTAGAATAATGCTATCTATTGACTTTCCGCTCCAGGCAATGGCAGTACCGTCGAGAGCGTGCGGCATTGCATGTGGAGCCTGCGCCGGCTGCTCTCGCCCAACTACGCCGTGATCCCCGTCGACGGCAACGCCATCATCAAGGAGCCGTGGACGGCGTCATGCGCGCTGCTTGTGATGCCCGGCGGTGCTGACCTGGGCTACTGCCGCACGCTCAACGGCGAGGGCAATCGGCGCATCACCCAGTACGTCAACCGCGGCGGCAACTTCCTCGGCTTCTGCGCCGGCGGCTACTATGGCTGCAAGCGCTGCGAGTTCGAGGTTGGCGACAAGAAGATGGAAGTCATCGGCGAAAGGGAGCTCGGCTTCTACCCGGGCATCTGTCGCGGCCTGGCCTTCCCCGGTTTCGTCTACCACAGCGAGGCCGGCACCCGCGCCGTCGAGCTGAAGGTGAACAAGGAAGCTCTCATGGGCGGCGGCGGTGCTGTGCCCGAGTCTTTTCGCACCTACTACAACGGAGGTGGTGTCTTCGTTGATGCTGAGAAACTGAAAGACCGCGGTGTTGAAACCCTTGCGAGCTACACGGGCGAGCTGCATGTCGACTCCGGAGAAGGCGCCGCCGCAGTCGTGTATCGCAAGATTGGCGAAGGAGGCGTCATTCTGACCGGACCTCACCCAGAGTAAGCTGTCCAATTTTAATGACCATGTTCGACATCACTAACATTGACAGATTCGCCGCCGTAAATCTCAGCAAAGGGGAGGACATCCCCGGCTATGACAAAATTGTCGATGCCCTCGCTCAAGATGACAAGCAAAGGACCGATTTCCTCAAGGCTTGCCTGATCAAGTTGGGACTGCAGGTTAACCAGGAAGCTCAAGCGGTACCGTCCCTTTCCCGCCTTCATCTCACCTCCTCCAACCCCTCGGACGTGGCAGAGCTGGTGTCCACATGGTCAGACGTCATCACTCTAGAGAAAGGAGAGGAGCACATCAAGGGCGAGAACGACACATTCCACCTAGAGAAACCGTCATCGTGGTCTATGAGCACTCTCACCAAAGCTGTCACCTCCATCATCCCCGGTGCTGCAGGAGAGTCAGAGGAGGGCAAGACTGACGGCGACACCGCCGACAGAATCCTCGACTTTGACGCCGTCGTCAAGCGTCTAGTCCCGCACGAGACCGACCGGCCCTCCAGCAAAGACACGCCGTACTGGAACCACGACGCCTTCTACTCCAACCTCGCCGCCTACCAATCACGCACCCGCGACACCGACGGCGACTTTGGCAGGTACCTGCTCTACGGCGAAGTCGTCACCAGCACCAACACGATCCTCGAAAAGAACCCCTCTCTGCTCAAGTACCTCCCTGCCGGCTTCACCGCCACCGCAACCACCCAAATCGCCGGCCGCGGCCGCGGCTCCAACGTCTGGGTCAGCCCGCCCGGCTCCCTCATGTACAGCACCGTGCTGCGGCACTCGGTCGCCCTCTCGCAATCCGCCCCGGTCGTCTTCATCCAGTACCTGGCCGCCCTCGCCACCGTCATGGGCGTGCACGCCTACGACGCGGGCTACGCGAAGCTCCCCGTGCGCCTCAAGTGGCCCAACGACATCTACGCGCTGGACCCGGCAACGGCAGCCTTCAAGGCCGGCAACTCGAAGAACCCCTCCGACTTCGCCAAGATCGGCGGCGTGCTCGTCAACTCGAGCTACCAGGGCTCCGAGTACACGCTGGTCGCGGGCGTGGGCGTCAACGTCGCCAACGCCGCGCCGACCACGTCGCTCGACGCCCTCGCCCGCGCCCACGGCCTGCCTCCCTTCCGCGCCGAGAAGCTGCTCGCCAGCATCCTGGTCAAGTTCGAGGAGATGTACCGCCGCTTCTGCCGCGAGGGCTGGAGCGAGGACCTCGAGCGCATCTACTACGGCTACTGGCTGCACGAGGGCCAGGTCGTCACGCTCGAGCAGGAGGGCGGCGTGAGGGCCCGCATCAAGGGCATCACGCGCGATTGGGGGCTTTTGGTGGCCGAGGAGCTGGGCTGGGAGGATCGGGGTACCGGGAAGGTGTGGCAGTTGCAGAGCGATAGCAACAGTTTTGATTTCTTCAAGGGGTTGTTGAAGAAGAAGTTGTAATTGGGACGGGAGTGGATGTCGATGGTCGCAATCAATGTACAGAGGTGCATTTCATCCGCAACGTTGTTTTATTTTTCGCTCATGTCATTGGTAGTTAAAGCTATCTTCCAGACGAGAATGTCGAATTAAAGATTTGCCTCGGGACGACCGCATGAAACTCAAGCAAGAAAATGAAGCCAAGTATGGAAAGCTTCCTCCACCGCCTCAGCGTCAGAAATTCTCGACGACAACGTTCCAAGCTGGGAATATGATCGAGGCACCAGAGGGCATGGCTCTTGAGGAACCGGTGCACACGGAAGAGTCAGCGCAGATTGGGCAGCCAGCCGTACCTGGTCAGTATCCCAGCAGGGCCGAAAGGGAAATGACAGTGGACCTGTCAGCCTTCATGGTGGAAGCGGTTTCGTGCTTGGACAATGCCGAAGTCTGCATGGTCAAGCGCAACAATGACGAAGCCGGTTTATCGTTAGGGTACAACCGTGCTAAGGCTCCACGCAAAACGAAGAAGGGAGCCACGCATTCGACATTCTCGTCTGGATGATAGCTCCAATTACCCATATATTGTTTCACCTTTTTTTTTTTTTGAAAAAAAGAAAAAAAGAAAGGCTAAGGCATAGTTACCACAGATTCGAAGATCCTACTATTCTTCACGCCAGCCTTCGGCTGCAATGCTGTGCTGTATTGTACTTTCAAAAATGACCCTTTTGCTTTTTATCTATCCAACCATTTCCTTTTATCTTATTTTACCGAACATCTTCTCTACAAGATCGTCACCACCTGCTCTTCCTCGTCATCCTCTCCACCTGCCGTGATCTGCTGCACACCGTTGCCCTTCATCTCGGGTGGCAGATCCTCCTCTTCACCCTCCTCATTCCGCATGATGATCTGCACGACGCGGTCGACAGCCTCGCGGACGTCGTCATCCTCGACGTGCAAGTGGGTCTCACGGATGATCGGATACACCTTGATGCGGCGCAGCTCATCGCGGGCTTCGCGAGTGGTGCAGAGAAGCAGTAGCGTCTCGAGATGCGTCTTGAGGATGTCATTCTCGGACTCGCGCTGCTTGTCAGGCGGCAGCAATTGGACCTCATCCAGCATTCCATCGGTGTCCTCGTCGGCATACTCCTCGCTGCCCATCAGCGGCAGCAACAGGTAGGGCATGATGTTGACGCGGTCGGCGTCGAGCAGCTGCGGGTGGGCATCGACATCGAAACAGACGTTCTTGATGGTGTTGGCGGCGCCGCGGCGGCGGATGGTCGACTTGTGCTCGGTGAAGACGGTCAGCTTGGTGATGGGGATGATGTCGGCGTCGTGGGTCTGGGGGGTCGTCAGGTACGCGCGGCCCTCGGCGTGCTTGGCCATGTCGGCGAACAGGTACGACAGGTAGTCGTAGTCGGCGTGCTTGTTGTACCGGCCCTCGGCGCCCTTGACGAAGCAGTCCATCAGCTGGTCCATGGCCACCTTGGACGTCGATAGGTCCTTGGGCACGGCTCGCTCTAGCGTGAGCAGGCGCTTGAGCGTGTCGGATTTGGCCAGGTTGGCGAGCAACATGGCGATCTCGTTGGAATTGGGCTCTTTGGAGCTCTGATGTGAGATTACGATGGTCAGATTCGAGGAATGTCTAGTGACCGCGCCCGGTTGACTGACATACTGTTATGCGCAGGAGCAGTGACTCGAGGAACGCGTCATCTTTCGCCAGGTCTTCGCGGATCTCCTCGTCATCCGTGAGGTTTATGAGCATGGTAAACGCATTTTTGGCGATAGGCTGTTGTCCGCCTGTCAGAACCCTGTCCTATGTTGTCCGAGCGGATGGCGCATACTGTGTAATCCTTCACCAAGAGCTTCAGGTCTTTTATGGGCTCTAGCTGGTTGCGCTTGAATAGCGAAGGCTGCGCGGTGGTATATCCAACCAGGTTCTCGGCGGCTGCAGAGGGCGCACGTCAGATTGGGGCGGGAGAGGTTGGGCGCGCGATGGGCAAGACGGGCGTACCGATCTGGCGGATCTGGGAGTTGCCGTGGTGGAGAAACTCCACGAGCTGTAGACGAGCCGGTCAGCATGTTGCGACGAAGCCTGAGGGGGTTGTCTCACTTCTTCGAGCTCGGTAGGCATTTTGGCAGGTGGTGGTGTTTTTTTTTTTGGCGGCTGGGCTGCGTCATGGGTTCGGACTTTTTTGCTGCGCGGGGCTTATCTTATCGCAACGCACGCGGTGCCTATTTTAAGCGCCCAGTCCACCGCCGCCTTCCCTCTCTCCTCCCTTCTCCGATGCACGTAGACGCACCCCATCCAGGTTGCTCATCACACAGCGCATGTTTCGTTCTCACCCGCGTGATGCCTCGGCTGCCTCTCAATTCGCCACCCCTCAGAAGAGAGCGCTATTGACCAGGGATAGATACGGATGCCCCGGATTGAGCGTCTGTTGGCTGCTTACCCGTTCCTAAAATATCCACGCAGTGAAGCCTGTTACTTCGTTGGTGAGAAGACGGGTAGTTTCCGTTCTGCGGGTGTGATGTTCACCCTTTGTCCTGACCATGTCTTGCTTCTTTTCACACGCAACAGCTACTCAGGCACCAGGACTCCGAGCCCTCCGAGGCCAGAATTTGGGCATTGGTGATTTACCGCCATGGCACACCGCCACGGCTGTAGCCCCACGAAAAGAGGCTTACGAGATCCGATATCACACAATTTGGCACGCGTCTGCACTCTTCATCAGCTCACCCGACCAATGAGCGCGAGGTTGAGCACAGTCACATCCCAGTTGGGCGGCTCGTCCCCGCCAAGACAAAGTGGGCGCTTAACGTCAGCCAACCTCATCCAACCATTGCTCAGGCCTGCGTGGCCCATTGGTTCACTGCCGAATGTGAAGATGCAGGAACACCGCTTTGCAGCCGCTATTGCTTTCGAGCGGCCCGAATATGCAACACCCACTCCATCTCTTTATATCAAGTCGCCACCGCTTCCTTTTGCACAGCTTTGCTTGACCCCATAGACGCTTGGACGTCACCCTGTTTCCTTTGAATTTTCATTCTATCCATCCGCCCCACAAGACTGGCTCTTGTTCCGGCATTTGATCTACTGTAATACCTTTAATCACTAGATTCCTGTCATTAACGCAGCGCTCACCATGTCTTTCCAACTATTCCCGCCGCCGCCAAAGAAACAAAGGCCTATCAACCTTCAGCGTCCGGCACAACCTGCCAGTCCTGAACCAGCTGTTGAACTACTTGAACGTGCGAAGGTGCCGGTCGACTTCCACGAACTCGTCATCAAAGTTAATTCCAATCCTGCATCTCCCGTTGAGTCTCCACCTCAAGCTCATGTCGCCTCTTCAATTGCCGGCAAATCTCAACCAAGAGTCCCCGTTTCCGGATCCAGCAAGAGTACGTCACAATCAAACAGCCCTCAAACGCGCACTCGATCTTCATCTTTCCGCTCTGGCAATGGCAGAACAACTCCAACCTCGGGCACTTCGCTGGACAACACTTCTCCAGGCAAGGATCCTTCCATATCCGAAGATACAATATCACCTTTGTCCCAAGCGGATCGCCAGTACACTGCCTCACCATCCTTCTCAGATGCGACGACTCTTGTCAGAAACCAAAGCACGGCCACCCACCGGACCAAGTTGAGCCAAACGAGCCCCAAGGAACCAGCTGTCATGCGCTCGATGTTTCCGCGCTACAATCCAAGTCTTCCATTATCACAGCAACAGTACAAGCCAACACAGGCATCCCCCACGGATATTCCGAAGGAAAAAATCAGCCGCAAACCGTACTCGCCGACATTTTATGTACCCCACGCCGATGTGCTTCGGAGTGGATCTGCTGAGGAGCCATACTATACGCCAAAGATAGAGCTCGGTGCTCTATGGGATGCCGCCAATGGCAAAGCGAGACCAGAAGGCTGGCGTACTTACGCCTTGCAAATGCACTGTCGCAAGGCCAGCCCTAGCAACTCCCCCATTGATGGCGACAGTTTTATCTTCGGCTCTTCTCCTGTCCAACCTTTCTACAACCTGGAACAAGCGCTTATCGACAAGGACACAAATGCATGCGAAGTCCTTATATCTCGCAGCAACCCAATGCAGCCAAAGAACGATACCGATTCCCTCCCTATTGCGCACCTCTCAGTCCAGACGCCCCCTCCTCACGGCCCTCCACCTCCACCAGAGGTCTTCTACGAGCGCCCCGACCTCATTCCTCAAGCCACGCACATCACAACCATCACCCCGAAACCAGCCATACTAGCTGCTCTGGAGGAGGCTGCCCAGGGTCCTCGCGGTGCAGAGATCGCCTCGGTCGACCCAAAAGCAGAATCTCCCGCTGCAGCAGCACTAGCCGCTGAAGCAATAGCGGCATGCGAGGCACTGAACGGGTGCCAACTGTTGCACTGCCCGGTGTCAGAACCGCTGATGCCGCCGTACGAGGCGGACAAGACGGGCACATACGAGCTGCGGCACCCCCGGCTTGGCGCGTTCCCGGTCGTCGTGCAAGGCGACGTGAAGAGAAGCCTCGAGGCGACCCTTGAGACAGCCCGGAAGATGAAAGGCAATGGTAACAACAAGACCGGTGCCGCGTCGGGCCAGAACAATAGCAACACTACCTCTTCCGTTGCCGTCCGCAGCACCAGCCCTGTCAGCCACATCCCCACCACCATCACCATGCTCAACCCCTTCGCTGCGCCTCGCAGCTCTACTATCACCACCGATTCGAAACAACAAAAGCACAACTCCTACTACTACAACAACAACTACACCACCGACCGCCCTGCCTCTCCCGCACCCGACGAGGTCCTCGCCCGTCTCTCCTTGCACACCGCCACCCTCACCATTGACGCCGCCGCCATCGCCGCCCTCGGCGCCGACAAGACCAGCCCTCATGCCCACTCGCCCCACCCGCACATGATCGACGTCGCCGTCTCCGCCGTCATGGCCGTGCTAGTCGCAGAGCGACGGCGCGAGCATCCTCCCCATGCAACAACCCCTCCCGGTGCTGCTTCTGGTGGCGGCGGTAGTCCGGGGCAGATGCTGTACGGCGGCGGCACCTGGCCAAGCAACGGGTCAGCGACGTCGATGCCGATGGTCTTCGAAGGCCCGCCGACGGCGGCGGCGCGCCGGTGGCCGGGCATGGAGACGGTCGGGCCAAAGGAGTTGGTAATGGAGAAGGTGAAGCCGATGAGTTGGGGATGGTGGTTCGGGACGACCGAGGAGAAGGAGGCGAAGAAGGCGGCGAAGAGAGCTAAGAAGCGGAGCAAGGGGGTCGTGGATATCGAGATGGGTCAGGGGCCCAACGTGCGGGGGGCGGTGGAGAGGGGACCGGAGCCGGAGGGGAAGCAGAAGAAGGGAAAGGGGGACGACGAGGGGATGCATTGGTTGATTGAGTTGATATTCTTGTTGCTTGTGTTTGCGTTCAAGGTGGTGTGGTTTGTGCTCAGCTTACTGTTTAAGGTATTGGGGAAGGCGGTCGGAGTGGTGAATCGCTGTGCGGCGAAGCATTGAAAAGTGTTTGATGATGGAAGCTGCTGGTCTTGACTTCTTATTCATGAATGATGAGCTTTTTTCTAAATGTCACATCTTGTTCGATTGTGTGTTTGAACTGTACGGCTTGATCACTTTCTTGGTAGTTGTGAAAATTTACACTTTCTCGTTTCTCGTTCCAAGTGCCCACGCACAGAAGATTGGTGCATCTGAAGGCTACTATTAATTTCTTTATCTTTTTTTTTTTTTTTTTGAACATGTCATGGGCAGTTGATGCTATCGCCCAGACGTAAATGTCGAATTGTGCGGTGCGAGGCATGCGGGTCAAAGCGGGAGAAGGGATCAACTTCACGAAAGCGTTGCCGCGGGGAAGGGATTTCGAGCATACTCCCGCCAAGAGTACTAAGGAACAAACCAGATAAATCCAAAGCCCACAGCTTATGCCCATGACTGCGACGTTGGAGGATTCCTGACCACGGTGAGAGCTCGCCGTCAGTTTGTGGCGATCTTCCTCTTACTCTCCACTGATAACAGAAAGCAGTGACATCCACGACCGTAATGTATCACGAGCCTTGGGCAGCACTGATGATATCTTCCTGTACTGGAAGCGAGCATGAGTTCTTCTGGGCCATTCTAGTCAGTTCGACATTTACGTCTGGACAATAGCTTCAAGGCTTCAAATACTTGCATAAGCCGAAAAGTTCCTCACCAATTCTATAATAATCTATCACTTCTATCACGGGGAGCCACAGTCAGCACCTGTTCCAAAGACCTGCTATTTTTGCGCTAGCCTTCGGCTAACTCAGCATGTAAGGTGGCCATGTATGGAAGCTACATTCTTCCCCATGGGAAGTTTTAGCAATGTACGAACATGTATGATGTTCATTTATACAAATGCATATAAATATTGATTTTCAATTCAACCGCCTATGAACAAGATCCAACGATCATTCTTTCCGGACGGCAGCTTCAATTGCTCTCATAAGTTTAATATGTGGTAATGTGACATTCCTCCAAAATTAAATTGCTGGAGAATCCCCTATCATAGTCCCCAGATATTCTTCGTAATAGCTTTCAGCTGCATACCCATGTATATGTTTCAGCAGTACATCTCTACTATTGAACAGTACTTAATGCAGAGAATCCGGCTAAGGGAGAAAGCAAGAATGACTGCCGTTAGATGCTTGAGTGGCCGCTTGTAAGAAAATAATACCGATGTTGCTGCGCGAGCCAACCGGAGATGGGCAAAGATTAATTAGTTAGCACTTGAGGTATATCAGCCCGATTTTATGAAAGGGCACTGGCGTAGGACAGAGACGACTTGTCTTCGAAAAGCATTCCAACATCCATGGCCGATACGACTCTATGGAAGTATTCAGCTAACTTCGCAACGAAATATTCATCTCGGTCATCGGTCGCCTTGCTAAGTTGGAAAAGGCTGTGTGACAATTCCAGGGGCAAGTGGATTTTCGAATTTTTAAAATCCATGGACATGAAAACAATCTTTATCAGGAGTCTTTTCTTTACAGTCCGTAAGCTCCATGAAAGGATAGCATCTTAGAAGCCAGAAAGAAAGAAAAGGACCGTTTCCCCGAAAATATCCGAGCTTTTCCCGATCGGGAAATTGGGTCGCAAAAATTTCTTCTGACTCACCCACGCACTATCGTTCCTCTTGAAAATGCCTTGGGGTCTTCTTTAGTGGTCTATCAATGTATCTAGGTAGTTTTGAAAATCCTACGGTATATAATGGGTGTGGGAATTTGAAGTGTCATCAACGACCTCAAGAACACCATCAGTTCTTGATTACGTCGCCCGGCTAGCTCAATCGGTAGAGCGTGAGACTCTTAAACACTCTCTAGAGTGCTATCTCAAGGCTGCGGGTTCGACCCCCGCGTTGGGCTCAATTCCCGACTCGTCTTTTTGCAGTGTTGTTGGTGGTGAAGTTTTTTGTTCGCGGGCTCATACGAGGGCGCGAGCGTCCTCTTTATATTCGGGCCGGCGGTATCGGGGCTACCTCGGTCCGCTGCGGATCCCAGGGCTTCCGTAGAGGACTGTCCGCTGTGATAAAAGTGGCTTGGTGCTTGGACAGGGGGCTTCCCAGATCTTGACCTCTGGAAGAGAAGTAGCTCGTTATATATATATTTATGTACAGTCAGTCCCCTCTCGCGGCCGATGGCTAGCGTGAACTCGCTTTTTACTTATGTTATGGGGAGCTGAAGCTATCGTCCGGACGAGAATGTCGAATTAAAAAGTCTACTTACACGTCCGGACGATAGCTTTAAATGCCCACATATGTTAATTTTTCTGAGGCAGAGCTGGAGCATAGTTACGCTATGTTCTAGACCTCTGCTATTCTTCGCGCTAGCCATCGGCTGTAAGTGGGGGCTGTACGAGTAGGGGTGTTAAGATTGCCGGCAGAGGGGGTACGCTGCCGGCACTGCCAATACCGGCAGTATTGCCGGTTCTGCCGTTTCCCCGGCAGAAGCTTTGTAAGCACCACCTTGGGCGGGACATTCCACGTGATAAGTCCAGCAGCCCTTGCGGTTGGGGTGGGTGTGGCCTTTCCAGCCGTCGCGCTCTGCCCAATCGGGCAGTGGGTAACAGGTGCACGTACCGTATTGCCGGCAGCGCAAAACGTCCAGTGGCAGTGCCGCGGCAGTGCCGGCATTGCCGCCCTTCGCCGCTGCCAAAAAACACCCCTATGTACGAGGCTTGCGGTTTTTTAGGGAGTTGGCTCGGAGGGCCATAACAAATCTAAATTGTTTTCAGTAAGAGTCTCGAAAGGAGGCTGAGAATGGCAGTACAAACACTTTATAGCTGTGACCGTTCTTCTCGTCGCTCGCATCCTCGAGGAAACTCACCTCGTTTGCCGTCGTCCCAAGCTATTTTTCGATGAGCTTTTTGGTGACGCCTGCTAACAAGTCAGCACGCCGTTTATCGTAAAGCTGGGATATTTCTGAGGCCAAAGCACCCCTTATCGAAGATGTTTTTCAAGAATTCTCGGTAAGTGTCGATGTAATCCTTAACACTCATCCGAAGACGACCCGACGTTATGGCGATCAAGCTGTACAAAATTAATGGAAGAGCGAAGGGAAGAGGTCGACAGCTTCACCGCCAGTGTTTGTACTGCCGATCATACCAAAGACTTCACTGTTGTACACATGATCATGTGGTTGAAATGTAATTATGATTAAGTCTAATTATACTCTGGTATCTAAATACTCATCCCGCGTGTCATCCCAACTTAGCGCTTCTGGATTCCACACTTGGCCAGGCAAGAGTCGACACCCTTGGCCACGTTCTTCGGAATCATATCACGGAACTGGTCGATATCCTTTCCATCAACCATGACCTCTCCGCCGATGGAGCCCTTGACAATCTCATTGCTGAGGCCAAAGTATTCCTGGGCAATCTGACCAACACCGGGGTCCTCATCCGGGAAGCTGGCGATGAAGGTGGCATCTTCGCAATCAGGGTTGAATTCGGTGTGCACGGCACCCTGGGGGAAGACGGTCATCTGGAAGGTGTCGAGGTTGTGGCTGATGGTGCGCGCGCCGTTCTCATGCACCGACTGAGACACGAGCCGGCCCTTGACGACGAGGTTCAGCTCGGCCGCGCGAGGGTGGACGTGTGGCGTGTTGAATCCGCAGGGGCCCAGGAAGCCGATGGCCACGGCGCCACCAGAGCCAACCAGTGCGGGGAAAGTGGCGTGGTCTGCCCGAACGATGGAGCCGCCCTCGCCGGTCACGACGCCTTCGGCGGGTGCGTTCTTGAAGTCGAAGATGAACTGCTCGTCGTTGGGGAGAAGCTTGGTGCGCTCAACCGCATTGGGAGCGAGGACGAGTTGTTGGAAGAGGGTTAGACCCGCGGGGTTGGAGGGAGGAACGTCGGTTGGTTGAGTGTTGTCGTAGCTGGTGTTGGAGGGCGTAGGTACTGCGAGGGAGGCACCGGCCAGGAGAAGAGCCGAAGCGAAGAATGAAGTATGCATTTTGGTGGTGGTTGATATGTTTGGATGGTGAATGGAAAGTGATGGCGATGGTTGATGACTCGTAAAGGTGCCATCACTGGCCGTCTTTATACTGTTCTCCCTCAGAAAAAGGCGAATACCAAGAAGCACAGCATATACAGCCTCCAAGCCCCATCTCCAAAAGGATCGTTATGGTGGAGCGTGTGATATAGTCAGAAGGCGCAGTACCAACTCCAATCTGACGTAACTTGTACTGCGCAACGTGGTAGCTGGACCCTGTGTGGCCTGTGCTTTTCTATGTGGGGTAGTTCGTCTGCGTCAGCTGCACGAAAACAGGTGCAGAAGTATAGAGCTTCGTTTTCGTTGGCTGAGTTGTGGAGGCTCATCATCGCTGGTTGGTGGCTGCTTACTACATGAGTTGGTCTGTACTATAAAAAGTCATTCTGGGACTATCCTTGCGATCTTGAGCGGTATGTATTTCTGCCACCAATGGAAGAGCGATAATACGTGTACTGAGATAACTTTACCGGCATCCTACGGAGGGATTGGTCGTGACCCCTGCCGCCAAGATGGCGAAAGGTGAGATTCTACATTGAGCCCCACCCGAACATCGGCCCCACCCCTGTATACCTCACCCCTCACTATGATGAAAGCGGCTTGGTGTCTGAACCAGGGGACTTGTGCGGGGCGAGGAAAGGCCACAACGGCAAGCCCAGGAGACTGAAAAAGGAACTGTAGCTCTTGTCTAGCCCTGGAGGCTCTTGTAATCTTGTGCAACGTGTTTGCCCGGGCGTTAGGGTGCTGACCCTAGCGCTAGCTCCCGAACGTACCCGGTCATCTTTTTTTGGGCCTAGGAGTTCCAATGCATAGTGAAGAGGTCTGTCTTTCGAGAACACCCCTCAATCCAATGGGCAGTATATCGGTTCCGCAATTGCTTTGTCAAACGCTTTGTTCCTCGAAGTGTTCGCCGACGTTTATCGCTTAGCTATTTTCAGCGCTCATCGAACCTCGCTTGCAGCCGTCCGCTTATCGCAATCTCGAGGTAAGGCTGTAACGAAACGGGAGTAAGCGGTGAGCTTTAGCTGCCGATTCGTGGCCCATTCCCCGGGTCGTGCTTGCTTCTAGTCCCTGAATGGTCCGAATTTCCTTCGAGAAGGCCATTGACTTCGGTGTTCGGGCTAGAAGATGCCCGGAATTTCCGTTGCTCAGAAGTTCGGATAAGCGCTCGTATAGGATAGTGATATGCTAAGCTCTTCCAAGAATTGATCCGTGTCAGAGCGGGACGGAGCGACACAGCATCATCGTCATGCGATGGTCGGCCTGAACAGACGGATCGTCTTTATAGCCGGCGAAAGAGTCAACATGATCGTATCTCTTACGAGGTCAATAAACCAGCCGCCATTCTTGGAAATGGTTGCGGAACTAGAGCTCCAGTTCCATGACACTAGGACCGCAGGCATCTCAAGGCGCTGCACTATTTGTAGCGTCTGGTTGTTCTACGATTCGGAGAACGGGGGTCAACGGCTCCGGGGCATAGCCGACAGCTACATCCTTGTCCGTTCCTGAAACAGAGCCGATCCGAATATCAAATGCCGTCTCGCCAAGCAGCTATATGAGGCTATGATAGGCAAACGTCTAAAGCTGCCTTCCAAATCGGTGCATGGTGCATCGCTTACTCCACCTCTCCCGTACAGGGCTCCGTAGCGCGCAGTCCGCAGCACGTGGGCTGCTCCTTTTCGAAAATAGGGTACATCAACGGAGAAATTCCACCTACCTTCCTCTTCATCCTGACTCGAGTTTCTTAGAGCCTCGCTTGATACATTCGTTTAAGATCTATAAAGCTCGCCGGGCCCGTTCCTCTCGCCGAGACATCGTTCTTTTCTTAACTTCGCTCGCTATAATACGAACGTCAGTGCACCATGCCGCTCTCCATCCGCCACGGTCTCGTCTACCTCCTTGCCGGCGCCAGCTGCGCCACCGCTGCGGCTATCCAGCGTCGCGATGAGATCGCCCATGATTCCGTCGTCGGCTTCTCCGAGACTGTTCCGGCCGGCGCAACCGGCGATCTCTACGAGAAGTTCAAGCCCTTCTTGAAGGTCGAATCCGGCTGTGTTCCCTTCCCCGCGGTTGACGCTTCGGGCAACACGAAGTGAGTATATTTCTGGTTCTTGTTGTCATAATTGAGAACTGCGATATTCCTTTTTTTTTTTTTTTTTAAGCCATGCTGCGGATCGTGATTTCTCTCAGCAATCAACATGAATGCTTCAAGATCCCCGAGCTCTTTTACTTTCTCTAAGCCCGCACAATCCACCAAAACCCCCGTCCTCATAACCAAATTTGGAAACATCATCAAACTGAGCCTCAACTAACAACGCCACCCCCATCAGCGCCGGTCTCAACCCCACTGGCAGCTCGACCGGCGACTGCAGCAGCAGCCCGGGCCAAGTGTACGTGCGCGGCGCGCAATCCGGATCCAGCTACGCGCTCATGTACTCGTGGTACATGCCCAAGGACTCGCCGAGCACGGGGTTGGGCCACCGCCACGACTGGGAGGGCTGCGTCGTGTGGCTGAGCGACAACTCGGCGTCGGCGACGCTGCTGGGCGTCGCGGCGTCGGGCCACGGCGGCTACGAAACAAAGACCGACCCGGCCGTCAAGGCGGGCACGACGCGCCCGCTGATCCGGTACTACAACGTCTACCCCGTCAACCACCAGATGGGCTTCACCAGCACCGTCGGCGGCGAGCAGCCCATGATCGCCTGGGAGAGCCTGCCCGACGCCGCTCGCGAGGCGCTGCAGAACACCGACTTTGGCAGCGCGAACGTGCCGTTCAAGGATGGAAACTTCGAGGCGAACCTGGTGAAGGCTGCGTTGTAGAGGAAGAGAGTAGTACATTATGCGGGCCCACATGAGTGGGGATCCGGTTTAAGGGGAGGGGGAAAATTAATCGTGGCCGGGGGTGATGGCCCGACAGTAAAGTATCGAGTTCATGATATCCAAATGAAGAAGTTGATTGAGCATCGCAGTTTTTCGCCTTGGTGTTTTTGATGAGGCGATGCATGCGCGGATAATTTTGGAAACAAGTCGAAGGTAGGCGCTAATTTGCCTTGCATTGACTGACGATAGAAGTGCGGCAAGGACTTTTCGCCTCATGGACTTGACTCATCTAGTATTGCAGCTGCATGAAGAGGTGCAGTGAGACATGAACGTGCGACTAAATTGTCCTCCAAGACACCCGAGCAAAGCTTCGATTCACCGACTGTTGCGATGACAAGCGAGCCGAAAGCTTAGGTGGCTCATTGCGAGCAGCGACAGCAAAGCATCCCTGCGCATGACCTCAAGTTTCAGCCCTGCAGAAGCCGCTCGTTACGAATTCTAGCAGAAGCTGCATCTGTTGTGCGACCGCTACCGGACCTTCTCCCGCAGAAGTCTGGCCGACATAGCCGGCCACATCGGTTATCCGGACCGTTAGTTCCATGGAAAAATCGGCATGCGGGTAGTCCACACCGTGGAGAACTCAACTTTCCGCCTTCGGTTTCTCGGATGCGTTAACTTGGAGGATGAGCGCAGGCACTGTTGCTGACGACAGCCACACGGGGCACGGGACAGACACCACCACTTCTGCCCTACAGCAGCACAGGGCAGCAAGGATGGGCACAATCTTGCCGGAAAGTATTGAGAGACGGGTCTCTATTTAGGATCTGCGGGATCCATTGGTCAGGAGGTGCTGCAAAAGACCCTGTTTACTGACGAATCGTGGTCAGTGCAACGCCTTACCATGCCGTCTTTGCCGGGATGTGCTGTATATCCCAGGTCGTGGCACCCAACACCGTCTTTTGACCTCTCAAAGGGGTATCCTCGTATTAGCCGTCTCTAAAACGCTTTAATCGGCGCCTTCCGCAGAGCACCAGATTTTGCGCGGAAACGACCCCATGGATGTCTGTCCTAACCACGTGCTCGCGTTCGGGGATGCAAGGGTGCCAGTTTAGCTTGATGGTAAGTCGCAGCAAGCTCTTTCACTCGGCCTTTGCTCGTCAAGGCTCACTGGGCGCACATCAGACAAGCCGTCGGTCGTTCCAACGCACCAAAACCACAGCTTCCACGGATTCGAAATGCCACGAACGGCGAGAATATTCCCTGCTCTCCTTCACATACACAAAGCCGCACAAGTGCAGCAAGTCGAGGCAGCATGGAGGTTCCGAAAAGCCCAAGCCGACGCTGAAGGCCAAGGTGAAATCAATCGTGTTTGCCATGACCCTCTGCCACGCAAAGAAACGCCGACCGTCTTCGTTTTCCGTGTCCAATGACACTTGGATCAGGAAGGAATCCCCTGATCCTCCCGAGCTCGAATGTATCGAGAGACCGGTCGAGCTTCGATCCGAGCAGGAACCCCAGGAACTCGAAGGCGACTATCCCGCGGGCTACACACCGCCTCGCGACGAACAACCTGCTCGGACAAATCCAGAGCCCGAGGCCGAATCTTCTCGGCCAAACATCCCTTCGATACAGATAACAGAAGACCAGGCGCCAATTCGGCGAAGACCAGAATCGCTGCCGCATGCCAGGAGAAAGCCACGTCCGAGAGGATCAGCAAAGTCGAGGATCCAACACCCCATTACTCCAGCCGGAAACAGCGCACGGACGACAACACAGAACCCGAGTCGGCTCGTTTCCAGACTGCTGGTACCATCATCACCGACCACCCCCTTTCGGAAGTCCGAGAGCTACCCGTGGAGTCCAGACGACGTCGCTGCTGAAGGGGCTAGACCACCTCGTTCTGATGCTCAATCTCGCACCCCCACAACCTCATTAACCCCTTCGACAAGCTCTCCCAAAATATCTCCAGCCCCCTTGTTCTCCTGTCTTTGCTGGCGTGAGCACAAGTCAGACTCATTCAACCAACCGCTTCCTGCGTCCCCAACATCAACGACTGGCACCTTGGTGGAGTCACGTCCGGAATCATCTTGGTTGACGGAGAAGCAGGTGTGCGAACCACCGGATCCTGGTGATGATGGTGATGATGTCGCAGCAGTACCGCAGCCAGACCCTGCACCTCTTGGCTCCGTAAGGTGGTTCCAACGCAGCTTCCAGCCCGCATTCTCCAGCACCACCAAAAGCTTGCTGAGGAATCCTCTTCCGAATACGTCAATGTTTCCGGGCCTTCAGCTTTTCGGACGCTGTGACCAGGTCCGCGTCGATTCCGCCCATGAGGAACACCCCGAAAAAGTTCGAGACCGAGACGAACAGGATCCCGAAAAGCCCAAAACCTTGAACCAGCCATCCGCTCTTTCAGAAAGAAGGGATCGAGATGACCTGATAGATCCAGAAAAGACGGGGATCCTCATGGAACCACAAGGGATGCCAGCCAGTCATTCTCTCAGTGTCAGACATGTTGAACGGGCGCATGGTTGAGTGAAGGAGGCAAGGCTAGAGTTTTACGAACTCATGCTCCTACTCATTCCTCTGGTTAGTTCCTTCGTTATGTGGAGATGGTAGCCAGCAGTGACAACACCCGCTTTGGTGTGAGGTGGTCTTGTCCATGCTGTGTTCTGTTGAGAAAGCCATCGTCCATCAGCCTCGGGAAAAGACACAGAGTTTTATCGCCCGCTCAAATGCAGATCCAGATGCCCATCACACGCTTGTGGGTTGGTCGCCTAGCAGAGATTGCAATTTCAGCCGGATGCCTGCATACACCCCAGCAAACTCTCCAAGCCACTGCTTCTATGCGTCGGTGACGAAGTTAAACATGTGGATTCCATCGAATCGCTGCCGGGTTCTCTGGAGTGGAACACCAGCAGCGTTGGGAAGCGTCTCTGCAGCGTTGTCTGATCGGTATGCAGTGGCGGAAACTGACGTTCGCCTGACAGAGTCCTTTACCCTTTGAGAGGGAAGGTGCAGGAAACCATATGCACGGTGTCTTGTGTGTCGTTGGGGCGCTGACAGGTGCTGCAAGGGCAAACTGATTGCCTCCTGCAGGTTCGAAGCTCTTCAACCGGAACAACAGTGAGGAAACTGTCTTTTACTGCCCATGACCCGTTTGAAGCCTGAAGACGGCACGGCCTTTGACGTCATGCGAATCATCGTAGTGCAAGTTTCTTCTCGTGGACAGTGTCGGCTGTGGCTTCAAAAATGTAAGCTGCCAGCTGCCAAGATTGAGACTCTCAAGGAACGAGGCTGGGAAACCAGAATATTTGTAATAGTGGTAATTTGCAAGGGAGGGTTGCGAAGGACTGCGTGATGCCATATTTTGCCCCCAATTGTTGCGCTGGAAAAAGAGTAGGGTGGTGTGTGCAGTCTGGAACTGCATAGAAGCCGGTGTGCAGGTCCTTCTCACCGACCTGTACTTTCATATTGCTTGTAATGGGTTGTTTCCAAGCGGCTGTGGCTGCGTTTCGTCGACATTATTTCGAGTAGCTCTTTTGAGAACACCACGTCTCCGATAATTTCCAAGCTCTTTCTCCTCACCAAGCCAATGCCGTACTGTGACTCGACGCATCCATCCCAATAACACAAATGGCACGCTTTCCACGGCCCAAGTGCGTGCATACGCGACAACCCCGCGGGGCAACCACCGAGTCTCAAATTGGGACTTACCCACTTCTCAAGACAATGGCATTCTTACCCACAACGATGGCGTGCCCAGCCCCATAAGAATCCATGACACCCTTGTTGTTCCAGCCCCGATGCAAGCATGTACTGTGTGACCGGACCTGTAATTTAAAGCGGCACAAACTGCACATCACAGTGTTCTGCACGCACTCTCAAACACCCAAACCCTTGAAATCGGGCAATGGGACAACTCCACCAACCTACCGGGTCCTTCTCCTGATCTATCCAGTGGTGGCCAAATGAAATTCTGGTTTGGCAGCCAAGTCTTCGTCGAGAGCGGCATCAATTCTTTCTTTACACAATCCTGCGGACTCGACTGTTGGAAATAGCGTATCTCCTGGCGCAAGTCGGAACTTGCCACAGCAACGCATCTAAATACCAGAGCAAATGCGCCCTCAAGTGGCACAAACCTGAGTGCACTACCTGCCCTGAGCGCCAAAGTGAGCCGTGGCTGTTCAGATGCTTCGGATGCATGCTGGTTCACTCCTATGGGGTGGCGCACGAAGAGACGTCAAGATCCGTGGTTGGTACCCCAAAACGCAGGAAATCAGTGTCGTTTGTCATATCAGCTTGGTCTGTGATAGCAGCAAATAGAGGACGTTGGAGGAGCTTGGAGTACTGGAAATGGTCGAGTGACTTGGAGTTGGCCCTCGGAGAAGGACGGCACTTGGACCCTGAATTGTAGAAGGCTGGAATGCACAAGGTTAAAAGCGAGGATCCAATTATATCAGCGAGCTCTGTGCAAAAGCTTAGGCCAAAATAAGCTGTTCTGGAATCACGATGGCTGGCTGGGAATGTAAAAGCGGAAGTATTGATGGAGGGTATTCATCCTGCTGTCTCTGGTTAGACCAAATATGAAAGCAAGGACAAGCTCGGTGAAAGCTGGATGATAAGCGATGCTGGCTATTTCAAGAAGGAGCTCATGATCTCGGTGATGGAGTGCACGGCCGGTTCGTGAAGATGCAGCGCCGGAGCATTATCCCCCATCAGGCCATCGATGAGGCACGAAGCGGGACCTGCATCGCGGCGATGTGCCCAGCACAAGTAGGATGCCGCGCAAGAAAGCAAGTTCTTGGCTCAAGATCGGCCAGCAAGTGGGCCGAGGCAGTGGGCGTAAGGGGCTGATAACGGCTGGGCGGCTCCTCAGATGGACTTGACCAACGGGAGGGCGTACTCGACCAGTCCTGGAAGTTATCGAAGTCGCACAGAACGACGGCGTGCATTAGTGCTCACCGGCCGCATGTCGCCCTTTCTCGCGCGACGTTCGAGGTTGACGGGGTTGAATCCACCATTTCGAAGGCGCTGCATGTGTTCTACGCCGCAGAGCGACGTTTGTAGCAGCCTGCTCCGGGCCTTAGACCGGGATTTCGCTGAGAGGAAGCAGAGAAGTGCCCGACAGCGAGAGGTGACTGGCTGCAAGCTGCACGGGCGTCACTGCGCAGGACCCAAGATGGCGGCAGAGTGAGACGTGATGCTGATGATGGCCAGACTGGGGGAGCTGTGGGGCGGACAGGACCCGACGAGGATCGCTCCCGGTGCTTTCGGCACAGTCACGTGGGCGCTACGCTGATGGGAGCTTAGCCTCGCGGGGAAGCGGCGGGACGCCCAATCAACAAGGCTGATTCAGCGACGCCAGGCATCGGCAAGTTCGGCAACGACCTGGACAGGCGGTCCAGAGCAGGCCGTGACGTCGGCGGCCAAGAACGCGGCTCTCTTCCGTCGCACTGCCCACACCACCAAAACATCTCATGCGACCGCCTCATCACCATGCGGACACACGCCTCGCTGGAGAAGGATGAGGAGATCAACAGCGCCGCTTGGGTTGCTGCCAGAGGCGCCGCTGTAGGCGCTGCTAAGGTATGACCCGTCCCGCTCCCTCCGCCTGCCGCCTCACCTGCGCAGACTTGCTTTTGGCATTGAGAATGCGCTGTGCTTCCCCCATGAATATTTTTTTCTTTTCTGTGTTCGGACCAACCACCAAGTCTCAATCGCCTTTTCTCGCATCACGCCACAATTCCCAGACGGTAGCTGACCGTATAGTGGGGCATCGCTTCCGCAGTTCTGGGCGGTGCAGGCTATGTCTTCAGCCCTATTTACCGCGGCCTCACCATCCAATTCAAAGTGTACGTAGCCCTGCCATTGGCTATTCCTTGTATATCCCGCCTAACTGCTACTCAGATTTCTCCAAATGTCGGGCATGATCTTCGGAAGGTATCGTACAGCTGGCCAGTACCTACCATGGCTTTTCTTGCTGATTGTCAATTGTAGTATTGTCGAAGCCGATCGTCGTTTAATTGCCCACGAGCAAATTGTGCGTGCCCAAAAACGGCTTGCCAGAGACGCTGAAGTATGGCGTCGGTACGAGGAGGAATTCGAGGAATTGGGTACGCCAGGTGTTGGTGCGGAGAGTAAAGTGAGCAATCAGAGCCAGCAGAAATGAGGTGCGATTTGCAAAGCCGGGGTTCTTTCATCTCTGGCACAAAAGTTATAGAAACGGACGAGACATTCCTAACAACAAATCTCTCTCCTCATATCGATAACGCATACACGGCTCTAACCTACCTGCAGCCAACTATGTAGGCGCTTGATCTCTCTCGGATGCGGCTCCACCGTCAAATGAGGTTCCATAATCGATGCCGGTATACTAGTCACGTTATATATACCCCATTATTGCATTCAAGGTGCTTACTGCCAGTACTGCAACTCCTGAAGGTATTCGCCAACTAACGGCGCGGTGCATGAGGTGGGTTGTGTCGAGCACAAGATTATTGGCTTGACCGCCCAAGCCCATCAGCAACCTATGTCATGGGTGCAAAAGCACAACTGCCGGGTTGTTTCGGGACTGTGATGGAATTGCTCCGTCGAGAACAAGTGCTGACACGCTAGCTCTGATTAGGAAATCGCCAAGCATCGCGATAAGGCCTGAGACGACGAACATTCCAAAGTCTGTAGCACCTGTCTTGAACATAAGCGACGCCACCTCCCTGCTCAAGCACATTCCCTACTTTAGAATATTTTGGCCAACTTTCAAATCCATTGCTGCCAAATTGCGGGCTGGACAGCACCCTGGATGTATGTCCCTCAAAATGGCCGAAACTCTTCCGACTGCGCCATCCACTAGGTAGATCCCGCGTAAGCCTGTCATCTTGCCATAATCCCTTTCACCCAACCACTTTACGTATAAATAGTCCGCGTCGCCAACTCACCCATAAGCTGCCCCGCCAGCATCTCTTACCTAAAAGCTCACTCTTTCCTCCTGCACCTCTCATTTTCTCAACATACCCACCATGGCATCCAAGCCCACCGTGATCCTCGTTCCAGGTGCCTGGCACCATGAGCACGCATATCATAAGCTCATCCCAGACCTCGAGCGCCGCGGCTACGCTACGCGCGCCATCCGCAACCCGTCGCTCGGCAAGCCCGCTGCCGATGGCCTTGTGGATGCCGACGCAGAACACTTGCGCTCTGTCATCGACCCTTACCTTGCCGCCGGCACCGACCTGATTGTTGTTGCCCACTCGTATGCTGGGAGCGTCTTGTCTCCAGCGCTGGCGGATTACGCTTGGAAGAAGGACGAGGGCGGCAAGGGCAGAGTATTGGGACTCGTGTACATTTCAGCCTTCATTCTGGGCGAGGGCAAGAGCCTTGCGCATATCATGTTCCCTCCCGACGGCAATGGTAGCCCGATGAAAGCTGACGAGGTATGTTTTCCTGTGTGCCTTTCGGCCCCTACCTTCCCTCGCCATCACGTGTCATTCTCTTTCCGCATGCAGTAACACCGCGCGAAAAACAAAAAAAAAAAATTAAGAAAAAAACATACGATACTCATGCAAGCTGGCTCCACCAGAACGGTTTCATCCCCCCACCCGACCCGTACATCTTCTACAACGATCTGCCTGAATCCGAGCAGCAAGAGCTGCACAAAGGCTTGCTGCCCAACCCGGGCAACGTTGGTACCGTGCCTGGTACCGGTGCCCCTTGGCATAATGTGCCCACCGTATTCATCAAGTGCTCCAAGGACGTCATCCTGCCGCCCGACATCCAGCAGAAGATGTTAGACAGCATCGAAGGCAGCGAGAAGGTACGCGTGGTGACGCTCGACAGCTCGCATTCGCCCATGCTGAGCATGCCGGACAAGGTGGGCGATGCCGTGGCGTTGGCAGAGGAGCTGGGGAGGGAGAAGTTGGCGAAAGAGGGATTCGCGTAGGGTGGTAAACTTGGACTCTGATATATAGTAAGATGGGTAACAGCCTGTGACGGATGATAAAGAATGCGAAATTCATTATTTCATTGAATATTGAATGACTGCGCTTAGAACCCAACATTCGTCAATTCGTCATCTTCCATGTCCTGGATGCGCTCAGAAGCTGCCTGTGGTGGTTTCGTCTGGTGTTCACCTGGGAATGATCGAGGACACGTGATCATGCTTTCCAGGTTGAATCACGTTCAAATCAATCCACATCTTCAGATTTTCGTTAACGTGTCGACCATCGCATCTATAGCACTACAATCAACTAAATGGCAGACTTCAAGCAATACATCTTCTGGCGATTTAAGCGCCGCGCTTACTACTGAGAGGGGAACCTGCGTGGTCTATTGGTTCCGAGGAGGAGCAGGACATCGCAGCGTCGATAACGAGCTCGCTTAAAATAAGCAGTACCGAAGCGACACATCAATTAGAGCGACATCTCTAAACAGCTATCAAGCATAAGTTTGGCCACTTCCAAAGAGGTGAAGCTCTGGCCAGTAGTAAAGCGTCACACGAAACACCCAGTAAAATCCGTTCACCTGTGTGAAATTACTTCACTACATTATAGAAAAGCAGTGGCAGTACTAACCTTCTACATCATGATTCAAACAAGAAGCGACTAATCCTGCATACTGGTAACATGGAAAAGATGCGGGGCAGCGATCACCATTACAATCCACACTACTGCAACCACCGGGTAGAAGTTGTCTTTGGTCATAACCTATATATAGTCGCCCTCCTCCGGATGCTGCTATGGGGTCTGGAAAACTGGTCGACGACTACGGCTAGGTGTGTATGGCTTATGTTTGGCCCACAGCACTGGCTATTCACGAGCATCCCGACGGCAACATCTTGCCAGCAGATTCAGAGCTCTGTAAGTATTTTGACCTCAGCAGAACTCTGCTGTTTTTCTTTCCATCACGCTAGATATTCAGATAACCCGTCCAGCAGTTGGCCAGTTTTTTGCTACAAGTTATTGACGGCTCTGCAATTCTCCGCTGCAGTATGACAGTATACCAGTCGAGAGTTTAACTCAAAAAGCCAGTGCTGAGAAGATGACAGTGAGGAATGCAAGTAAGATGAAAAACAGTCATTTCGCCGGTGTATTCTGCATGCAGGCAGTGTTTGGATATTTTGTGCAGACCCACAGTGGATCGCCGGTGTGTTCGCCAATCTTTATTTGAGCGGCATCCTCGATACGAGTCAGGTGGGACTTTGATTGTGTACATGTTGCCCTACCCGGGGCTGCTGAGTGCAATCCTTTGCATCCGCGCATCTGGCATTGTGGAGCCCGAGATAGTCCGGGACCTCCGATTCATCGCCTGTTGGACTTGTGCTATTGACAAGGCTGATAGACTGCGGCTGAGACCTTGGCCGCATCTGGATGATGCAACAGTTGCCCTAAGCGCACAGAACCTGCAGGAGAAATGACATATCCACTGTCGGCTATTGTCATTTGAGCTGGTCTGCCTACGTGGCAACGCTATACCCCAGCTCAAGCCTCAATCACCAATGATAGTGCTATCGTGCGAGCAGTTCTTTGTGACTGGCGCTCGGCTTTGCAGAAAAATCGTACAGCCCCCTCTCGCAGCCGATGGCTAGCGCGAAGAATAGCAGGGCTCCCTAGCTCTGCCTTAGTAAAAAAAAAACATGTGTGGGTATGTGAAGCTATCGTCCGGACGAGAATGCCGAATTAAAAATTTTACATACACGTCCGGACGATAGCTTCACATACCCATGATATGAGAAAAAAAAAAACAAATCCACGCTAGCCATCGGCCGCGAGAGGGGACTGTAAAATTGTGGAAATCTTCGCAGTATCGTGGTTGCCGCTAGATTTACAGCGCCGTCCTCGGCCAACGCAATGCAATGCTGTCCTCGACTAACCGAGCGGTGGAGTCGGAGGAGGTGCTCCATGCGTCTGTTCCTTGTTTTCATGTCGCATCCGCAGCAAGGCGTCCAAATCACCCTGCTTCTCTTTCGCATCTCTCGGGCCTGTGAATCTCACAGGCTGCATTCAAGTCATCGAGTTCGCGCTAACTTTGCTGTGCCGCGAGTGGGAGTATCATGGGGGAACCAAACACTGTGGAGAAGGCTGAAATCTACGAACGAAGTGAGGAACCTAAAACATCTCGACGAGGACTTTTTTGACCCTTTAGGTGGTGATGTATGGGTCCACAGGCTGGGAAATCTGGATCTGGAGTTGAGAGTATGTCGCTCCATGCATATGGCTGAAGAGGAGCTAAAAAAAATCGAAGAATCGTGCGGAGAAAGGGTTTCGTGTGGTGTGAGAGATGCCCGGACTCGATTCTTCCATCCCTTGCCGCTAACAATCACCAGGTTCGCCAAATCGGAAAACATACACCCGAAATCGAAAATCAAAAGCTTGCCAGTGGTTGGAACTTCCTTCCTTAGGGCCGCTTGCGAGGATGCGAATGGCTTCTTTCGATGTCGGACACAGACAGTTGGACAAGGGTGTCCACAAGTTATTCACGGTATGATGCACGAAATCGACGCGATATTTTGCCAGACACTAAGGAATACAGAGTCATGGTTTTGCTTCAAAACAAAACATGTCAAGCCCAATTCAACGGGATACTTTTGGCAGCAGGTCAACGTGTTTGTTACATGGTCATCCGAAGATTCTGTCACAATGCTGCTTTGCGTAGACGCGCCGGACAAGGTCCGACAGTCTATTCTCAACGCGGCCAATATGGGTACTGTTAACGAGGACAACCCTTACGGCTGGCATCTGCACATTATGGAACCTGTATTGGACCTCTACAATGAATCATTTTGGGGCCTTCGGGATAAAGTCAGAAACGAGGTTGAAAAAAAGGTCTGAACACAGAAGCCTACCGCGCTTTGTAACGCACGCGCTAACGCATGTCATTCTCCAGAGGGAAATCGCAACTCACACAAACTTTCATGTGCTGCATGACCTTGCAAGGCACCTGACTCATCTGGAAGAAACGCTGGAAGTCGCCCTCACTACCCTCGAGAGCATGGAAGCAGCGCAAGATGTTCTTCGACGCGAAACATGCCGACTAAAAGTCAAAAGCCCTCAGTTTAGAGAGGAATTGGAGAGCATTCTCCGTGAGAATGCACTGGATATGTATCATTCGCGTGGTGCAGTCAAGGCCTCTGCCGCACGTGCAAAGTCTCTCAGCGCGCGTCACAAAAACGAAATCAATCTTGTACGTTGGCCCAAGTTCGGAAAGTCAGATTGCTAATCCTACGTTCTTATAGGCTTTCAATCTCGTCATGCAATATGAGAGCCGCACCATGAAGGTGATTGCCATAGTTACGCTTCTATTTCTTCCAGGATCCTTTGTCGCGGTGAGTGCCCCTACCTTCAAAAGAGCCAGGTCGAACGTATTTCAAGACCTTATCAAGCATGTCAAGCTAATTTTGCTTCATGAATTTTGCAAATATAGTCCATTTTTGGGATGGGCTTCTTCGACTGCTCGGATGAACGCAATCTCATCCTTGCTGGCGGCTTCTGGATCTACTGGGTGATTACTGTGGGCTTGACAACTCTTACCGTGGCTTGGTGGCTGCTTTGGCAACGTTTGGAGGGTACTGAAGCACTAAAACCGCCGTCAAAGCCATTATGGCGGTGGAGGACTCTTTCATATAAATCGTTAAGCAAAGATTCCGTGGTCGACGGCTAAGAGAGCCAAGGAGGTGGCATTCTGCAGTCACTGGCGTTGAATCCTGCGGCACTGGAAATCCCACCAATGAACGAGAAGAAAGTATCTGAAGTCCAGAGCTCATCTAAAACATTTCTCAGACTCAAAAAAATGCGAGACCGAAACAGAAAAGAAATTGTTTTGAACTGAAAGAGGTCCAGATATGATATTCGGCAGCAATCTGGAAGTATATTTTGGAAGGAAATGTATTGATTAATGGAGTGCCATCTTCTCTATGTTTCTAGCTACTTTATCCAGATGACGTGCTCTATATAGTGCGTTATTACGATGTATGAAATCCCGACAAAGATCCTAATAGTAATCCAGGCCTGGAAGCCTCCGTGTCAGTCGAATCACAGTCTCCACCCCCCTTCAACCTCACTCTCTCAAACCCCTCCCACCAACAGCGCCGCCAACATCACCGCCACCGCAAACACTTCCCCACCAACCACTCTCCCGCTCCCACCTTGCGCTGTCGCTGCCGCCGCCGCTCCATCCGACGACGCCGACGCCAACGCCGACGCAGTCGATCTCGCCGATCCCCCCGACCCCGCCGACGCCGTTGTCGACGACGCCCTCACACTCCCACCCAACCCAGAATTAATAAACCCGCCCAGTCCGCCCACCGTCGCACTCGTCTTTGTCGCACTCGCTCCGTCCCCTCCCTGCGCCACCACCACCGTCCTCCCCTCCCCATCCGTCGTCATCACCAGCGTCGTCTTCGCCGCGCCCGCGTCGCCGCCGCCAACCGTCACCGTCCCGCCGACCGTCAGCGTCTGCCCCGCGAAGACGTACGTGGCGCCGCCGCCATCACTTCCACTCGGCGTGACCGTCGTGCCGAAGATGACGAGCGGAGAAGCGTTGCTGGGTGCAGGTGTCGCAGCAGCGTAAGCGACAGTGCTACTACTGCTACCGTCCACGACGACGACGGCGACAGGCGAGCCCGCGGCGTCGGTCGTGAGCGCGATGACGGTCGGGGGAGAAGAAGAAGACGAGTCCTCGTTGTTGAGCGTGAGGGGCGGCGCGCCGGGGGTGAGGGTCGTGCCGGAGACGACGTAGGCGGTGCCGGAGGGGGCGAGGGTTAGTTGGCCGTTGGCGAGGGTGAGGGTTGGGGGCGTTAATGCGGCGGCAGCGGATGGTTGGAGGAGGGCTGGCTTTTGCGTTGTGGCGGACGGTGGCGGGGCGGTGTAGGGGACTGTGCTGCTGTCGCCGATGAGGACGATGGATGAGCCTGCGGCGTTGGTGGTGAGGGCGATGATGGTGGCCGGGGAGCCGGAGCCGGAGCCGCTGAGGGTGAGGGCTGGGGAGTCGGGAGCGAGGGTTTGGCCGGAGACGATGTAGACGGAACCGGAGGGGGTGACGGTCTGGCCGTCGGGGAGGGTGAGCGTTGGGGGCTCTGGTGCTGCTTCTGGAGCTGGAGAGGCGGTGGGGAGGGTGATGGTGTTGCTGCCGCCGATTATGATGGCTGGAGGCTGCGATTGGGGCTCGGGCGGGGTTTGGTCGTTGTCGGGGCCCTGGGTAACTGGGCTATTGGCTGTGGGGACGACGATCGGAGTGTTGTCGACCACGGCCGTTTGGCCGGCTGTGAGAGTCGTCGAGCCTACGACTACGGCGGGGACGCTTGTGCTACTGCCTGCAATCACGGTCGGGATGGAGGTAGGGACGACGGCTACGCTGGTTGAGCCGATGGGAATGACCTGGACGGGCTGCGACGTCTGGTCTGCGTCTCCTGGTTCTTGAACAGGTGTGTCTGAAGCAGGCGGCAGGACTGTTCCGACCACCGTTGACGGATCCGGAGCTGCTGGAGGTTGTACCGGCTGCGAAGTCTCATCTGGCACTGGGGCCTGCACCGTTGTTTCTGGATCTGGGGCTTGTACAGTTGTTTCTGGAGCAGGTGGCGATACTGTTGGAGCTTCGGTGGATGGCGCCGGAGATTCTGGAGGGTTTCCAGGCTGCGCGGTAGTTGTTGGGACTTCGGTACGGCCCGTGGAGATGGGAACATCACCAGCAGTGGAGCGTGTCGGTTGCGCGCTCGGAGGATCGCTAGTAATGTCTTCATCGTCTTCGTATGATACCGAGCGAACAGTTAAAAGAGCCGCTGACGTCAGGTAATTGACCGGAACCGACACTGAATGCATGCAGCGGGGGAATGCCTGTTCATCCGGGAACGCCGTCATTAGAAACGCTGAAAATTCGCCCACTGGGTCACGTTCTGTGAGGCATCCCCAGTTGATTCCCCGAACGTCGTCGTAGACGCCACTCTGAGTGCTGAAACCACCAGGTTGCCGCAGACGTGTCCTGGTACCGTCAAAGAACCATTCGTTGAAATCAGGGTGCGACTTGAGAGTCACATCACGTCTGTTCTCCGGACATTCGGTAAGGGTCAGCCAGTAATCAGTTCCGTAGTCTCCGAGCTCTTGCGGATACGTGCTTCTTGTTGTTAGCGCATACACCATGTCTCTTTCTTAGAAAAACGTACAGTGTCGTCGTGGTGTTGTCATATAGTGTGACAGGACATATTGCTGTCCCGGCTTCGTTTACGAG
Source organism: Lasiodiplodia sp. KE8368 (assembly GCA_023087525.1). NCBI lineage: Eukaryota > Fungi > Ascomycota > Dothideomycetes > Botryosphaeriales > Botryosphaeriaceae > Lasiodiplodia > Lasiodiplodia sp. KE8368. The sequence continues at coordinate 217,916 of JAJMYN010000008.1, read as the reverse complement.
CTGTGGTGTGTAATTTCCAGGTAGTCCCATCGTATTTGTAACGGTTCTGGTTGTGTTCCTGCGTGTGTTGATGACTGTGATGATGGGAGCATACGTGATGGTCTCCGTAAACTTCATCGGCCTCCATATCCATTGCTGATAATCCGGGCCATTGAGGCGACAGCCCGTCCAGCACGTCGACGCAGTGGTTGTTAGTGGAAACGTTGATGATGTGCTATTGATCGGCGCGGTCGTCACTTGTGCGACGGTTGAGGGCGTGCTGTCAAGCGGCGTAGTGGCTGATTGTGGAACAGTTGACGAGGTGCTTTCAAGCGTCGTGGAACTTGATTGTGGAATCGTTGACGACGTGCTGTCAAGCGGCGTGAAGCTTTGCTGTGGAACTGTTGACGATGTACCATTAAGCGGTACAGCTATTTGAGACATTAATCTTCTAACTCGTAACCCCCATCAGGAATATGTAAGCATACATTGCTGAGGAAACGCATTCCCAGATGTGAACACTGAAGAAACTGCTAGCGCTACCGCACCGAAATGCATGCTGGGCAACGAATTTTTGATTGCTTGTATTGTGGTATTGTGTCGGATACAACAAACGCACAGAAAAAGTCTAGTGAGACAAGTAGGCCGGATGCGACGAGAACGCAGGTATTGTGCAGAAAAGCTCTACAAATACATGGTGATCGCATCTGCTTCTGGGCAATATCTGGGCATCAGCAGCCACAATATAAAAAATTCTCCGTTTTTGGCTCGATTGCGGCGCAAAATCTGCCGAAGAACTTTGAATAGGCACAAGGATTATTTCCACACCGACAGAGACCTGGTTAAATATTTGAATGGTACACTCGACTGGCTCCACGTGCGAGAAAGGGCCCACATTCTGATTTCTGGTGCAGGAAGTCGGTTTGGTGGTGCGATAATTGCCCTGGGACTAGCCTCAGTAGAGCGCAAGGCAGCGAAATGCAAGCAGTCAGCGCAGCGTTAAGAAAAGCACGTGGGCAAGACCAAAACGGAAATTGTCCCGACCGAAGGAAAGCAGTACCGCTGACAACTCGTCCGAAGATACAAGGGTGGAAAGGCTAAGCGATCTGGGGGCCAAAAAATTCCAGCAAACTTTTTCTTCGTATTCTAGGCTCCCATATCATGATCAAATAATCGTACAAGCGAGCTCGTAATTGATAAGCGAATGCCCAGTAACTGGCTCAGCGTCACGAACCCCAGGATACAAGGGCCAGACCCTTCACAAACAGCAGAGCCGCACAACCAGAACTCCGGCACGGAAAAGCTAGCTACAGGGGAACATTGCGCAGATGGGCTTAATTAAGGCAGCAGGCTATAATTTGCACAGGAACGGCATCCGCAATAGAAGGATTCAAAAAATGATGTCATACCCATGCATTCCTGATACGCAGATTCTGCTTACTGCAGCTTCACACCAGTTTCCTTTTCCTCTTTTCCGCTCCGATATAACGCGATATCCAACCTCGGAAAAGGTTTTGATTGCTGGGTCTGCAACGGGATGGAGTTTGGCGTCTATCAGAATTGCGACTCGGAAAAGTGGGGGTGAAGAAAAGTAAACAATATGTAAAGAGAATCAACAACTTCAAATATTTACCTGTACAGCAGCTGCATTCATAAGTACTAAAACTACATGAAAGAGATCTAACACTGTTGATGGGGCGCAAAATGTGTATGAAAGCACGACATGATGAAAAAAGGAAAAAGAAAAGTGGCAAGCAACATGAGTAAGTGAAATGGAATGTTGACAGGTAAGCCGGGGTAGGCGCCAAAACATTGCAAAATATTATGACAGAAGTGGCTTTTCGAGACTTCTATAGTAGAGGTACCACTTCATTGGGCCTAAAATCTCAATGCCCTGTTGCAGGGCTGTGTACGTCCACGCCTTGAATGAGCATATTCTTCTCATTTGCTATATTTGCTGATCGTTAAAAGCCCAAAACATATCTTCAGGATCCATCTGAATACGAGAATCGAGGTCAAAGGAGAGACAATTGCTGATGCTGATCGAGCTTTCCGTAGTAGCAGGATAGCCGTTTCCGTGTAGAGTCTCGTCTAGCTCACCAACTGGAGACATCAACTCTACAGGCACCTCAAACAAACTTTCGGTTGGTTGAGAATCATCAGCAACGGTCGGGGAGAGTTGCGGTGAGAGAGGAGCGCATCCTGGAGAATTCAAGGAGAGTGGACGGGCATACTCGGGATGCTCTAAAGCACTCCTGGATGAGTCGAAGGAGAATATGCCAGAATCTGCTAGCCCAGGCTTGCAATGCTCCGCAAAAATCCCTGCCAACGACCCGAAAGCATCAACATGATCTGCTGGCGGCGTGAGCAGCACGTTGTCTAAGATATCGCCGTCTACAGTATCTTGGTTGCTCATAGCGGCTGGCGTGTTGGTGTTCGCACGATCTTCAGAGGCATCGGCATTTTCTGAGCCACGCACAGATCCGCTCAAGTGTTCTCGCCAGCTGTTGAGCATATCTTCCTGGACCATGTGTACAATATCAAGCACCATGCTTCTCAACCTGCCCTCGAGAATGATATCTTCTCTCTCTGTTTGTATTTCGAGTCGTCGTTCAACAATTGAACGCAGGTTTTCGCGACTGAATTGTTCAAATGCTATCAGGTCGGTCGAGCTGGGAGATATTTGGAAACACTGGGTTTGCGGATCAAAATTGCAATCTGTCATAGAGTCAGACTCTTGTCTTGTAAATTTGACGCAGTATTCACTTACATGGTGATGGTATTTCCGTCTCTCCTGGAAATAGGATGAGATAGACACGTTTCCAACGCTTTTCCTCGCTGTCATTCCCTTTCGTGCGCCTTTTGCTTTTGAGCTGCCTCTCTTGTTCAGGTGTAATGCCTTCAATTTCGGGTGCGTTGAGAACTTGTGTGCATCTCTCGGCAGCATTGTAATGAGCGCTTAAAGATGCCTCGGCCTGGAAAATCTCATGACATCGAAGGCATGAGAGAGGTCTCATGTGAGTTCGGTAAAGATGACCTCTGGAGTGATAGTAATTAGCATGATATCTAGAAATTAACAGAAAGGATAGGGCTCACTTTAACCGTGAGATATTGGGATATCCCGGGAAAACACATGAGGGAGCTTTCACCGTTCTGTTTGGAAAGCGCTTTGTGTATGGGCATGCGAATTTTCGATCACCGCTATTGCGAGATGATTCTCCAAAATCTGGTGTTCGTTGTCGCTTCTTTCGATTGCCATTGTCATCCGCCTCGTCATCGTGTGGCGAGCGTGTTTCGTCAACCTTGCGCTTCCCCTGCTTTGCCGTTGTGGAATATCTTTCTGATGCCTGACTTGCTGACGTTTCAGAATGGCATGCAGCACTTGTCGTCACTGATCCATCCTGATCTTGCACGGTGTTTTCTTGTCCCACGTTAGCCTTCATGATTGAGAGTCTTCCAGCTTCCGGAGTTGCCGTCAGCTCCGCAGTTCTTTGATCCCACGACAGTGTGTCTGACTCAGTGTCGTATTCGGTATCTGATACACCCTCCTCTTCTTCAGGTAAATTGCTGAGCCATACGCCCGGAGCACGCGCATACAGCTCATGGAAAGTTTCCACGACCTCTTCAATAATTTCCTTCTTCCTTCCATTGGATATTTGCGTGCCCTTTCGATTGAAGGAGTTTGATGTAGTGCTCGAAACAGAATGAGGAGCTTCCAGCGGCGTGTCCTTGGACGTGCAGCCGTCGATTCCAATGGCGTCTAAAGCAGAACCGTCTTCTTGAGCACCAGAAGATTGAAATTTGAGGGAAGGTGAAGAATAACCTTGAACAGGGGTGTCAAGATGTATTGCCGGGGGACTCGGCTCTGTAAGTCCACTTTTGAGGAACTTAGCATGTTCGGTGAAGAGCGTTGTATTACCCAGTTCAGATGCTGATGTACTGAGTTGTTGGCATTCAGTCGCATTTGTGCTTGCATTTTGCTTCCCGTAGTAGGAGTGTTGATCATCTTCTGTTGTCGTGCCAGAGATTTTATTGGAAAAGCTTAACTCGGCACTGCATCTCTCCGAGGGTTCCCCCTGCTTCGTATTTTTGCCACATTCGTGTCTGGTGCCGCTTTTTCGGCGGCCTTTGCAAACATATCCACCACAAGATGTTTCATGAATATTTCTCTCGGAAATCTTGCGGAACGGTGGACAACCACAGCGATCATGACGGCACTTGAACCGTTTGCGTCCTTGACCACTGGTTTTCGAGGATCTGGACGAATAGATAGGAGGTGGAGATGACCCATATCCGGAGTAAACTGATTGAATGGATGTCGAATTCTGAAACGCTGGTGTCTGAGACGAGGATTTGGTAGATGATTCCGTGGTATCGGACATTTCTCCAGGCGATGGCCAAACTTTGTCTAGCGCCGCAGGAAATGAGAGATCGAAAACCTCAGATGCCTTCCCGAAGGCATTACGAGAACGGCTGTTCCTCAAAGATGGCACCCAACCATGTGCTGGTTTGAAAATGAAGGAATTCCAAGTCAACCCTTCCACCCTTGGGGTGCTCGGACTCCACAAGGCTGGGGTAACTGCCAGCATCTTGTCAACATAGGCACCCATTCCTTGTGAACAGTTACATTCACCGATGTTGTGCGCCATAACCTATTTACTGGTAAGGCTCAATGAAAAAAATAAAGCGCCATGCAACTTGCGGGTGTTAGCTCGATGGTGGCTCAAAGTCCGACAGGCAATTCAATCCAGCCCGCTTTGAACAGGGGGTTCAAAATCAAATGTACTGACCTTCCAACTTGCAACGAGCGCTATCAGGTGGACCCACTGTCCGTACCTTTGTGAGAATGGGATGGTGGGCAGTCACGTTCCAGCCATTTTGTTTCGCGGGTGTTAGGCTAGCTTATGACTTATGCGGAGGAGGGAGTGGCTGAGCCTCACTCGAGGCTGAGCTGACGCCCAGGTCTGAAATTGCGCACATGTGCACTACTGCTCTTGTGCGTTGGCCACTTCCAAGCCACATACGTGAGCGTGCATGACTTGGCAGATACTAGCACCACGGCAGCCTGGCCGACGCAAATGCCTCTTGCAAACTCGAAAAGAAAGGCGTAATAACACATGGAAAAACTGTCGTGTTCAACAGGAAAAATTGTGCATCGCCTGACTCTTCGGTAAAGTAACAAAAGGGGCTCAGTAGTATCTCAGTCGGGTATGTCAATACGTTATCAATATGCAAGATAACGACCCCACACTCGGCCTTGCTTATGAGCTGACCGGGCTGTTTGATTGGCTGCTTGTAAATTCTGAAGTAGCCTCCATATCGGCAAGAAATTTCAAACTCAGCATGGTTATCCATGCGTAATCTCCCGCATTCGCAGCAAGAGTCAGCTCGAGATATCTTGAAAAAAAATAAAAATAACCTGAGTGTATCCCAACCACCGAAGGAAGAGACCAATAACTCTATGGTGACACGATTGAGTAATTGACTCATTTTGGTTTAGGGCACTTTAATTGAATGAAGAGGAGAGAAAGATAACACAATTTGATGGTAGCGATGACTTGGTGAAGGTCTTTTGCTAATTGGATAATTTTCACCACAAGATTAATGCGGCGGTACTAATACTGGCTCTTTCGCTGTTTCCTCTACTGCTGATGGCTCTAAAATCAAAATCAATCTGAAGACGCTATCGTTATTCATACAATTATCTTTTCAGAACCCCTTCTCACAGAGCGACGACAACAATAATGGCAAATCCAACGACCGCAGCGGCCGACAGACGCACGCTCAACGAACCAGAAGCGGCATTGCTAGGCTCAAGCGTCACGCCCGCTGCAACCTCGGTGACGGTCACGGTCCAGTACTTGACGTTGGTGGGGTTGCGTGTAACGGTATAAGCGGTAGTCGGGTCCGCCGAGACGGATGACATGCACGAGGTAATCGCGGCAGTACTCTGCTCAAAGTCAGCACAAGATCCTCCCCCTCAAAAGAAAAAAGATAATTCTCACTCTAGTAGGAAGGATTGGTAACTTACATAAGTCCCTTGGTCAACCTCGCTACGCGGACCGGCCACATCCTCCTCCCAGCAGCGGTCCAGGGCCATCAGATCAGCCGTCTTGACAGCAGCCGGCACACTAGTAACATTGACGGTGCAGACGGGGCTGGCGGAGGTCTTGGAGCCAGTGATGTCGCAGTGCATCTCGTAGCCGGCGGTGACGGGCTCGGCGAGGGTGGTCTGCGGCGCGAAGGCGTCGGTGGCCAGCGGCTGCACGAAGCCCATGGACCAGTAGTCGTCGGCGAACTCGACGGCGACGGGGCCGGCGCCGTCGTCGTCGGCCGCGCACAGCACGCCGGCCGTGTCGTTGCCCGAACTCTTGGCCGTGTCCGACGGGCAGTGGAAGACGAGCGTCGTCGTCGACGACGTCACGTTCCACACCTTGCCGCTGACGCCGGATGTCGGCACGTAGATGTCCGGGCTGTCGTACACGAAGGCGAAGGAGATCTCGGTCGAGGTCGTGGTGGGGCCGGTTGAGGTGGAGGAGGCTGAGAAGGCGGTGGAGGAGGCGGCGGATGTGGCGCCGCTGAGGGCGAGGGCGGTGAGTATAAGGGGGAGCATCATGGTGGGTGAGTTGATGAACGGCTCTTTTGGTGTTTTGTTTCTTGTTGGTAGGGTTGGATACTGAGATGGGGGAAAAAGGGTAACTACCCAACGCTAAGAACTCAGTCAATTGCCAGTGGAAATCTTCAGGCATACATGGCGGCGGTATTTAAGCACAGCCTTCAGAATCAATCCTCCAGGCTCCAGTCTCGCAGGATTCAGTCTTTGAGGCATCGATTACCCGATGTGGACTGATGTGGCACAGCAAGTAAGGCACAGAGCGAATGGCAAGCGGCAAAAAGAGCTTGGCAAATGTTTTAAGCAGCAGTGGCGCCTACAGCGTCGGAGCTTCGCTCAAAACGGCTTCATTGCTTGGTTGCGGCGTACTTTGCCGAGGTGGCACGGCCGTTATTGGGGGCGCGTCCGCTGCGTTGGTGCCTGGGTCTAAATTTAGTCCAGCCGACAGCAGACTTTTGGACGGACCAGGTCTGCGAGGGGCGATGAAAAAGTGGAAGAGGGCGACTGCTGAGTAGGGAATTTGCATGTATTTACATTGTCTGGAGTACATATAGGCTCCCGCTTTTGCTTACGCGTGTTACGCTGAACGGAAGGGCCCATGGTTGGCGCTAACTGCTTGTGGAAAGTGCCAAGGGGTATGTGCGGCGAGCTAAGTCTTTCCTGATCCTTCGGCGGCAGGCATCCGTCACGAGGCAATAATAGTCGTCCTTTGCCGCGCGCATCGGAAATAATTGATGGAAAGGTGATCTAGACTATCGCCGTCAAAAAGAATCCGGCATCGGACGAAGGAATCCTCCACCATCCTCAAAAATCGACCGGCCACTTATTCCTTATCAATTCACCATAGCGGTAGAACAATATAGGAAAAGCGGACAGCACCAAAGAGAGGAATCCTAGTAGCGTGTTCCCCCAACCAAGCCCTAGAGCGGCGTAGAGAGAGGGCCCAGCCAACGGTATAAAGCACCCAGTTAAAGAGCGGAGGATAGCGCTAGCGCCCAGCGCAGACGCCGCAATAGACGCGCCAAACGCATCGACAAGATAGATCTGGACCGGCATCTACTCGCAGTAAGCTTGGTGCGATCCGGAAAAGGGGAGTATGACGGCCTACTATGATCATAAGAGCACCTATTCCAATGAAGGATGTACCGATGATGGGAACAATCCAGTGCACCTTGTAGTACGCGCTCCATCCGTACCAGAAAAACCCTACCGTGATGACCGGCGCAAACCACACCATGAGCAGCAACCGCGACTCCGGCTTCCACGTCTTACCTTTCGCCGCCGCTTTCTTTGCCACTCTATCCGACACGATGCTAAAAATAACGACCCCAGCCGCCATACCGAGGCCCAGGCCTAGATATGATAGCCCCGACACTCCAGGTCCGAAACGGTACTGCCCTTTAAAGACGCTGGAAAATGTTGTAAAAAGCAGATTCAGCAAGCCAAAGACAAAAGCACTGTAAAGGGACAGAAGGAGCGTAATCGGTGAAAAGATGAGCAGCTTGACAGGTCGTTGGAGGGCCGTCCGTAGCGACGTAGCCGCGCTCCCGCTGCTCAGCCTGAACTTCGTGTACAACGCCGGGTTACCTGTCTCTTTCCGAAGCCGCGCTGCCTTGCGTGCGAGCAGCAGCGGCCCGAACGTCTCCCGCATCATGGAGATGATCAATATTGTGACGACGCCAGTCTGTGGAAGCTCAGTTTCGGTATCCTTGTGAGAAATGAATGCCTGGGTTGTTTACCGCAATGTAGAGGACCCTAAATACCCAGCGCCACCCTACATATTGGGCGACGAACCCAGCCGTCATGGGGCCAATCACGGGGCCCAAGAGAGGCCCGACGGCGAATCCGCCCATGGCGCGGCCTCTTCTCTCTGGAGTAGTGACATCTGCAATGGTACCACCACCAACCGTGTTTGGGCCTGATCCGGCAACGCCAGTGATGAATCGACATGCGAGAAATACCCCCAGACTTGTAGCTTGTGAGCAACCGACGAGAAAGCCCACGGACGTAATCATGCTAATTATATAGACAGGAAGACGGCCATAGTGTTCGGAGAGAGGTGCAATGACCAGTGGTCCAACTGCGAATCCGAGGAGATATATGCTCACCGTCAAGGCAGTGACGGTTGAGTTCGTAATGTTGAACTCTTCAACAACCTGTGCAGCCGCAGGTGCGAAAGCAGTAGACGTGATATTCCTGTAGGCCGTCAAGTTGTAAGTGTGGGTTCTATGTAGAGGCGCTACTACACTTACGCAAAGAGCGCAGCAACGCTTGCAAGAACAACATGACCCGTTCTCTTGAAAGAAGGCCAGTTCAAGGGATTCTCCGGGTCGTTCGGGCCATCCCACTCCACCAGATTTGGATCCCGGGCCTCTTGGCTTGCACTCTCGTTTTGAGTATCTCGATCGGCGCCGCTCTCAATATCCTTGGGGAGATCGTTTTGCTCGTCTGTGTCTGTGTCTGATCTCTCGAGATTGCTCGCAGAAGAGTGGCCGTCCGGCTTTTCGTTTCCGGAAGTCATGATGACTGCCTTTGTGGCGCCCACGCTGACGCCTGGTGATTTGGATATGCGGAGGATCAATGGATTAGCGGAAAACTTTCGACAATAGAGCTTGTTGCAATGCCACGCGATGGGGAGGAAGTAGTTCAACTTTCGTGTCAAAAGGCAAAACTTAGGAGAGAGTCCAAGGGGCACGGTCGTCTACTGAAGTGGAGCTACTCCGGACATATTGAAAACTCCGCTTTCTGCTAATACTGGATCTAGAGGAGATTGACTGCGGAGGGCCTCATTCTGGATGGAAATTTGATAATACCGAACATTAACTCCGAGTGCCCCCCATACATCGTTACACAATGGTCCAAGAGAAGCATGCTTGTGCTTCAACAAGCTTAACAACCATGGTGAAGGGTGTCATTGTAAGCATTGAAGCCCTAGTAGTAGCTCACTACCCTGACACATGATCGAAGCATGGATCATGTGTACTGAAACACGAGAACTGCCTTGCACTGTCGCTTGCTCGATGCAGGGCTATGCAACGATGAAGAAGTGCTGGCTCAAACAGACAGATTGTATGCTGTTCATAAAAAGGTTGAACATATTAGCACCGCGTCAAGAGGTTGGTGTAGGTAATGAATCGCAATATGAACCTCTAGGCTGGCTAAGTCAATTTGTCGTGCTGGCACGTCTGCGAGTCCTGATACCAGCATGTTGACTCAGTGATACACCAAGACGATATGTGCCTCACCGCCGGCGATTTTTAATGATCTGCGCGGCGACTTTTGAGGTTGTTGGTCTGAGCGGGAACAGCAAACCTTCTCCCCTGCATCATGCATATACTCTGTTGCAACATGTTACGATCGACCAGCGTGGCGAAAGTGGTGAAAAGTGTAACTCCGAAACTTGGCATTATCGCTTTTCCAGCACTAGTCGATCTTCTGTTGTCTACCAAAGCATTGATCACAAAAATTTCCAATTTCAATGAGCTCAATGGAGTCGACAGAAGAATTTAGTGGCAACCGAGCTGCTTCTAGTTCTAATTGGAAGTTCAAAGTATTCGAGCTCTCGAATAGCAACGAACGAAGAGAATCGAGTATCGTTTCCTCTGCACATGAAGCAAAATTAATTTACACAGGATTGTACTGAAGAAAAGTGCATGATTGATATTGTCTTGTCTACTACTACCGTGATGTTCGCTGTTAGTTGACAGGTTTGTATGTGACGGGCAATGGTGCTGGACGCCACAGTCCGAGTAGTTTTGTATTTTTATCAAAGTCCACGCCTTCATCACCCAGTGTCCAATCGAATTGCCAGACTAGATTGGAAATGACCAGCCTGCAAACAAGGATAAGTATTCACTCGAAGAAGAATTGTAAAGAGGGCATACCGCATTTCCAAATATGCCAAATGCATCCCCAAGCATGCTCGTGGCCCCATTAAGAAAGGCTTCGATGCATCTTTGACATCGTTCTCAAATCTGCTGTCGTACAATGAGTGGTCTTTAGGTAGCCACCTCTCCGGATGAAACTTCTCAGGCTCTAAGAAGTACCGCGGATCACGGGCAGTGACGTTCTCTGCTACAAATACCCTTGTCTGTTATACGACACATCAATTAGCGGGAAGACTCGTCGCAATGCGATTCCACTGCTTACCCCTTTTGGAACCCAGACACCATCGACCATGGCGCCCGGGGAAATGCGGGGTAGTCCAAAAGATGCTGGAGACGTGAGGCGGAGGGCTTCTTCAATGACGGCGTTGAGATAGCGGAGAGTCTTGGTACTCTCACTGTCAATTTCACTGCGATCCTTGAATGAGTTGCGGACTTCATCTTGAAGCACGGATAGCTTGGCGGGATTCCGAAGAAGATGGTAAGTGGTTGCCATGAGGGTCAAGGATGTTGTTTCGGATCCAGCACCGATGAGTGTCGGGCCCTGCAATGCAAGGACTTCGGGGTCAAGCTGTTCTGAGCCTCCACTGACGAGATGGTTGAAAATGTCCTCGCGGTCTGTTGCACCCTTGGCAATACGTCGCTTCGCCATTTCCTGGCTCATTCTGACGTGGTAAGCCCGCATCTCAGCGCTCTTCTTATTTGCCAACAGCCGCTTGAGCAAAGAGATGACTGCTTTGGGCTGTCGCCGTAAGATGTAAGCAACAGCCAGGGTGGGCCCACTTCCTTGGAGCATCGTGAGCCACTGGTCGGGTTCGCCTGTTCATTTCAATCAGCCCTGCCTCATTCGAGCATCTATTAATGAAGCTCACCTCGCTCCACGTTTTTCAGTGACTCTCCAAATACCAAATCGGTGATGACGTCAAATGTGAACCACAGAAACCACCTGTTCATATCCAAAGGTTGACCACTGCGCTCCTGAATCTGCTTCACCAGGGTGTTGACGTATCCCATTATGATATATCCTTGAGATCTCAGAGTCGGTGGGCTGAAGCCGGGTGAGATCATCTTGCGGAGCTCTGAATGCTTCACTGGATCAACTTCCGTTCCCTTAACCAGTCAGTTTCTCTTGTCGCTCTTCGAATAGCAGGATTCCCTTACAATGGACGGGTATTTCACATCTGACTGAAGGTAGAACGTGCGACACTTCTTAAAAAAATTGGGCGCGGTGTATTGGCGGGTGGCGTAGATATCTTTGATGGACTGGACTCCGGAAAAAGAGAGTTCATTTGGCGCAACCCGTACCACAGGCCCTATTCCAAGAGAAACGAGATCTTAGATCAATTTTCATAGCCTACGGACGATTTGACATACCGTATTTCATGTGAAGCGCTTCTATGTCTCGATGCCAAGTGCCGCTCAGCCTAGCAATATAAGCTTCAGTCATTTGCTTGGGGCGCTTGGAACTACTCACCAGTGAGAAGCCATCCAGAAATCACCCAGTGCTGCAGTCAAGGGGCCTGGGATGCGGGAAAGCGGGTGAAAGAACACATTGTACGCAACTTTGTACAATATCTACAGTTTTCTGTCAGATTCTTCTGGTTAGGCGAAGGCTCGTTAGCTTACATAACCAAAGACACACGAAAAAAAGGTGAGCACGGTTGCCGAAGGAGAGGTCATGGTGGGATGAGTGTATGGTTCTTCAACGAGTAAATCACGATGCTTCGTAGGTCCTTTAAATGGTTGAATACCGCCATATGAAGAATCAACTGGAAGGCCTTGAGCTCCAAAATGTCAGGCCTACGATCAGACTCATTCTCAGGTCAGATGCCCACATTGTTACTACCAATCCGTACGAGGCAATTCTTTACGCCGAGTCAGTCAGCTTTCCACGATAAGGAGCTTGAATAGCTAACCGACTCAGCATACATGCTGCGATGATCCGGCGAATAAAGGTCGGCGCTTTTCTCAGCTTCCTTCTAGATGCTTAACAAAGCACGTTCCAAGGCTTATGATGCCGACGCAGATCTTGCGTCACCGGACGGAATGTACGGAAAGGTGGATCATTCCCTTTTTGAACCAGTACGGACAACTGTGCCACCTGCAAGGCAAAACCGACAGGAGACTTTGCTGCACATAAAAAGTAAGCTTCAACTCGCTCATTTGCGTGGCAGCATACATCGACTCATTACAAGCCTTTAATTTCACCGTTTTTGCATCCAGATGGCAGCTACCAGTGCTAAACCTTATGAGCCATCAGCTGCCCCCTTGAGCGGTTTTCAGCTCTACTGGCGCTTCGGTTTCGCCGGAGCTGTTTGTTGCTCCCTTACTCATGGTGCCCTGACTCCAGTCGATGTGTAAGTGTCCTAAAATACCTCAGCGGATGGTCACAAGGCTGCTCTGCTTGGTTCTCTCACCTCGAACTTGCCCACATCTTCGTATTCCCCGACGCTGACGTCCATTCCCTGAAGTGTAAAAACGTCAATCCAGCTCGACCCAGTCAAGTACAACCGCGGCTTGATTGGTGGATTCAGGCAGATCATCGGCGAGAAAGGCTTCGGTGCCGTCTGGACTGGCGTGGGACCCACCTTCGTTGGGTACTTCTTCCAGGGCGCATTGAAATTCGGCGGATACGAGTTCTTCAAGCAGCTGTCCATCGACACGCTCGGATACGAAACAGCTGCTAGGAACCGCACCGCCGTCTACTTCGCCTCCTCCGCCGCTGCCGAGTTCGTTGCCGACATTGCGCTCTGCCCACTCGAGGCCACTCGGATCCGTCTGGTGTCCGACCCCGGCTTTGCCAACGGCCTTATCGGAGGTTTCTCGAAGCTAGCAAAAACCGAGGGTCTTGCCTCGTTCTACTCCGGCTTCGGTCCCATTTTGTTCAAGCAGTACGTAGAACAACAGGTCCACCCCCCCTGCTGCCTCCTACCCACCAACTCACTTCAACGCGTGCCTTCCCGTCGTCCACAGGATCCCGTACACCTGCGCCAAATTCGTCGTCTACGAAAAGGTCGTCGAGGCCGTGTACAAGCGCGTCGACAAGCGCTCCCTGCCCGACGCCGCCCACACGGCCGTCAACCTCGGCTCCGGCCTCGTCGCCGGCTTCGCCGCGGCGCTCGTCTCGCAGCCCGCCGACACGATGCTCTCCAAGATCAACAAGGTTAAGCTTCTGCCGGGCGAGAAGGTCTCCGCCCGCTTGGTTCAGACTGCCAAGGAGCTCGGTGTGCGCGGCTCCTTTACTGGCGTCGGGCCGCGTCTGTTCATGGTGTAAGTGAAGAAGCAATTGCTCACAGAAACTCGTGACCTCTCGTTGTCCCCTCCGCTGATGATGAATCTTCTAGCGGCACTCTCACGGCTTTCCAGTTCGCCATATACGGCGATCTGAAGAAAGCTATTGGTGCTGTTGGTGGCATCGAGATTGCTCCGGCGAAGTAGTGATGCTTAAAAGGAGCTGCAAATGGTTGTCTTGAGAAGCTTAGAGAGCGAAAATGGGGCCGAGCTAGTAGGAAATAGATTTCCTTTGCAAATAGAGACCGATAGATATATCTTACGAGCGGCAGAATGGACGAGAGAAAGTGCGGGTCCTCTGTGCCTCCCTAGTCGCTTCATTTTTCGGAAATTGATAAGCAGTGATCCAGGTGTAAGGAAAATTGCAAATATTCAGATGAAACAACTTAGCCAGACGTATATACTCAATAAATTACAACGATCAAAATTACGTTAAACAACGGAAAGCAATCAACACCACAAACACCACAAACACTACACATCTCCAAACTCTAACGAATTCTATCTACAACAGAACACTCATCGGACGATGTAGAAAAAAAAAAAGAAACAGATACCCCGATAAACTCAACCAACCACCAACCCCGCCACCGCCTCCGCCAACTCCACCCGATCCATAAAAGCGTAATGATCCGAATCCAACCACAACTGCGCGCGCCGTCGCTCCTCCTCATCGCGCGGCAGCTTCGACCTAGCCACCCAAACGGGCCCGTCGAAAGCCGGCGCCTTGCCGGCGGCGTGGAAGGCGAGGTAGCCGTCGTAGGCGCGCATGTTGGCGGCGAAGAGGTCCGTCAGCCGCAGCAGCGGGGCGCCGCGCAGCGAGGGTGGGATGAGCGAGGTGATCTCGTGGGTGGTGCGGGTGATGAGGTCGAGGTCGAAGGAGGACTGTTGCTGCTCGTTGGTCTCGGAGGAGGAGGAAGAAGAGCTGTTCTTGACCAGGCCGACGCGCTGCAGCGTGCTGACGATGTCGGCGGTGCCGATGACCTTGGCGCCGCTGGCCAGCAGCAGCGCGCCCATCAGGCGGATCGAATGCGCGCCGACGCCCTCCTCCGCATCATCTCCAGACTCCAACCTACACCCCAGCACCTGATCCATCGAAACGTCAGTCGTCGGCCCGCCGTCCAGCAGCAACAGCCGCTCAGGCTGTTTTCCGCCCCCCTGCTGTTCCAGCATCCTCGCCATCTCCCACGCGACACAGCCGCCAAACGAGTAGCCCATCAGCTGCACGCGCCGACGAACGGTCCCGTCAGCACGGCGACCAAGTAGGCCCTCACGCTGCAGGACGCGGATGTAGTGCGCGGCGATGGACGAGACGCTGTCGGCCGGCACGTCGTCCGTCTGGCGCACGCCGACGACCCTGAACGGCAGGCGCGCCGCGAGCTGCCTGACGTGGTGGACCTCGCCGGCGCCGCCGTGGATGACGATGGCGACGGGCGTGTCCGGGTGGCCGTCGTCGGGGACGGCGTTGAGGGGGATGAGGTTTTGTTGTTGCTGTTGCTGCTGCTGCTCGGCCTCATTCTCCGACGCTGTGGTGGTTTTTCCACCAGCACGTATTAGTTCGCTGCGGAC
The DNA here is from genome assembly GCA_023087525.1 of Lasiodiplodia sp. KE8368. Lineage (NCBI taxonomy): Eukaryota > Fungi > Ascomycota > Dothideomycetes > Botryosphaeriales > Botryosphaeriaceae > Lasiodiplodia > Lasiodiplodia sp. KE8368. Next base: position 202,580 of record JAJMYN010000008.1, on the reverse strand, counting down.
GTGCTGGCTCAGCGAGCTCAGCGTCGGGAAGCCGTTGAGCGCCATGGGCGAGATGCCCAGGCCCGGGAAGGCGGCGTTGAGCCGGTTGCCCAACTCCATCGAGCTGAGCGAGTCGACGCCGTGGTCCTCGAAGCGCGGGTCTGGTTCGGACGATGACGATGGTATCATGCTCGTCCCCGTCACGTCAGCGAGGATGCTGCAGATCGTCTCGGCGATGGATTCGAGACTTGGCACGGCTGCTGCCTGACGTTGGGTGGTCGGCTTGGGGGCGGCAGACGTTGACTTGCTCTTTGTTGACCGTGCTGTCTTCTTAGCTGGTTTCCGCTTGGGCGGCTCGAGTTGGCGTTGGAGGGCGAGGTTCTTGCGGTACGTGGAGAAGAGCTGCCGGTGTCCGGACTGCTGCGGGCTGGTGACTGCGTCTGTCTCTGTGCCGTCACTGTTGCCCAAAAGCTTGGACCATTGGATGGGGGAGCAGAGAAGGTAGCCGGAATGGTGGCTGCAGCCTGCTGTGGCGGCAATGGCAGCGCAGATAGTCCGGTACGCGAGATCGGGCGAGATGCCGCCCAGTCTTTCAATGGCTGCGCGGCCGGGCGGTTGCCTCCGCAATGTTCCTAAGCCGAGCACCATTCCCCAGGCAAGACTCATTGCCGGCAGTCCCTCATGACGCCACTGGGCCGCTAGTGCATCGAGCGTGGCGTTGGCAGCGCAGTGGTTGCTCTGTGTGGGACTTCCGAGAATCCCAGCGGCTGAACTGAAGAGGAGGATGAAGTCTGGTTTTGGTACTAGCGCTTTGCGTAGGCTGATGGCTCCTGTAACCTTTGGTGCGATGACGGCGTTGAGAGTCTTCTTTGATTGCTGACGGAAGGGTGCGTCGTCCAGCAAGCCTGCCGCATGAATCACACCTCGGATTGCTGGGCAGCCTTGTTCCCGCAGTGAGGCTAATGTTTGCTCTAAAGCGGTGCCATCGCCAACATCGCATGGAAGGTGTTCTATTTTGGCTCCGATGTTGGCGGCTGCGGAATGGAGCTGATGCCAGAGATGAGAGTCGTCCTCTTTTATCGCTCCAGATCGAGACAGAAGTACGAGGTGGCGCGCACCAGCATCCAAGAGTGTCCTGGCGGCTACGAGTCCTAGGCCACTGTTGCCACCAGTGATCAGATATGCAGCATCTTTCCGGATCATTGTTGACGTGTCTTCCGGGGAATCTTCCGTGGTCGAGCTGTTGCGAGCTACGATAATGGCCGAAGACTCGAGTGCTCCATCCAGACGGTCAGCGCGATCCACTGAGACAAAACCGTTATTCGTCAAAAGGCTATTCCAGATGTCAAACGGCAAGAGCGGATAGTCGGGTCTTAGGTCAAAGTCCTCGAACCTCCACCAGCCATCAGTAAAGCCAAAGGTGCAATCAGAGATGGCAGATTGGCGGGTAGACTCGAACAGCAGCATGGCGCCGGAAGGACGCAGGAGCGAGCGCATGTTGGCCACCGTTTCTTTCATCCGTCGCGTGGCATGGATACAATTGGCAGCGAGCACGATGTCGAACTGGGCGGGCTGGAAGCCCTGCGCGCAGGGATCCACCTCGATGTCCAGAATGTCAAACACCATCGATCCGCTTGCGGGCAAGCGGCTCGCGATGTCCCGCTTCGCCTTCTTGAGGAAGACGCTGCTGACGTCTGTGAAGACATACTCGAACTCGACGGACTCCAGCACGGGCAGCAATTTGGCGGTGGTAGCTCCTGTGCCGGCACCCACCTCGAGGATACGCAGCTTCCTGCCGCTTGGTCGATCGCGCAGGAGAGAGGCGAGCGTCTCCTTGAGCACCGTGTTGTAGTAGTCCAGTGCCAATGATCCCACGTAGAAGCCCTCGACCACTTCCATGGCCGCTTCCGAGAAGAGAAGTGTCGGTGCCTCGACGCGGCCCCTGAAAAGGTCCTCCACCTTTCCTTCAATGAGACCTACCAATCGTGCCTCAGGACGCACTTCGGGCCAGGCCTCGATAATTTCTTCAACTCCAAGATCCTTACCACCCTCAGCCCTCGCAGCTTCATGATGCGCATACCTGCCATACAACTTCCGCCACCGGCCATCCACCTCATTCTCCGCAAGACCTCCAGCAGCCGCGCGAAGCTGGCGAGCGGCAAACCGCGCCACATGCTCGATACCCCCCCGATACCTCGACTGATCGAAAGCAACAGGGACCTCAGGCAACGAGAAGCCGGGGGAAGTGTTCGCGGCCGCAAGCGTACGGGGAATAGTCGCCGCCGAATCAGGCATCATGCGCAGCACGACCTTACCAATGTGCTTGGCCGTGCGGACGTAGCGGAATGCATCCCTCAGCCGCGCCGGGTAGTCGAACGCGGTGACGGGCGGAGGCCGCACGCTGCCGTCGGCCACGCCCTCGGCGAGCCGCGACAGGAAGGCGTCCATCAGGTCGACCGACGCGGAGCCCGTGACGTCCAGGTCGACGATTCGGTAGGCGATGTCGGGACGCGCCGCCGCGACCTTGTCGTGGCTCCAGATAGCAACCTTGCCTGTCTCGATGAACTTGCCGCCGGGCTTGAGGAGCCGTAGGGTCGCGGGGATGTAGTCGCCGGAGAGGGTGTTGACGGCCACGTCGACCTTTCCTGCGACGTGCTCCAGGTCCGCGGCGAACGCACGCGCGTCCCTCGTCGTCGAAACAACCACGCGGCTGCTCTCCAAGCCCAGCTGATCGCGCAGGTACGCCCGCTTCTCCTCCGAGCCCGCCGTGGCGACGATCATCCGGGCGCCGCGGGCCTGCGCGATGCTGATGAGCAGGTGGCCCAAGCCGCCCGTCGCCGTGTGCACCAGCACCGTCTGCCCCGGCTGCAGCTCTGCCAGCTCGACTAGACAATGATACGCCGTGGCGAAGACGGTGGGTAGGGACGCGGCGTCGACCATGGAGAGTGCCTCCGGCATCTTACGGACCAGGCGGGCGTTGCAGCGGACGACGCTCCGCATGCACGCCTCGGCCATGCCGAAGACCGCGTCGCCTGGCGATATATGCTTGACTCCAGAACCGACAGCCTCCACGGTGCCAGCAAAGTCGGCGCCCAGGGCGCTGCTGCCGTGCTGCAGGCCGCCGGCCGCGAACAGGACGTCGTGGAAGTTGATACCCACTGCTCCGACGCGGATGGACACCTGGTCCTCACCGAGCTGTGCGAAACCGTCAGGCTCGATCAGCGGCACAGCCTCGAGCGAGTCCAGGCCGGTGGTCGCCGTGGCCATGGTGGGCACGTCGAGCTCGCAGAGGCGATCCGGCACCATCTGAGGCGTGAACCACGTGTCGGTTTCCGCATCCCACGCCAGCTCGGAAAGCGGGCGGCTGGGTACTTTCAGTCTACCCAGTAGCTTGAGAAGAGCTTCTTCGTGGGCGACGGCTCCTCCGTCCGATTTACCCGCCATCACGAGGTCGACGAGGCCGATGCTCACGGCCCGGGTATCTTCGAGGACGACGGAGCGCATCAAGCCCCACAACGCAGCCTGCTGCGGATGGGCGACTGGAGCCACCTGGCTGGCACGCGTCAGGATCCAGAGCGAGGAGTTGGCCGAAGTTCCGGGAGACGCAGCCTCGACCGCAGTGGTGAGGAGCTCCAAGGCGGACGTGCACAGATCCGCCGCTGCGCTGGACACCGAGGGCAGATAGTAAAGCGTCTGCGGAAGGCCCTCGCTAGCTTTGTGCTCTCTTAGAAGCGCCACCGTGACCGACGACGGCAATTTCGGGGCAAGAGCGTCTCGGTCTTGCTCATCCTCCACGACGAGAACGCAAGGTTGAGCAGTCATCTCCAGTTCAGGCGCGGTGGGCATCCTCGCCCAGCAGACGGTATGCAGCGGATCAGCGAGCTTATTCTGGCTCTGCCCCTGGTCCCGCTCTCCTCCCTTCGCTCCCGCGGGACGGAAGACGATCTCCTCGATGTCGAACACGGGGTTGCTCTCGTCATCGAAGACGGAAAGCCTGGCCTTGACCTCAGCGGCGCCCACCGCCACGACCTCCGCCGTCGCGACGAACTCACGCCTACGGCTCTCGCGCGGGCGGGGCGCCCAGAACCTGACTCCCGTCATGGCGAACGGCAGGAAGGTTCGGGCAGCGCCGCTGCGGCTTTGCTCCTCTGCAGTCGACAGCTTGGCCAGCACCACAGCGGCGCAGAGCTGCATGGCCGAGTCGAGCAAGGCAGGATGGGCGAGGAAGCCGTCTTCGCCGTTCTCAGCGAGGCTGATGTTACCGTATGCCAGGGCGGCGGCGCGCTCGTCGTCGTTGATTGAGGAGGTGTAGGCGCGCTGCAGGCTGCGGAAGAGGCCAGCGTAGCGGATTCCGACGTCTTCGAGTTTCTGCCACACGGACGTCATGTCGACTGCATGTTTGCAAGCGTCTTGGTGCCGTCGAAGCCGGTCCAGCATGACTCGTTGTTCGTCCGCGGACGGGGAGTCTGCAGGTCCTTTGAGTCGTCCGTATGCTGTGACGTGGGACTCATCATCTTCTTCGTCTACGCCTGCCCACGAAATGGTGAACTGGCCGTCGGCTTCGTGGGCGATCGACATGGTCTTGGACCGAGGCGCCGACACGGTGAATGGCGCTGCAAAGAGTATTTCCTGAATGTGAGCCGACGGCGAAGGTCCGCTACCAGCAACGACGGAGGCAGCCAGCTCCACAAGCATGGCCCCAGGGACGGTGGGAGTGCCCCTGACAACGTGCTGCTCCAGCAAGGCGAACAGGCGGTGCCCGATAAGCACCTCGTGCTCGCCTCCCATCTTCAATGCACTGTCCCCGGCCGGAAGACGGCCAAGAAGCGCGTGTGAACCTCCCCTACGCAGCGGGAAATGGTTGCGGGAGAACAAATGGCGCTTCCGCGGCACCAAGCAGCGCTGAGACGCGCTCGCCGCCTCCAGGACGATGTGCGCGTTGGCGCCGGAGAAGCCGAATGAAGAAACACCGCACCTGAGCTCCGGGCCGGAAGACGAGCTGGGCACCAAGCCGACGCTGCTGCCCGATCCGGGCACGTTGACCTTGAAGCCTTCGAAATCGAGGTGGCGGTTGAGCTTCTTCAAGTGCGCGATTGGAGGTAGCACGCGGTGCCTGAGCGAAAGAACGGCTTTGACGAGTCCAGCGACACCGGCTACGCCCTCTAGGTGGCCCAGATTGCTCTTGATTGCTCCCAAGTGCAGAGGAGCGGACCTGTTCTCCTGAGCCACCGGCGTGCCAAAGACGCTCTTGAGCGCGCTGAACTCAATGGGGTCGCCCAGAACTGTACCAGTCAAGTGGCCCTCCACGAACGCGATAGACGAGGGACTAACGCCAGCATCCTCGAGAGCGCGCTTGACAACCCTCGCCTGCGCAGGGCCGTTGGGCGAAGTGAGGTTAACCGTCGTGCCGTCATGCCCAATCGAACTACCAAGAATATCAGCATGGACGTACCGTCCCTGCGCCACCGCGTCTCCGCGCCGCTGCAACACCACAGCGACGCAGCCCTCGCCGCGCGCGAAGCCGTCCGCACCGTCGTCCAGCGGCCGGCACCGCTGCGAGGCGCTCAGCATGCCGGCGGCGCACTCGGCGACGAAGGCGGCCGGCGACATCATGACGTTGACGCCGGCGACGACGGCCGCGTCGCACTGGCCCGCGCGGAGGGCGCCGACGGCCGTGTGCAGCGCGTAGAGCGACGCGCTGCAGGCCGTGTCGAGCGTGCACGACGGGCCTTCTAGGCCGAGGACGTGGCTCACGCGGTTGGACAGCACGGCGGGGGAGGCGGACGAGGCAGTGAAGGCGCTGGCGCCCTTGTCCCCGCCGCCGCCGGCAGTGAGGAAGAATTGGTCGTAGTTCATGAAGCCGACGAAGACGCCGATGTTTTGGCCGCGCAGGCTGTCGCGGGTGTAGCCGGCGTCGGAGAGCGCCTGGTAGGAGACCTCGAGGAGCAGCCGCTGGTTCGGGTCCATGGTGCGTGCTTCCGCGTTCGAGATGCCGAAGAAGCTGTTGTCGAACCACTCAAGCTGGTCTGGCCTGAGGAAGGAACCCTGCCTGACATACGATCTTCCGGCTGCCTTGCCATCTGCTAGTTCAGTCTTGGGGGCGTAGAAGTTGTCATCAAGATCCCATCGAGAAAACGGTATGTCACGGAAGGGATCCTCGTCTGAGAGCAACAAGTTCCACAGGTCTTCAACTGTGTCGGCGCCAGGAAGCCGGGCGTCCATACCCACAATCGATATGACCTTGTCAACGATCTGCGGTGCACTGCGGATCATACAAGATATGTTTGGTGCAGGGCTTTGGATCTGTTGCTGTGGAGAAGTATCCACTGTCGAGGCGGCCGGTGCCGGCGGCGCCACAGCCTGCTGTTCGGTCTCATTCATAATGCCCATAAGTTCTGGCAAACCTTCGAGATACTCCTGCAGTCGCGCTAAGGTGGGGTAGTCGAAGACCAAGGATGCCGAAAGTTTGACACCAGCACCCAGGCTCGACTGTAGACGGTTACGGAACTCAATTGCCGACAGAGAGTCCATGCCAACGTCGAAGAAAGTTGACGAAGCGCTCGGCATCCTAGCACCAACCGTAGCTTCGACGCAGCTTTGTATAGTCTCAAGCAGGCTAACGGCGGCATTTCCACGTGCGTTGGACACGGGAACAGCCTTTGTTGCCTGTGCAGTGCCCGCGGGACGGGGTGGAATGGGCTTCTGAACGACGGAGAAGGCGCTGACCAGCGATGGCACGCGAGTTCTCATCTTGGTGAAAGTGGTCCAATTGAACGGTGAGATACACATCGGTCCCGACAGTGTGCGAGCATGGTCAGATGCAAAGACGGCCTTTAGGAAGCTCTCAGCCTCCGTCTCGGACACTTGACCGTGGCCGAACTTGACGGCAAGTTTATTTGCGCCTTTACGAGCTGCCTCACCAATGCCACTAACGGTACCCCACTGTATACTCAGCGCTGGCAGGCCGCAGGTACGTCGGTAAGCGGTGAAGGAATCCAAGAATGCGTTGGCCGCGGCGTGGTTGCTCTGGCCCGGCGAGCCAAGAAGCGCGGCGCATGAGGAATAGATGACAAACTGGCGCAGCAGAGGCTCGTCAAGACTGCAAGAGTGGAGATGGCGCAGAGCCTCGACCTTGGCGGCGAATACGGTCGAAATGGTAGCGGGAGTCTGGTTGCGGAGCATGGCATCCCTCAGCGCTCCAGCCGAGTGGACGATGCCTTCAACCCATTCGCCACGTTCTCTGATTCCAGCAAAGACTTCAGCCACCTGAACGCCGTTGCTGACATCACATGCCACCTTGACCACCTGATCTGGCTGAGCCACAGACATCAGTCTGTCCCACAAATGTGTCGAGTTAGAAGACACCTTTCCGCTCCGGGAGAGAAGGTAGACCTTCCGGCAACCCCGCTCGATCAAGACGATGGAAGTCAGAAGGCCGATACCACCGGTACCACCGGAGATGATGTAAACACCGCGCTCGCCACGCGCTTCACGCTCACGGTCCATCAAATCATGATGTTCCTGGGAGGAGGCCTGAGCGACGATGACAGCCTGGGACTCGCCAGCCTTTGGATTCTCCAGCGTCCGCACCTTGTCAAAGCCCGTCGAAAGGAGAAGGCCCTCCCACCGCGCCGCCTCCATAAGCGGGTACTCAGGACGCAGGTCCTTGTCATCGAAGCGCCACCAGCCCTCGGTCATACCGAACGACGCGTCCGTCATCGGACTCGGGCGCGTAAACTCCGAGAGAACCACGACACCACGCGGTCTCAGCAGCTGCCTGAGGTTGGCCATGGTCTCGCTCAGCACGCGCGTCGCGTGTATCACGTTGACCGCGACGATGAGGTCGAACGACGCGCTGGCCAGCCCCTGCAGACGGGGGTCGCGCTCGGCGTCGAACACGCCGTATGTGACGTGGGCGTTGGGTGTGGTAAGCTTTCCGCTGGCCGAGGCCTTGCGGATGAACGTCTCGGAGATGTCGGTGAAGTGGTAGTCGACCTCGATCTCGAGCGCGGCGGCCGTCTCCAGCATCCTCCGCGTCGTGCTGCCGCTGCCCGCGCCGACCTCGAGGATGCGGAGTTTGCGGCGGCGCTGCGGCTGCGGCTGCTGCTGTACCAGGGCGGATAGCACGTACGTCACGACGCTGTTGTAGTAGCGGGCGTAGAAGGACTCGGAATAGATGCCCTCGGTCTCCGTGTGGCGATCCGTGCGGAAGAGGAGCTCTAGAGGATCGCGTTCGCCGCGGAAGACGGCGCCGTGCTGGCCGTACAGGGACTTGAGCATGACTAGTTCAGAGGTAACTTCCGGGTAGTCCTTGATCGCTGAATCGATCCAGGCGCTCGCATCGCCGAGGTCAGGTGGCACCAATTCCGACTGGATGCTGCTGGCGGGCATGTTGCGGTACCGCCTCCACAGCTGTTGAACAAGAGGCACGACATCTGCCTCTGAAGAGACGGAAGCAGCGCCCTGGATGAGACTCTGCAGAGCCAGGGAGTTGACAAGGGCGTAACCTGTGCGAACGCGTGCCAGTTCGGCATCATCTACGTCAACTGGCACGGCGTTGTTCAAGTCAAGCGTCGGTGGCAGAGCAGTCTCGATTGAGAAATCGAATGCAGGCCTCATCAAATCGATTGCCTCAGCTTCCGTTCCTTGGAATCCCGGATCGGTCAGTCGGGGCACGTAGCGGCGCCCATCGCGCCAGGCCACTTCGTCCTCCGACGCGTTGAGGGCGGCGTCGAGCACTGCCAAGGCCTGCTTCCACGCTGATGCAGTAGAGTCAACATCGAGCGTGACGAGGCGAAGCTGGGGGAGCTCCAGCCTCGCAGATCGTAGCAGACCCCATGCGGCCGAGGACTCGGGTGAGCTGCAAGCGTCGTCCTCTAGCACGAATTGGCTACCCAAAGTAACGACGACGATTGAACGCAGCTCGGAAAGGACAGTTGTGTCGAGAATAGCTTGAAATAGGCGACAGAGTTGCGAGGTGATTGTGTATGCTGTTTCAGTCGGGGAACAAACGTAGAGAAGTGTATGAATTGGCTTCTCTGATGCAGTAAAGGGCAATGCAACGTCCAGTATAGAACCAGCGCCGCAGGCAGTGCGGAGGGCATCGCGGAGAGCAGCAACGGGACCACGCCTTGCGAAGCTAGTACTCGTGATAATACCAAGTACCTGATCAATGTCAATGGCTGTCTTCTCCGGTAGACGGGTAGAGGAAGCCGCGCAAAGGCTCTGTCCAGGGGCTGGTTGCAGAGGTGCCCATTCAGTCAAGTACAGGCACCGCGAGCTGGCAACAAAGGCAACCTGCGACGACACGCGCACCAATCGAAGTGCTTCGAGGGACAGCAGAACATTGCCCTGTGTGTCGCAAACATCGACGTTGGCCTCATAGCAGTCTGCAGTCGAGGAGACGACGCGGGACCACACCCTCACCACGGCGTTGCTGCGGTGCTCGCCCATGAAGGCACGCACGCGCAGACGTCCGAGCGAGCCAACAGCAAAGGCGTCCTTTCCGGCCATGGAGCTCAGGGTTGCGGCACACGTCTGCATTGCGCTGTCGAGCACACCCGGATGGACGACATAACCGGACGAGCCAGATGCCGGCAGTCGCAGCTCGGCCAGGCACTCGCCGTCGCGGCGGTGTGCGCTTGTCATGGCTTGGAACTGCGGGCCGTACGCCAATCCGCGAGCAGCGAGCTTGGAACGGAGATCAGTGACATCTACGGCGTTGGTACACCGGTGTTGGATGGTGGCGAGCCGCACGCGTTGATGCCGCTGGGTGGGCTCGACGCGGACTACTGTGGCGCGAGCATGTTCAACGAACTCGTGCGATGGGTCTGCCGCCGACATGACCTGCACTGTTCCGTCAGTGTTGTATGCCAGCTGTAGCCACGGTGGTTCCATATCCGCGGCCAACACTACTGGCCGTGAGATAACGGCATCGCGTAGCTCCATTGGCAGCGCCTCGAGAGGGTGCAGATCGTGGAGGACTTGGTAACCACCCAATGCCAGGTCGAAGACGGCAGCTCCAGGTAGGATCGGGCGCCCACGTACGACGTGATCAGCCACGAGCTGGATAGTACGGTGGTTAACTTGGAAGCGCACAGCACGCGTTTCCGCATCCAATTGAAGTATCTCGGGGCTGGTGATGAGAGCATGATAGCCGCGACGCCACGGGAAGAACCCTTCACGGCGTCCTTGGCCGACTAGCACAATGTTACTGCCGCTGGGGTCGCATTCGCCTTCTTCGCCGTCCTCGAAGAGGTCATCGCGCTTGCCGAAGTGCTGCTCATTGGCCTTGACTGCCGCCTGGAGCGTGGCAAGCGTGATACCTGACTTTGTGGCTACGCTTGATGAACCTAGTAATGCGCACGGCGCGGGCAGTCCTGGCGGTACCCTTGCCCACCGCCGCATCATGTCGTAGAGAACGCTCTTGGGACCCACTTCCAATAGTCGTACTCTGCCTGCGAAGGCCTCTGACACTACTCGCACAGTTGGCTCGAAAAGCACAGCCTGCAGAGCGTGTCTTACCCAATGGTTGATATCAGGAGCGGCAGCGACCTCAGAAGCAGTTACTGTGGACCAGAAGCGTACAGTAGTAGGCGCACCGGCGTTAAGGCCGTCGATACGCTCCGCAAACTGCTGCATACAAGGCCTCAGCAGCGGCGAGTGGAAGGGCCGGCTCACCTTCAGGGGAGCGCTGGTGACGCCTTGCCCCAGGTGGCTCAGCAAACGCTGCAGCGACTCGTGCAAACCGGCCACGGTGGTGAGATTGTTGCCGTTGATGGCTGCCACAGCTGCCGTCCCGCCCAGTCCGAGCTCGTCGATCGCCGCCTGAATAGTGGTATGCGGCAGCATGATGGCGTACATGGTCCCTGTGACGTCTGCCTGCTCCATGATGATGCCACGCTGACAGACCAGGCGCAGGCCAGCCTCCAAGCTCAAGCAGCCCGACACTACTGCCGCCACAATTTCGCCAATCGAGTGGCCAAGAACCACGTCGGCTTGCAACCCACGCTCCACAAGGGTCTGATAGATTGCGTACTCGATCACGAACAGACTTGCTTGAGAGGCATATGCCGGTGTGATGGCCTCGGTTCCATCCGCGTTGGGTTCCAACAGCGCATTGCGTAGGTCTTCTGGCGCAATCCACGGAGAGCAAATCTTGACGCAGCGATCTACAGTTGCCGCGAACACAGAATCATCGCGGTACAGCTCCTTGGCCATGGAGGCGAACTGGCTGCCTTGTCCAGTGAAGGCGATGACAAGCTTTTCCTCATCATCAGTCCTGGCCCTGGACTGAACGTCAACATCGGGCATCTTCTTAGACTCCTTTTTGACTAGCTTTGGTGCACGGCTGCGTGCTTGTGCTGGCGGAGATTCGACAATGACATGAACGTTAGTCCCGCCGAAGCCAAACGACGAACATCCGGCCACTACCGCCCTGTCCGGTCCGCGGCCGACGTCTTCGACACGATCCGGAAGCCGCGCTACATCGAAGCCTTCGAATTCAATGCCAGGATTGATGTTTTCGAGGTGGATGTTCGGTGGAACCTGGCGTTGCTGCACCACGTTCACACACTTGATCAAGCCCGCAATACCTGCTGCCGCTTCAGGATGCCCGATGTTGGTCTTGACAGCACCGAGGTATAGTGGGCGGGTGCGGACGACGTCTGTTGTCGCTTTTCTTTTGCGCGTCGGCGCCCCGAAGACGGCCTTGAGCGAATGCACCTCTACGGGGTCACCCAGAGCGGTGCCGGTACCGTGGAGCTCGACGAAGTCAACTTCGTCCGGCCGACGGCCTGCATCACGAAGAGCCCTTTGCACGACCTCCTGCTGCGCCTTTCCGGAAGGCGCGCTGATGTTCGTTGACCGGCCGTCCTGGTTGGAACACGAGCCGGTGATGACGCCCAGCACGGGATCCCCATCGCGTAGCGCATCCGAGAGCCTCTTGAGGATAACGACACCGCAGCCTTCAGAGCGGACGTATCCCTTGGCATCGCGATCAAAGGTCTTGCAGAGGCCGTCGGGCGAGAGCATCTTGTTTTGGCAGAAGACGACGTACGGGTCGGGGTGGAGGATCATGTTGACACCGCCGGCGACGGCCATGTCGGTCCTTCCGAGTCTCAGCGCCTGCACGGCGAGATCGACAGCAACCAAACTGGAAGAGCACGCCGTGTCGATGCTCATTGAAGTGCCGCTCAGGCCAAGCTCGAAGGAAATTCGGTTCGACACGATGGCGGCTGCCGCACCAGTGCCGATGAAGGCTCCATCCAGGGGGGCCACCTTCGCCCAGTCCTTACAAGAGACGCCGATGTAAACGGAAGCACCCCTCCCTGCCATATCCTTCCGCGAATAGCCTGCATCCGTAAGGGCCGAGTCGACTGTTTCGAGCAGGATTCTTTGCTGTGGATCCATCTGTTGCAGCTGCACCTCGGGAATCGAGAAGCGGGACCGGTCAAAATGCTCTGCCCGCTCCAGAAAGCCTCCTCGGCGCACATACGTCTTGCCCTTGGCTAGCGCGTCTATGTCGCCGTCGTAAACCTCGTCGACGTCGAAACGAGATAGTGGGATGTCCACCATGGCGTCCTTTCCGAGCTTTAGGCCCTCCCAGAACTCATCGCTCGAGTTCATGCCGCCTGGCATCCGGCAGTCCATGGCAATCACAGCAATCTTGTTGCCTCTATCCTCATAAATGGCATCGGTAACGCCATTCGGAGTGGTTGTTGGGAAGGACGATTGAACTGTTGCGGGTATGGAGATATCTTTCACCCCCAGTGTTTCAGTCGTTAATGATGGCGGAGCAGCGCGTGCAGCTTCTGCTCGCTCTTCTTCTTGCTCTTCTTCTACTTCTGCCAGCATGGTTGCAATGGCCTCGGCTATAGCTCTAGCAGTAGCATACTCGTAGATATAGGTGCTTGGTAAAGGGGCCAGGGGAAACAATCTCTTGAGTCCCGCGCGCAGCTCAACGACAGCCAAGGAGTCGATACCTGCCTGCATGAGAGGGTCGTCCGCGTCTACTGATCCAGAAGATCCTAGCAATGCCTCGGCTTCGGCGATGACAACAGCTATGATGGTGTCGATCGAGGGTACATTGCTCGCCCTTGTTGCTGTTGGTTGTTTTACACCGTTGGTGGCCTGCGCAGATTTGTTGGCCCCGGAGATAGTTCTACCCACCGCAGAGGCTTTGGTTGTTATAGTCTTCGTAGTTTGCTGTTGATTTTGAGCTGTTTTCCATGCACCAATAAAGTCGAGAACGGCAACCTTCTTCGAACGGAAGTCGCAAGAACGGATGGCTGTGGTAATGGTCGATCGGACAACTATGCTGGGAAGGCCAATCTCCTCACCCAAATGCCACCGGGCCAGCAACGTCGGTAGGCCCAAGCGGCCACGGCGGAATCGTACGAATGACTCTACCGGATCCTGAAGCGGGTGGTTCCTCTCGCTCTCGATGCCATGAAGGATGACCAGTCGCCTCGGGATCCTATCCAGACGGTCCAGGTCGACGTGAAGCTGTTGCAAGGCTGCAAATGTAGAGGACTGCGGGCCGCTATCTTTCGTGACCCACACCACACCTCGAACATCACCGCCCTTCAGCAGCGACTGCACTTCCGGGGTGACGATCTCGCTTCCACGTGTTCCCTCAAAAACTTGGAGATCCACGCCTGCTTCGTGTGCCAACTGGAATGCTCGATCCTCCTCATCCTGCGCGTACGAAGCCGCACCTCCAACTCCGAAGCGGACCCAGGTCAACCGACGGGCATCGAAAGTCACAATAAGCTCCTGCGCAGCGAGAGCAGTCACGAGGTCGCCCTGCTCTCCAGCAAGCACATACCAGCTCTCGCTCTCCTCCCGCAAGCGCACCGAACCAACAGCGCCGCCATCCCACGCCGTCACGCTCTTCTGCGCCACAAACACCGCCTGCTGCTCCAACGCACCGCCCGCAGGCGTGCACGCCGACCAAGCAAACCCCGTCCTGCCCAGCGCCTGCTGCCACGCTTGCGGCGGCAGCGTCGGGTATCCACCACCAGGCCTGCACGCATCCCCAGGCTCGGCGGCCCACCAGCCCTCTGTCAATCCGAACGTCGCGTCCAAGAACGCCGACGCCTGCGTCGTGATTTCCTGCAGCACAAGCACGCCGCCCGGCGCCAGCAGCGCGTGGACGTGCGCGAGCGCGGCGGCGACGCTCGGTGTGGCGTGCAGCACGTTGACGCAGACGACGACGTCGTAGTCGCCCGCCGCGAAGCCTTGGGGGGAGGGGTGGCGGGCGGCGTCGAGCGTCTGCGTGTGCAGGAAGGGGAACGAGGCGCGGTGCCGCCGGGAGAAGGCGTGGACGAAGTGCGCGCCTAGGTCGGTGAAGGCGTACTCGGCGCAGATGCCTGGGTGGTGGTCCTGTAGGAGGCGGAGGAGGGGCAGCGCGGTGCCGCCGGTGCCGGCGCCGACTTCGAGGATGCGCAGGCGGCGGTTGGACTGGGAGGCGAGGGTACAGAGGTGCGAGATGGTGCGTTCGACGACGCGCTTGTGGACTCGGGCGAGGACGGCTTCGTCGTAGACTTCGGCGGCCCCCCCTCCTCCTCTTCCGGCCTGATGGGTGGCGCTGTTCACTGCTGCATCGTTCTTGCCGAATAGGATGTCAAGGGGCGCGAGTCGGCCAAGAAGAACGTCGCGATGCCGTCCAAGGACGTTGCCCAGGAGCGCAACGGAGGGGCGGAGAGGCGGGCATTCGGTATAGAGCTCCTCGAGCTCGGCCTTTAGCCGACCGGCATCTGTGATAGCTGAGTAACCGGGGTACTGTTGTCTAGAGTACCGCTCACACAGCTGCTTGAGGTGAGTAGGTACAGAGTGCTGCAGGTCCTGCTGGCCGAGAGAAGCTACCGCAGCAACCAGAGACTGCTCCGCCAGCCGGTCCAGCTTCGCGAACGCCCGCTCAAACGTCGCAGGGTCGACAACCGAGCGCAGAGCCTCCGTACAGGCGTCAGCGAGCAGCCGCTCCATCTCGAACACCTGCTCCCTCTCCCGGAACCAGGCCGCAAACGGGGCCCTCAGCAACGCCTCCTCGTCGCCAGCAGCGTCCACCACGCGCCCGGACTCGACCCACGCGGGCTCGAAGAGCCTCGAGCCGTCACGCAGAGCCACAACTGCGCCACGGATGCTCTTGAAGACGTTGTTTCCATCGTCGTCCGGCAGTAGTAGCAACCGGCAGAGCGCGTCGGCGCCCTCGCTGGTCGCCGCGCGCGCGTCCACGTCGACCTGCCACACGGCGAGTTGTTGCTGCTGCGAGCCAGCGTGGTAGCGGCCGACCAGCGCCGCGGCGCCCGCGCTGTCCGCCTCGACCTGCCGATCCTCGTAGCCGGTGACGGCGAGCACGCCTTGCGTGACGAGGACAACTTGCGTTTTGGGCGTGGTCGCAGACAGCCGCTCGCATAGCTCCTGGCAAGGAGCAGTGGCGGCGTTGCTGGGCGCCCCGGGGCGGTTTTCGGCGGTGGTGATGGAGGCGACGTCGACGATGACGGTTGTGGTGGATTCCTGCTGGGAGCTGCCGCGGTGAAGTGGCGTGGTTGGAGAGAACGAGCGGATGTCGTGGCGCTGGACGTCCGTGCTGGTGGCCTGCAGTTTCGTGTGCAGGTCGTCGATCAGCCCGCTCGCGGATCCTTGGAGGAGGAGGAAATGGTGGCGGGCTCTAACGTTGTGGTGCAAGTGGGTTGGCGGCGATGATGGTACGTCGCCGACGTGCACCCAGTCCACGTATCGGGGACGGAGAGCAGGTACAGCTTGCTGGGTGTTGCTGTTGGCTGGCGTAGCAGCAGCGACCCTTAAGGCTGCGTTCCAGAGTAAAAGACGATCGGATCCGCGGGATACCGTGCCAGGGAGCATAGCATGGAGTGCTACAGATATAGCTACTTCTCCGCCATCCCGTCCGGCATTTTTGCGAGAGTCTATGTTGAAAAGAAGCTCGAATTGGGCATTGCTCGGAGAGGAAAGACCACGTAAGAGGCGCTGTTGCAGACTGAGAAGGTTGTGCGCATGGAAATTCTGGTGGTCAAAAGCAACAAGGTCCACTGCTCTCCAATCCGTCGTGGAGCCAGGAAAAGCGTGGGCGATGATGCGGTCGAAAATGTAGGCGAGGAGACGCTCGTCGAGGGAGACTCCTTCACCGTCCGCTACTACTCCGCACAGCATCTCGGCTGTTTCATCCGGCACCAATTCAGCGTGGTAGTTGGCATCTACTTCCAGGGCCACTGGAAGTGCAGAACCAATTATGCCAGTAGTAAAGAGCGGCATCGGCGGGCCATTCTCGCCGTCATCCGGTCCATAGACAACAAGCTTCTCGTCTTCCCCGATGTCGACCACGTATTCCAGATCAGTGGAATGACGGCTCAAAATGTTCCGGATAGAATCAAGGTGGAAGGTGGAGTCGAACAGAGATTGCACATATTCTGTGCGTGCGTGCTGCTGATTGGTATAGGCGTCTGCGGCGAGGAAGGCCATGCTGTTCAGCCTGGCCAGCATGTAGCCGACATCCTTAGATTCGGCCATGGCCTGTGCAGTGTAAGGAATGTTTGTCTGTTGAAGATTGTGAGGTAGGCTCGGGGTAGAGGTGGTTAGTGTAGTCGTATTCCTCTGCCCAAAGCGCCTTGAGGCCTCCGGCGAACGAGGGGAAAGATAGTCTCTTTTGTAGCAAGTAAGATATATGGATATGGTGGGGGAAATAATACGAAAGAGCGATCGCGAGATGCTGACTCGCTGGACGTCCTCGCTCGGCCTGACGGACGGACGTATGCAGAGTACTGCTGGCTGGAACTGTATTGACACATACAGGGGGGGTGTTGCAGCTGATGGCTAGCGTGAATTTATTTTTCGCTCATACCATGGGTAGTTGAAGCTATCGTCCGGATGTAAATGTCGAATTAATAATTATACATTCACGTCCGGATGATAGCTTCAACTACCCATGCGTTGTTCTTTTTTTAAAAAGAAGAAAAAGATGAGGCACACCTACGCTATGTTCTCTGGCCCTGCTATTCTTCGCGATAGCCACCGGCTGCACTGTACACACATCGTCCGTCTCGACCGCATCGCGCGATGACATGGCTCGGCTAATCAGGAAACGGGTAAATGAGAGATCCATGTCACCGACAGACCTCCATTGTCGCACGGTTGAAGACGATCAGAGTCAGTGTGGAATTCAGATTTGTGGTTCGGAGTCCCATGTGAATACTGGTGTGGAATCAAGACGGATAGGGGTTGCAGGACAAAAAGTACATGTCTACTCCTCGCAAGATAATTGGCCAGGGGAACATTTTCGGCGAGGTTTGCCTTTGACCTTGAGTCGTTTGGCCCACAATACTTGAAGCGTCGCGAACATCGCCTGCGGAGGTTTTGCTCTGTGCTGGTGCAGAAATTCGCCGAGGCGCAAAAAGAGCCGAAGCTCAACATCAGCTTGGGCTTGGGAATTTGAGGGAATGTCCGGACGTAGATGCAAATTTCAAGATACAAATGAGTCTAGACAATACTCACGTAAGCGGGGTGTTGTATTTGCAGCGAAGGGCCTGGATATATCTTGTTCTTCATTGGTTGCGGCGGCGAAAAGGGTTAGCGAGTGGCAATCAGCAAATGCGGGGCCCGGCGGTAAGGAACAGTGGCTGTGGAGAGAATTACGAGCAGCGAGCAATGATCTGATATTAGCGTTGAAACGTGGAGTGCGTTTGACATGGCCGACTCCATCTAGCCATGGTGGTGTGGGCGGCCCCGCGGCACGACTCGCTGCTGCCAGCCTGAGCTCGAGTCAGCCTCTTCGTATGGGAGCTTCCGCCATCCACACTAGCTTTCTTGTCAGGACAACTCCCATAAAGAGTCCAAGATGCTATCACCTCTTGCAAAAGCACGTTCCTCCCCGTGATTGACTTCATCCATCAACTGGATAATCCGGAGGGAACATCACCCACTTCACCAACAGGACAGCAACAACAACAAAACCTACCTTTGCCTCACCGTTCTCAAACGCGAGGCAACACATCACTGAAGTACACGAAGCACACATCCGGACCCCTATCCGAGCTCTTCTGGCGGAATCTTCATCAGAGACCGCCGAGATGGACTCGATTGAGGAAATTCAACAAAAAGTGGCCGGCATCATTGCCGGCGTGTTGGAGGATAGCAGTTTCGTAGACGGCGATGCAGACCGCAGCATTTTATACCGCGGCGTTGACTCCCTTCGCGCTCTCGAGCTGAGCGCCTGTCTTCAAACCGAATTCGAGTTGGGCCCAGATGAGATTCCAAATACCTTCGTCTTCGAAAATCCCACCGTCCGCCAGGCGGCCGAGGCCATCACCGCAGCGCTCCGCGCAACGGCATCGGCGTCGACCACCTTGGAATTCGGCTCGCCCACGCCTTTGAGCAGCGGCGACGACGAAGACGATAACCAGGCCGGCGATGGCTCAGATACCACTCGCCTGGCCATTGTTGGAATCTCCTGCCGCCTCCCTGGCGGTGCAGTCTCCCCCGAGCGCTACTGGGACATCCTCAACGAAGGCGTCGACGGCGTGACCGAAATTCCCGCCCACCGGCTCGATCTGGATCGTCTGGTCGCGGAAGCCAAGGTCTACGTCCGCAAAGGCGCTTTCGTCTCCGACGTGGAGCATTTCGACCACGAATTCTTCGGCATCCCCGCGAGCGAGGCGGAAGCCATGGATCCGCAGCAACGCCTGACGCTCCACGTCGTCTACGAAAGCTTGAGCCGCGCTGGCTGGAACAAACAGTCGCTGTCCGGGCTCGAAGCCGGCGTCTTCGTCGGCAACAGCGCCGTGGAGTGGTCTGACGTGCTGCCGGAAGCGACCTTGCACGGTGTCTACGGCCGTTCTGGCACAGCCTCCGCGGTGCTGGCCAACCGCGTGTCCCACGTCCTCGGTCTCGGAGGCGTCTCGGTCACGGTCGACTCTGCGTGCTCCTCGTCGCTGGTCGCTGTGGATCTCGCGTGCCAGGCCGTCCGCGAGGGCCGGTGCCAGGTGGCCGTGGCAGCCGGCGTGCACCTCCACCTCTCAGAAAGGCGCTGGATCCAGCTCTGCAGCACCAAGATGCTCTCCCCGAGCGCGCGGTGCCGCGCCTTTGACGCTCAGGCTGACGGCATGGTGCGAGGAGAAGGCGTCGCCGCGGTCGCCATCATGCCTCTCCACCTGGCCTTGGCCCAGGGCCGCCCGGTTCACGGCGTGATTCTGGGCTCTTGGGCTAACCACGCCGGAAAGGCTGCTAACATCACTACGCCCACGGGCCAGTCGCAACGCAGAGCCGTCAGCGCTGCTCTGCGGAGCGCCAAGGTGCGCCCCGGTCAGGTGTCCTACGTAGAAGCTCACGGGACTGGCACTGCCCTCGGAGACCCTATCGAACTAGGCGCACTTGCTAGCGTTTTCACTGCGGATTCTGCTGTTGGAAATGATGATGCTGAGTCTTCGAAAGAGGAGGAGCTGGTTATAGGCTCTGCAAAAGCAAGCATCGGCCATCTGGAGTCAGCTAGCGGCCTGGCCGGTCTAATCAAGGCTATTTTCGTACTTAAGCAGCAACAGGCTACACCACAGCTGCACCTCGGGGACCTCAATCCCGAGATTGAGCGAGCGACTCGAGGCTTCCATTTTCGTATAGTGACTCCAGAATCCGAGAGTCGTAATATTGCTCCGAAGGGTCAGCTGACGGACGAGGGAAAGGAAACTTACGGCCTTGTTTCCAGCTTTGGATTCTCCGGCACCAATGCCTGCGTTGTGCTCGCTGCGCCCCCGGGACTGTCAACCTCAAATTCCCCTGACGCCCCTATCACCAGGTCGTTGGGACCAGGTGTTGGAAAACGGTTCTTGATGACGCGTTCTGGGAGGGAACATCCGTTGCTACTGAGATCGGAGTGCGAGCTGCTCGACTCGGACGAGAAGTTGGTTGCCTCAACCTTACGGCTGGGGTCTTACTCTGCAGTCTGGGACGACCAGCTGGCACACCGTGCCTTCAGTCCACGCAAGGGGTCCTTCCCATTTTCTGTCATCCTCGAACTGATCCTTGCAACTGCTTGCAGGGCGCTCAGTGCAGATAGATTCGGCGTCGCCATTGAGGATCTGGACATACACGACAAGGCTAGAGTTGCTTTTCTGACAGAAGGAGACGTCATTAGATGTTTCATCGATAGAGAGACACAGAATTGCGCGGTTTTCTTATCACCGGCGGCGGGCGTTGGGTCGTTTTCGATGCTGGTACGGTGCCGGGTTCGCGCAACGGCACAAGAAAGCACCTCTGAGTCTCTTTCTCTGCGGGCATTCAGCCAAATTCCGGCGCAAATAAAAGAGCAGATGGCCGATTTGGAGAAGGTCCCGCTTCCAACATTATACGACCGTCTAGACCGCCTTGGATATTCCGCTGGGGGCGAGGCTCGGAGGATCACACGGCTCTTCCAGTCAAATACTGATTCTTCCCCCCGCCGGAGAGTCGTCGCATTTGTACCGTTTAGCCACGCCGATGCGGGTTTTCTTGTGCATCCAATGGAATGGTCAAGCATCGTACAAGCCGTGCTCTTTGCTGCGACTGACGATGAAGAGAAGTTGCTTTCCCTACCGTCGGTTGAGGAGAGCTTATCCAATCTGTCTGTTTCAGCCAGACCGGCTGGGCAAACTGGCCCACGTTGGGTTGTGGCGGAGGTATTGCCCTGCCCGGATGGCCGGATGATCGCGAATGTTACGGTAATCGACCACGACAGCGAAGGTGTTGTGCTGCAGGTAGACGGTCTTTCTCTCGTGCAGATGAGCCAGAGCCAGCTCAACCAGCGGTCCGACACTGGCGACGTTTCTGGGGCCGAAGTGTATGTGTCCGACTGGAAGCGCCTCAGGATTCCCGATTTCCAAGAAGCAACCAGCATCTTGGAAACGGAACCAAAGAGCATGTTAATGGTTCCTTCTATTCTGCAAGGCGCTGTAGAAGAAGCTGCTCTCACAGACGCTCTCCATCAAGCTTTTCCAAACTCAATACAGACGCACAAGACAGTACCTTGGGAGCAGCTGACACCAGGCGGTACTTCCCCGCTGCTCATTGTGCCACTACCACGTTTGCAGATGGATTTAGCAAGCACTGACGATGCAAATCCAAGTACCTGGGCGGCGCAAGCAATGGCTTTGGTTAACTTCTGCGGCGAGTTGGCGTCGCGGTCGACCGAGACCTGGAAGCCGACGGTAGTCCTGGTGGGAAGCGGAATAATGAACACTCCCGACGACAACAGCCAGACGTACGGGGCGCAGTCAGGCTACCTCGGGATATGCAGGACGGCCCGGTCCGAGTACGAGAGCATCGACATCCGTCTGATCGACGTGCAGGCATCAGGGGAGGAGGCGGGCTGCCGATCCTTAGCCGCCGAGGACGCATCAGCGCTGTCCGCTGTTTTCGGCTGGATCCAGGACCCTGACTTGTCCCGGCTCCTGGGGCCCGAGATCGCCATCCGCCGAGGCGAGGTCTACTTGCCGCGCCTCGTGCCGCTCGATCCCAGCCACACCCGCACACACAGCGCTGTTGGAGCTCATGCGTCTGCAGCTGTCAGCTTTAATGTTGCCTCGCCGCAGGGAGGGAGAATATGGGGAGCCATGACAAAGCTCGTCCAGCACGCCGCCAAGCAGCAACCAGAGGTTGAGTGCCTTGTTCTTCTGGAACCATCCGCTCCGTTAGTCAGTGGAGAGAAAGATGGTTTGCCAGCCGGCACGAGGATCACATACGCCTCGCCATGCCCCTCCACGATCGCCCGCCAAGCGCTGCAACTGTGTTTCCGGCCGACGCACGACAAATTGTGCCTCCTACCGAACGAGGACCCAACAGCCCCTAGCCTCTTCGACTACGCACACTTCGACGCCATTCTCGTTTCAGCGTCCAGCGCCGACCTATCGAGGGCGGCATCTTGCCTACTACCCGGCGGCATGATGCTAGTAACGCTAGAAACGGGCCCCGATGATGCTGGCGTAGAGGCTGTGGCTGCCGAGCTCTCCCGGCTTGGCCTCTCCGTGTCCCAGACCGGTGGTCGGGATGGTATCCTTGCAGCGGCCCGGCCAGACGCGAGCGGCACGACCGTCACTCCTGTTGCCTCTTCTTCTGACATCATCTCCGACGGCGACCGTGGCTGCTTCGTTGTTACGGGCGGCACAGGTGGCCTCGGGCTGCTGTCTGCCCAGCATCTCATCCGCCAGGGTGCTCGTCATGTTGTCTTGCTATCGCGCAGCGGACGTCCAGCGCCTGGCTGCGAGCAGCTCTTACAGGAAGTGCTCTCCAGCAAGGGCACCGAGGTGCACGTTGCGGAAGCCGACATATCCGATGCCAGCGCCCTGTCACAGCTCCACGAGACGCTGCGGCAGCGACAATGGCTGCCTGTGCGCGGCATCGTTCACGCTGCCGGCGTGCTTGCTGACGCTACTCTGGCTCGCCTGGATGCCGGCAGCTTTGATGTTGTCAATAAACCCAAAATCGTGGGCACGCGTCGCCTGCTCGAGCATCTCTGCGGTGACGCTCACAATGGCGACATCGAATTCTTCGTCGGCTTCTCGTCCGTGGCGACCCTTCTGGGGTTGCCGGCGCAGGCTAGCTACGCAGCCGCGAATGCCCAGTTGGACGCAATCGTGGCCCAGATGCGTGCGGTCCATGGAATTCCAGCAGCCACGGTGCAGCTGGGCGGTGTGTCCGACGTAGGCATGAGCGCTCGGGTCGCCGACCATGTTCACGCTTGGGGGGTCGGTCAGATTGCAAGTGGAGACTTCGGCGCGATGCTCCAAAAGGTTATCCAGATGGCCAAACTGCCGCGTCACCGCACTCTAGTCGGCGCAAACCTGGACTGGAAGACACTCCACTCGACCCGCAGGCCTCAGCAGAACCGCCTTCTATCCGCTTTCCTGCCAGCGCCGCACAAACTGACACCCCAGAAGCGCGTTCAGCAAGAGAGAGGCAACGCTGCAAGCAACACTGCAGCGTTACAGCCAGCCATGTCGCTCGAGGAGGTGGAGCAGATTGTGAACCAGACACTGGAAGACGTTGCAGGGTTGCAAGTAGCGAAGGAGGAGTCACTATACGAGTGCGGCCTCGACTCCCTATCCGCCGTCCAGTTCAGGAACGTGCTCGCTCAGCGCTTCGAAGGCGTCGAGCTCGCCCCAACCCTCGTGTTCGACTATCCCACCATCGACCACCTAACGCAATACATCCACCAACAGCTGCAGCAGCGTGCCGCAGCCGCTCGCCCCCCACCTCCGCAGCCGACACCGTCTGCACCCGCCACCACCAGCAACGGCCCCACATCCAACGGAGGCGACACGGACGGCGCCGTTGCCGTCATCGGCGTCGAAGCCCGCATGCCCGGCTCGGCCAACAGCTTCGACGAGTTCTGGGCGAACCTGTGCGCGGGCGTCGACGGCATCGGCGACGTGCCGTACGCGCGCTTCGACGCGGACGACTACCTCGACGACAACCAGCTGGCGGGCGGCAAGACGGCGTACGTGCTGCGGGCGGGCTTCGTCGACGGCGTCGAGTGGTTCGACAACGAGCGCTTCGGCATCACGCCCATGGAGGCCAAAGTCATGGATCCGTCGCAGCGTGTGATGCTCGAGACGGCGCACCGCGCCTTCGCGGATGCCGGCTACGGCAGGGACGCGCTCAAGGGCTCGAAGACGGGGGTGTTCGTGGGCAGCTTGTCGCCGGACTGGCGGCAGGTGTTGACGGAGCACACGGCGTACAGCGGCACGGGCAGCGCGCTGTCTATCATCGCGAATCGCGTGTCATACGTGCTGGGTCTGGTTGGGCCGTCTATGGCTATCGACACGGCGTGCAGTTCCAGCCTGGTGGCCATGCACCTGGCGCTGCAGAGCATTCGGGCGGGGCAGTGCGAGATGGCGCTGGTGGGCGGCGTGCAGACGATCCTCAACGTTGCGCCCTTCATCAATGGCTGCAAGGCGCGTATGCTTTCGCCCGATGCGCACTGTAAGGCCTTCGATGCGAGCGCGGATGGTTATGTCAAGGCTGAGGGCTGCGGAGCCCTCGTCATCAAAGACCTCGCCGCAGCCCGGCGCGACGGCGACCGCATCCTGGCCCTCGTCCGTGGCTCCGCTGTGAACCAGGACGGCCGTTCTGCCAACCTCACCACGCCGTACGGGCCGTCGCAGCGTGCTCTCATAGAGCAGGCGCTGCAGGGCGCAGGGGTCTCACCCGACGATGTGTGCTATATCGAGACCCATGGCACCGGCACGCCCCTGGGTGACCCCATCGAGGTCGCCGCAATCCGTGAGGCATTCACTAGCGAGACACGCGCTGCTCAGCGCCGTCCGCTATACCTTGGTGCTGTCAAGTCGGCCATCGGACATCTTGAGGGTGCAGCTGGCATCGCCGCGCTCGTCAAGGCTGTTGGAGTCATGTCCCGTGGGCAGCTGCCGCCGAACCTGCACTATCGCTCCCTTAACCCGTATATCGACCTCAAAGACGCAAGCAGTTGGATCCGCATTCCCACCGAAGTTGTTGATCTGGCGAATGCAGACCGCGAGCATCGGCCCCTTGTCTGTGGCGTCAGCGGCTTTGGCTTTGGTGGCACGAATGCACACGTCGTCCTGCAGAGCTATGACGGTGACGATCAGAGAAAGGTAGAGGCGAGGATAGAGACTCAGCCTTCAGTGCAGCCGATTGATAAGGTTGCGTTTCTGTTCCCTGGTCAAGGCTGCCAATTCGTTGGCATGGGTCAAAAGTTGTTCGGCGCTGATCGAGCATTTGCGGACGCGGTTGAGCGCTGCGATCGGATTATGCAGGAGCAAGGACTCCTTGGTGGAAATAGCCTAATACGCGACGTTCTGTGGCCTTCGATACCGCAGGACCCGCCGTTGGTGGAGGACGCGCGGTTCACGCAGCCGGCCATCTTCGCCATCGAATACGGCCTCGCGGAGGCGCTGGCGGCGCGTGGAATTCGCCCGGCTGCCGTCTTGGGCCATTCGTTCGGAGAGTTCGCAGCCGCCGTGACTGCAGGCATCATGACGTTACAGGATGCCGCGAAGCTGGTTGCCGTCAGGGCCCGAGTGGCTGCAGACATGGTATCGACCGGAGCCATGTTCCTCATCCACGCCCCTGCGGAGACCGTGCAGAAGGCCATCGACACTTTCCACCAATCCAATAGCTCAAAAGACCAAGTGGCAATCGCAGCTACCAATGGCCCGCGCATGACCAATATCGCTGGCACCGAGGAAGCTTGCGAGGCGGTTTGCAAGGCCGCTAGGGCTCCCAAGATTCGACTCGCCATCCCGCACGCCTTCCACTCCCCGCTCATGGAGCCCCTCCGGGATCACATGAGCCGCGACTTGCAGGGCGTACGGCTTGCAGCACCGTCGTTGCGCTTCTTCCCTACAGTCGCGGGCCACACCGACGCAGATACCAGCAAGCCCTCTTCATCGCCGGCGCGTGAAGCCGAGTATTGGCTGGATCAGGTGGTGCGCGGTGTGGACTTCATGGCGGGTATGCGGCGCTTGGCTGAGGCGGGCTTCGATACTTTTGTCGAAATCGGTCCTCGGCCAACGCTAATCAAGATGGGCCAGCGTTGCGTTACCGCCGATGCACAGGGTCCCCAGCGTCATTGGGTGGCAGCGTTGCATGATGAAGGCCCGGAAGCAGAGTCGCCCCTGGACCACCTTGAACAGCTTGTCAGAATGCTTTCAGAGAAGAAGGAGAGCGGACAGAAGACGAAGGTTCAGGGCGGAGCTAGGCGCTTCTGGAGACCACTTCCGCACCGCATTGTAAAGCAGGTGGCTCCGACGTCGGAGAAGGGTGTTTTCACCTTTGAACGCAAGCTGGGCCGGCAGCTCGGCAAACTCCTAGAAGAGCATCGAGTCAACGGGATAGCTGTCGTTCCCGGGGCCCTCTATATTGACGCCGCCTTGGCCCTGTTTGCTGGTGCGAGGTCGATCCGCGCACCTGAGCAAGGCCCATCACCCGTGTTGACGGATGCCAACGTGAGCAGCATCGAGCTGCATGATCTCGTCTTTGAGCGGCCACTGCAGCTGCCCACGGCGATGGACCTTGGAGGACTATCCGCTAAACAGGGTATTGTCGTGGAAGGCAGGTTGGCTCTTTCAGCCACTGAAGGCACGGTCCGCATTGCTTCCAGAGCCATTGAAAATGCAGCTACTGCAACGCCTCACTTTTCCTGCACGGTTAGCAAACTGGCCAGTCGAAGCGCCGCTTCTGCTACAATCGACATTGCGACTCTAACGCAAAGCCTCCTCCACGTTAGCGCTGATGCCGTGTACGAAGCATCTGCAGGATTTGGCGTCGAGTATGGCACACGGTTCCGCTGTATCAAGGAGCTGTGGAAGGGAGAAGGTGTGGCAGTCGCTCGCTTGCGTGCGCCGAGGACTGACAATGGCTTCCTACTTGACGTGGGCATGCTCGACGGCGCGCTGCAGACGGCAGCGTTCACAGTTGAGAGGGAGCAGGCATATATGCCCTTCAGCGTCGAGTCGGTGACAGTGAAAGGGTCGATTGCCAATGCCGGCCAGGAGTTCTACTCAATTGCACGGCTTCGTGGGCGTGAGCAGAATATGGTGGAGATGGACATCACTCTCGTGGACGCTCGTGGTACCCCGGTCGTTGAGGTACGGTCGATGAAATCAAGGGCCGCGCCGAGGCAAGATTCAATTCTCAAGAAGTCGGTCTACGAGGTGGAATGGGTGCCGCTGCCAACTGGTGTCGAACGTACGCACCATTTCCAAGGAGATATGCTCCTCATGGGCACCCAGAAGGGTTCTGTTGACGAGACCTGGATCCGCAAATTGGCTTCGAGCCTCGGTATGAAGCCAAGATTTGTCGACGCGACGAAGGTCTCCGGCCAGGACTTTTCGCGTGCCGGCCTTGTTGTGGTTGCGCCGGCGGCACCACTGTCTGAGAATGACATGATTCCGGCAACAGAGACAACAGTGGAACAAGGATTGATCAGCTTGCAGGCTGCCTTGCGCGCATTGGCTGCAGTCGAGTCGGCAGACGAGGTGGCGCCCGTGTGCCTCATCACTCACAATGCCGTCGCAGCCGGGAGTGGTAAGGTCAATCCAGCCCACGCCACACTTTGGGGACTCGCGCGCAGCGCTAGAGTCGAATACACAGACCTCACTGTCGCTACTATCGATGTGGATGATGCGGCAGTCTCAGGAAACTTGCATGGCCTCATCTACATCATGACGCAGCATCACAACACATGGGGCCAGGGAGAGGCTGAGTTTGCGGTGCGCGACGACAACGTTTTGGTGCCGCGCATGGTCGAATCGTTTGCTGAGGGCTGTCGTCTGCCGCAGCAGCTGGCATGGCGACAGGCATCGCAGGCGGGCGGACTCAGCAGTCTCACCTGGATTCCGCTGGCCGAGCCGCGGGCGCCTGGACCTGGCAGCGTGCTGCTGCAAGTCAAAGCGGTAGGGTTAAACTTCAAAGATGTGCTGACCGCTACGGGCGTTGATGTCGATGCGGTTGACGTCGGGACTGACTGTGCGGGGATTGTACGTGCCGTTGGTCAGGGTGTGGCAGGGATCTCGGTGGGCGATGACGTCTTCGGAATTGCCCCAGGCTGTTTTAAGGACCTCGTCATCGCGCGTGCCGACCGTCTAACCTCCACACCTGCCCGCCTAACCGCTTACGAAGCGGCTACACTCCCCTCGGCATACCTTACTGCCCGTCTAGCCCTTCTCAATGCTCCTTCAATCAAGCCAGGAGACCGCGTGCTGGTGCATGCGGCTACAGGCGCCGTTGGCCAAGCGCTCGTACGCCTGGCCCACCAGCACGGATGCACCGTCTACGCCACTGCCGGCAGCGAGGCCAAACGGGAATATCTGTTGAACCAGCTGGGTGTTGCTGCAGTTTTTCCTTCTCGCGATGCAGCGGCCTTCCAGCGCGAGCTGCGCGCCTATCTGGCCCGCGAGGGTGGCACCATCGATGTAGTCGTGAACAGCCTTTCCGATGCCTACATCCCCAACTCGGTATCACTTCTGCGCCTTGGCGGTCGTTTCGTCGAGATTGGCCGCAAATCCATCTGGACGGCGGAGCAGATGCGTGCTCATCGACCGGACGTCGAGTACCGAATCGTCGAGCTGGACAAGTTGCATTCCCAGCCAGGCAGTGTCGCCCAACACCTCGCCGAGGTAGCCTCGCTCGTTGGCCAGGGCTCTCTTGAGCCAATCATTAGTGAAGTCTTCCCTAGAATCAAAATCGTCGAGGCGTTCCGCCGCATGCAGAGGGCACTGCATGTTGGCAAGGTCGTGGTCTCAATCGAGGACATGCCCGACACACGTGCCAGCGCTGACGTCCTCTCTCCGGCCCGCACCCACCCTGAAAGTGTCGAACGGGCCATATCCGACATCTCTTCCTGTGCGGCTGCCGATCTGGGCGTGCCCGTGGATGAGATAGAACGCGGCTGGAGGGCACTCTCTCTTTACTGCTTCCAGCAACTACGTCACGCAGCTCAGCGAGTTGGTCCAAGTGGTGTGGTCGAGAGGCAGCGAAGACTTTACCAGCGGTACTGCCGCGGAGATCCTACGCAGCAGTTTGCTCCTGAAGAAGAAGCGCCCCTGGGACTGGACGGTATTGCAGATGCGTACCCTTTCCTGGTTCCTCAGGTGGAAATGCTACGCCAGGTCGACGGCCATCATGAATCCGTCTTCCGTGGTACAACTGACCCCTTGACCCTGCTATTCTCTGGTGGCGCCAGCAAGCGCATTGCGCAGGATCTTTATGAGAAAGGAATCTTCGCCCGGTTCTGCAACCAGGTCGCCGCAGACGTCACAGGCTATCTCGCTGGCTCGCTGATGCCAGGTGCGATGATGAAGATGTTGGAGGTTGGCGCTGGGACTGGAGGCACCACAAGCCGTGTACTGCCCAAGCTGGGTGATGCTGTGCAGTCCTACCACTTCACTGACTTGTCAACATCCTTCCTGCGCCACGCGGAGAAGCGCTTCGCAGCGCAGTATCGCTATGTCAACTACCACCTGTTCGATGTCGAGAAGGACCCCGTGCCTCAGGGTGTGCGTAGCCAGAGCTTCGACGTGGTGCTGGCCTGCAACGTCTTGCATGCCACGAAGGATCTTACTCGTACTTTGACACACGTGCGCCAGATCCTCAAGCATGGCGGTTACCTAGTTCTCTCGGAAGTTACGGCACCCTCATACTTTGCTGACGCAACATTCGGCATGACTTCTGGCTGGTGGCTCTTCGCCGACCTAGAGCTACGTCCAGACTACCCTTTACTCACTGCCCAGCGATGGAGATCGTTCCTCCTCAACACCATTGGGTTCGAGCACGTATGGATCAGCGAGCAAGGTGGTCCCCTGCACAACCAGTCTGTCATTGTGGCCCGCACGCCTTCAACATCTGCCATGTCGCCGCGCATCCCACGCCCCCTATCCACCGCCAGCACCAACGACCGGAATGGTGTTGTGGTCCTTGCCGGTGGCCTAGGCGGTCTTGGTGTTCTGACGGCACGCCTGCTTCTGGAGCGCGGCTGGAAGCGCTTCGCCTTCCTCTCGCGCTCGGGCGAGGTGCCAGCCGACGCCACCAGCGAGTGGCAGCACTTCATCGCCAGCGGGCCACAGCACCGCATCTACCGCTGCGACGTCGCAGACCGTTCCGCCGTCGAGCGCGTCCTGGACGAGGTACGCCAGCAGCAGGGCCCGATCGTGGGCGTCGTGCAGGCGGCCGGCGTGCTCGACTCGGCGACGCTTCCCAACCAGGACATGGCGCGCTTCCGGGCGCTGATGGGCCCCAAGGTCGCCGGCAGCTGGAACCTGCACCTCGCGACGCAGCGCGACCCCGTCCGCTTCTTCACCCTCTTCTCGTCCATGGCGTCGGTGCTGGGCTCGGCCGGCCAGGCCAACCACGCCGCCTGCAACTCCTTCATGGATGCTTTGGCCGCGCATCGCCGCGCCCAAGGCCTTCCCGCCGTGTCTATCCAGTTCAGCAGTGTGTCGGCTGTGGGCGAAGCTGCTCGCCGTCGTGCCGATTTGCGCCATACCATCGGATACCTTTCTATCCCGAAGCTCCTGGCTCGCAACGGTATCGAGGCCCTTGTGGACTCGGACGCAGTGGCTGTTGCGCTGAGCCCGATTGATTGGGCCAAGATGCTGGCAAAGTACCGTGTGCCGCCAAATCTTTTCCAGGCTTTCTTTGGACGCGCCGTGCAAGCAAATGCCAGCGGAGCGGCAGAAAAGCCAGCTGTGCGGCAGCAGGACAGGAAAGACAGGTCCAATTCTACTAGGAAGAAGGCTGCTGCTACATCTCAGCGGACTCATAAAAAGACACCAAAAGAAAAGAAGGCAACGGTGGTCAAGCGCAGCGCTCTATCTCCTACCACTGAGTCCAGTGCCGACCATGAATCAGAGGCCAGGACTCTCGTCGTGAGCGCTTTCCGCGAAGTCCTTGGCTACGAGCCGCCGCGCGATGACATGGGCTGGAAGGACGCCGGGGTCGACTCCCTGTTGTCGATTGAGCTGCGTAACGCCATTTGCGCCCGCTTGGATGACCTGGGTGTCTCGAAAAAGGTACCCGTCACGTTTGTGTTCGATTATCCGACGGTCCGGCAGGCGGTTGGTTTCCTAGCCGCCGCGATCGCGTCAAGCACGGGTGCTGCCTCGGTCGAGCAGGCGACTGTGGAGAAAAGGGGGTCTTCTTCGAGGAGTACGAAGAAGCCAAACAAGCCGCACAAGATTGTCTCCAAGGCGCCTAATGCCAATAAGAAGGCCGAGGCACCTAAGCCCGCAGGGGTGGAGAGCGAAGACTTTTTGAGCCTTGTACTGGAATCCTGGCAAGAGACTATATCGACGCCGATTCGCCCGGAACAAGCTTTCGTCGACTGCGGCCTCGACTCTCTCTCATCGGTAGAGCTTCTGTTCGCTTTGCAGACCCGGCTGGAAGATCGCATTCAGCTCCCAGAGAACCTTGTGATGCAGCAGCCCACACCACAAGACGTCGCTTCGTGGCTCCTGCAACGGCTTGGAAGTAGTGAAAATGCTCGCAGCTCAACAACAGAAGCATCACCATCCCTTGGGAATGTACCTGATCATTTGGCCCTGATCATAGAATCCTGGCGCAGCACCGTTGGTACTGATCTCGGTGCGGATGATGACTTCGTCGAGGCAGGCTTGGATTCTCTTTCCTCCGTGGAGCTCCTGTATGCACTTCAGCAAGCCGTCGGTGAAAGCATCGAGGTTCCTGAGGGAATTTTCCTATCGCAGAAAACACCCAGAGTTCTCGCGGCATGGCTCGATGACAGGTTACCCCGTTCAAGTATGGAGCACGGCACCGCTGCAACGGTCATCGAACACGAAGACCTTTCCGAAGATAACGAATCTGAAGAAAGCGAAGATACCTCTTCGTCAGAATCAGACGAGATATCGGAAGAGTCTGACAAGACGGAATCCACGGAAGAGAGTGATGACGACAAGGATGAACATCTCGACAACGTGAATAAATGGGAGGATGCCGAGGGCATTGTGCACTCTGCCATCGAAGATGTACTTGGGTATAGCATCGATTCAAGCGCACCATTCACCGACAGTGGCGTCGATTCACTCTCGTCCCTCGAGATCCGCAACGCACTGCAAGCAAAAGTGCCATCCGCGATCAAGGTACCCGCCACAGCTGTCTTCGACTATCCCTCCGTTCGGAAGCTGGCGGGATTCTTGTCCCAAAGAATGGCCGAATTAGAAAGGGCCAACAGACCCACAAAAAAGCCATCGCGCTCAGCAAAGCCTCAGACAAAGAAGCCTGTAGCCAAGGCCAAATCCTCCAGCAGCAAAGCACCCAAACAAAGGGTTGAAAAAGGCTCACGCAACAAGATCGAAGAGACGGAGGATCCGATCGTCATTGTTGGCATGGCCAGCCGTTTCCCAGGTCAGACTGACGACCGAATTGAGGGCTGGTTTGAGTGGCTGCTGGATGGCAAGGATGCCTTCGTTGAGATACCCCACCGCAGGTTCGACATCGACGAGGTCTATCACCCAGGCGGCGAATCGCGAGCGGGCAAATCATACGTTAGAGATGCCGCTTTCGTCCATGGCGCTGAAATGTTCGACCACGCGCATTTCGGCATCGTCGAGGCCGAAGCCGCAAAGATGGATCCTCAGCAAAGGCTCCTTCTGGAGACGAGCTTCCAGGCATTGCATTGCAGCGGTTACACCAAGCAGAGCCTCGATGGACTGGACATTGGCGTCTTCGTCGGGTGCTGCTCCAACGACTGGTCCAAGATGCCCGAAGCCAGAGGCAGTGCCTTTTCGGGCACTGGTGCCGCCGCCTCGATTCTCTCTAACCGTATCTCGTACGCGCTCAATCTCTGCGCGCCGAGCATGACCATCGACACGGCCTGCAGCAGCGCGCTTGTGGCGCTGGATGCGGCAGCATCAGCTCTGAAGCTCGGCAAGTGCCGAGCTGCTGTTGTGAGTGCTGTCAATTTAATGCTGTCATACGGCACCTTTGTCACCGAATGTGAAGCGTCGATGCTATCTCCTTCAGGAAAGTGCAGAGCGTTCGATTCTCGCGCTGACGGCTTCGCTCGCGGCGAGGGCTGCGGCAGTGTGGTTGTGAAGAAGCTCTCTCAGGCCCGTGCCGACGGTGATGAAATTTTAGCTGTCCTCGCTGCCACCGCTATCAACCAGGATGGTAGAAGCGCCGGGCTCACGGCTCCCAATGGCCCCTCTCAAGAAGCTGTCATTCGCAGTGCCATTGGGGCCGCCGGACTCCGGCCTGAGCAGCTCATTCATCTGGAGAGCCACGGCACGGCGACGAAACTGGGTGACGGTATCGAGTGGACCGCTCTGGCCAACGTATTTGGTGACCGCTCTTCCAGAGAGCCGCCGCTTTATGTAGGAAGCGTGAAGGCCAATGTGGGTCATCTTGAAGGTGCTGCGGGAATGGCGGGCTTGATAAAATCCGTGATGATCCTCAGAAGCGGCAAAATCCCTCCGCAGGCCAATTTCGAGACACTCAACCCGCTCTTCGAAACAGGCCACGCCCTATATGTTCCTAACAAGTTGACCTCGCTCGACGGCATTGATCTCAGCAAATTTGCTTGCGGCATCTCCAGTTTTGGATTCGGCGGCACCAACGCCCACGCCATCGTCCGCCTCCCAACGGCCAGCGAGGTGCCGCACAGTTCCTTCGGGACGCATCGTCTTCTTCGAACGCCATGGCCCTTTGATGGACGCAAGTATATTCCTTGGCGTCCCAGCGATAGCCCGTTCGTGACCTCCAAGGTATTCCGCGATGGTGACCGTTGGGCGGTTTACCGCGTTGCCCTGGGCGAGCGCCTTCGCAAGGAGCTACTGGAGCAACACCGCGTCCGCGGCACAACTATTGTACCTGCGGCAGCCATCATAGAAATGACCCGCGCTGCTCTTGAAGCTCATCTTGTGGAAGAATCGGTGAGCCTTGAACTGGTCGAGCTTATCCTGGCCAAGGCAATCTTAGTCCAGGATGTAACTCCTGCCAATCCAGTGTTCCTGCAGTGTGCAACACCGTCCAACGGAACAGACAGCGGGAAGAGTTGGCATATTGAGACAGAATGCCACGGAGAGGTCACTCTTCACGCCACAGCCGCCTTCGGCCGTTTCGACGCGGACACGACTGAGTCTACTTTAGATGTCGAGGATGCCAGCATGTTACACTCGACCCTCATCAAGCCTTCTGATTTTTACAGGCGTGCTGCGGACAGAGGTCTTGAATACGGGCCACTCTTCCAGGCTCTTACCCGCATTGCAGTCAAGCGTGACGGCAGCAGCGCCTTTGTCAAAATTGGCGGCTCTCAGTACGAGACTTCGACGTCGCCAGCGTCTACCTTCATCCTCTCTCGAAACCATTACTTCGTCCCTCCCCATCTCTGTGACGCTGCTTTCCAGGCCTGCTCTCTTCTTCACCGAGAGGACGCAGCAAATCAGACTTTCCTGCCTTTCCAAATCGGGCAGGTGCGTTGGCATACTACCAGAGACCAGGTTGACAGGCGACCTAAGTATGCCATATGCCAACGGCATGGCGGAGGACCTGATTTACTGGTTGCTTCTGTAGCCGTATACGACCAGCGGGGTGAACTTATTCTGTCAGTTGGAAATTTCGTGGCCCAGGCCATACAGAGAAGCAAAGAGACCCTAGACGTCATTGAAAACGCTGCTGGGACGGCACAGAAGGGGACCGATCAGCACATGAGCGGCTCAAGCAACGGAGTTTCCGAGTCACGGTCAACAGCGGTAATTCCTGAGCGCATGTTCAGAGAGTCGCTCCAACTGGTCTCCGCTAGCCGATCTGTGAGTAGTGGGACAGGGTTCACGCGCTGCGCCCTCATTCGCTCTTCGTCTGGGAGATCTACAACCCGAGAGCTCTCGCGGCTCCCGATCCCTCAGGTCGATATCCACCCCACACACAACCTCCATCAACGCCTTTCGTCGCTGTCAGGCATTGAAGGATTGCTCTTTGCTCCACTGGCACGTCTCAACGACCCTGATGGAGATGGCTCTCTCGAAATCCTTGACGTCGTCAAAGCGTTAGACAGGATGAGTGTACCGATACCACTGACGATTATCAACACGGCTGGCGTCTCGGTTCTCCCGAGAGACGGCAGAGGTACGCCAGAGGTTCCAGAGAACAACTGGACCCTTTCGGGCCTCATCCGCGCATGTCGAACAGAGCTCCCCGACCTCAAGATTTTCCTCTGGCACATTGACCCAGCGTTGGCTCAACGCGACGGCTTTTTCACTTCTCCACCCGCACTTCATGCGGCTTCGCTGCTGCCACTGGAGCAAGAGCTCTTCACCGATGCCAACGGCCAATACACTCCCCGCTTACAGCCCATCACCCCGATGGAAAAGGAAGTGGTCGGTCTCGAATGCCAAGTCGGCGCGGACGCGGAACCGGACTTTGGCCACCTCCGCATCGTACCCCTGAGACGGCAGTCTGGCAACGGACCTGGACCGGACGAGGTAGAAATCCAGGTTCGCGCGGTTGGACTGAACTTCCGTGACGTGCTGAACGCGATGGGCCTGAACTTGGGCGTTCCGGGGCCGCTGGGCGCCGACTGCGCCGGCGTCGTCAGCCGCGTCGGCAGCAATGTGCAGAAGTGGCGCGTTGGCGATGAAGTGCTCGGGATTGCCCGCGGCTGTCTGCGATCTTACGCCACCACTGACCACCGCCGGCTAATCGCTAAGCCCGCGGACATGACGTTTGAACAGGCGGCGAGCGTTCCATCGGTCTATGCTACGGTTTACCATTCGTTCGTCGATGTAGCTCGGTTGAGGGCTGGGCAGACGGTCCTGGTCCACGCTGCTGCGGGAGGTGTTGGATTGTTTGCTATTCAACTCGCTAAGCACCGAGGTGCAAACGTCATAGCTACCGTCGGCAGCCCGGAAAAGGAGAAATTGGTCCGCTCGTACGGAGTACAACTCGTGTCAAGCTCCAGAGATGCCCGCAAATTCGAGACCGATATGGGCCAGTGGAGAGCCAGACCGGACGTGGTGCTCAACTGCCTCACCGGTGACTTCATCCCCGTTTCTCTGGGCTTCTTGGCACCTTCTGGCGTATTCATTGAACTTGGCAAGCGCGAGATCTGGACGCAAGAACAGGTCTGCAGCGTGCGGCCCGACGTTCAGTTCGTGGTGGCAGCCATCGACAAGATGCTGGCGGAAGATCCTCAGGCTCATGCGGACCTCCTCTTGATGGTCGAGCGTGAGCTGTTAGCCGGTTGGTCGCAGCCTCTACCGATCCAGAAATTCGCTTTCATCGACGTGGCCAAGGCCTTCGCCAGCATGAGGCGCGGGCAGCACGTGGGTAAGGTTGTTCTGTCTCTTGAGCACGCCTCCCTTTCCAACGCCACTGGAGGCTCGGTCCTGTCGACTGTACCGAACCTCGAGCGTCTCCTGCGAGACGGCATGGATGACGCCATGGCTGAATTTTTCTCCACCGAGTTCGACAGGACGGAATTACTGGCAGGACTTGAGGCTGTAGACCAAATCGCAAGGACATATCTACAGCAGTGTATGGCATCTGCTATGCCGTCTCAAGTAACGCCGCATCTCCGAGCCCTCTACGATCTTTATCGCCACCAACGGCCCTCATATGGCGCCAAAGGAGCGGCGGATGTGAAGCGGATGTACCGTAGTGTGGGCGCGCGTGTGGATTTCCTAGAACACGTGCGTCAAGAGCACCTGGCCATGTTAACGGGGGACACGGATCCCGTCTCGGTGCTTTTCTCTGACCCAGAGCTAACCAAGCGCCTCTACGATGAATCACCACTTGCGGCTCTATTCAACAAGGTTATATCCGGGGCGTTGAAATCCGTCGCTGCGGAAACGGGTAGCCTCAAGGCCATTGAAATCGGTGCCGGCACCGGTGGCACAACCCGCAGTGTTTGTGACGTATTGGGGTCTCTTTGCCGCTCTTTCTGCTTCACCGATATCTCCACTTCTTTCTTCAATCGCGCGCAGCAGGAATTCGCACCGTCCATACCGGGCTTCCATACCGCACTGCTGGATATTGAGCGCGACCCTGAACATCAAGGGTTCATCTTGGGCAGCTACGACCTCGTCCTGGCGGCTAACGTGCTACACGCCACAGCCGATCTGTCAGTAACACTCGCAAACATCCATGCGTTGCTGAAGCCTGGCGGCATTCTCGTCCTCTCTGAGCTCACTGATTCCTCGGTGTGGGCGGACGCTACCTTCGGATTCACCAAGGGCTGGTGGCTCTCCACCGATGACCGACGTTCCAACGGCCGCGGTCCCCTGATCAGTTTGGCTCGCTGGAATGACGCCTTCCGCCGTGCCAACCTCGAGCCCGTAACATCCAGTGATGAAACGATAGCTGCACAGACAATCATGGTTGCTCGCAGGCCACTTCATCCTGTGAACCATTTCCGCTCTACGATTCCTCCTGCGGTCGGTCAGCGTGCACGCGGTGCTCCTTCTGCAGTCGATGAAGGGGTATATGTCATCACTGGTGGTACCGGGGGACTTGGTCTTCTATCCGCTCATATCTTGATTCTGGAGGGTGCTCGGCGCATTGCTCTTCTCTCGCGCTCAGGGACCGTCCCAGGAGAGGCTGAGGCAGAACTTTGGGCCCTTTTGCAAAAATCACGCTGCCAAATCAGCATCCATCGCTGTGACGTAAGCGATGAGGTGCAGCTCAGACGCATCTTCGATTCGTTCGGTGTCCCTGTGGTAGGTATCATCCACGCTGCCGGTCACCTGTCCGACGCAAGCATCGGCAATCAATCAACAGCGACCTTCGGTACGGTGATGCGCACCAAGGCCAGCGGGCTGCTCAACCTGCACCGCCTCTCCCTGCAGCATCCAGTCAAGATGTTCGTCGTCTTCTCCTCCGCCTCCGCCTTTTTCGGCTCCGCGGGCCAGACCAATCACGCCGCAGCGAACTCCTTCATGGACGGCCTCGTCCGTTGGCGCAGGCGCGTCGGCCTGCCTGCTTCGTCCATCATGTGGGGAGCTGTCTCTCAAGTTGGCGATGCGGCTCGTAGGGGTGCCGATCGCAGGAAGAAGATGCTCTATGACCCCCTATCTCTCGTCGACGCCGCCGAGGTGCTTTCAACTGTGCTCTTTGGCGATTTGGACGTCGTGCTCGCCGCTCCGATCCGACCGGTGTCTATCAACAGCGACTACAGGGGCAACAAGCGCATATTCGGTAGTCTGCTTCCATCGAACAATGTAAACACCGCGGATGGCACCCAGGAGACCATTTTCAGGACCTCCGAGCCGGCTCCAAGGCCGCAGCCCGTCCTTGCATCCCAGCAGAAGACCGCTCCATCAACGAGCGGAAGCAAGCACGCAGACTATGATAGAGTCTTGTCAACCATCCGCTCGCTAGCTACCAAGTATATCGGTCGCCAGCCTGCGGACGACGAGCTGCTGGTGGGTGCTGGCCTTGACTCGTTGTCAGCGATCGACCTTCGCAACTCCATCCAAGCAAAATTGCTCCCTTCGGGCACAAGGCTGCCCGCCAGCACCGTGTTCGATCACCCCAGTACGGCCGATCTTGCCCGGCTAGTCTGCTCGAAATTAGGAAGCGGTTCGGTTCCGAGTGCGTCACAACCAGCGCCCAGTCCAAGCACCTTTTACAAGCCAGAATCACCTGCGCCGGCGCCAACACCAGCAGTGACGGTGCCGTCGGTGGAAATTGACGATGTTCTGCTTGTAGTACGTCGGGTGGCCAGCCGTCTTTTGTCTCGCATCCCCCAGGATGATGAGCCCCTTGTTGCTGCAGGGCTCGACTCTTTGACGGCGATCGAGTTCCGCAATATCCTCCAGAAAGAGTTCGGGATAACTCAACGCCTGAAGCCGACTCTTGTGTTCGACCATCCGACGTCAAGAGAAATTGCAGACTTCCTCTTGCCAGTTTTGTCCTCTGGAAATCTTGCAAGGACCTCCACGACCGTTGCGGCTCCCAGCGCCAGCTTTCAGTCACCGTACAGAGCCACGACGCAGGCAGTTTCTAGCCAAGTATCAGAACAGTCTGCGAGGCCTATTGTGCCATCCACGCTGGAGCCGACATTTGTTTATCGTGATCCGCCGCAAGCCGTTGAACAAGTTACCGCTGCTCCTGTAAACAGGGCATTGGAGATTGCAGGTATCGGGTGCCGCCTTCCGGGTAGGGCCACTGATCCAAGCAAGTTCTGGAAGAACCTGATAGACAAGGTTGACTGCATTGTACCCGTGCCTCACGACCGTTTCGACATGGACGATTTCTACGATCCTGTTCCGGGAACAGAAGGCAAGTCGTACGTCGACCAAGCCGCCTTCATTGACGACATTGACCTGTTTGATCGGCACGCTTTCAACATGTCTCCTTCGCAGGTTTCCCAGATGGACCCTCAGCAACGTCTTGCGCTCCAGGTGGCGCTGGAAGCCTTCATGGACGCTGGATATGAAGACAGGACAAAGCTGAGGGGCAGCAACACCGGTGTCTTTGCCGGTGTCTGCTCCAACGACTGGCACAAAGTCAAGAAGGACCCGAGCTTTCTAGGCGGAGGTTTCGACGTTGCCGGCGGGGCTAACTCAATGATTGCTAATCGTATCTCCTTCGAGTTTGGCCTCAAAGGTCCTTCAGTTGCCATCGATTCTGCCTGCTCCAGCTCGCTCCAGGCTGTTGACATGGCCAGGCGGGCTATCCTCAGCGGTGTCTGTGACCGTGCGCTGGTGCTGGGTGTAAACCTCATTCTCTCGCCGGATACTTTCATCGGCGAATGCCAAGCAACGATGTTGAGCCCCAGCTGCAGGAGCAAGGCGTTCGATGACGAGGCTGACGGTTTTGCTAGAGGAGAGGGCTGTGCTGCAATAGTGCTTGAAAAGCCTGGTCACGGTCCGAAGAGCGATGCATACGCCGAGCTCATCGGATCCGCATCCAACCACGACGGCCGCTCTGCAAGCTTGCTGGCGCCCAACGGACCTGCTCAGACTGCCGTTATCAATGCAGCGCTTGCTGAGGCGGGTATCGCGGGCTACGAAGTCGACTTTCTCGAAACTCATGG
The DNA here is from genome assembly GCA_023087525.1 of Lasiodiplodia sp. KE8368. NCBI lineage: Eukaryota > Fungi > Ascomycota > Dothideomycetes > Botryosphaeriales > Botryosphaeriaceae > Lasiodiplodia > Lasiodiplodia sp. KE8368. Next base: position 163,090 of record JAJMYN010000008.1, on the reverse strand, counting down.
CACGGGTACCAAGGTCGGAGACCCGCTCGAGTTCAACGCCTTCCAGGAAGCCCTAGCCCCTGGTCGCTCTCCACAGCGCCCATTGCACGTTGGGGCTCTGAAGACGAACGTTGGTCATCTTGAGGGTGCAGCCGGAATCGCTGGCCTCGTCAAAGCGGCGCTCGTACTCCAGCATGCGCAGGTGCCGGCGAACCTCCACTTCCGTAAACTCAACTCCCACATCGACGCTGAGGGATTCCCGGTCGTGTTTTCTGGCCAGACAGTTGTTCTACGGGCAACCAACGGCCCGCTGGTAGGCTCCGTGTCCAGCTGGGGTTTTGGAGGATCCAATGTCCACGCAGTGCTGCGTCAGGCAACTCATACGCGAAATCCGCAGGAAGAAGACATCAAACGTAAAACGGGACAGGGCAGCGTTACAACGGACATCACGCCGTGCCCTGGACTCGTTGCCATGTTCACAGGTCAGGGAAGCCAGTCGGCTAACATGGCCAGCTCTCTATACCGCAGCGATTCCACTTTCCGCAACTGCATCGACGAGTGTGCCGCCATTGCCGACGACCTTCTCGACAGGCCTCTGTTATCCGTCCTCTATCCTCCAGCGGGTGACGAGGCCCGGGCGGCACAGCTGATCGAAGACACGTCGTACAGCCAGGTGTGCCTTTTCGCCATCGAGCTCGGACTTTTCCGCATGCTGCTACGTGAGGGTTTCTGCCCGGCCGTCGTGCTGGGCCACTCTCTGGGAGAGTTCGTCGCGGCACATGTGGCGGGCTGCCTCAGCCTACGCGATGCAATGCGCCTTGTTGCCACCCGCGGCAAGCTGCTTGGTGCGCTTCCTCGCAACGTTGGCAGCATGGTTGCTCTCGTGGCCAGCGCGGAGGAAGTAGCTGCTACAATCCGGAGACTGCAGCTTTCCCAGTGCTCCATCGCCGCCATCAACAGCCCCCGGATGACAGTAGTATCGGGCGCTAAGCACGAGGTTGACGAGGTCAGCCGGTCCATCGGCTGCGTCGCGCGGCCGCTCAAGGTGTCTCACGCTTTCCACTCGCCGCTCATGCGACCCGCGCTGCGAGGCTTCGAAGAAGCTCTAGCCAACATCAAGATCCGGGCACCGCAGCCGGGAGGCATCCAGCTGGTCAGCTGCGTGACAGGAAGGCTCGCCGGTGCGGAGCTGGAGAATCCGGCGCACTGGCTGTCGCACATCGTCGATCCGGTGCGCTTCCTCGACGCGGTTCAAGAGGCCCACCGGCTGGGCGGCCGCTGCTTCATCGAGATCGGCCCCAGAGCCGTCCTTGCCAAGCTCGTGAGGCAGTGCATCACAGCGCCGCTGACCATTACTGCTACTCAGGACCCGCCCAAGAACGACCATGGTGCTTGGAGTGAGGCAATTGCCAAGGTGCGTGGGGTCGTGAATGCACAGCTCCCACCTGCCGTTGCCATCACACAGCCGTCTACCGCTCCCAGTCCACGCCCGGCTGTCGCCAAGCGGGCTGATCGCTTTCCATACCGTAAGATACAGCATCCGTTCCTCAAAAACAGGAAAGATCACTCCGACGGACGTGTCACCTTCACCGTCTCCATTCGTCACGCACTCGCCTCTCTCCTGAAGCAGCACGTCGTCCACGGACGGGTTGTCATCCCTGGAGCACTTCATATGGAACTAGCCGCAAGTTCTGCTCGACAAGTACACAGCTCATCTGCTGGCTATATCGTTCTTGAAGATGTGACGTTCTCTGCCCCCTGTGTCCTATCCGCAGAAGATATGCAGGGAGACGACTCAGGAAACATTCTTCCGTCGCTCTCCTGCACTGTCTGCCCCTCGGATCGGACTATCAGCATTGCGTTTGGCCAAGGCAGCCCCGAGACACTATCGCCAAATGTAGAGGCACAGTATGTTGTCTTGGACAACAACAGCGGTCCTCGCACAGGTAGTGTTAACGCAGGCGTGAACAACTGCACCTCGCCCGACGACGAGCATCAAGCCGCCGCAGAAGTGTATAAGCACTTCGAACTCAAGGGGCTGCAGTACGGCCCGCACTTCCGGACACTTCAAAGCATCTCCGGATCCCGCTCACAAGCGCACGCTCGCCACTCTTTAGCGCTTGTTGGACACGGCATGTTTGCCCACCCGTGTCTGCTCGACGGCATCTTGCAGACCTCCGCCGGTCTCTTCCTCGACACTCTGGCGTCAACTCCGGCCCGCATGCCATTCAACGTCGAGCGCATTGAGTTCCTGCGACCGCTGCCTTCCTGCGTCAACGTCGTGGCGACGAGGACGGATAACGCGACAGACGACAGGTTCCTGCGCATCGATCTTGCCGTATATTCCGGGAACGACGACGAGCTGTTAATGATGGTGAGTGGGCTGCAGAGCCGCCCAGCGCCTACGTCTGGGGCGGCATTGGCACCACTTAAAGGAGCTGGCACGCCTCTCTTCTACCAGCAAGCCTACGCACACGAGGAAGTACGACGCGATGCTCAGATCTCCGCGCAGAGTGTACAACAGGTGTCATACGTGGTGGTTGGCGACAGATTTAACCCCATCAAGCGACGCCTCATTGATACACTCGGATACTCCACCCGAGTGGTTGAATTGGAGACACTCACTCCTCACCAACCAACGAGCCACAGAACGAACACTAGCAGTGCTCGTACAGTGGTCGTCGACTGCAGGGCATTTGATGAAAGCAGACCTCGGCTGAGCGGCGTTGACACCGACTGGGAGGAGGACCTCGCGACGTCGACCCTGGCATACTATGCCTCTCTTTGCAATAGCGAGCATCTGCCAGATTGCCTCGTGCACATCACTTCGGGTGCCCTCAACCCGGGGCCTGCGGTCAGAACAGTCAAGGGCGCAGCCTTGGTGGGAATGGCGAAGGCCTTCAAGGTCGAGCAGTACCACCTTCCGATTACTGTGATGGCTCTGGACGTTCAAGATGAGGATATGACCGCACCATCACTGATCGTAGATGAGATCGTTGCTGCCGTTAGGAGCGATAGTATCAATGGCGGCTTCATTCAAATTGGCCTTCGAGGAAGTACAAAATCTGTTCCTGTCACAGTTATGGCGCCTGTTTCCTGCGACGGCCGAAGCGGCTTTGAGGACGGACGATCATCCCTCCGCCTGCAGACGGCTTCAGAGGTTACGCGACTGTTGGCTAGCAGCACGACCACGTTTGAAGAGGAAAACCGCGCCATGGTAGAGCGCTTTTCGCGCGCCGATGCCGAGCTTCAAGATGTTTGCTCGCAATTGATGGCTCATGCAGCCTCGCAAACGCAAAGATGGGAAATTACGCCGCACCTGCTGCGCACATGGCAACGATACCGCTCCAGTCCTCCACGTGAAGCATTTTCAGCATTGCTAGACAGGCTGGAACGACTCCGCACCGAATATCCTGATGCGACTAGCAACAAGAGCCTTCTGGGCCCACAGCTGGTGCTTCTCGAGTCAACAGCCAAGCAGCTGAACGAAGTGTTTACAGGGCGCGTTGACCCATTGACCCTCCTTTTCGCCGATCAGAACCAAGACGCGGCGGGAGAGTTGTACAAGAGCACCTTCCTTGCACGCCACTTCAACAAGTTAGTCGTCGCGGCCGTCATCGATGCGATACAGACGTCGGCACTTCCAGCCGACTACACGGTTCAGGTGCTCGAAATTGGTGCCGGCACAGGCGGCACTGCAAGTTTCGTGCTGCCCGCGCTGCGCGACCTAGGTGTGCGTGTGCGCTACTGTTTCACCGACCTCTCGAGCAGCCTGCTCGCTCGTGCGCGCAAGAATTTCAGCCGCTATCCCTTTGTCGAGTACCGCGTGCTGGACGTCGAACGGCCGTGCGAGCCACAGGGCTTCGCTCCCGAGACTTTCGATATCGTTCTTGCCACCAACGTCCTCCATGCTACGGCTGACCTTGACGCCGTCATGGCCAACGTGCGAGAGCTCATGCTTCCCGGCGGACGATTGATCGTATCGGAACTGACACGCGTGATGCCTTTCGCTGACTGCACGTTTGGTCTGACCACGGGATGGAACGCTCATGAGGACCACTACCGACATGACGGCCCGCTACTCTCTGCAGCAAGTTGGTTCGATGTGTTCCGCAACGCCCGGCTACAGTCTCTGGCCCACTCTCCCCAGGAAAGCATCTTCGCCAACCAGGCAATTTTAGTGGCTGCCAGAGGCGCCACAGTGCCTCCTTCGACAAGACAAAGGCTGGGCATCCGCAGGTCAGATGCGACATACCTCATCACCGGTGGCCTGGGTGGCCTTGGTCTGCTCACAGCGAAAACCATGGTTGAGCAGGGGGCGCGAAACATCATCCTCGTCTCACGCAGCGGTGAGCCCGCGGCCGGCTCCAAGGATGATTGGGACACACTGAATGCACTCTGTGCGCGTTCATCCGTCCGGCTAGAGGTTTTCGGCTACGACGTTAGCGACGAGGGCAATGTGACGGCCCTGTTCAGCCACATCCGCTCCTTGGGCCTGCCGCCCATCCGTGGTGTCGTGCACAGTGCGGGCATCCTGCAGGACGGCACATTCACCGCGCAGACGGCCGCATCGTACCGTGCGGTACTCAAGACCAAAGCCGCAGCAGCCCGTCTCCTGCAGGCCCAGCTCCCGCATCTGGACTTCTTCGTGAGCTACAGCTCAGTGGCATCGCTTCTCGGCGCTCCGGGCCAGAGCAACCACACGGCGGCGAACACCCTTCTCGACTGCGCTGCGGAGTGGCAATGGGCAGCAGCACACAGTGGCTCCCGCTCCTCATTTGCCTCGCTGGCAGTGCAATGGGGTGCTGTATCCGGTGTGGGTGACGCTGCCCGCCGCGGCGCTGCCGATGCCGACAAACGCTCCTCGAGCGTCCACGCCGCCATCCCCAAGGACACGGCCGAGGCCCTCATCCGGAAACTCTTCACTGTCGCCTTCCAGCGTCCCGTCATCACGTTCGTGCCGTTCCTGTGGCATAACCTCTGGAAGGCCGACTGCAAGTTCGCCTCGGAACGCTTCGCTGCCTTCAAGCCCGCTCGATACCTGCCGCCTGCTGGTGCTACCCCTGAGACTACTGCTACCCGTCAAGGCCCGGCCCTTGCTGTCAATGCCGACAAGCCTGTCGAGTCCCATCCCGGTCCGTCCGCACAGCCCGCAGTCGCTGCTCCCGCTCTGGAGCAAATTTTGGACGAGACGGTCGAGGATGTTTTGGGACGCAGTGTAGAGTCGAGCGAATCGCTCGTCGACGCTGGCGTTGACTCGCTGGGTGCTATCGATTTCCGCAACAAGCTGCAGAAGAAGATTCCTGGGCTTCGCGCGCCGGCCACGCTGCTGTTCGAACATCCCACCAAGGCAGCTCTGCTGAAGTTTCTCGCAAAGCACGCTCCAGCAGCCGCCGCAAGACCATCTCCGCTTCCTCAGCAACAGGTCCCGCTGAAGCCAACACCAGAACGCTCAGAAATTACGACCGCCGTGTCGACTGGTCGTTCGCAACGCGAGCTGGCCGTCGTCGGTCTCGCATGCCGTCTGCCGCAGGCCGATTCACCGCAAGAGTTCTGGGACCTCCTTTCCAAGCACCCCTCGACCGCATTCGGCCGCGTGCCAGCCGACCGCTGTGATATGGCCTCCGTGCTCGATCCCTCTGGCAAGAGCCGGGCCGCAGCCTATACAGACACTGGCGCGTTCGTCAGAGATGCTGACATGTTCGATCACTCCGCTTTTGGTCTGCCTGCCTTTGAGGCCGCCGCCATGGATCCTCAGCAACGCGTACTTTTGGAGGTCTCCTTGCGCGCTTTTGCTAACGCTGGGTTGAATCGAGAAACAATTACTGGTTCCCGTATCGGCGTCTACGTCGGTGCAATGAACTTCGATGCCGCGTTCAAGTCATCACAGCACGCTGGCGAGGCCCATGGCGCCGCAGCGGCCGCTCCATCACTCCTGTCGAGCCGTCTTTCGAACGTATTCGGCCTTCAAGGGCCTTCGCTCACCATCGATACAGCCTGCTCATCAAGTCTTGTGGCGCTAGAAATGGCCACCGAGGCATTACGCCAACGCAAGATCGACCGTGCTCTGGTAGCCAGCGTCAACATCATCTCCTCCACCCGCACCTACGTAGCCGAATGCGCCGCCGGCATGCTCTCGCGCCGCGGTGTCTGCGCTCCTTTTGACAATCAGGCCGACGGTTTTGTGCGTGGCGAGGGTGCTGTGGCCATCGTGTTGCAGCGCCTGGAAGACGCTACCGGCGAGGTACACGCTGTGGTCAACGGCATAGCCACCAACCACAATGGCCGGACCGCCGCAAACCTCACCTCCCCCAGTCCATCCGCTCAGGAGTCCGTCATTCACGCCGCCCTGGCTGACGCTGCCGTCGATCCCGCTCAGGTGGGATACGTCGAGTGCCATGGCACTGGAACCAAACTCGGCGACCCCATCGAAATCAGCGCCCTTCAGAATGTCTTTGACGGCCCGTCTTCTCTCCCGCAGCAGCCGCTATTCATCGGTGCGGCCAAAGCCGCAGTTGGACATACGGAGAGCGCTGCCGGTTTGGTGGGCCTTCTGAAGGCTGTTCTGGTCCTGAAGCACGGCAAAGTGCCGCCGCTGTCGCACATAAGCCGCACCAACGAGCATCTTCAGCTGGAAGGCTCGCGTCTGGAGCTTCCCAAGTCATGGGCGCAGCTGAATAGCCCTACCACCATCGCCGGCGTGTCCTCATTCGGCTTCTCGGGTGTCAATTGCCATGCTATCCTCCGCCGGCCTGATGCAGTATCACTGCAGTCACCCAGGAGTCCAGCTTTGCCGGAGCCCAAGCTGAACCGCGTCTGGTTCCCGTTGACATCAGTGCACTCCGCTGCCGGGGTTGAACTAACGCAAGATGTAACATCCAAACCTGGACAGGAAAATGGCTCATCCGTGCAGGATGCTGCATTCTCGGCATCTTTCCGCCACGGTCTCTCCGCCGCGTTCTTAGCGGAGAAATTCTGCGGTGCCAGCCGTCCGCAGCCCCTGCTTCTCAGCATCGAGCTCATGTTCGCCGTCATGCAGCCGCAAGGGGTCAACAAGAGCGCTCTCGCCCTTCAATCTGGCGTTCTGAGGGCCCCTTACGACATCACTTCAGACTCCCAGACCGGCCTTCAGGCTCATGCCATCACTGACGGCTTGCTTGGTGTGCAATGCGCGTTTGGCTCGCTGTCGGCCATCTTGGCAACGGCGAGCGTGGCTCCTGCCGCAGCAGCTGTTCCGAACCAGCTCGATGAGCAGCCCGGGGATGATGTGCTGACAAGCTCGCACCTCGGCTCCGCATTCTTCCCTCCAGGCATCAGTAACGTGCATCATGACCGGAGCGTGCGCCGCGTTCGCTTCACGTTCACCAGACCCAAGGACCAGCTCTACATCTGCCCGAGCCATGCAAACATCATCCAAGCCGCTTGTGACGTCGTCGTCTCTCTTCAGGGTTCGGAGCATCGCAACCCCCTGGTCGTCGGTTTTGACTCCCTCGTGGCCGTCCCCGGCTCGTCAAAATTCACGGTCGATATCGCCATCCGTTCTCCTGGAGAATACGGCGCCAGCGATGGAGAGCTATGCTTAGACATCCTGGCTATTGCCGAAGAGAGCAAGAGTGGCCTGCACGTTCGTGGTCTTCGTCTCGCCCTGGCATTCACGGATCCTGCCGCAATCAGTCTTACAAAGCTGGACCTCCGCCCCGTCTTAGACCTCTATGAGCTTTCTCGTTCCCCAAGCGGTCGTGCCTGGCGCATCGATGGATCCCAAAATCGCTCTAGCGGTTTCGGCAGCGTCAACTCCATTTCCATCGACCAGCTGCAGACCGACCGCATGGCCGCAGACGATGTCGCAGTCTTCCCTGCAACGGACCTTTCCACCACTTCAGAAGTTCTTGAGAAGTGGGCAACCAAGGCAAACAACCGCCACCTCTGGATCCTCTGCAGCAGAGAAACCCCCCTGATGCCCGCACTACGGGCTCTTATTCAGACGTTCCGTCTGGAATACCCACGCTGCAGCATCGGCATCGTCACAGGCGAAGGCCATATTGAAGATTTGGTGCCTCGAGTGCCTATAGAACTCGGCCCAGAAGCCCACATCGCGCACGGCGGCCGCCTTCACCTCCCGTGCCTGCTCCCTGCTGCTCCCACGTCAAAGTTCCAGCAGCAGGGACGGACAACTCCCAGCTTGATGCGCGGTACCTTCGTCATCACCGGCGGCACTGGAGGTCTCGGTCTCGCTACCGCTGAAGCACTCCTCGAGGCAGGCGCGGCGCACGTGGCGCTGCTCTCCCGCTCCGGAAGGGCGACCAAGGGTTCGAACGAGCGTCTTTCGAGACTGCTGCTCGACGAGCCGAGTAGGTTGTCGGTCCACCAAGCAGATGTGACCGATGAACGACAAGTCACCGACGTGGTGCGCCTACTCCAGTCGCGCTGGGGCTCCATTACCGGCGTCTTCCACGCCGCGGGCCAGCTTTCCGGGGAAGAGGAAGGTGTGACCACCAAGGGATTCAACGGCGCCTCTTTCGAGCGTCACCACGCCGTCAAAGTCAACGGCTTGAGAACACTACTGACAGCTCTACGCAACACCAGCGTCGAGGTTGTCGTCGGCTTTTCGTCAACGTCGGCATTGCTCGGGCTGCGGCATCAAGCTGAATACGCAGCGGCAAACGCGGCCATGGACGCTGTGCTTCTGGATGAGGAGCAACAACAGAGGCGCTACCAATCAGTCACGCGCTATGTCTCTCTCCAAATCGATGCCGTGGCATCTGTGGGCTTCGCGGCTCGAACGCTGTCCAGCGGCGCTGAACAAGAAGGGATGATGCCCCTGCCGGACTTCAAACGGGCTATCATAGAGGTCGCCCAGAGCGCATCAGGCGTTGTCAGTCTCATCGATAGCCGCCGTGCTGCGGTGTGGCTATCTCGTCAGGGGGTCAAAAGGACGGCCCAGCCGTCGCCGAACGGCCCGTTCCCGGACACCAAAGGAAAAGAAGCAGCTGGCGCCAAAGTAACAGAGAGCCCCGACAATGGGTCTGGACCGGTGCCCATGCTCATTCGCTCTGCATTCGAGGAGGTGACGGGGCACAGTCTCGAGAACGATTCCACGCCGTTCTTTGATGCCGGCCTTGACTCGCTAACTTCCGTCTCTTTCCGCCACGTGCTTGAAGACCGCTTGGGTTGCACTCTACCCACGTCAATCGCGTTCGACTACCCAAACCTTAACAAATTGGTGTCCTTCCTGCATAAGGAGACAGCTGTCGTAACCCAGTCTCTTCAAGAAGCACCCAAGTCAATCCACAGGACCACAGCTGCTACTGCTACTGCTGCAGCAACTTCTGCCCGAAATGACGACGATATCGTCGTCACTGGCATGGACTGCATCCTCCCAGGCGCCGACGGCATCGAAGCCTTCTGGGATGTTCTCATGTCGGGCAAAGACATGGTCGCCCCTATCAGCCCGGACCGACTCGACCTCGAGGGGTACAACAAGCATCTGCAGCAGACCGAAGGCGAAGACGAGGCGGCGGTGACGATCAAAGAAGCAGCGATGTTGTCGTACGACCAAGTCTTCAGCTTCGACCACGCCTTCTTTGGCATGTCTCGGCGCGAGAGCGAAGCCACGGACCCGGCCCAGCGGCTCGTCCTGCGCACCTGCTGGCAAGCCCTCCACCGCGCGGGCTTCACCCGCGACGAGCTCGAGGGAAAGCAGGTCGGCGTCTTCGTGGGCGCCGGCCCCAGCGAGTGGAGCAAGGCGCTGGGCTTCCGCAACGCGCTGACGGGCGCCGGGTCGGCGGCCTCGCTGCTGGCGAACCGCGTGTCGTACTGCCTCGGCCTGCGCGGGCCCAGCCTCGTCGTCGACACGGCCTGCTCGTCCAGCCTGGTCGCGCTGCACCTGGCGCGCGCCGCCATCCTGCGTGGCGAGTGCGAGGCGGCCGTGGTCTGCGGCGTGCAGGTGCACCTGCACCCGTCGAGCTTCGAACAGGTCTCGCGCTCCAAGATGGTCTCGCCGTCCGACAACCGCTCTAAGCCCTTCGACGCCGCCGCCGACGGCTACGGTCGTGGAGAGGGCTGTGGGGCTGTCGTGCTCGTCAGAGCGCGCGATGCTGTTGCTGCTGCTGCTGTGCCGCCCCTGGCAGTGCTGAAGGGCTCGGCAGTCAATTCGGACGGCCGTTCGGCCAGCCTGACGGCTCCGAGCGGGCCCTCGCAGGTCGATGTCATCCGCGAGGCGCTGGCGGACGCGTGCCTCGAGCCGGGCGATGTCGCGTACGTCGAGACGCACGGCACGGGCACGAGTCTGGGCGACCCGATCGAGTTCAACGCGCTCAAGAGCGTCTTCGGGTCGTCGTCGTCGCGGCGACAGCAGCGGCCGCTTGTTCTCGGCGCGCTCAAGGGCCAGATCGGCCACCTCGAGGGCGCGGCCGGCATCTCGAGCTTCATCAAGGCCGTCCTGGCGCTCAACCACGCCGTCGCGCCGCCGAACGTCAATTTCCGCCGCCTCAACCCGGCTGTCGTCGGCGGGGATGGGTTCGACTTCGTGCTTCCCACCCGGCCTCATCCCCTTGCCTCCGCTGACAGCGGCGCTGGGGCCGTCGCGGCAGGCATCAGCTCGTTCGGCTTCGGCGGCACGAACGCCCACGTCGTCGTGGCAGCCCCTGCGGCTGAGAAAACAAGCTTCAGCAGCACCGCCGACGACGGACCGTCGCCCGCCCTCCTGATCCGCCGCCTCCGCGCGCCGCACCGCTTCGCTCCGACCCTCGTCGAGCCGCCTGCCCGCTCGCTGCATCCCCGTCGCGGCCGCCGCACCACCCATGTCACCGGTGCGGCTTCTTCTCCTGTCACGGTCTCGTCGCCGCCGCCGCCGCCGGCCACCGCGGCTATTCCTCCTCCTCGTCTCGCCTCCTCCCCTTCGTCGCTTTCGATGGGGAGTCGCGGCCGTGCTGGTGGTGGTACCTTCCAGGTGCGGTTCCAGAGCAGTGGTGGTAGGAGTCCGAGAGCCAGTACGGCTACCGCCGTCGGTCCTGCCGTTTCGGCGAGTACGACCACCATGATGGCGCGGAGTAGTATTCAAGAAGGCGGTGCGGGGGTCGCTGGTGGTCATAGTAGCTCCATCACCACGACCACAGCTGGGCATCGGCAGTTTCGGTTCAAGTTCAGTGAGAGGATGAGTTGAAGATGGGGACTTGGTTGGAGATTGGTGATCGGTTGACTTTTTCTCTTTGCGGTTTTCGCAGTATTGTGTTTGGCACATGGTTTGTGGGGTGGTTCCAGATTGTCTCTTTCTTCCTTCGCCAAATACGGTGTGGAGGCGCTTGTTGTTTGCTTCCGTTTGCTCTCTCTCTTTTTTGTATTTGAATTGTTGTAGACTGCATGATTTGTTGGATTTAGTTGTAGAGTCTGTTTGGATGTTTAATTTGATTTCTTCAAATAGCGTTCAAATCTGCTTTCGTCTTGAACCCTCTCGCACGCATTCTGTATTTCTGACATGGCAGTTGGCTCCGCACGGCTGCGTGTCCCTGGGAGTCAGGGGGAGTGGCCATGACCTCTGCGATGCTGGTTGAAGACTAAGGAGGAAGTGGATGGAGAGGAGAATTTTGAGCAGGTGGTTATGAAGAGAAAGACTTGAGTCGCGAGCTGGAGTCGAGCAGCAGCAGCAGGCAAGACAATACAGAAGGCGCAGCAAACACAACTCCATAAATGGCATCGATTGTTGAATGCTCTCTGCAACTGACTCTGATACCCGGTTGTCCAATTATGCGCCTGAAGCCATCTGTTGTGGCTCGGTAAAGTAATGGAGCTAAGCCTATTGAGGTTAAACCATTGTTGCTGTCTCTTGCGGCTGAGAATCTCATAAGTACTCTATAAGACCTTTGAGCTTATTTTACATTTGAATTATAGGTATTTCCAACGCAGATGTCTCTAAAGGATTCAACCACATTACTGGCTAAGTCATTTCATGGTGTTGTGAAGAAGACGTGCATAACGAGACACACTTCTCTTAATAAACACATCAGAATTGCTTTATTGGGTACTTAATACGGTTCTGCAAGATAGAGACAAAAATACTCCTCTATGGATATTTTAAGCAAATCTATACATGGTACTATTAACATGGAAGTTTGGGGAATCCCCATTGTCAAACCATACGCCTGCTGCGTCCATTCGTATGAAGGCGAATTTATAGGTGATAGATGTCCGACAGGCTAGCGGCATCCCCTATCCGGCGAAGTGAATTACTTAATTCTAGGTGATGGGGCTCCTGAGACCACTGAATTCTTACTCACTCGCCTACGGATGATAGCTACTCATGTATCATCGGGAACTGCCGCCTCGTCAACCGTATCATGAAACGGAGTCCTCCCAATACAACCGCCATGATTCATTCAGGCCTGATTTGTATAGGATTGCTTGGCACTGGGCTGCCTTATCGCGCATGAATTACCCCGAAGGCACGTTATATCCCATCAGGTTCGCATCAACGCCTTGGTATACATCACCACCTTCTGCTCGAGTTTTAGAGAGAGAGAAAGAGTGACAGATAAACCATCACCGACTATCTCTTTTACTCTCTGAACTACGGTCTTGATACCCGTATCCAGCACTCATCACGATGGCCTCGACAGACCGCACGGCCAAGATCCGCATCGTCTGCCTCCACGGCTTCAGCTGCAACAGCGCCATCTACCGATTCCAGACGGCCCGGCTACGCAAACGGTGGGCGGAGCACCTGCGCCAACACCCACTAGTAGCAGCAACATCCTCTCCCGTCCCATCGAGTGCCTCCTCCTCCTCCTCTCGAGCCGCGAGCCCCGGTCTCGACGATCACTGGCAACAACGCAACAACACTCAATACTACTACGACAGCGACGAGGAGAGCAGCAGCGCCGTCACCACCACCAGCTCCTCCTCCTCCTCCTCAGTCGATCTCGCGGCGTCACTCAGCAGCCGAAGCAGCATCAGTTTCAGCAGCGACTATCCTCCTCCTCCGCCAAGCTACAACAGCGGGTCCGACGGCGGCAACAGCGGCGTCGTGTTGTACAACGACGTCGAGTTCATCTTCCTCGAGTCACCACGCGCGGTCTCGGCCCCGGAACAGCCGCTAGCAGAGGTGGCCTCGCTCTTTCCCGGACCGTACCGGACGTGGTTCGAGCCAAGTAGCACAACAACACTAAGAACAACAGCCAAGCCGGACACGGACGATGGCGACGGAAGCCGCGCGCGCCGCAAGCGCGACCCGGCCGTCGAGCGGTGGGTGGTGGAGCAGGTCAAGCGCGCGGGCGGCGTGCACGGGGTGCTGGCGTTCAGCGACGGCGCGGCGCTGACGGCGGCGCTGACGCTCAAGGCCGAGGCGGGCATCGCGGCGTGCCCGAAGCTCTGGGACTTTGTCGTGCTGGCGTGCGGTGTCGACCCGTATCCGGATCCTTGGCTGCATGGCAATGGGGAGGCGAAGCAGGAGGAGGAGGGAGAGGAGGAGACTAAGTGTTTGGCACGGTTGAAGACGCCCGGTCTGCATATCGTTGGGTTGCGAGATGAGGTCTACAGAGATCGTAGCGAGGCGTTGTGGGGCCTCGTGCATCCGCAGGCGGTTGCTACTGGCCGCGACGTGAGTGCTGCTTCGGGCATGGCGGCGGAGGTCTATCGCTTCGATGATGGCCACAAAGTGCCTGTTCAGGACACTGACTTGGACGCCATACTAAGCGCGTGGCGGAGAGTCGTGGTGCGCTCAGGCCTTTTCAGAGATGCGAGTCCTGATGAGGTGGTCGCCGCATCACGTGTCCTAGCGGTGTAGAAAGGAGTTTCGGAGTGAGTCTCTCTGTGGGGCTGAACATCTTCCGCGGAGACTAATGTCGTAGTGGCTGTGTGTCCTGTAAACTTTCATATAGAGCAACCCTCGCCGAATCAAGGGACCTGCTAGTTTTAAATTACTCATTTCATGCTAAGTCGAGCACATGCTACTTGTCAGCGCATAGAAGAGGGCAGAAAGGAGCTTCGGAATGACACACTTGGCTATTTAGGGACTCATATAGGCCCAATATCGTTAGGATGGATCCGATAGAGAAGACTGAGACGTTTCTCAGGCTCTCGTATTTCGTTTCCTGTCATGGGCCAGCATACGCGGCGGTTGTCACTTACTCGTTTCGCGTCTGAACCAAGCATGCACCGGCCCACAATGTTGTTGAAGTTACCCCATGGAGTACAAGTGTACGACGTGAGCGACAATCAGAATGATCCAGGTCGAGATCAAGGTTTCCGGGGATCTCGGAGAACCCCATGCACCCGACCGTTCACAGTAGGAATAACCAGTCATGACTCGCGGGAGTGACTCGTGCCTTCGATCTCGAGCCCAAAAGCGATTTGCATGCGATGTAACAGGAAACCATGAGTCGATTCAAGCAACGGGGCGCAGTCAAGCAATGCTAAGCGAGCTGATGCTTGCTGAGCGGTCTACGGAGTACTTCCGGGAATAAATGATTGGGTCATCAGGCTAATTGCCATCTCTCATGAGCTCGGCTGACACGCGCGCGGAAGGCCTCAAAGCAAAATATAGAGATCCACATGTTCGAAACGCGGCTTTCAGCGACACCTTGAACCTCGACGTTCGGGCCAACGGAGCCGTTACTCGTCGATAACGGTGTGGAGAAAATACCCGACCATCCCACACTCACCTACCCCGAGTCATATCGTCTCAACCTAGTGGAGATGGTTCGGCCCGCCTGATTCAGGCGCCCACCGACGCCAGCGAGCATCACAGTCGCCAGCAACCATCTGGACAGATAGTGTATTTATGGACCAGTCAGTCAGATAAGGAGACGGGCAAGAAACAGCACACAAACCCTGAAATTGTCCTCGTTCACCATTGAGCTCTGAAAAGTCGAATGGAGATGGCTTCACCTACGACCAAGTCTCGCCCCGTCGAATCGCAGCTACGAGGTATTAGAAAGAAGCGGATGGCTTGTGATGTCTGCCACGGGTCGAAAGTCCGCTGCAGTGGTGGCACTCCTTGCAACACCTGCAGCAGGCTCAGTACCGATTGCGTCTACAGCTTTTCCAGTGTACTCGGAAGGCCGAAGAGTCGCAGGACAAAGAAGACGGGAGTGGCACGTGAAGAAAAGGCGGCGGCGAAGACAACAACGACGGATCAAGCGAAAAATGCCACCAAGGATGCCAACGACCAAGAGCACGCACATGTCCCGGAAATGGACATTTCCGGCTTTTACCCTGGTGTGTAATCAACCATCCACTCAATTTTCACTCACTAACCTCGCAACAGCCGAACACAATTACTACGATGACATTCCGCTCTGGGATTCCCTCTCCTGTCTGGATTCTGACCAGACACACCTTCTTTGCAGCAATGTCGAACATGTTCAAATCAGGCCGGAAGACGCTGTGACGAGTATTTCCTCCGAGATTCCTCCAGCGAGTCTCCCCGAGTCGAACGATGCGGAGTATATCGCAGGTCTGCAAACACTTTCCAGAAGCCTTTCCCCCGAAAGGAATGCCGAAATACCGCAGCTCATGTGTGATTGCTTGAAGCGTTGCGCAGTAGCGCTGTCCGGGTTGAAGGCGCTGGAGATGGATGTACAGTTCCAGATCGACGCTGCGCTGCTACACATCCGCAAAGCCACAGCCACTTGGAAGCAAGTGTTGCAGTGCAGTTGCTGCACGAGGGGAAACCCTGAAGAAGCCGTGTACATGGTCATCAGCGGTGTACGAGCGGCTTTACGCTACCTCGTGGCTGTCTTCAGAAACGATGTTGAGAAAGCCACTGATACATCATCTGGCAGCTTTTATTCCGATCCGCCCCAGAGTCTGCCCACTCCACAGGAAATGTCACCTCAGGAAGACTATCTTGCATCCTCTAAGCAAGTGAGCAGCGCGATCGGAAGGTCGAACTTGGGAGGCTACGACATGGATGAAGAAGAGCAGGAACTCGTCGTAAAATTCATTGCGCTACGGCTGGTTCGCGAAATGATGGACGTGCTGAAAATGTTGGATGGGCGAGTTAACAAACAACAAACTCCATTGTTTTGGCCTGATACGGCACTAACTCAACAACCGGCCGCCTGGAGTGACGATTTATTTCATCTCCAACCCTTACTGCAAGGGGTTAAGGAGATAGCTAAATCATTACAGGAAAGCCTGTGCAACTCAAGTACAACCGAGCTTCAGCGGTATATATGATTTTTCTCTGCCGTAAATTAATTCAGTAAACCTCATTCAAGGGTGTATAATACTCGTCTGAAAAAAATGAACACTACATGGCAGTTTCAAAACTGACGACTCTGCTGTGGCTGTGCTACAAGATCAATAAATACCACTCACTTGAGTGGAGCTTGAACGCGGATTGCCCTTCTCTCAGTCAGCCTTGTACTATACATGTTCAGTAATTTCCCTCATTCTATAAGAACACTGGCCGTACTTTCACAATGAGTCACTTGGTATTAGGTAAGTTTAACTGGAACTCAGTCGGTACCACAATGACATAGAGAGAGATCAAAATCACACAAAGAACGCAATCAGATAAGTAATTTATCCCTAAAATATACTATAAATTTGAATAAATCAAGACTCTGGGGACAAAACGCCTTGACAACTCGTACAGTCATCCTGTGTCATATTTGCGTATATTGGTCTACAATATTTACAGTGAATGGCACAAAGTGGGGATGATATGATAATCATTCCGAGTTGGCAGGCCGACTTCGGGCAGTTGTACCACGGTGCTGATGACGACAACTTAGAGCTTCCAGCGGTCCAGCCACTGCAACTGCAAACATCCGGATCAGATCCCTACAACTACATAGACCTAGACAGCGCTGCACCGCCCTGCAAGATCAAATCCCGTTCGATAGATCCGTCCGGCCGTAGAGCTCGGAGTAGCTGCGTTGGCCGTGGGGGCGTGGGGGATCGCCGGCACAACAACCTGGAAGAAGCGGGGACGGCATGAAATGGCTGCCTTGGCCTTCTCTCAGAGCCTATGTAGATTTTGGGCCTTTCGACTTCGGATCTCGGGCCAAGCAGATCCCCCGCAGCGGCGAATGGTATAAACTCGGCTTTGTTTTTACAACCCGACGCGTTGGCATGGTCTGATTGCTCAGCCTCTCAGAACCCCAGACTAGCCGACTATCAACCCATACCCTGCTAAACCTATTTCTAGAGCCTCCCCGGACGCTTACTCCGCGTCTGTCATCACCCCGCACAATGTGTGGATCACTTCCCCGCAATTTCCCCCACGTATTCCTCACCGACCGAGATGCAATCTGTGTTACCAAAGATTTATAGCATGTCGGAGCGTTCCTCTACCCTGAATTACAGTATAGCGGCTCCTATAAAGGCTTATTAGACGGAGCGTTGTCGAACTGCTGTTGATTCCTTCACATCCAAGATTAAGCCTGCCCGATACGCCATCATGGCTTCCCATCCGGAAGAAAATACGAAAGGAGATGATTCCACAAACAAGGACAGTTCCAAGGCCGAAGTGCACCATATTGATAAACTCAAAGATCAGACCGGCCCAGAGCTGCCAGCTCTTTTGGAAAACTTGAGCGAGGATGAGTTCCGACGCATTGAGAAGAAAATGGTATGGAAGGTTGATTTGAGGATGCTGCCGCTGGTGATCATCATGTACATCTTGGTGAGTTATTGCTTCTGAGCTGCTTTACCCATACTGAAAAAAAGACTGACTGGTATAGAACTATCTCGACCGAAACAATATCGCAGCTGCTCGATTGGGTGGCATGGAACAAGATCTAAACTTGGTTGGCTCGCAGTACCAGGTAAGTTCACTCAAACCACTCTGCGGCTTGGTATTGATCACAGTTTAGACTTCAGTGAGCATTCTGTTTGTGGGATACGTTTTAATGCAGGGTAAGCACCGGTCATGTCAAACTCTTTTGAACGCCAAAACTGATCATCACAGTTCCGTCAAACCTGCTACTCAAATCTGTGGGGAAGCCAGCGTTGTATCTTCCAACCGTGATGGGGCTGTGGGGAATCGTCTCAGGAGCCACTGGAGCGGTACACAACTTTGCTGGACTCGTATCATGCCGTGTACTGTTGGGCATCCTGGAAGCTGCTTACTGGGTATGTCTTCTCCAGCTTCTACAATAAAATTCAAACTGACAAGGTGAAGCCTGGTTGCGTCTTCTACCTTTCTTCCTGGTACACACGGAAAGAATTGGGCGTTCGGCTCGCCATTTTGTTCCAAGGCAGCTTACTGTCTGGAGCCTTTTCTGGTTTGATTGCAGCGGGAGTTCTGGACGGAATGGCTGGTGTGCGGGGATTAGCATCGTGGTAAGTTATCAATGGGCATGCCTTTATTCTCATCTCATGAGCTGATTCTCCAGGCGATGGCTTTTCATTATTGAGGGAACTGCCACAGTCATCGTAGCTATAGTTGCCATACTCTGTAAGCATTCGTTGGTCAAACATAACTCAGAAAGCATTGCTTACGCACAAACAGTGCTACCAAACTTCCCCCACACAACGGGATGGCTGTCTGAGCAAGAGCGGCAGCTTGCAATGTGGAGACTGGAGCAAGATGCTGGAGAGACGGATCAGAGCGAGGATGATAACTCCTCAATTCTCGAAGGGTTCAAGATGGCAGCCAAAGAGATCAAAGTATACGTCGTGGCCCTCATGCTCATCTGCGTCGCATCCTCGGCTTCGGTGCTTAACTTCTTCCCCACTGTTGTCGAGACCTTGGGGTATGGCCGCACTGAGACACTCTTGCTTACTGCTCCTCCATACGTAAGCCACCAAAATAATGAAGGACAAGACCAAGTCGCTGACACTACTTCTAGGTTCTTTGCATGTTCACATCGTGCTTCATTGCGTGGAACTCAGATCGCACCGGCGAGAGGTACTTCCATTGCACGGCGCCGCTCTACTTTGCTATCGTCGCCTTCGTCCTTGCGGCATCAACCACAGCAATTGTGCCGCGGTACATCTCCATCATGCTCATGGTCCCAGGCTTTTGGTCGAGCTGGTCTTTGGTGTTTGCTTGGGCCTCCAGTGCCATTCCGCGGCCGGCAGCAAAGCGTGCTGCAGCATTGGCCATGATCAACTCCGTGGCCAACTGCGCGAATATTTTTGGAAGCTACTTGTACCCCACATCTCACTCTCCCAGATACAGTACGTGATGGCCCTGTCCAAATGACCTTTCTTGGAATATAAGCTAATAGAGTATAACAGTTCTCGCAATGGGTGTAAACACAGGAACCGCTTTGGTAGCAATTTTGGCGGGCACAGTTTTAAGGTTGATATTGGCTCGTGAGAATAGGAAAATGGGTCCTGGCGCTGTCAAGTACCCCCTCTGATTTTTGGATTGGAGATGTACGGTAGTACAATGAACACGTTGTGTGTCACGCACATTTATGAATGATGTTGATATACTGATTCCCCCATCAGATTGCAAAATTTGTTATATCTCCGTGCTTCTGAATTGGAACAAGCATAATGAGTCCCATGTTACTGTGTTAATGTTACGGAACGAATGGTTCATCGTCGTATGTATAGAACAATAACAAGACAATATCGACCTTGCTTAACGCTGCCCCTCTCGCACAAGCGTAGACTTCCTTCACCGCGGGGATACATAAAGAACCCCTTCATGTTTTCTCCACACATGGTACATAGTATACATTGTTTTATGACGCGCACAGCCAAAATAAATCTCAGAGTGATCAAGCATGACGACAACGCCCTTGTTGGGGTACATGGCCACGATCGACGTCTCTTATCTCAAGCGATGTTTCCCATCGGACAGGATCCCCACTATTTCCGCAACGGGCTTGGGAAAGCCGAGGGCCGCCACGCCGGTCTTGTCTTATGTAATCAAATCAACCCAGAGCCGTGGGTGGGGTTAATCAAGCAATAGATATAAATAGTCTGGGCCCGTCTTGCGGCGTTTTTGCGAGGTAATCAACCTCTACGTGAGCGATGGCTGACCATATTGACGTTCTTCTCTACGGCCTTGGGGCGTGAGTACTCCTTTTCGTCTCGTAGCTTATCAACTAATATTTCATGTGCTCATAGTATTGGTTCTTTCTACGCTTTCATCCTGGGTCGGGCGCCCAATGTACGCCTCACAGTCGTAGCAAGGTCCAACTATGACGCAGTGAAAGAAAAAGTGAGCACATCTCCGCATTCTATATGAGACTGGAGGCTGAGTTGTTGAAGGGCTTGGTCATTGAAAGCGAGAACCATGGCAACCATGTTGTCAGGCCATTTGAGGGTAAGCAGAATTCGGTACTGAACAACAACAACTTGTTGACATTTCGAAGTGGTAAAGACTCCAGCGGATCTTAAGAAAACCTTTGATTATGTTGTCTGCACAAACAAAGCAACCGACCAGGATGAGACGGCAAGAGCATTGGTCCCAGTCGTTGACCAAGGGAAAACATCAATCGTCATCATCCAAAATGGGGTCGGAAATGAGCCACCCTTCCGGAATGTCTTTCCAAATTGCACCATCATCACCTGTGTGGTAAGTTGCACCCATTCCCAACCCTACAATACAGTATCTGATTGTCCTCAGACCTGGGTTGGTGCGATTCAGACATCGCCTGGATTTGTTATCCACAGAAAGTCCGAAGACCTGCAAATCGGCCTATTCAAGGATCGAGAGGATTCTCAGGGCGCAAATGACCAAGCGAAGCTCGATCGTTTCGCGGAACTGCTCAAGCAGGGTGGCACCAAGTTCCAAGTCCTTGAGGACATGCAAGTCCAGCGCTGGGAAAAGGTGGTCTGGAACGCCGCATGGAACTCGCTCACGACACTCACCATGCTTGATACCAAAACTTGGCTGAATTCCTCGGCAAATTCGACGCCTCTGACTCGGCAGCTGATGCAAGAGGTGATTGATGTGGCACGTGCCTGCAACGTCGGTCTTGACTCTTCTCTCATCGACCGCTTGATGGATAGGATTCTAGCTATGCCGGGCATCGGCAGTAGCATGCAGACTGATTGCAAGAACGGGAAACCGATGGAGGTGGAGGTGATCTTGGGATATCCGGTGCGGAAGGCAAGGGAGCTGGGAGTGAAGACTCCTATAATCGAGACCCTGTACACTCTGCTGCTCGGTGTTGATCTGAGGCTGCGGAATGAGTCAAAATAGTGGTATCGCAGGAACGGAATACTCAATTCGGTACTCACCCGTAGATGTTTCGATTCGTTGAGCAAAACCAGAGAGATGCAAGAATCCCACACGACGAACCCCCACGAATGCGGGGTTGACCAACTTCCCCGCACTTTGCACCCTGGTCATTGCTGACACCCCGGATCCACCGACACTCAAAACAAGGAATACTGCCCGAAATCGGAGCACGCATCTGCATTGGAAGAGGAGGGACCCCCACGCTCAGTTGTCGGAGCGGAAAGCACTGTGATTGAGTGCCACATTCCAAACCCCCACGTATTGTTTCCTACGCTGGAAGTAGCCATGCGACATATATCAAACCAACTTGCAGCATTGCCGAGGTCATTTCGAGAACATCTTTGCGGGGCAATTGTTGAATGATCGATTCTGTCTGATAGCAACTACTCAGGGCCTTCATAGCGGTATCACCATGGCCAATTCGTATGTTGAGAGTCTGTTCTCTCTCAAGGGCCGCACGGCCGCTGTCACGGGTGGAACCCGAGGAATTGGAGCAGCAATGGCAATTGCTCTCGCCGAAGCTGGAGCGGATGTCGTCCTTATACAAGTGTGTCTTTCCCAGTTTGTGTCTGTGACAACTTGTTAATACATTTTCCAAACGTACAGCGAGACGACAAGAACACTGCAACCAAATCCAAGATACTAGAGCTTGGGAGGAAGGCGACCATTGTCACCGCAGACCTAGCCTCAGACGCGGATGTTTCCAGCCTTGCAGAACGCGTTCTTGCCAAGAAACATGACGTTGATATTCTTGTGACATGCGCTGGTATCCAGCGAAGACACCCGAGTCATATCTTTCCCAAGAGTGATTGGGATGAGGTAAACGAAAAAAAATCAATTCTCCGGGATCTTTTGCTAAATTAGCGGTTCCAGGTGCTACAAGTCAATCTTTCCACCGTTTTCACGCTCTGCAGGGACTTTGGACGTTACATGTTGACACGAGAGCCGGACTCCCGAGGTCACCGCGGCAGTATCATCAATGTAGCATCATTGGTGTCATTCCAAGGTGGTCTCACCGTTCCAGCCTATGCAGCTGCAAAAGGAGGAGTGGCGCAGTTGACGAAAGCTTTGTCGAACGAGTGGGCATCCAAAGGAATCAATGTCAATGCCATTGCTCCTGGCTATGTTGCCACCGACATGAACGAAGCTCTGTTGAACGATAAGGAACGCGCAGCCAGCATCTTGGCAAGAATCCCAGCGGGGAGATGGGGTAGTCCAGATGATTTCAAAGGTGCAACGGTTTTCTTGGCCAGCACGGCTAGTCTGTACGTATCTGGCGAGATTCTTACTGTGGACGGTGGCTGGATGGGCAGGTAGAGAAAGCAAGTCGGCAATCCAGAGGGAATGCAGTCAGCCATGAAGGATAAATTCAGATCAATCATAGATTGTCACCTTGTGAAAAATTGTAAATGCATCAGTGGAAGGAATGAGTGCATAAAGTTTTGGGGTGTGAAAGCGTCGGGTATGTGCGGTGTTCGGAGGTTCAGCGGTTTGGAGGCAATGCGCAGCCGTAGTCTGCGCCATGGTCGCAGCGGAACATTCAAGTCCATCCGCAAGGCGGCGTTCTCAGCAGTACAGGGCAGAGTGAGATTCAGTGGCATATATGTTAGATTCTGCATTGATGGATTCTGAAAGCCTTCCGTATGTGAATTACCATTCCCTGATCCCACCGTCAACGCCATAGAATTCCTTGCATTGCCAGGGTGCTGTCTCCTTTGCAATCCTCCTTACCATCTCTTCGTCAATCTCAATTCCCAGTCCAGTTCCTGTTGGTGCTTTGACGAAACCTTCCTCGATGTCAAACACGCTAGGATCCTTCAAATACGTCAACAAATCAATGTCGCCGGCCTCGACATTGTAATGCATGCCCAAGCTCATCTCCAAAATGGCAAAGTTCGGCGTGCTCAACGCAACATGCAAGCTGGCTGCGAAAGCCACTGGTCCCAGTGGACAATGCGGCGCAATTGCCACGTCGTACGCCTCAGCCATCTGAGCGATGCGCTTTGTTTCCGAGATTCCTCCTGCATGCGCAATGTCTGGCTGCAGAACGTCAACGTCCTCGAGGAATGGCTTTACGTCCCACCGAGTGTACAATCGCTCTCCGAAAGCAATTGGAATTGTTGTGTGGGCGGCGAGTTGCTTGATCGCCTCCGGGTGCTCACAAAGCAACGGCTCCTCGATGAACAGCGGCCGGTGTGGCTCGAGGGCTTTGGCAAGCTGCTTTGCCATTGGCTTGTGAAGACGGCCATGGAAGTCGAGTCCAGCGTCAAGACCGAGGGCTTTGACTGTCTTCAGGCGCTCGACAGTGGCTTCAACAGCGGAGGGGCTATCCAGCCAGTTGACATCTTCGGTGGCGTTCATCTTCACACACTTGAGACCTTGAGCAATTCTTGCTTTGCTATGGTTTGTTAGTAGGATAATAAATCTGGAGAGGGTTGACGTACGCTGCCACCTCCACATCGGCTGGGCGGTCACCGCCTATCCAAGCGTAAACCTGAACTTTGTTGCGCACTTTACCGCCGAGAAGCTCCCACACTGGGACCTTCAGCTTACGACCTGGGTGATAAATTAGAAGAATTCCCATTGCCAGCATTTTTTTTTTTTTTAGCTTACCTTTCAGATCCCATAACGCAATATCAATGCCGGAAAGAGCAGACATGAAAACTGGGCCTCCGCGGTAGAAGCTATGTCTCCAGAACTTCTGCCAGATATGTTCGATGTTGCTATAAGCAATATTAGCGAGATTATGTCAAAAAGCTGCGATCAATCGAACCTCGCGTCCATGCCAATAAGCCTGACAATCATTTCGTCCAAAGTACCCTCAACCGCAAGATCATGGCCTTCGAGCGTCGCTTCGCCCCACCCATGTTCCCCGGTTTCGTCGGTGATTTTGACCATTAGCCATCGTGGCTTGACACGAAAATACTCTATGGTCTTTATTTTCGCCATTGCTTGCAGCTTTGTGGGTGGAATGTTTTTTGTTTGTATGAGATGATCAGGTAATTGGGAAGCAGATAATTGTGAGAAGTACAGAGGTGAAGACGAGGGTACTGAAGCATCGGAGCATTGAGCGTGGGGATGGCGGGGGTGGCTGCTGCGGGGGTTACCCGCTTTGCCGTTCTGACTTCCCCCACGTTCAGAAATCCCACCAATCTTCACCAAATACGCATGGAGAAAGCGGGGACCCCCACGCCCGACGTCATTGAGTCAGGAAATGGAGCCTTAAAATGCGGCATACCAAAATTGACATCGGCAAGTCCGCGAAATGAAACAAAACGGGAGGAAACAGCGGGACTTCTCAGACAATCCTCTATCCAGCAGGACTACCCCGAAAAGCGCAGGAATTTAAGAATATGTCGTCAAGATAGCTACAATATGATATTAGCGGACCGACAACTTTTGTTAGACGTTACACTAAAATCAGGAACCATGGGGTATTTTTCTGCGGCGATGATTTCAATACCTGTTGGATATCTTATGAATAGATTGCATAATGGTCTATTGAAGAGAACATGAGTGTAGCTTGAACTAGCGATAGTCATTTCAAAAACACCAATTGCTCTCTGCTTGGATGTCCCATTACTTCTCCGAACATAATTCCATGGACGTAGCAGTCTCCGATAACAACGTGGTACTTGTATGGAATTTCGATATCGTAACAGCCTGTTCGAGACCCTGAGTCCTGCACAGGACGGAGAATGAATGGAACACTTGCCCCAAAGAGCACCCAAACTTCATCTCCTCGCTGCATCCAATCAGGGCCTAGGCCAATAAGTCCATTCTGAGTGACGAAAAGCTTTCTTCTTGCAGCGGATGTGTTCAGTTCTTGGGCTAGTGATGCATTGATAAGTTCATCTTCCACATTTTCCTTAAGCAGTGACTGTGTGAACCGATCTGCCTCCTCTTCGCTGAACGTCGGATCCATTTCGTGCAAATCGCCGGTTAGTGTTTTAGTGAAAGCCTCCATAAGGGTACCTCCACCAACGTAGATTTTCCGGTAACAGTAATTGAGGTCCAGAAACTGAGCCCATGTTCGAAATGCTGAAAATTGGTCCAGAGCATAGGTAGATGCAATATGGGACTGAGGCGTGAATTTAGAGATGATGTCTACCTTAACCCCGAGAACTGAGAGGACACCATTACCGGACTCCTGAATTTGAACATGTTTACCGTTTGAAGCATCATAGAGCTCACCGCGAGCCCGGCGGTTGCATGCGCTTGTTTCCTTGTTGAAGTCTTTAACCCACGAAGGCGCAGAAGCAGCCGGCTTGGGCTCTGACTCTCTCCACAGGACAGAAAGTGATCGGTCCGGATATTTGCTCAATAAAAGAAGGCTCACTCGTTCGTACAGTTCTTCTGGAGTGGCTTGATAGTCTGCAGCGAGCTGGAAGTGTTCTGGGAGAAGTCCCAGCAGTGAAAAGATCTTGTCTCGGGGATCCTTTGATTCCCGCTCATGGAAGTTGTACAAGCAATCCATGAGATTTATGCCAATTTCGGATTGGCGAAGCCGTTTTTGCGTCAAGCCGAGGGTGTGAAGCTGTTTTTGAAAGTTGAAGAGTGCGTTTATCGTGGCCTCTCCGCAAGACAGATCTTCCAGCTTATGAAGCAGTAGGGTGAAGAACCGAGAGCAACACGTGATTGAATGGTTGTACAGCATATTGGCGGCCAAGACCATATCGCTAAGTGGACACCTGAATTTCCCCCAGTACAATGTCGAGACGGGCGGCAAGACGGCCTCTTGAACGGTCCATCTGCGAGTCCACCAGCGC
Source organism: Lasiodiplodia sp. KE8368 (assembly GCA_023087525.1). Taxonomy (NCBI): domain Eukaryota; kingdom Fungi; phylum Ascomycota; class Dothideomycetes; order Botryosphaeriales; family Botryosphaeriaceae; genus Lasiodiplodia; species Lasiodiplodia sp. KE8368. The sequence goes on along the minus strand of JAJMYN010000008.1, from coordinate 137,191 downwards.
CGGTTCACAAATGCTCGAAGTGCCATAAGCGGTTCGAGACAGCTTGTATCAGGAACTGCCCTATTGTGAATGATGTCCAAAATTGGTGGGATTTCATAGAGATGTGAATTGTTTCGAAGCTTTTCGATCAGATCCAGGAGTGTGAACATCCGCGGGCGAAATCCATGCCACCTGCAGTTCAACTGCTCGCTTCGAAGACTTTCTGGGCTTTGACATGAGCTTTCGTCACAGTCGAGCTCATGTGAGCAATTGAATTCGATATAGTTTCTTCCGAAGTTCCGTTCGTTCGAGTGGGTGCAGCACCCCTTGTCATTGGTAGTGCACCAGGCGTCGCTTTGTTCTGATGCGTCTCCGATCCATAGCAATCCCTCCCTGCACTTGCTGAATATTGTTCTCATGAGGCCGACTTGCCACGCTTTCTCATCATCGTTCTGTTGGTCGATGCAAACCGCATCGATCCACATAACCCGTACCTGGTTTGGAAGTCGCAAGCTTTTGAGAGCTGACAGCAAATTTTCCGAGATATTGAAGCTTTTCCCACAGAGCTGGATTGGTTCCGTAGCCATGTTCTCTCCCCAGGCGTATGATAGAGCGTCATATTCAGGATTATCATCCAGTGATATGACATAAGAATCGCAGCGTATGGGCTCGTGATAGGTTCCAGGAAATAGCTTGATCAAACGTACTTCATTTCGGTGCGGGCACAGTGGCTGAAAAGTTGAAGGCATAGTAGAATTGGGGCGAAAATTTTGCTCAAGTGTCTGTTTTGAGCTACCAAGGATGTAGAAGATTAGGTACTGAACTTCCGAAAGACTAGGCCAAACAATCTCTGAGCATGCTTTAAATGCACAGCAGCTCGGCCGATCTGATTCTAGCTCCCAGACAGCCTTGTCAAAATGCGAACCACGTTGGACACCTTGGACAGACAGCCTTGGATCTCACCACAGTCTCCCAAGAACCATCCTCATTGCATCAAAGGCCACATGATAGAACGCGAGGTCGACGTAAACGTGCACGACACATGTTGGTAACTTTCTACCTTCTTCCACGTATTGATTTCTCACGGGGCTGTCCTAATCCGATACAAGTCCCACAAATGTACGGTATTGCCTTTTCGCACCCATATGATATGTAGACGCGGCGCAAGTCCAACAGCAGCTCGTCTCTCATTGGCTCGATCGAACCCTAGCAAGCATTCATTGGTTTTAACGGTCCACCCTGATTCGCCCCGTTGCCTACCGGGTGTATTTGGTGGGTTGTCATGCGATTTGCTCGAAAGGTGAATGGTTTCACCATCAGAGGGATCGAGGGAGTAAATTACCCATTTCTAAGACACCAAATAGGTAGTCGGGCGCCATGTTTCAGGCTCTTTCCGCCTTGGAGCGCTTGGCTTTGCGTCCCTCTCATCCAATGCAAGGTCTGCTCAGTAGGTAATGACAGGTGCTCCCATGCTTGTTCGTTTTTTACGACAAGTTTTCCATCGATTCTGCCCCCAGGTTGTTAACCTGGTGGTCCAGATGCTTATCAGCGGCCCACAAATTGAGGGTGGTGGGCAGCGGGGTAACGCACACACACATATGCAGGCGACGCTGCAGACTGACATCCTACCGTCAGCCCCGCCATATCCCTGTGGAATACTGCCACGCCATCCCCATCCCGCTGACTTTCCCACATCCTGCACCATGACCAGACCTTCGACAGGAGACACTCTCCTGCAATGCCCGTTTATGACAAATCCCGCCTTTCCCGTACCTCCATCCCACGTGTTCCGGATGCGTGTCGGAATTGTACTCGATTTTCGCTTGCTTTCGGGCCACAATCTCACTCCCTGTGGGATTAGCGAAGTGGAAGATACCGCGGATTGATGGTGACGTTTCGGCAGCGTTGTTCTTGGATGAACATCCGGCTCCATGCGCAGAGAAAATGGACCACGCTGAGAAATCCCGCACTCCTTGGATACCGTCTGGTGACTTTTTCCCGCTTGATAGAGGCTCCATTCAACCCATTTAAACACTTTGTATCCGTTTGGAGAACGACCAAGTCAGTGAAAAGATCCGGGCGTCAACAAACTTGATTGGCACAATACACCAAAGGCAAAGCGTTGTCTTTCTGAAGTTCAGGTGAGTAAGACAGTATATCTGGGAGATTGATCTTACCTAATGCCTTCTAGAATATGTCAGTCACAGCATGTGAAGGTCCGAGCTCCTCACATACCCGGGTTCGCGTCTGCCCCGAAAAGCGTTCACCACCCACGCACGATGCGCAACGACCCGCTCAATCACCTTCAAACCCTCCCCAAAAGCCTACAATCGTTTTCGCGCAGTTTTTCAATAGCATGGATGGGAAGAACACACGAAGAAATGCCGACAGGAATCAAAGACATAGTGCAACATCTCATCTCTTGCTGGGTGGAAGTTTTGCGGGAAACCATGCGCGCGTAGATATAAATATGAAGTGTTTTTAACAAGCAAGTACTAGGAAATAGAGGAGAGTTCTGAGGGTATGCCGGAGTTCAATTGTCTCGCTTGGAATGGCGAATGTCTCGTACCAATCAAAGTGTTGTTGAATGAATTCTGGCGGCTGGCGGGCATCTTACAGGATCGACGAAGCTATAGTTTTGTCAAGAGAGCACAGCTCTTTCTCATGGCGCAATATGTAACGTTGAATGATATCAGAGCTTTTCAAGGTCCTTAGTGTTTCGCGCCTTGCGGGCCAGACTATCACGCAAAATATTTTACGCGGATGATTTTGAGCTTTTCTTGCAAGTCCCCCGTGAGCGTTAAGAGCCGCAAAGAAAATCCCTCACTTCTCCCGACATGCGCCTTGGAGAACGGCGCGAGAGTTGGAACTCTTCCCAAATCTATCTAAAATTGTACCAAAATATCCCACTGCACAAGGATCGTAGCTGGCTTGCGACCGATCGGCAGGATATTCCCACAGCTGTCGCCTGCGCGCCATTTTTTCCTGATGCCACTATCACGAAGCTGTTGCTGACTTCCTCCAAGCACTATCCATAGACCGAGCAGATGCGGGAGTGTGCCACTTACCCACCTCCCGGGCCAAGAGCTTTGACCGGTCTAGATGTTGTTGCAAGGAAAAGCGGGAGGCGCGCAATATGCGGGATTCGGCAGACACGTAAGGTGTTACCATCCTGCATCAGCCTCGGATTAACGCCAGCACCTACCAACATGACCCACAGCTAACGGGATGCATGCGGGATGCCATCCCGCCTGAGTGAGTGGAAGATTCTTCGGCTTGGGTTTACTTCTTTCTACTGCCGCATCAACGCGGCCGCACAAGCGCTGACGACAAATTGTGCAATCACAGAGTCCCTAGAGTACAGCTTCTAAATCCTGCAAATTGCAGTAAGGCAATCTGCAAGGTAATCCGAGGCAGCCACAAGAAATCAGCAAGGCAGCAGTAAGGCAGAAGAAAGGCAGAAGCAAGGCAGCAATGAATGCCCATCCGTGCGGCTGAGCCAGGCAGGCTGTGCGTGCTGTGAATTGGTCAGTCGGAAACACAGCCCCACCGAAGGCTGCGAAGAGCCGCACTGTGGCTTTAACTCGTACATCCTCAGAGTCAGCCGCACGGTCAGAAATTTTTATCAATTCTAGCCTGATATATAATTTGAACATCAGCTTCACTATCTTTTTTGAAATCTTGCCATCTGGATCTTTCTTTGCCTGAGGGTAAGTCTCCAACACGTGACCTTTCATTGACAGTCATCATCTGATCGTGACCTAGATGAGCAGCCAATCGGAGCTTAATCTATTCCTTTCTCAGCCCCCTTGCTATCTACAACAACACTAACGCATTGCTCAATAGTCTGCCGTTCTCCAGTATCGCCAATCGCTCCTAACTCTCGACTTTGGCATCGCCATCAATTGTAACATCATGAGGAAAGTTCAGCCGGTCCTGTGGGAAAACAATCCTGCGTCGTGGCAGGGGGTATCAAGCGGGAGCGGAGGTGGGATTGTGGATACTGCGCTCAGCTGGACGAGTGCCACCTCATCTCGTAATTCAACGTTGTCCACAGGCGGGATGAGGATATATTGAATGCCATCCTGCAACAGCAGGATGAATGCTCCTGCTTCTCGCACATCATGTTTGGTTCAAATGTGTATACCAAAGGTCAGACGGTTTCGAGAGGGGAGCATCCTGCAGGCCTACAACCAGATAAAATCATTATGAGCTCTCTTCGAACAACTTCATTATACGGACATCGCTTACAGGTTTTCGCTTTTGACGAGCAGAAGTTCTTCAGTTCTTCTCATTTCGTACCCGATTTCCTTCGCTGTGGTGTTTGGGCTTGTCCAGACTCCAACTGGAGCCTCCCTGTCCGTGAACTTTAGGGCCTAGCAGGTGAGTGAGCATTACCGTGCTACACGTTAGATATATGAGCTGATTGCAAGCTTTGCGTTTCTAGCTTGAGATCTGAATTCAGGGGTCGTCAACAAGAACTCCTTCGATACGTACGACATGAGCTTCTCGGATCATTCAGACTTTCAGCTTGGTCCGGTCGATCCCGATCTAGACTTTTCCCTCCTAGATTCGCCATCGCCACATGCAACTGAGTACGGTCCAGAAGGATACTCCCACAATGCGCAGCAGCATCCGAATGTAGAGGTAGAAGGTTGTGGGTGCACACTCTGCCGCACAGTTGTTCCGAGGAGGCCTGAAGCGTTGGTATGTTGCCCGGAGCCAGGTTGCTCTAAAATTTTCACGAACAAGAGCAACCTCGGTCGGCATCAAAAGGAGTTTGGGCATGGTGGAGTTTCGAAGATCGAGTATTCTTGTTCATACTGCTCGAGAGCATTTCGTCGTTCAGAGAACCGGAACAAACACGAAGGTTGCTGCAAACATAAGCTCGGCTAGGGGAAAGTCTGTACCGGGAGCACATTTCTGGGACTTTTGAGGATTTTGTTTTTTTCTTTTCTTCTTTCGCCGGTGTAGAAATGCATCGTTCACGCTCAAACAAGCTGCCGCAGTCAATCTTGCTGCTCCATGATTTCGCAAGTGAAGAAAACTGATCTGCAAAGGTCCGCAAGACTTGATTTTAATGATCCTTTCTGCCCACCCTCTGCAGAATTATTCATCACGCGGATCGTCAGCCAGCCATGGCTTTTCTGTAGCGGTGCAGCCCAGGGTCCACATGAGCTGGGCCCTCGCTTCGGCTACCTACAGAACGCCTCGTCAAGGCAAATGTTCAGCTGGCTGCGAGATAATCTCTTCGCAGCATCGTACAGCATACCCCACCTCGCTTATGGGTATGGATCTCCAGCAGCGACAGGCGCGAAGCCCGTAACTTTGCGAGAACAGCAATGATGCAACGGGCCTTAGTTTGCGCAACTAAGGTAGATTTTCAGCATCTGAACTTGTCGCTGGTGGAAAGTAGCGTTCAATTTGCGGTTGCGTCGTACTTTTGCAGCGAAGTGATGGTGGGTGGGGCATCTCGGCTTGCAGCAAGCCCCTGCAATAGTGGTGCAACAATCATATTTGGAAGCAATGGGGCCGGAGTGCGTACTTCGCTCCTCTCCAGTAAGACTTCGAGAGTAGTTGGATGCAGCATGACAAGGCTCCGAAGATCTTACCCCCAGAAATCTTGCTGCCAGGCATCAACCGCTGCTTAACCAGCTTGCGCCGTAAGTTCTCTTTCGGAAGATGGGCTCCGACATCTCCCGCCTTCAAGAAACGTCTTTGAGAAACAGATACTAGGAAATATGCGAGAGCGCATGTGGCACTCTTGGCAGCAGCGAGGGTGTCAGCCCTTGTCTCGAACCAGCTTCGAGTGATGGTTTCTTCAGCCAAGATCCGTCAGTGAAAAGCCGAAAGCCTCATGGATGCTTCAGGGTGGTGATAAACCCTTCTCAACAGATATCTTCAGGGCTTCCTTGCCGTCGTAGGAATTCCAGATGAGCCATATCCCTTGACCGAGTACAAATACCAGCCTGCAGCATGCTAGGTGATTACGCAGCGCATTAGTATTTACCTCGTAGGAGAGGAATAAAATTCTCTAAGGAATCATATAAGCGTAACGACTTCCCCGCTTAGTAGATCTCGGGCCCTTTGAGATTGGAATTCCGTGATCGGCTGAAAGGGGTGCCACCGCAGCCATATCCTGCGAGCAGGCTTAGCATACACAGCCAGCGTAAGGCTGGACCGCCGTCTTTGCCGACTCGTGAATGCGGGGCCGGATATCAGTCTTCCGATATTTATCTTGTGGGCCGTCCCGGAGCCGCTCGTGAAGTCTTTCTTGCTTCTCACTTCTCCTCTTTTGCCGATCCGAAGTATGAGTTCCACGAAATCACCATCCACCATCCTTCGACACACAGATCGGTCGGCTACATCGACGACGTCATAGGACACATGTTGCAAAGGATGGACTGGGAAGCTCACGCATTGACAGTAGTCTCTTCAACGTGTCTTCACTCAGGTGCAGATCGTTCTCCCTCTTTACCAAGTCAACGTCGTCGTCCTACCCCCTGAATCGCCACCCAAATCTGCCGCCCACTCCCGCCCACTCCCGCCGCACCCAATACCTACTGCACCCAATCCTAAAACAAAAAAGAAACACGTCGGCGCTTGATGGAATGTGCAATATCAGGTACTGCTGCAGGTCGGCGATCAACGAGAGGTTAATCTCTCTGATGTTCCTCCTTACCCACACACAGGATTGGGCACACCGGATGCCAGCGCGTCTGAGATCTGGGATTTTTGGCCTGGATATCGAACTGATGTGGCATGGCCTGACCCAGCAGCAAAAATGCTTCCCACACCTGGAACCTGGCGCTGCTGCAAATCAAGCGCCACCTTTGACGACGTTGACAGTTGGTCTCCTGGGCTGGTATGTCGACTCCTTGGGAAATGGGAGATACGCTCCGAAGTGATTTTTCTCTGCCCGCCGCTGATCCAAGGAGTAGAAGGATATAATCCAACGTCGGCACCGGTTTTCTCGGACCTCATCGCCATCTCTTTTCACCTCTCTCCATCTTCTTCTACCACGCCGGACGTGCCGTAAAGTCATCACTCTCTTTTTATGATTGGCTGGCTCAATCATAGTCCCCCAGCTCCTCTCGACCTCGATACCATACGACACGCGAAGACCAGTGGCTGACCCCTGACTCCAACAACCTTTCGTCGCGACCAGTTCTATTTGTATACGAAGCTCTTTTTACGCCTCGACAAGACAAGATTCCGCAAGTATGGTCTGATATACTCTATTGCGTAAAGGAGGTCGCTGACTCGGACCTTGATAACAGGCCGTCGTCCGACGTCGTCGTTGTATTCGTGCTGCTACACCAGGTCAGAATCCTCGATGGCTCACCCTCACTTCCTTCTCGATCAGCAAACATATGGGTCCTCGTACGTTGCGGAGCCTTCGGTCTTGACACGTTCCATCTGGGAGGACGTCAGCGAGTCTGAATTTGGAAACAGCCCAATGGGTATGAGCTCCTCAGTGCCTCTGATTCCAGAGGAGTATTGGCCATCATACAGCACTCCTTTCGGCAACACTTCTTCAACCATAGACTCCTCAACGTCTGCGAACCTCGGGTGGGATCACCAAGGCACCTTCAATAAACCATGCCACATTCCCTCCAAGCAAAGCTCTTTAACACCATCCTACTCCAACTCTACTCTTCCTGCTGGTTTCATTGAGCTCGTGCCGAACTTTCCCAGACTTCAAATTCATCCAGACACTTTTGAACTAGACACCTCTTCCATCTGCTCTTCTGCGATCGTAGGTTCTCCGGGACCACTGAGTCCGCAGTCTTCTTTCCTGCCCCCCCCTGGGCACCAATCAGGCCTCTATCAAAACAGAGACAATAGCGAGGGACATTGCCTCAGCGAACAACAGCGAGCAGGAGCACAGTACGACACCGAGACGGAGGCTTCCGTACATCCATTATCAGCCTCATTCGATACCAATACCAACGCTCCTGCGCCTCCTCTTGAGTGTTGCGGTCATCGATTCTCCAGCCAATCTTCGTTCGACCGGCACAGGAAAGACCACTGCAAGACGTTCCCGCCGGTCGAACCGAAGCGCTTCCAATGCCAGGTGCATTGCCAAAAGGCTTACTCGCGTCGATGTAGCCTCAAGAAGCACCTCAAGAGCGTTGGCTACGACACCGCCGTGGTCGACGGGCTGGTGCGCGCGAGGTACGGGAAGGGGATGCATCGTCGTCCTAATAAGCCTTGCACGCTTTGATCGCTGGCGCATGCACGTCTGGGGTTGGGCTCAACCCATCCTGTCGGGATATGAAACGGGGACCGTCTGCCAGGAACGGCACTCAGCAACCGAGGACACAAGGGTGATTAGACAGTTGCTCGGCTGTTCAACCTTCCCTACCACAGGTGCCCCGGCACGAATCCCTCTTTCGTCCTCAGCGGTACAACGTCAGCTCTGTTGCTCTTTTGTAGGTGACTTAGTCGGATTCCATGAGCTTGGGGGCTTTCGGTTTCTTTATGCGTACTTTTGACTTTCGGTTTACTCGGCGGACTTTGTTTTTCACATCAAGGTGGTTTGGGCTTCCTCCCGCTTAAGAAAGCGACCTGGTGTTGTTTTTCTTGGGATCTTTGCTTAGAGTCACATCGTGGGGACGCGGCGGAGGTTCACATATTTATCAATGCATTCAGCGGATTGCAGGCTCAATGGCTCGTCACATTCCAGCTCACAAAGCCAGGAGACCCGTGTTTCAGCTGATGCGTTGCGGTGGCTACCTACAGCTCACACTCTGTCTACCAGTGAAATCCCATGCTCGCATGCTTGTGTTCGCATAATGTGAGCTGTGTTGGGGTTGATTGGCAATGGCTTGCAGACGTTACGAGGGGCGGCAAGCCGCATCGATCCAATAAAGCCCAATTCCAGCCTTGCCCTCCCTAGACCTCAAGATTTAGCAACCCACCAAAACAATAAGACTAATCAGGGAAGGTAGGATTTCAAATCTGGCTTCTACGCGAGAACGTTTGCAAAGGTGGTTTTGTGGCGAAAGCGTTGCCGTCGCACCTCGGTCGCGCCGATTGGGTAGGGAGGAACACCGAGCACACCATCTCTTCACAGCCATGTCGGAACAACACTACTCGGATGTCATACTTTGATAAGTCTATCTCTAATACCGCCTTCTATCTAGGTCGAGATTCGCCGGCATCGAACCGTTGAACAAAGCTACAAGAGTTTCCTTCATCGATTTCAATACACAGCAATCACCAGTTAAGGCCAAAATTCCTACTAAAGGAAAAAGAGGAAGCAGAGAGGGCAGCGTTCTCTTCAGGACAAATCAACTCCTGTGTTTTACTAAGAGCAAAGTACAAACAGAAGGAAAGATGCAAGAACCTTCCAGAGCAAACGAGATGATCTACGCGAAGAATTTTGGATGACCATAACCTTGAGATCAAGACAGACAACCCCTACTAAAAGCGCGCATATACGGGGGGGGAAGACTTTTATCTATCACGGACCTCGAATTCAAAATTGACATTCAAGCCTCATCCTTGAACCAATTCATCATCCATGGTTCAAGCACCCATAGATCATCACTGCCTTCGCACGCACCCATTCTCATGTTGCTTTCTATAGTCACTGCGGGAATAGCGCTGGTAACACCAGCGACAGCGGAACTTCTTGTTCTTCTGCCTGCCCAGCGCCGCGCACGAGAACTCCATGTGCCGCAGCGTGCTGGAGTCCTTGGTGAAGCGCTTCGGGCAGAAGTCGCACTGGATGTTGCAACCACCTCCGCTTTGTGTTCTCGGTAACCCGGTGCGCTTCTCCCGAAAGTCACCCTGAGAGTTGCCGATGCTGGTGACGGTAGTTTCGGTGATGATGCTTGAGGATGGTGAGGGCGGTTGCGCGGCTGCGGGATCGGTGCTGGAGCTGACGACGTCGACATCGGCGATTCTACATGCGAGGTCTTGGGATGGGTTATTCCGCATGTTGTGCAAGTTGGTCTGGACAAAGACAGGAGAGAAAGCGGGTGGGGGCGGGTACGTGGTACTGTACCCATGCCACCTGGTATCCACACCATCCAAATCAGGATACAGACAGTATGGCAAGGTCACAGCCCCGCTAGAATGACTATCCATAGAAGCTCGAGGGCACATTGTGTGGTTCATAACTAAAAGGTTTCTGGTAGATTCCTCGAAGTGTCGGTAGTCCCGAGCGGTCGAGTCGGTGTCGATGTACACGGGGGTGCCGATGATCTCTGTGCTCATGCTGGTGGAGCTACCAACGTAGTATTGGAAATCCCCTAGTTGACTTCCATTGGGAAACTGGGAGTCGGGTTCATGCGATATGTTGCTGTGAAAGGGCGGATGGTTGAGTGGGAATGGGACAGGGCTACTAAGGCTCTGCTCATCAGGAACAATCTGGGCCGTGCTAGACTTAGCACTTCTATCAGGTAACGAAATATATCGCCGGTTCAAAGGCACTGGCTCATACCTCTGCGTGATTCATGGTCAGGTGCAGGATGGTTGGTGGCTGGGCTCAAGTGCTTCGAGCAGTGGATCGCGGAGAGAGTGTGAAACAGCAGTGAAGCTTAAAGTAGAGTCTGGAGAAAGGGAGCCTGTGGATTATTTTGTTCAGCCAAGTCGCTGGAGGAGCACTTTGGAAGGTGGAATCTGTTTGTTCGACAAGTGTTGACAACTGATTCAGACAACTTTATAGCTGAGAAGTCTTCCAAACTGCACCCAAAAGGGAGTCCATGAGCAGTCGAACGAATACTCAAATCTCCATCAACGAGGCATAGACTAGCCATCAGCTTCAATCTTTCCAATCATCCATCCAACAAACGCCACCGGGGGGAGTCCATTTTAGCAGGGAATTGTTCCTACGACGGGCGAGACCTTGATGAAGTGCGCTATGCTGGCCCTCGGATTGGCAGCGGGGCTATCCGGCCGCACCCATATCCCAACAATGTTCGATCCGAGTCATGGGCCTGGCATCGACGAAGCCTCGGGGTATGTTCGCGGAAGCTATGCCGAGAGAGGAGGTGATGAGGCAGCGCACTACTGGTCAATCTTTGCGTGTATCGGGAAAGCTGTTTGGTTAACGAGAAGCAGCGGTGAAGGAGGGGGGTCTGAGGTGGCATGGAGGTACCGATTATAGTTCGAAACGAGCACGTGAATGTGGCCTCAGACCTTCGTAAGCCATTTTCAGCATCAGTGTTTGCCAAGAGACAACAAGAGGGAGGGAACGCAAAGATGCACTTGGGGGACCTCTATTCTTTATCATCATTCCAGCTGCCGCTGCCTGCACGGTGATATGTCTGTCAATGTTACACGACATTCAGGAAATCTGTTGGGTGGCAAGGCTGATGTTGCAATCGACACTACCCCGCTTGCACGCGTCCCTGGCCGCCATTTTGCGCAGCCCACATCTATGCAATGAGACAAGCCGGTGCAGGTTTCAGTTCCTTGATTCCAGTTTCTTCAGGGCTCTCAAAGAGACATCATATCCCAGACTGTATACACAACACAGCTGTAAGCCAGGCGTTCCCTAAGCTCTTTCTACCCGGCTTAATGCTTACAGTCGTAGAACGGCTACGCTGCATACATCAAAGCTCAACTCTTGAAAGCTTCGAACGGTAATTTCGATAGAGATCACAAGAGAAACAAGGTGCATGGATCTTGCTGGTGGGGTCAAAAGCCTCTGGAGACAGGCGACGGGCGCGAGCGGGCGGCTATGCAATGCATGTCATCACAAGTGGGTCAGCCAGCCCATGCATGGGCCATGCGGCGTAGCCCCTCACGTATGACGTGTCTACGTATGTCCCGGACCTTCCTTATGGAACATGATTGCTTGTTTTTATCGGAAGCTGATGTTTGGGGGCAAAATTCGGGTTCCAGCCCAGATTTTGTCGTAGAGAGTTCGGAAATCAGTGTTGGGTGCCAGGTGCTGAATTCTCAGCGGTGCCTATTTGCCACCCTGTTGCACCCAAAATGTCAGCTTCGGGTGAGCCGGAATGAGATTGGATTTTGAGGCCGGCGCAGCCCTCGCTCGCTTGAAGAAGTTGTCGGGTGCGGTCGTCAGGCTGAGCCACTCATTTCCGACATGTCTTATATTATTTACCATTTTATGATTCAATTGTAACTTACAAAATTGAAATGGGAGACGAGGGCTTTGGGGTTTTCACCTTTAGTGCATAAAAAAGACCAAATTCTGTTACTGCTGGTTCAGGTTTGCCTCATCTGATGCAATTGTCATTTCGATTGCCTGTCTCATGTCAGCTTTCTGCTACAATTATCAAGGCATTTCGATGAAATGATGGAAAATCGTGATATTTTAGATCATAAGCCATCTCTTCTTGCTGGATTTTCTTCTCAATGCATCCAAAATTTGGGGTATACTAATTAATTTTGTTACCTCGTTTGTTACGTTCAACCATCGGTCGCAGAATATGAGACTTCTCGTCTGCTCCCTCGAAAATATTTCGCAGTCTATTAACAGCATTGTAATTTTAGAGAGGTAATCGGCGGTAAAGAGGAAAACTCGACACTGAAAAATAGCGGAAAATGTTGACAAACATACCATGAAGCTCCGTATACTCCAAGATTAATAAAAATTTCCTTGGCCACACGTAGTTCGACCGCGATAATAGAAACTTAGCTCACCCTTTTTCTAGTACTCTAGTAATAGACTAAATTAAGACGAACGCCTTATTTGTTATGAATAGATAGAACCCAAATGTGGAACGAAGGTAAACAGGGAGTTCAGATAATCCAATGTTCGCGAAAGAGCACGGAGAAAGCGGGGACCCCCGCTCCCGACGTAATTGAGTCAAGAAATGGAACCTTGAAATGAAATATACCAAAATGGACATCGGAAACCGGATGGAGGCCCGTGAGAAGAGAACAAAAGCGGGCCAAACAACGGGACTTTTCCAGGCAATCCTCTGTCCAGTAGGACTGCCGAAAGGCACGCTGTCCCATATTTGGGCATTTCAAATAATTTACATATGTTCATGTCTACTACTAATTACCAGAGGCTAACGAGGCGATTCTATTGAGTGGAGGACCAGAACACCGAGGTCCGAGTGCATTATGCTCCTCGTCAAGCCAACACCTTAGGTGCTCGGCCCCAGCCCCGCTCACAGCTCGCAATCCTCTTGACCATCTCCTCAAAGCGCTCTAACATACATATCTCCTTAAAATTTAGTCTCATTGTTGGTCTCGCGCAAACTATCCGACTTGCGATTACGTCCTGCTTGCAGAAATCTGATCTACCCGCGAGGTGCGCGGCTATATGCGCCTATTGAGTTGGTATTGAGTTTAACTATGCCGGACCCGACCAGTCAAGAACGGCTGGCTTGGTGGGTGTATTATCAGAGATAACTAGCGGTGCGGCCGTGGGCCGAGTGTGAGGTGGTAACTCATGGGAATGCAAAAACGTCTTGTAAGAAAAAAGAAAGTCAAAGCTCTAGCTGAGAACAATTTCGATTGAAGGCTACAAACTACTCAGATCATTGACAAAGCATGATATATTTATTGCCTTGTTAAGAGATAACAATCTGTAGACAAGACAGGCAGAAAGGAATGATAAATGAGTAACCAGATCAGGCTTAGTCGACCATTCTTTCAACATAATTCGTTCAATTTTCAAGTCCAGTGCTGCCAATGAAAACCACCTGTACTGACGCAAACCTGCCCCGCGAATTCAGTTACGACTTTACGTTGGTCTTGTGTCTTGTTGGGGAACTTACGCGGCTGTGGCTCCAAAAATTTCCGGAGCCCGAGCCTTGGTTAAGAGCGCCAGTGTTACAGCAAAAAGTGCCGAGAACATGGTTGCTGCGAATATGCGCGCCAGAAGATTGTGGATGAAATACAGAACGATGACGGCAAGTGACGGTATCATGGTCGATGTCACAACGCTCAAGGCCCGAGATAATGCCCTGTACGGTTCGTTTCTCCATCTGACCAGTCCTGTTTGGGCCGCCTCTTCGTCTACTCCGCTGATGTGCCTTTTCGTCTTGTGAAGCCCTCGATCGTACAGCCACGGTACCATCTTCTCAGCTATCCACTTTGTACAGACATCATGGTCCCGGCTCGACAGAGCAACGAGGTCCTCCTGCTCTTCTTCGTCTTCTTCCCACGGCCTCGCCTCAATGCCTTGTGGAAATATGCCTTGTCCATTGCACCGCACGAGCCAATCCCTAAGTATGTCGAGGTCGTAGCCATTGGCTCGTTCCAGCTTGTTTACCTGTGCATGTCGGAGTAAAGTCTCATCTATCGGCCATACGTGTAAGCGATTTTAGTTAATCACGACTTGGAGCGGACTAATACTGACGATATACCTTCAACTTCTCATCTATCTCGGCCATCATCCGCGCTTGTTTTCCTTGGATACCCGGATCGCTACCCGAACGCATGAATGCGGAGGCATCCTTATGGAATGTCAGTCCGTTAACGCGGTCAAGATTGTCCATTTGCTGAAGTCTTTCCCCCAGATGTAGCAATTCCGCTTGCTTGTACAGAAGGTTCCGTGCACTCAATGAGGAAAAACGTTTGAATAGGGACATTCCAGGGACCGGCCCCATGATTCTCGCAAGTTCAGGATAGCCATTGCGTATCGGAGGCTCCTTCGGCTCATTGGACATGGCTTTTCCGAATATTGAGCCTGCTAGGTGTTTTGGGTATGATTCATTGAATGAGAGTATTGACCTTAGCCTCGCGGCCTCTATCGTCGCTTAGGCCCCCGATACAGGAAACACCGGGCTGCATGCCATGTCATCACCTGCAAGCGCTCTTTGTCGGCTCAGCTGGAGCCAACCACGACTTCGTGTGACCCCAGGTGCATATGCAGTCATTTTGCAGAAACCTTCAGCCTTGCGGCAGTCCTGACGATTGTGGGTCTCGCGCTGCTTTCAAACTCACGATGTTCGCCTCGGGACGGTTCTTCTTAGGGGCATGGCAAAATATTAAAGGGGGGCGGTGAGAAACCTTTCCCGGGAGGCATGGTGTTAAAATACACCTGCCGTCTCGAAAGGCTCCATTCACATCATATGAGAACACAACCCCTCTCCGCAACGCCACAGTAAAATCTGCCTTGCACTTCGGGGATCATGAACACCTGACCATTACAAACCACGTTTAGCCTATCACAGTGGTGGACGCTGTACCGTTGGTTTCGGCCGAGGAGCCCAGCGCACCCAACACTGGCTGCTGCTGCGCCCCGTTTCTGGAGCCGGAGCGATATGGCGTACAGGGTCGTCTCTCGGCATTTGCACCATTGCGAGGCTTCCACAAGGCTCCATTCACAGTCCTTCCAATAAGGCTCAGAAACGTGTCGGATTCATAATGGCCCAGTATTCTGTGGGCACCCTCTCGCGGTCCCGTTCGCCCCGCACCCGCATGCCTTCCCTTGAGTTCTACGCGCTACATTGGCGGGTGGTGCTCCACCTCTTGTCCCCACGTCAATACGAAAACAACTCTCATGACCGGATCGTGATGCACCCGCATCTGTATTGGCGCGTATCGACTAGTTTGGCTACTCGCTCCGATGAGTTCTGTGGTATGTCTAGTCATCATTAGTCCACGCCTTCCTTATCACAAACCCGACACGATCCCTCCACTCTCAGTCCGGAGCCACTCCTCCAGTAGAGGTTTACAGCTAACGCATCCGACACCGAAAGGAGCCAGCTTCACGCTCCTTCCCGCCTGGGACGGTATATGACAGGTCTGGTACTACTTTTCGATCGCTTTGCTAAGGTCTTTGAAAGATATTCTCCCACCAGCCGAATGGCGGTAAGCTTCGTAGGAAAGTCGTTGTGGACGATCGCAGCGACAACCTGATTTGCCTGTCAGTTGATTCCCCTCTAAATTTCGCCAAGAGGCAACTAAAGGCTGACCTGTTAATGGAAAGACCCATCACGACGAATGGGGGCTATGCTACCGCGAAATTCGACCGTGCGCGTCAAAGCAAACATGCTATCATCTACACGGGAAAGAAGCCACCCAATCCACTGCGAGGCGAGTGCCATCTGCGGAAAACCGCCATCCGAGCAATCATTATCGAGAGCCCCAAGACACTGAACAAGCCGTCACGCGTGGACTATAGCACAGAAGTTCCCGTAGACCATGCAGATGAACTCAGTCATCTGGGCTGGGTGGAATCTGTTGACATTCTGCTTGGGGAGTGGAAGAAGGTAAGAGGAGATGCGGAGTTCGGTGTGCAGGGGACAGGCGCGACTGAAGTGGAGAACGCTGGTGGTGGTGATACGTCACAGTCGCGCCCGTCTAGATCTGACGCTGAAATGGATGCGCAAGAACGAACCACATCCCCGCAGTCAGCTGCGGCCTGTTCAGAGTCCCTTCCCACTGGTGTGCGGGCAGGGAAGAGCATTGCAAAATTGAAGCCCAATCAAGTGATAGTCAGGGACGGTTGCATGATGAAGCTCAGCAAAATCCAGAAGAAGTCAAGGGGACTTCGAGACAGTAACATACACCTTTCTATCCTTTCAAACGGATACTTTTCCGCTGACACCATTCTAGGCAGCTCAAATGATGTTTCCAACCCACCTCGGCCAGTTCATACGCGAAATGCTCCTGAGCGCACGAGGGTTTCAGCGGCGCCCTTACAGCAAACTCGGCGACCCACGCAAGGTCCCATCTCGGGGCCACAAAACAGCAGTCCCTCGCCAGACTCAATGGTCACGGATGACATCCTCACTGAAAAGATCGAAGCTGCTGTGTCACGAGCCATGGCCGCAATGGACTCCAACAAGCAGAAGGCAGCAGCCGTGGAAGAAGTCATCAAACAGACGGGCATCCATAGCCAAGTTAACGGCTACTGCAATGTCTTCCAAGTCAAACCCATGTTCAGCGGCCCACCACCCCCGTACGACGTTATGGATTTTGAAGTTTCTGAGCCTTCTGTTGGCCAGAGGCGAACTCAGGAGCCAGAGCCTAGCACCAGACGAGACGTAACGGCAGACCGCAGCAGCTCGGATGCACCTGCATCTAACGTCCCGCCTCCTGCACCGATGCCACCCTCGAATGAAATGGAGACTCTAGAACAAGACAACTACGAGGAATCTGACATTTCAGAGGACGAACCAGAGTATAGAGATCAGTCTATCGACCTACAAATGCCAGATCGGAAAGTACAGCATGCACTAAATACCTATATGAAGCCGCACCAAATCGGCACGGGTCGCGGCTCTTCCTCATCGCAGGCAGAATCAAGTGGCAGCGGCTCTCAGCAGCAACAGAAGCGTAACGACACGCTTTTCCTCTTCTTTAAGAGCGACAGACAGCAAGTCGGCCTCGCAGGGCGCCTTGACACGGGCGCCGACGGCAACTTCATCTCGCCGCGCGCCGCGCGCGAGATCGCGCACTCTTACCACAAATACCGCGGCCGAGGCGTCGAGGTCGCCAACAGCCAAGTTGAGAGGCCTGAGTGGCTGATTTTCACATACTGGGCCATTGAGAACAGCGCCGATCAGATTTGGCATGACAGGTTTATTGTGTTCAACAAGTTGCCTTGCGATGTCATTATCGGGCTGGAGACTATCAAGAGGTATGAGCTGCTCCGCGAGAGCCCCAAGTATCAGGGATGCCTTTTGCTTCTTCGTTTTACTGCTTCGGAAGGTAAGTAATGATTCAAAACCTCCTTCGTTTTCGAACGCGTTACTGATTTGGAATTTTTTTCGCGGTCGCATGCAGGTAAGAAAGAAAAAGAAAATCAGAAAGAAGAAAGAAGGCGCAGACAGGCGCAAAATCGTCAACTAGTAGATGAGCAAAACAGGCAAACATATCAGGAGTTTGAACAGGAGATGCATGCACAGCAAGGGTATGCTAGGCAGAACGGACAATGATGGACGAGAAAACAGGCAAGAGAGCCATGTGGGTGTGAGAGCAATTTCGACACATGTCGGCGTATAGGGCATGCGTAGACTGAAACATACGTGGGTTTTCGCGAACTGGCTGGTTTTTGATTCTACTGTAGAGTACTGTCTTCCCCATTCGCAAGCAATGGGAATAGATTTCAAATAATTTTGGGTATACCAAATTTCAACAGAACCTCACAATTCACTTTGGATCAAAAACCTTAGAGTTTGGTTTATTTGTAGACAGCTAGGCGGATGTCTGCCGACTAGACTTCACAAATGCCGGTCACAAGTCTGGCTGACACATATGATCACACGTCACGGGATGTAGGAATATTTTCACCGCTGCCTAGAAAAACTCTCGTGATCTATCAGCAGCGGTTTTAATTCCAGAAAAGCAATTAGCAGTAAAAGGGGAGCTTTGATGCTAAATAATGTCCAAAAGTGTGTATTGATTGGAAGCCTGGATTACAAATATTCACACAGCACGTGAACTCACTTGCTCAGCACTGAAGGTGCGCATGCAAAACGCAGGTACCTCAGTCCTCACACCTCACACTAACCCAACTTCACTTCCTCCGCTTTCATCTCACGTAGCAACGCAATACGCATACCCCGGCCACAACCCAGAGCAATCCCCGCCCAACGCCGGATTCAAAGCATACAGCTCATCCAGCGAAATACCCGCCGCGAGCGCCATATCGTAACAATAAACGCCATCCTGCTGCAACACGTACTTGGTGCACCCAGCCGCGATACCATCTTGCGTCGGACCGGGCGGCGTCACGCCTGCCGTCGTTGTCGTTGCTGGCGCCGAGGTCGTGGTCATCGTCGGGGCTACGGTGGTGGTGGTTGGGGCAGCGGTAGTACTGCTACTACCTCCGCTGACGCCGACGCAGTACGCGTACCCGGGCCACAGGCCGTCGCAGGCTTCGCCGACAGCCGGGTTCCAGGCGACGAAGTCGGACAGCGAGATGCCGGCGGTCGAGGCGATGTCGGCGCAGTAGCCCTGCTCGTCGGCCGAGGTGAAGAGGACGTAGGCGTTGCAGGTGCTGGTGATGCCGGTTTGGGTGGGGCCGGGCGGGGTGACGCCGCTGGTGGTGGTGGGAGTGGCGGCGGTTGTCGTGGTTGAGGTGTTGTCGTCGCCGCCGTCGGTGGTGGTGTCGGTTGCTGTGGGGGAAAGGGGGGGTCATGTCAGTCTTTGGGGAGGGGGAGGGGTGGAAAGGATGGGAAGGCTTACGTCCGTCAAGTTGCACACAGTATCTGTATCCCTGCTCGAGCGTGCAGGAGGAAGAGTTGTCGAGGCTGGGATTCCATTCCAGCAGGTCGCTCAGGTTGACTTCGTAGAAGGAGGCGACGGCTGAGCAGGAGTTGATCTCTGCTTCGATCTCCTCGGAGCTGGCTGATAGGTATTCCGCGTATATGTTGCATCCACTGATCGTACCAGGTGCTGTGGGCGAAGGCGCTGCCGTCTGTGTAGCGGTCGTGGATGCTCTGGTCACGGAGATGGTTGCATTGGCGGCGATAAAGGGAACTGAAGTCAGGGTTGCAGTGTCGCCGAAGCATGTAGCTGGGGCAAAAGCGGTGGCGCAAGCGCCCGTTGTGATGACCGCACCGCCGTATCCGGAGTAGGTCGAGATTGTTCCTACCGGAGCGACACAGTACGCCTTGCCAAGTTCCAGGTTGGTGCAGTTCGCATCGATCTCCGGGTTGAGGAAGTAGAAGTCGCTCAGGGCGATGCCGTTCTGAGAACTGACAAGTGCGCAGTAATCATCTTCGACCACTGTGTAGTATTTCCCGCAGTACGTGTTGGTTCCGTTGGCGTAGTTCGTGGGTTGTGGAGCAGCGGTTGTTGCGCTTGATTGGACAGGAGCGGTGTTGTTGGGTGACGCATCTGCGATATTCGCTGGGGCACTGCATTGATGAATGAGTACTTCATGACCGATTTCCCTGGACAAGCTACTAACCTAATACATATTTGGTCTCCTACCATCTGACCCAAATTACCACACTTGTTGTTGATGTTGTAATTCCAAGATCGAAGTTGAGTCATAGTGATGTCCGGGGCGTGGTCATTGACGATGCTCCAGCAGGTATCGTTTTCCTGCACCGTGTAAATGTCGCAAGAATATGGAATGCAAAGCGAGGACCCAGCAGTGGGGAAGTTGGCGCACCACGCATCCAAGTCATTCAGCATGAGGAGCGAGACAGTGGAAACAGTGTGCGCAATAGATATGGAGTGACAGTCGTCTCCCTCCTGAATGACATAGGTAGATGAGCAGTCGACCGTCGGAGTAGCCGTTGGTGCTGCAGATGTTGTTGATGCGTTCAAGTAGTATTGTGTCGGTGTAGTGAAGGAGTATCCAGACTTGCCGCAACTGGAGGTTGAAGAAGTGAAGTTCTCGGCGAACTCGTCGCTATACCCGAAGGGTGAAGAAAGTTCCAATTGACTGAGGCCCAGCATACAATCCGAGCATTCCTGCTCAGTGCTGGTAGCAGTTTCATTGATCCAGTCTTGGAAGAGTAGCTGGCAGAAGTCTCCCGAGCTCCTAAAAGGAGTTCATTAATAATTCAACATCAATGTAATCACGAGGACTTACGCGTCTTTTCTACAGGTAGAGTTGAAAGTGTAGATGAAATGATCCAAAACGTAAGTAGCAGGATAGGCGAGGTTGCTTTCGACTATGATGTCTGTGGACGCCGTGCAAGCAGATTGAATAGAGAGCCTGACCTTCTCCAAGTCGTCGAAGCAGGAGTCTGTGCAGAGCGACTCGAGTTGCGTCTCATCGAGGAAGACAAAGTCTACTGCAATTTCACCGAGCATGCCGTTGCAAGCCAAAGTGGCGTTCATAGCGTCGGTGCATGATGCCGAGATACCAGCGTACTCAACGCTAAAAGATGTGTTTCCAAATTGCTGAGCAACACAACGTGTTGCACACAGCACCAAGTGGATGAACAAAAGATGATGAAAAGAGCGTGGAAAAAGATTGACTGCTTTCATGGTGTCGAGAGAGGGACATGAAAACGAGTGGATGGTCGTGCATGCGCGTAAAGGCACAGAACAGTTGGACATAAAAGGTAGACGAGCAGTACCGTATGATAATGCCCTAAAGGTACAGCAATGGGTGGTA
This sequence comes from Lasiodiplodia sp. KE8368, assembly GCA_023087525.1. Lineage (NCBI taxonomy): Eukaryota > Fungi > Ascomycota > Dothideomycetes > Botryosphaeriales > Botryosphaeriaceae > Lasiodiplodia > Lasiodiplodia sp. KE8368. Next base: position 116,244 of record JAJMYN010000008.1, on the reverse strand, counting down.
CCTTGCATGGAAGGAAGCTTGGCTCTTTAGCCAAGAAGGGCAAGTGGTCGGTCCGCAAGCGAGTGGTGCCTTGTAGCGGCTGAAACAAGAGGGGTCCAGCCACCGGACCGTTCCGCAGTGAGCTTGTTGCCGTCTTGGCGTCTCCGGGCCCTTACCACTTTGACTTATCTTTTGGGGGCCACGAGTTCCTCCAGTTCGGCTACTGCGGAATCTTCGTCCGACAGATTTATTCCGCTACTATATCATGCCCTGATTAACGATTTTGGCGCTAAAAATCAATTTTTGGTGGTCTGCTTTTCATATGGTCCTCCGCTGGAGTGCATCTCCTCCTTGTAAATTGTATGCGTGACCTGATCCTTCAGCATCCAATCTGTATCTCATCTCCGCGTCCTCGCTCCGTTGCTATTGCCGAACTGAGGAGACTTTGGATGGCTGAATAGTTTTTAAGCGTTTTCGCGTCCTCAATGGAGTACACCACGCGTCTTCCGGCACATCATGGCTGCCAAACCCACCAGCAGTGGGAAACCACTGCGGCCTCTGACCGCCTTACTTACACTCTTTGCCCTGATATCCATTCTTTTGGCGTTCTATCCCTCTCTCAAATCTCTCATTCAATCCTCAGACAGACTTTCCTTACACACTGCCGACTATTTTTCTATTTCTTCATCTGACCGACTCTTCGCACGTGAAGACTATACATGCGATGTAGATAGGCCATGTTCTAACGGAGCATGCTGTGGAGAAAGTGGCAACTGTGGATACGGTATTTCCCCCTTTATGCTTCTTCGTTTCACTCAGCTAATCATACGCAGGCCCGACTTACTGTGGTGATGGCTGCACGTCGAACTGCAACGCCACAGCAGAGTGCGGGCAGTACGCCGCCGTGCCGGGGACTACATGCCCTCTGAACGTCTGCTGCTCCGAGTTTGGCTTCTGCGGTACGACAGCGGACTACTGCGATGACGGATGCCAGAGCGGTTGCGGCCACCCCACCCCTCCTGCCGGCGGCAGCACCGTTGGCGTCAGGAACAAGGTCATCGGGTACTACGAAGCATGGGGTGCTCGCCGTGACTGCCATCCCATGAGTCCATCGGGCATCCCCATCGACGGCCTGACGCACATTAACTTTGCTTTTGCGTACATCGAACCAGAGACCTACAAGGTCACGACTATGGATTCACAAACCCCTACCGATCTCTTCCAAGGCGTTGCAGATGTCGCCTCTTTCAAATCAGGAAACGAGGACTTGGAAGTCTTTGTTGCCATTGGTGGCTGGACATTCTCAGACAACGACACCGTGACCCAGCCGCTATTCGGAGAGATCGCAGCTGATGCCGGCAAGCGGCAGACATTCGCCAACAACCTGGTGGCTTTTATGGAACTGTACGGATTTGACGGTGTCGATCTAGACTGGTCAGTCAGTGTGCCCGTGTTACCCGAATTCCAACTAACAAAACGACAGGGAGTACCCAGGTGCTCCAGACCGTGGCGGCAAGGAAGAAGATACGCAGAACTACGTCCTCTTGCTCAAGACACTACGCGAAACCTTCGACACGCGGCCAAAGAAGTTCGGGCTTACCTTCACCATACCCTCAAGCTACTGGTACCTCCGCTGGTTTGACCTACCGGGCATGGCCGAGTACGCCTCCTGGATCAACCTCATGAGCTACGACCTCCACGGCTTCTGGGACCGCCTGAACCCCATCGGCTCCATCATCCAGGGCCACACCAACCTGACCGAGATCAAACTCGCCACTGAGCTTCTCTGGCGCGTCAACATCCCCCCGGCCAAGGTCGTCCTGGGCGTCGGCTTCTACGGTCGAAGCTTCGAACTGAAGGACACTAGTTGCACCGAGCCTGGGTGCCCGTTTGGTGGCCTCTCGAAGGCAGGACCCTGCACGGGCGAGGGTGGAATCCTCGGATATTTCGAGATCCAAGACATCATTCAGGAGAAGAAGGATGTAAACGGCAAGCTGGTACGGAGGTCGAGCGAACCGACTTACCTCAAGGACGAGGCTGTCAAGTACATCACGTACGACGATAATCAATGGGTGTCTTATGATGACAGCGAGACGTTCGGACAGAAAGTCGACTGGGCGGACGAAACAGGGTAAGTGTTTCTCCTGCCAGACGGGACCAATACTGACGGGACCCTGTAGTCTTGGTGGCCTCATGATTTGGTCAGTTGACCTGGATGACGACGTCTACTCTGCCCTCTCCGGATTGACCAACAAGACGCTCGGCGTCATTGAGACCGGTCCTGAAGCAGGCGAGATTGACGGCGACGGCAAGTCGTTGTCTCAAAACTGGGCAAGCCAAAACGGACAACAGTGTTTCCAAGGTGACTGTGTCGACGAGGATGGTCCGGCGGACTCGTGCGGGTCTGGGTATACACGAGTGGGCAAAAAGAAATGCGGGAACAAACAACACGAGAACATTTGCTGTCCACTGACAGGTCAGTGTTTGATCCACCCTTGAACTAGAAAATGACTGATCAGGTACCAGCTGCACCATCTTCATGCGAATGGCGTGGAGGCGAAAGCGGAGGTCTTTGCAACGGTCAATGTCACAGCGGCGAGATCAATCTTCTCAGCGTCCGCGGTTCTGACGGAGACGGTAGCCACCACCACTGCACGGCCGGCTTCCAGATATTCTGCTGCAAGGCTGACAGATGGGCTGCTTTGATCGACCAGTGCCAATACGCCAAATGCGGCGAGGATTGTGATGACGACTACGAAGAGGTCACCTCTGTGTACACAACATCGTCAGTAATCCGTTAAACCAAATTCATTCCGAGTAGTACTGACACAATGCAGTCAATGCGGCAGCGGCAAAGGCGGCGGTGATCCCTTCTCGTCGATTCCAGGAGAAGGTACCCGCAAATACTGCTGTCCGAAGCCGGCCAAGTTCACGAACTGCCATTGGGTCGGCAAGGGCGATTGCGCCGACAACACCTGCACGAACAGCGACGGGGAGGACGACGGCAGCATAGAGCTGATGACCGACACCTACGGCGATGTCCCGTCGAGCTGCCACTGGGGCCGCAAGAAGGTCTGCTGCTGCAACCCGCCCGAGGACGAGAGCGCATTCCTCCCAGTGCCGCTCGAGTACCTGTTCCCAGAGGACGAACTGCCGTCCACCTCGGACACGGTCAAGTGGGACTTGCAGTTCCCCAATGGTGGTAGTACAACCGTGAGCCCAGACAAGCAGGCATTCGGATTCGTGCTCATTGACGGCGATTCCGCTGCCGTTTCCAATGTCGACAAACGCGATGGATCGCATTTGGAGTTCTTGGACTGTGAGAGCTTGCAAGGGACTCATCGCCAGACGGTTCGGTACGTATGCACGTATACTGGACCGGGTTCCAACTGCGACGCTATGCTGGAGAACGGCATCGAAGGCACTGTGCTCAAGATGCCGGCAAGCTGCGGTGAAGGGACTTGGGCAGTAGCTCACAAGGCTGAGCTTGCAGCAAACCAGTCCCTACCTTCGCACCTGGCCGATATCTCATCTCCGGTCATGGAACTAACCTTTGATTACAATTTCGGTCTTGTCCGCAGGGACAGTGGCGAAATCTCCCTCCGGGTCGACTACTCCAATATACCCGGATACTGGAATGCAGTGGTTGATACTCCCGGTTCCGAAAAGCGATCCGCCGAGCGCCGTGGATTTGGCAGTCTGAGTTGGTGGACTACAAAGTTCTCCGATGTGCGATCCAGCAGCGTCTTCACGTCTATCGAGAAGACGCTAAACGAGCGGCTGTACTCGAACACGAAGGAGTGCAGTGGCCAAGACGCGTACCTGGATATTGTTGCAACCGGAACGCTTGCTGCTCACATCAAGTTCGGCATATCAATCGTCGGCACCATCGTGCCGTGGAGTACGTCGGAGGCGTACGCCTTCTTCGATGCGGAGACAGACCTCAACATCAACTACGACATTTCGGCTCTGGGATACATCCAGCAAAGCAGCACGGAGAGATATCCGCTCCTCCGGACTCAGCTGCAAAAGACTTCGTTCAACCATCCGGGCATCGTCGAGATGACGCCCTTCGTCAACGCCGAGGTTGGACTCGTTGCAGACGTTGATCTAACGGGGAATTTCTCGGTGAGCTATCGCGCCCATACGGATGGCTATGTCTCTCAAGCATATCCTTCTGGCCTTGAGCAGGCGAAGGGAAGCGCGTTGCTGGACAAGACCGACACTCCATTCAGCGGATCCATTCGCGCGGCTAGTAATGGCGGAATGCGCATCAGCATGATGCCCGAGGCCGGATTCGAGGTCAAGTTCAACAAGTATGGGACTACTGGTGAGATCCTTGGATACAACATCACTGCTACCACGGACACATATGCAGCAGTGATGCTGGAGACGGAGGACAAATATGTGGTTTCCATGGGAAGCGACAAAGTGGCGACCTCTTTACTGTATGCAGAGGGAGGTACGCGATGGATCGACTCGTGGAACGCAGATACGGCAGACACTTCACTCCATGGCACTCAGCCGGGGGCCAAGCAGTTGGCTGCCGGTGCACCAGGAGACGACGACGACGATCCCAAAGGCGGACCCAGTGGGCACAGGATTGACTACGATGGAGCAGCGGCCTTGTCCTTATTCAAGTCGATGTTGTATTGCTCCAGCAAACAAGCCGAGATCTGTGACTGCTCGGATCTCTGTGAAGTACTGGGTTGTGATGGCGCCGACGACGACGAGTGGATCAACGCCCGACCAGACAGCACCAACTCGCGTCGTCGCTCAGTTCACGGCCTGGACAAGAGAGCTGACGGCGAGCGATCTTTCCAAGTAACTAACCCCACAACTGGAAGGACGAATACTATAAGATATAACGATGAATTGGATTTCCCGTCTGTAGGTGAGTGGGAGCCAATCGACGATACGCGGTACGATCGTGCCTATGGCTTTGCGGATTTCAACAACTGTGAGAACCCGACAATCGTGGAAAATGTCCTACCAGACATTGCGGATGTCGAAGCTGGAGACCGTTTTTACCACAGTGAGTTTCTCGTCCTGCCTCCTTCGGAATACTGCTGACAAGAGGGGAAAGCCGACCACGTGTTCGAGATGCAAGACTTGCCCTTGGCACTGGGCGATATGGCGGCAGGACGGTTGCGGTCTGGAGCCGCGCCAAACACGCCGGCGATCAGCGCTCGGTTCTTTCTCGAGGCGTTCAATCAGCAAGGATTCCTGGCAAACGCGCCGGCGCTGCGTGGTGGTGAGACACGGGATATTCTTTCTGAGCGGCTGGCCATTACGCTGGGATCACGATCAAACTGGGCGCAGTTCGCGATCTATGAACAAAGTCTAAACATGTTCAAGGCGCGGGTAAGAAGAATTCGCGGTAATCGAGAGGTGTGACCGAGTGCAGGCTAACGAACATATAGATCATGGCCCTTAAGAGTGCGATGGAAGCTACTAAGTTCACGGACTTGGTGGAAGGTGGCGACAACCCTTGCATCATTGTAGCCGTGTTCCGCAACATTGTGGGGACATTCAACTACCTCAATCATGCAACGGTGAATGGCTACCTGATGACGACTCTCAACGACCTCGGGGACCAGTTTCAGCTCGCTGAGACGGCATGGAACGCAGCTAATCCGAACGATCAAGTCCAGCTGGTGGCGTTCTGGGATGAATGGATTCGAGATTTTCTCCAGCACGTAGTGACGACTGCCAGGAACTGGGCCAACCGGGCAGCACAGGAGGCGGCCACTGAGTGGGCGGGGCGGCCAACCAACCAGCAGCCGTATTACAACGATGCCCTCGTCGCGATTCAAAACCTCATCAACCAGATAAATGCAATCAATGTGGCGGGTTTGAATTGAGGAAGGATTCCAATTCTGGAAGTTATTTGTGCCTAGGGTAAATAATAGATAGCACTAAGGTTGGATCCACCAAGGCTAGATCGCCGTTCTCTTTCTTCATCACCCATTTTTGCACACGACCCATATATGCACAATACAAAACAAATCTAAAAACAGCTGGAATACAGTTTAGGAAGCATGAAGCTAAGCCTATGGCCAGCGTGGATTTTTTTTTTTTTTGGTCATGTCATGGGTATTTGAAGCTATCATCCGGACGTATATATAGAATTTCTAATTCGACATTCTCGTCCGGACGATAGCTTCAGCTACGTATGAAATATGCAAAAAATGTTTTTTGTTTTAAAATAAAAACATCCTTGGGTATATGAAGCTATCGTCCGGACGTTTATGTAGAGTTTTTAATTCGACATTGCCGTCCGGACGATAGCTTCAGCTCCCCATGACATGACCAATAAAATCTCGACTGCGAGAGGGGACTGTAGGTAATCAGAAGATAGCAGGAAGAAAATGGCAGTCGGCCCCCACGGAGCGGCTTCTGCTTCGGGCCGTGCCTCCGCGCCCTGTCAATGTCGCTGGTGCCACTTGCCTGTTTCGAGCTCACTCCGCGTGTGAAGCCCAGTATTTATATTCTCTCTGCGCGACCATCCGTGACCTCGCTTTATTCCTCGCCAACTTCACCATGTCAGCGGAATCCGATGCCGAATTTGTCCAGTGGCTTGCCGGCGACAAGTGGGGCTTTCTTGTTTTCGTTACCGTCGCGTCTACCGACCCAGCACAACCCGATGGGCAACCACTTCCTGAGCGCGCTCGTTTGGCTGTGGAAAAAATAAGAGACTACATCGCCCACTATCTCGACAGCCACGATGAACCTTATGATGAACAGCTGTTTGAACTCATGGATTGGACCGTCGTTCCTCTGCCTGGCGCCGATGAGGCAACGATCCGGGCCGCATTCCGCTCCCGTCTGATGGCCATGAACGAAGGTCGCGATCCAATGGAAGTGCAAGTCGGCCGCATGTGCCTGATAGTCGACGACGAAGTCATCGAGAGCGTCGAGCGTGGTCCCGAGCTGGATGACTACCAATATTCATTGGAGAGCAATGTCTTTGTCAAAGTCCTGGATATCGACCATACCCCTGGCACAAGCCAAGTCGTTGCCGCGGCAGGAAGGAGGAACATTCCAAGTAACCAGATCCTCTACGAGGGCTGGATCAAGTCGACCCCGAGGGCTCTCTTCGACTTGTACGACTACGGAATGCGCAGCGGTTGGAGCTATAAACGCTTTTTTAAAGGTGCATCGAAAATTCATGACTTTTAGGCTGGCGTTCCCGTTCTAGAAATTGATGTTTGTCTGAATTTGAATGCACATTTTTTCTGGTACCTATGACGTCTTCTATGAGAGCCTGAATATGGTCTTACATGAACAGAAAGGAATACTTTCATTGAGTTGTTACTGTAGCCCTCTGCTCCGGAAGATCCAGAGGAACTATGACTTCTGCGATGCTTTCTTCCCAAAACGGAACCAATCTCGACCGAACCTTCATATTACGTTTCATCTCTTCTTAACCCCGCATTCGCTTAAGTATCTGAACCCGAGGTCTATCTGTAGTTGTAAACCGGCTGGAATGCAGTGGGTTCAGTTAAAATCTTGTTCTGCAGGTAGAATCTGCCGCTCTGCAATATGCCCCAGCTGCTGGTATGTTGATTTGAGGCTGTGTCTGCAGCTGCAACTTTGTTTTCATTCCTCGAGTAGGGTTGCTGCCTAGTCCAAGGCCATTGTCGAAATGAACAAATGCTCCGATATCAAGTGATTCTAGGGTCGAGATTATGCAAGCACTCCTGGTTCTCCACATCTTTTTGGGCTTCTTGTGGGCGGAAGATCTCGGGCCGGGCCGATCTCCGAAACAAAACCTAACTTCGCCGTCTCCTTTTCCTCCAACATCTGCTCACTTGGGAGAGAAGTGTTTGGAATCATTCGAACGTAATTGACCACAGACTGCAATTGACTTGGTTGTCCACATTACTGACTTTCTGACAGTCTAAACTCTGCAGTGAATGCCAGCCAACCAGAAGCCCGCAATCAAGTAGCTACGCGACGGATCCCAGCTAGCGAGTCAAAGCCAAGAGAATCCTTGAGCACGGTTGTTGTTGTGGTTCCTTGTGGCGCCGGAAACGCGCCTTCCGCATCGTGCCATTCAAGTGATCCGCATTTCCCGCCGACACTCAAATACTCGACCATATCAGAAGAGGCGTGCAAATTCTCCCCTCACTGCTATGAACAATGTCCTCTCACGCTAAACCCGAGTACGAGTTTGGCGGACCGTAAGCCTTCTTTCACTCATTCCATTCGCTCCTACTAACCAATCTCTTCCAGGCTTGGCGCAAGCGCCATCGTTCTCGGCCTTCCGGTTCTCCTGTATGTCTTCGCTTTTGGCTGCAATGACATCGCCGGATGTCCCGTGCCCTCGCTCCTGCACCCTCAAAGTCTTGACTGGGAGAAGCTGCGCCTGGAGGCCGGCTGGCCCAGTCAGGGTATCTTGGGTCTTTTCAGCTTGAAGGTTACAGGCGTCGTACTTGGTTACTATCTCCTGAGCCTGTTTCTCGACAAGGTGCTTCCTGGCCAAGAGGTCTACGGCACGAAGCTGGTTCATCATGGACGTCCACTTAAGTATCGTCTCAACGGTAAGCTCCGCAATGCTGGACGGTTGACGTGAGCCAAAGCTGAGTTTCCCGCAAGCATTCTCGACGTCCATAGTACAGCTGGCAGTCTGTGCCATTGGAACCTACCTGCAAGGCGCCGACTTCTTCGTCTGGACTTACCTTGCGGACAACTATGTGCAACTCCTTACCGCCAACATTCTGGTCGCATATGCCCTATCCCTCTATGTGTACCTCCGTAGCTTCAGCGTGAGCACCAACTATCCAAACCCGGACATGCGCGAGCTCGCCGCTGGCGGCAACACCGGAAGCGCCATCTACGACTTTTACATCGGACGCGAACTCAACCCGCGCGTCACCCTCCCCTTCTTCGGTGAGATCGACATCAAGACCTGGTGCGAGATGCGGCCGGGGTTGACGGGCTGGCTGCTCCTCGACCTCGCCTTCGTCGCGCAGCAGTACCGCAACTACGGCTTCGTCACCGACAGCATCGTCTTCACGGCCTGCGTGCAGGGCTGGTACGTGCTGGCCGGCCAGTGGAGCGAGGCGGGCGTGCTGACCATGATGGACATCACCACCGACGGCTTCGGCTTCATGCTGTGCTTCGGCGACCTCGTGTGGGTGCCCTTCCTCTACTCGACCCAGTGCCGCTACCTCGCCGCCCACCCGGTGCGCCTTGGCCCCGTCGGCGTCGCCGCCGTCTCCGCCGTCTTTTTCCTCGGCTTGTACATCTTCCGTGCTGCCAACGCCCAGAAGAACGTCTTCCGCACCCGTCCCGAGGATCCCAGCGTCAAGGATCTGTCGTACATCCAGACGAAGCGCGGCACCAGGCTGCTGACCGCCGGCTGGTGGGGCATGTCGAGGCATATCAACTACTTTGGCGACTGGCTGCAGGCCTCGCCGTTTAGCATGCCCACCGGCTTCGCGGGCTACACTATCCTGCCGGCTGGCGGCGCAGCTGCGGCCGAGCATGTGTACAAGATGCTTGATGGACGCGAGGTCGTGCAGGGAGAGGCCAGGGGCTGGGGTACTCTGTTCACGTACTTTTACGTACTCTACTTCGCCATTCTGCTGATGCATCGCGAACGGAGGGACGATGTCATGTGTTCGAAGAAGTACGGGGAGGACTGGGAGAAGTACAAGAAGATGGTGAGGTGGAGGATCTTGCCTTGGGTTTACTGATCTTGGGTGGCTTTGCTCAGAAGTGACATCCAACATGTCAAAACTTTGGCAAGCCAGATACCAGCACACTCAGGTGCACCCCACACAAACACAACGCATTGGCTTAACCTTTAAGCTCTTCTCAATCCGTGAGAACATAGACGAAAGATGGTGGGGGAGACGAGGCACATTGACAGTTAAGATATTGTATTTTAATAGAGTTAGAACCCTGTATACTATTGGGCCATCTGCTCGTAACATCCAAAATTAAGTATATGTCCCAAGGGAAGAGTGAGGAAAGTTGACACGCTAACGCAACAAAACAACGAAAATTGAGTCAACCCAGTTCATTTTCCAGCCCTTGTCCCGAACGCAGCAGCCCGGTCGGATTTCTGAACGCGACGACCAGCACGCTTATTCTCCCTTTTCACCACCTTTCCCCCTTTCCTCGGCCTCAGACTTCTCATCCTGTCCTCTCTCACACTTCTCTGTGCCTGCACTTTCTCCACCTTTTCACTCTGCCTAACATCCCCCTCCTCAATCTTCCGCAACACCTCTTCCCTCCTCCGCCTATCCTGCTCCCACAAATCCGAAAACACCATCCTCATCCGCGCCTCCTCCGTCTCCGCCAACCGCTGCAAATACCCCTCCATCGACCCGGCCAAATACTCTGCCCGCTCTTTCAGCCTCTCCACCACATCACCCTCCGTCACCACCCCATTATCCCTGCCTTTATTCCGCAACCGCCCCCTCTCCCTCCCCCACCTCTCCCTCCACCTCTCCCTCACGACCTCCACCTCCTCGCCCCTCCTCACCGCCTCCTCCGCCCGCGCGACCGCCCCCTCGTCCCGCGCGACCAGCTCGGCCAGCCGCTGCGCGTACGCCGGCGGGTCGACGCGCTCGGCGTGCGCGCGCCGCTGCCGCTTCCACTGCGCCACCCGCCACCGCAGGTACGCGCTCTTCGCCCGCAGCGGCACGCTGACGTGGTACTCGCCGGCTGAGCTGAGCCGCGCCGTGACGGTCGGGTGCTTGCCCAAGCGCGGCGGCAGCGGTTGGCCGCGGAGGTTGCAGATGATGGTGTTGTTGGTGTTGGTGTTGGCGGGGGGTTTGGCGGTTGGCGGGGGTGATGCGGAGGTGGTGGTGGTGGTGATGGCGGCGGCGGCGAATGAGGCGTGGCGGAGGGGTCTGATTGTTTTGGGGGAGATGGGCGAGATGGGCGAGAGGCGGGCGCGAGGGGGTTTGGGGGTTGTGCGGAGGGACGGTTTGCGGCGTGGCAGCTGCATGGCTGGCCGTTAGATTTCGTAGTCGACTGAAGTGGGGGCTACTTTGGAGAGGCGTCGAAATGTGGGCGTGCGGCGGAGAAGTAGGCGGGGGGGATTGGGTGAGGTTCTTTATCCCAACGAAGAGTGCCCGCAATGGGAAGCCCTTTCTAGGCGCTTTTCCAAACTCGGGCTCATTTCTTTGTTCATCTTGACTCTTCTACCGAGATATGTCGTCAAAGTTTCCTTACCATCTGTTGCTGTGCACTTCTCTGTCATCTGGAATCGTCTCGTGACTCTTGAACCCGGTTCTCAGGAGATTTGGCACTTCATTGGATTGCACCCAGAAATTCCTTGTGCACAATGATTAGGTTCTCAAACTCACATACGACCTTGGTGTAGACAGTGTTTTGCAACATATCGGCGTCTAAGTTATCTTCAGCGAAGAGATTGCTCTTGGACAGTCCTGGGCGGCTGAATATGTTCTGAATTGGGCGGATGGGTATATTTCCATTACCATGCAATAAGCGCTTACAACGCGAACCGAGTACGGACTTTCTCGCTTCCAGCCTTCCATTGCCATTCCTGGCCGCTTGCTTTCTGAATTCCCTTGTCTATCCTCCTCAGCTTCAGCGTAAATCGAGGGCCCAGCTCCTGGAGACCTGCTCGTATATCCTCTACACCCTTTATCGGCTTTCCGTCTGTACCGACTACGCTCTTCTCGGTTGCGCGCTTGTCACGGAAGACATAACGGTGTCGGCGTACGAATATATAATCACGCTGGTTGTCTGTGATGCAAAGTTAGCTATGGCACTGGCATGAGCGTTTCGAAATCCACTTACGGAGTGTGACGACCTGCCGGCCTTCCAGCTCGGGCTGAGGAGGGAACATGGTGCGGAAGAGATGTGCGGTCAGCAGACCAAGAGGAGTGCGGAAGTTGTTGAGGATAAGTTCGGGGTAATGCTCGGTAGGGTTGCCATGTCCAGGGAGTTTGGCGCCTTCTACCCAGTTGCTGATGCTGAAATGGAACATGGGTCCATTAGGCAAATGCACAATGTCCAGACCAGACGGCTTCTTCTGATCCTCCATCAAGATCACCACGGTAGTGTAATCGCGGTTGGCCGCAAATTTGGAAATTTCCCTCACTGAGTACTTGTGTCCGTAGCGGTGGGCAGAGCGGCGAACGTAATTGCTGTTGGGGAGGAGCTTCGTGAAGAGCTCTGCCTCTTTGTGCAAGGTGCTGTTGATTCCGGTTGTAACCAGGATTTTAGGTTCTTTCGTTTGAGGCTCAAAAAGGGCCGGGAATTTGGCTGCTAGACTCTCGGGAGTCAAGTGGAGGTTGGTGGTTGCCGTGGATCCTGAAGGGCTCGACGCACGTTGCGTCCGTGGAGGGGATTCTGCCCGTTTCCTCTTTTTCGACGCCTTCTCTTCCTCCTCCTCATCCTCCTCCTCGTCGCTCTCAGACTCGTCAAGCATGCTGTCGCGATCGTCCTCGCTGTCCTCACCCTCCACCTCGCTCTCCTCCTCATCCTCATCCTCATCCTGCTCGGCAGCCTCCTCCGCCGCGAGCCTCTGCCTCTTTAACCGCTCGACATCGACCGCCGCATTCAGGATATTGTCGTCGTCGCTGTCGACGACATCCCAGGTACGCTTATTGTCGATGGTTACGGGAATGTTGCGCGCCAATCGCTCCTCCTTCAGGCGGGGATTCTTGGCTTCTTCCCTTTTCCTGCGCATCCTCTCATCTCTCTTGCTAGCCTCGCGGACCTTCTTCTGCTTGAGGTTGAAATCATTTCGCTTGAGCTTGTTCTTCGTCTTGAAAGGAAGCGCATGCTTCTCGGAGAGCTTCTCGGAGCCCATTTTGAGTGACAGTTGGCGGGACGTGAGAGAAGTGGCAGGCGGGTCGACAACTTTGTGTCGGCGCGCGTCGCAGATCAGCGGCCAACTTTTCTGCCCGGGAGCCATACCGCAAACGGCTCACCGCCGGGAATCCGATTCACCGAGCAAAAGACTCACAGTTTATGGCTCACTGAAGAGTCACAACCCCACCATCATTCGCTTCGCCCGTTGTTTGATTACGCCGAGGGCAACTTTAAGTATATGCGCCAGGTTCTGCAACTCCTGCGCATTCCCTCTGCAATTTGCCGGCCCACCACCCTCAACTGCGCCCGCCGCATCACCCCGCATCCCCGGACTTTCGCGTCTACGCCCATTGCCTACAAATTCGTGGTCCCGCAACGCAAAGAACAGCCCGTAATGGCTCCCGTAGCTACCACCAAGACCGGCGAGGCTTTTGACAAGGCTGCGCTTGAGTCATTGATGCGCCGTCGCCTCTTCTACACTCCTGCTTTCGAAATTTACGGCGGTGTCTCCGGACTCTTCGACTATGGCCCGCCTGGCTGCGCTCTGCAGGCCAACATCATTGACCTGTGGAGGAAGCATTTCGTCCTGGAGGAGGACATGCTGGAGGTTGACTGCACCATGCTGACCCCGCACGAGGTCCTGAAGACCAGTGGACACGTCGACAAGTTCGCCGACTGGATGTGCAAGGATCCCAAGACTGGCGAGATCTTCAGAGCGGACCACCTCGTCGAGGAGGTTCTCGAGTCGCGGCTGAAGGGAGACAAAGAGGCTCGTGGACAGAAGGTGGAGGAGAAGGAGGACCCCAAGAAGAAGAAGAAGAAGGTCAAGGACATTCAGGCCGTCAAGCTCGACGATGCCGTCGTGCAAGAGTATGAGGAGATTCTGGCCAAGATTGACAACTACGATGGCGCTGAGCTCGGCGAGCTCATTGTCAAGTACAACATCAAGAACCCTGCCACCGGCGGCGAGCTGCTCCCGCCCGTCGCGTTCAACCTGATGTTCCAGACTTCGATTGGCCCCAGCAGCAACATGCCTGGTTACCTGCGCCCGGAGACTGCGCAGGGCCAATTCCTTACCTTCCAGAAGCTGCTCGAATTCAACCAACAGCAGATGCCTTTCGCCTCTGCTTCGATCGGCAAGTCCTTCCGTAACGAGATCTCGCCCAGGGCTGGTCTCCTGCGTGTGCGCGAATTCCTGATGGCCGAGATCGAGCACTTTGTGGACCCCGAGGGTGGTAAGAAGCACCCTCGCTTCCACGAGGTCAAGGACGTCAAGCTTGAGCTGCTTAACCGCGAGGTGCAGCTTTCTGGCAAGACGGAAGTTGCTAGCACGCCAATTGGCGAGGCCGTCGAGAAGGGAATCGTGGACAACGAGACGCTGGGCTACTTCCTTGCCAGAATACAGCTTTTCCTGTTGAAGATTGGCGCGGACCCCAAGAAGATCCGCTTCAGGCAGCACATGGCTAACGAGATGGCTCACTACGCGGCTGACTGCTGGGATGCCGAACTCCACACTAGCTCGGGCTGGATCGAGTGCGTTGGATGCGCCGACCGTAGCGCCTATGGTGAGTTACACCCATACTGATAATTTTTGTACGACATGCAACTAACGCTGCGCGCCAAGACCTGACGGTGCACATGAACAAGACCGGAGCTCCTCTGCTTGTCAGGGAGAAGCGCGCCGAGCCGCTCAAGGTCGAGGAATGGCAGGTCGACATTGAAAAGAAGAAGTTTGGCCCCAAGTTCAAGAAGGACGGCAAGACGGTCGAGGCTGCCGTCGAAGCGCTGTCGCAGGAGCTGCGCGAGAAGCTCTCGCTCGATCTCAAGAACACGGGCAAGATCACGATCGACGTGCCTGGCGTCGGCAACGGCAAGGTGGAGCTGGACAAGGAGCTGGTCAACATTGAGAAGCGCACGCGGGTTGAGAACACGCGCGAGTACACGCCCAACGTGATCGAGCCGTCATTCGGTATTGGCAGAATACTGTACAGCATCATCGAGCACAACTACTGGGTGCGGCCGGGCGACGAGGAAGGAGCGCGTGGTGTAAGTTTTACCGTCTGCACGCCATTATTGCATGCATCTAACTGATGGGCGCAGGTCCTTTCATTCCCGCCGTTGGTGGCACCGACCAAGGTGCTGCTGGTGCCGCTGTCGACGCACGCCGACTTCGCGCCGCTGGTGCAGCGACTCAGCCAGAAGCTGCGCAAGATGGGCATCTCCAGCCGGGTGGACGATTCGTCGGCCAGCATTGGCAAGCGCTACTCGCGCAACGACGAGCTGGGCACGCCGCTGGGCATCACGGTCGACTTTGAATCGGTGCAGAAGGGCACGTTCACGCTGCGCGACCGCGACTCGACGAAGCAGGTGCGGGCATCGGAGGAGGAGATCATCGCGGCGGTCAAGAACATGTGCGAGGGCGAGGAGTCGTGGGCGGAGGTTTCCAAGCGGCTGCCGATCTTCGAGGGGCAGCAACTGGAGTAGACTTGGCGGCACACTTTTAGTAGATAGCACGGCAGATGTCACGATACGTGGCGGGCAAAAGAGGAATTGACAGTCAGAGGGTCGCGTTCATGCAGTGGCACCGGGGACGTGCGGCGGGGAATGCGGCCGGGCGAGCGCCAAGGGTCAAGGAAACAGGCCGAGTGGCATCATTCGCTCGCGGCGCAGGGATGAGGCCCCGCCCCACGAGAGGGCGAGAGCAGCGTGCATGTCGGGTCGCAACGACGAGCTCCCAGCAACCCGCTTGCCGGCGCGCCCCACGCCGTCTGCACGCGATGGCCGGCCCCGTCTTCCCTGCGACTCTCGCTGGCGGCCGTTCCCGCACGGCCGTTGCGGTGCCTGCTGTGCCGCTAGCTGCTCTGCTCTGCTGCTCCGCCATGGGCTCGCCCCGCCTGCGCTCGATCGCAGCTCCCTCTTCTTCCACCGCATACGCAGCAGCCTGACACAGCTTCGGCGTGTTACTCGCCCTCAACTACAGCGCCGCAACCCGCCCCGCTCGCCATGGGGATCTGGTGACGGCGCGTCTAGGATCAATCGATTGCCGGGACGGGTCTGGAGATCGCATTTATCAGAGCCCCGTGTCTTTTCTTCCCTTGCTTGCAGCGCGTCACGCACGAGGATCCGCTCTGTGCCTCTTCAACCCGCCGGCGCCCCTGCGCGTGCATGAGCTGCCTGCCCGCGGCCTTAAGCAGCACCGCTCTGTTTCTGTTTCTCTCGCCGTCGCCCTCTCCACGGAGATTTATTAACCGCTAGAGTGAGCTCCCAAATGCTCTCTGTTCCCCGACGGCTCTGTTGATCCTCCGAGCCAGGATTCCCTCCTCGTCCCCGTCTCGACCAACCAGCGGGGCCCAGCCCTTATACCGCCCCTCGGGCACCCGGCGTGACACAGCTTGGAGAGCCCATATAGCCCGCGCCCCGCCTGGCATGGAAGCCGATCAGCTGAAGTTACCAGAAAAAGACATGGGCGACGCCACGGTGCGCCGTCCGGCCAGTCGCGCCTCGTCAATCAGTTCTCGCTCAGTGTAAGTGCGCTCTCCGTCTCTCCGGGCACGATCGTCACTCTTGTGCGACCATTCCTCCCCCGCCAGAAAAAGCAACCCTCGCCCAGCACATGCGCTGGAACAACACAGCACCCTCCACGCTGGACACGTCCGGCTGTGCGGGCTGAGCCTCGTCTCGTCTCAGTCCAGTTGCTTGTTGCCAGGACCCAAGGGGCTGGTTTACGGGAGACCCAGAATCCTCCCACCGACCCGAAACAGCGGTTCCCACGCTGCCGGAAAAGGGCGTGTCAGAAACGTGTGTCTTGCTTGACTGACTCATCATCTTCCGCTCGCTCGTAGCCACTCAACGCGCTCGTTGCTCTCCACCGACCTTACTCATGTCGTCGAGAACGGCCGGACGTATCCGAACGACACCTACTACATGCCGTGCGACGGACTCGAGCAAACCCGCCTCGAGATCCTGCATCGCCTCTACCTGACCGCCCTCGACGGCGCCCTCACCACCGCCCCTCTTCCGCCCGGCCTCCAGCGCGTGCTCGATGTTGGCACCGGCCCAGGCGAATGGGCCTCGCAAATGGCCGAGCAGTTCCCAGACGCCGAGATCGTCGCCGTCGACCTAGCAGTGTGGGAGCTACCTGCCCGCGAAGCCTCGGACGATGACTCGTCCTGCGACGAGATCGACCCAAGGGCCAATATTGTTTGGGAGATCGACGACCTCGAGCCGTACAGCCAACCTCATAGCCCAGTGAACCCCGCGTCGCCACCAGAACTGGCCCAGGTAACGGCCGACGTCGAAGGGCTCACGATCGACCAGGGCTATGCCAGCGGCAGCACCACGGCCGAGGGTGGTGATGGCGGCGACGACGCTGATGGCGACAATAACCCACCATCATCTAAAGGATCCCACCGCTCCCCTCCCCGCTCACCATCCCCTCACCACCAAGAACAGCAGCAGCCCAACGCAAAACTGTTAGGCGCAGACCTAACCGTCGACGACGGCTGGAACTTCTCCGAGCCCTTCGACTTCGTGCACATGCGCGACCTCAAAGGCGCGTTCCGCGACTGGCGTGCCGTCTACCGCGAGGCCTTCGTCAGCCTAGCGCCTGGCGGCCTGCTCGAAGTCGTTGAGATCTTTCCGGACCTATCCACCTTCGCCGCATCGTTTCCGTCCCCCTCCAAATCTTCCAAAACTTCCCAACAACAGTCCAAACCCTCAGCCATCAAAGAAATCGTCGACTCCACCGTCGCCGCCGCCGAGGCGTCGGGCCGCCCCCTGTCGCTCGACCACCTCGATGAGCAGCTCTTCATCGACGCCGGCTTCTGCGACGTACAGCGCCACTGCGTCGACGTGCCCATGGGACCTTGGCCCGACGATCCGCGCCTGTCGTCCATGGGCAAGATGTGGCTGGTCTGCTGCGCCGAGGGACTCGAAGCGGGCTGCCTGCGGTTACTGACCAGGTATTCGGGTTGGGACGCGGAAGATGTGAAGCGGAAGGCGAGGGAGGCGCGAAGGGAGATGTTGGAGGGGAGGTGCGGGGATGTGGTGACGAAGCTGTGGTTTGTCACGGCGAGGAAGGCGAAGAGGAGGGCGAGGTAAGAGGTGCAAGATGAGTAAAAGGGGGAGGACGAGGAGGTGGTGTTAATTGGTGATGAGTCTCTTTCCTTCCCTATTCTTTTTCACGACGTTGATGATGGTGGGAAAATATTTCTTTGGGGGTTTTTCATTTTCTGTTCCTGGAGGATCGCGTTTGCCATCGACCGAGGATTGCATTGGAGGGAACCTGGAGCTTTTCGTCCCTGTACTACATGAGATTGCGATGATGTTTCCTGGAGAGGCACCTTCTTCCCCTATCTCCTCTTATTCATTCTTCAACCCTGTGGATACCATAGAAGCGAGCGCTGAGAGTCTAGTCATTTGGTCAAAAGGTTTGATGGGCGCTATTTTGTTAATAGGACAAGAGCATCTAAACAGAAGAACAGAGGATGGGAAGGAAGATGGAAAAGACCCGCAGTCTAGCGCTATGCATTCAGTGCCGTTTTCTGCCGCACAAAAGTCAGATGGTGCGCTTTTTACCCGATATTCAGCTCGCCACGCAACAAGAGAAAGCGATCGATCGACAGAGTGCTTCCTCCGGAAATAAGGGATTTGGAGGCGGCAGCGGAGCTGAAACATGCACCTGTTAATCCGTGAAGCCATCCCCCCGTCGTCCTTTATACCCCGCTAGTAATCTGTCTGACCTTGGCTCCAGCGAACGATGCGCTGCCGCGCTTGTGTCAAGGATGTCGATATCGTATGATACTCACATGCCTTTATGTGGAGTTGCGGGGGTCCCTCAACGCACTCCGTTTTTTCCTTTTGGCAGGACGGTTTTAGGCAGATAGTCCCCGTCTTCCGTATGTTTCCGCCCTAGTTATCAATATAGCCTCATTATCCATATTATTAGCGGGTGCGGCAAGCAGAGGTGATCCTTGAATCGCCTCTTCCCGAGGATCCCAGCAAAAGGGGTCCCTGAGATGCAACCACGCAGCCAACGCTATTGGTCGTCACTTCAACATCCTGGCCCGCAGCTCCGAAGCCCCAGCGCGCTGCACATGACAACTCACGAATTAACTCAGACGCGAGCCGATCCGGACCTCCTCCCCCCAGTCGCCGGCTCCATATGTTCTCGACGGACAAAGGTCACGGACGAAACAAAGTATCACCTCGACCGGCATATTCCAGGCCCATGTGCACACCTCTGTTTTGTTTTTTTAATTCCGACGGCGGCAATTGCCCAATGCTGTAGAACGAAAGCTCTGCGGGTTTTCCAAATTCTCCGAACAGGGCCGGAGCGGGTGTAGGCATGTGTGTGCGACCGCACCATATGTGCATGCTCTTAGATGATGGGTTGCGTCCCTGCTGTGGCACTCACGCTGTTGTCAGACGGCGTCTGCGGATATGACTCTCCTTTGTGCGATGCCCTCGTTGAATGTTCCTAAACCGTGAGGTATGGGATTTGGTGCGATGTGCGAAGCACGAAAGGCAATTAGATAATGTTCGACCGATATGGGAAATGCGGAGGAGAGAAAGAGTTAGTAAGTACTCGTATGATGTGAGATATTTAAAGAATTGTTGACACGAAAGCAGAGGATTCTGTACCCACCAATCTCGCTCCACACTTTGAAAAAACTCGATTGGCATCCTCTACTATTTGCTGAGCAGAAAAATGCTGCAAAAATCCTTCGACATCGGCTGCACCATAGCAGGAAGAGACACGATGATATGACTAATACACGTGCAAGATATTAACATAGGCGCTAGCTACCGCATATATCGTAATGCTTTTATATCTACCTACCAACAACACGAAATCTTTTCCTCAAGATCCGTCCACAAGTGTAGCACACCGCCTCCACAACCTCTCCGCCCGCCACAGTGGCCCCCAAGAAGAGAAAGAACAACCATCCCCGCCAAGCCCAACACGAGCCTCCCTGCATCTTCCTCTAGCGCCACCAACACGTCAAACATTCGGCAGCGCGCGGGACGGGTCGGGACGCCAGAATTTCTGCGCAGAAAAAAAAAGGACACATTGCGCGTCCCCCAACTTCGAACGTCGCAACCGCCACCAACACTTCTCCCGCGCGTCATCGGCGGTGCGGCGTTCTGCAGGTTGCAGAGCCTGATGTCCTATCGTAGACAGGGAAAGGAGGCGGTGGCGGCGATTTGGCGCACTGAAGGCTGGCTGAGATGGCCGGGTTGGGAGGCGGGGAAGATGTGTGTGGTTCACGCATCGCGTGGACTGAGTTGATTGCGTGGGACAGGGTGTTGAGCTTAGATGTATAGCTGCGTCTGAAGGGGTACATAGCCTTTCGTAGCTAGGTGATGGCCCTAGATGGGAAGTTCTGGGAGGATCTCTCTGCGCGCGAAATCATCAACGACCTTGTCAAGACGATTCTTTTGATTTCATTCAGGCATGGGGGATACCCGACGGAATTTCAGTTCTGTCTTTGTCAGATTTGGTGCGAGGCCAGCCTTCTATTTCATATTGCCAGTTGGAACTGCATCTTGGAAAGAGAGAAAGTGAGCCAGCCCATATGGTATATCGGAAGGGTAGAAGATGTGCGAGTCTCCCGAGTCAAGTCCACCAGCAGCAGAGGGAGGAGACCAAAATGGAGAGAAAGAGAGTGCAGCGTTACGTCGTATTCGCAATCAGGTATCTCTGCAGAAAAAAAAAACAGGAAAAAGAAAAAAAAAATTAGTAGAAACCCTCCCAATCATTTTTCTTCCGACATAATCTTAGAAGAGAGGCCACAAAAAACCCCTCTCCCTAACAACCCCTCCTCACACATCCCCCGACCTCCTCGCCTTCTCCGTCTCCCCCTCCCCGGGTTTCAACCTCTCGCTCGCGTCCAACTCGACCGGCCCCCTCGTCTCCAGCTCGTGCGCCACCGCCGGCGACTCCATCTCGTGCGTCGCGCCGCCTTCGGACCCGGGCCAGCCCGGAAGTTCTCTCCTGTACTCCTCATCCCCAACCTTCTCGTGGTACGTGTCCGAGCCGTCGACTTCGTGCCCGGAGGTGCGGCCGTGGCCGTTTTCTGCTGCTGCTGCTGCTTCAGCGGCTGCGGCTTTGGCGGCTGCTTGGCGGCGGCGGCGGAGGAAGAAGAAGACGCCGGCGAGGAGCAGGGCGAGGGCGGCGCAGACGCCGATGACGATGCCGGCGATGGCGCCGCCGGAGATGGACGAGTCGTTGGATGAGGAGGCGGTGACGGTTGGGATGGAGGAGGATGCGGCGGAGGCGGAGGCGGAGGCGGAGGCGGTGGAGGAGGTAGAGGACTGGAGTGGGTGTGTTAGCTTGGAGGCTGGGAGTTGGGACGGGAAGTGTTGTCGTGGTAAACGCGAGGGCGTTGAGAAATTGAGGCCTTTTGCTTACCGATTCTGATAACGAGAGAGCGTAGCCTTCGATGACGTGTGCGAAAAATTGGTCACCCGAGTTCGTGGCTGGCCATGCCTGGGTTGCCGTCAAGGTGGATGCGTTGTATGCGGTGACGGTGTAGGTTGAGCCCAGCACGACGGGGCTGTAACACGTTCCGCCGTATGCCGGTCTGTTGGTGTCCACGGTAGTAGCGGGCGGGTGAAGAGCGTAGCCGCTGCGAGTTCGGTGTTAGCCATTGGTCTTTGCAAATAGTCACATTGACTGTGAAGTCCCGAAATCTTCAAATCAGGTTCAAGGACTGAACGAACTGAAGTAGATTTTGTAGACGTTACGCAATCGGGACTGCACTAAAGGAAAGGGGATAACATACGAAGGACAGCATGCAATGTAGCTACTCGAGAAGGTGTTGACAGTATCCCATGCCTCCGGGCAGACCAGCGGGCTGAAGACCGGAGCAATGGAGCTGGTCTGGTTGAAGAGGGACGTGTACCCGCTAATGAACTGGGACGGGTAGCAGTCTGTGAACAGCGATCCAGGGACTGGCGACGGCTCGTTGAGCCAGATGTTGTAAAATGGCGAAGACAACAGCGTGAGATGGTTCTCTGTGCATGCCGGCGGTGGAGTGAAGGTTGTCGTCAGTGCCACGGTCACGGCGGCCGGAGAGACAAAGGTTGACGACGATCTTGTCGAAGTGGCCAGCGTGGTACTCGAGGCAGCCGCTGCGGTCGATGCGGCCGCTGCTGTCGAGCTGGTTGTTCCGGCTGCTGTGGACGACATGGTTGCGAGTCTCAATTGAACGACTGCGTTCAGTACAGGTCGATGTGCCAGAGGCTTGACTGTGGGGCGGCTGGCTCAGATCAAATGCAGAGAGGCAGTTCTGTGGAACGAGCGCCAGAGGAGGGCACGGGGTGGAGAAGACTGTTGGGTGGAGTGCAACTCGGGGGCCGCAGGACGAATCCTTCGGGAGCGTGTACCTGTCTCTTCGCAGCGGGAGGCGTTCGCGCGTGTATATAGCGCGGCAGGTGGAGCTTATTACCGGACCCTGCGCTACTTGTGCTAATGCATTGCGGAGGAGGAAGCAGAAGGTGGGCACTATGCAACCGCGAGGGAGGCGCCACCGCTACGCCAGATGGAGCGGTCGTGAGAGCTTCTCTCCCACCCCAGTCGGCTGAAAAAACAAAGGCGGTCTCGGCGTTTGTGGGGGCCAGAAGCGCGATGCAGCATTGGGTGGCCCCCTCGCAGCGGGTCGGCCTTCGCCAGATGGGGGACGGCCATTATCCGCTTCGAGGCCTGCAGTGTCACCGCGAGATCTGCGAATACGGACAGCGGATCCGCCGCCGGCTTTCGCGGCGACTCATGGCACGAGACTTCATGCTTCATCAAACACACCGAGTTTGCTCTATGTATCTTCATACTCACTGCTCTTTGACTGGTGTAGAGCAGAATCATGTGGGCTCCACATGGCCACGAATGCGAATGCGGCGCCTCGAGACGGGAAACGGATGGAGTGACCCTGCAGGAGGATGCAAGAGTCATTCGAGATCAATCACGTCTGTTGGTGCGTGAACCCCTTCGGCCCGGCTTATGGCCTGCCTTCGGCGATAAGCTCATTCATATGTAAGCACAGATTTGCCGAGCGTCGCTGCAAGTAACGACCCAGGATATGGTGCCTATTTTTACTGGGGATGTGTAATACGGGATTTCTCCAGGCGACGGCAATAACCCCACATATAACCAACAAAGCGTTGCGGGCCCCGGGGCTCAAGTTTGGAACCCGTCGACCGTTGATCCCGCACATGCGCCCGCGGCAAAAGGAACCAGGCCAGCCCGAAGGCCGCGTCTGGCCTTTTCCCACGCGCTATCGAATGAACCCGTCTTTCGGTCCCACATTCCCGGAACCTCGTCTGCCAAGCTTTTGTCCGTTTTCCCTGCCTTCGCTTTCAGCCTCGCTCACCAGCCAATCAACTCTGCCCTTGGGACTCGCGTGCGTTTGGCCCCCAAGGAATATATTTATACACGTACCATGTCAACTCTCTTAGCGCCAACCCTCGCGTCGACGTTGACACTCTTCTTCCTGCTTGCATGTGCCTTCTCCAGTGAGCTCAAGGAAATGCTTCAATTGCTGGCTTTCTCAGTTTCGCGTTTTTTCCTTTTGGTTTTCCAGAGCCAACCAATCTCACACACCTAAGTGGTATCAGCTGACAGAATCAAATCTTAGCCATTGCAACGAGTCGTCAAACTGTAACCTCTCGGAAGAAATGTATATTGTACAGGGCTCTTGTAGCCCCGGCCGTCAAGTTCTCCCCGTCCGAACCCGATATGGAAAGGCTCACGCGTGTGATGAACAGGGCGGCGTTTAGCGGCCGCCTCATCACTCCACAACTTGATACCAAAAGCCCGTCTAGGCCCTAACCCATACTGCACCAACCTAGTAACCGCTCCCCCAGCTTTCACCTATCATTCTAAATCGTCATCACCACCACCACCACCCTCCTCCTTATCTTCTTCCTCCGGCTTGTGCAAACAAAACACGAACCCCTCGGCGCCCCCGACGCCCACGCCCAAGAAAGTCCAACTCTTGACTCCAAACGGCTCCTCGCGCGCCTTCAAGATGGCGCCCAGCACGTCGGCCCTGCCCTCCTGCACGGCGCAGATGGCACCGCGTGGGCCGACGCTCAGCACCGTCAGCGCGCGGCAGGCGAGCGCGCGCTGCACCACCGTGTACCAGCCGGCCTCGTAGCGCGCGAACGCCCGCCGCGCCTGCGCTACGGCCTGCTCCTCGGCTCGGTGCGCGCGACGTCGCCCGGCGGGAGGCGCGGGTCCTGCTGGGACAGGGCCGGGATGGGGTGGTAGCAGCCTGTCGTGCGGTCGTGTTTGGGTTTTGGATGGTGGCGATGGTGGCGGCGGTGGCGGCGGTGATGGTTGGGGCTGGCTGCGGAGAATGGTGATGGCGGAGGCGACGTGATGGGTGACAGGGATGTGGATGTTGTGGGAGAGGAAGAAGTGGACGAGGCAGAGGCGGTGGAGGATGATGGTGACAAACTCTTGCCCCGTCCCCATGTCAAGTACCGTCCGTCCAGCACGTCCTGCAGGTACCGAATCTCCTCCACCACGTGCCGCATGTCTTCCGGCGCCGCGCCGGCCCACCGCATCTGCATCTCTGTTTCGCGGAGTTGTGCGAGGTTCTGCTCGGTCTGGCGGCGGGCGGCGGGGTCAGGACCTTGTTGTCTTCTTCGTCCCCTTCCTCTTCCTCTCCGTCTCTCCAACTCATCTCCGCTGCCGTGGCCGTTGTTGTTGTTGTTTTCACCTCCAGCCCCAACAAATCTGTGCCGGTCTCCTCGTTCCAGCCTATCACCTCTTTGCTCTCCTTCCAACTCTGCGTCCATCAAAGCCTCCCTTAAAGTCCTCAGAGCTTCCTGTGCCATCCCTAACGCTCCCCTCACTCCTTCCCTCCCACCATCTGCCTCCGGAAAGGGCCCAAACCGCAACTTCTCACGAAGATGGTTGACGTACCGCTGTTGACGAATAACCTCAGCAGATAATTCCTCAATATACTCCTGCCTGCGTCGGAGGTTCTCGCCAGGCCCGTCCTCTACAGGTAGCGCGGCGTGGCGGCGGCGGTGGTGGCCGTTGTACACGTAGTCATCGTTCACGTCGTCTTCAAGGTCCAAGTCGAAGATGAGTTGTTCCTCTTCCTCATGGTTGGCGTTTGCGTTGGCTTGGTGTCCGCCGGGAGCTCGGTATCCGAATGCCCTTGCGTCCTGGGGAGCTATTTCATGATGTCCTGGGTCTGCGGGTGGGGCAAGAGGTGCACGAGGCTGATTTCCATGCTGCTGCGGCAAAAGTCGTTGGCCATGCTGATTGTTCTGGTAGTGCTGCTGCTGTCGTTGCTGGTCGTGACCATGTGCAAACACATCATCAAAGTTCAGATCACCAACGTCCTCTTCGCTCTCGCTCTCTGGTGGCGGTGTCGTGTCGTAGCGAGGTATGTACCTCCCCGAGCCGCGGAAGTTCATACCTGCGGCTGTCGGGCGAACTGGTTTCTCTTCTTGCTTTCAGTGGCGAGAGCGACGGTCTCCGGGTCGACTTCTTGATGGTACTGGTTGATATTGACGTTTCTGTTTGACTCTGGCGTGCCTTTTCGTGGATGTGGGCGTGCTAGTGTATGTCTCGGAGCGGAGGTAGTTCCTAATATTGGGGCCAGCGAGTTGTGTGCGGGTGTGGCTTGAAACAAGTGCCGTCTTCGTCGTTGTTGGGTTAGGCAGCAGCAAGACGAGGCTGAACTTCTTGCAAGAAGGCCTGAGAAGTTGTCGTGAAGAGCGAGGAGGTAGATATTGCTTTAGCAGTAGCGGACCAATTTCTCAAAATAGAGAACAATAAGCTACTTCGATGTCTCGCGTGACTCGATCGTGCGGGGTGGAAGTGTTGCTGTAGACGGCGTAGAACGGAACAGAAAGAGCCTGCGGTCCAGATTTTCTGCCTAGACTGGGGCTGTGCACCGTGGTGTATGCCAGAAGTGTACGTGTGAGTGCGTCGTGGTTGTCTCCTGCGGATCACGCCATCAAGGTAATTAGATTTTTTGCCCCCTCCTTTCTCCCTGAAAAGTAAAAAATTTGAATGCGAATGCGAGAAGAGTATTTTGTAGACATGGAGGGAAAGAGCCTCCTTTAGTACGAGCAAGAGCGTACTTCCCAAATTGGAAAGCAGATCAGTTCAAGAGTCTAGATCGGGCAGGTATCTCGCTGTTGATCTCTCCCCGAATAACGCCGACGTCCCAATGCACCCATACCGACAACAAAGAAACAGCAAAGCACTTATTTTTTCCCACCCTTAAAGTACAAGGCCTATCGGTTCCACATGCTCTCCACTTAATCGTGTTGTGACATGTGCGTTGGCAAGTTCCATGAAGCGTAGTCCAGGTGCACGAACGCGCGGTCCACGGACGGAACGCTCTCAAGCACGTACTGCAAGCTCTCACCCAGATCGTGCGCATCTCTAATGTTGATGTTCTCGTCAACCACAATGTCGGCCTCGACGATCAACTTGTCGCCAGAGTGGTAGGCCTGCAGGCCCTGGATCTGCTTGATCGTCTTGGCAAAACGCATCGACAGATAAAGGAGGATGTTGCGCTCATCGGCCGAGGCGGCGCGACCAGTGAGATTCTTGATGTGGTTGGCCGACGTCTCTGACCAGTTGATGATAACCCACAAGGAGAGGAGCACACCTCCCAGCGGGTCCATCCACCATACTTGCGCGTAGTAGCCCACTAGATCCATATTAGTCCCCATATTTGCAAATGACCTATACAGAGCTTAGACTCACCGAGAGGAAAGATGATGCTGAAAAAGTTGAAGACAACGTCAGTCATGGCATCCTGAGCAAGGGCCTGCACGCTGGAATTCTTGATCATGCGGCACCAGAACCAGCAAAGACCCTTGATGACCACGGTGGCGGCCATGATAACCAGCGCTGACGTGGTCAAACGGACGACGGTCTGGTCATTGCCCATGAACCTCTGAAAGCCCTCCAGCAGCACCTGGAAGAAGGCAGTAATCATAATCACAGAGAAAATCAACACGCCAACGGGCTCCAGCTTGCTCCGACCGATCGGGTACGAGTAACGGTCCTGGCGGGAGATGAGGTGAGTGGTGACCCACACGATGGCGGTACTCAAGAAGTCCAGCGCAGCGTCGACCAAGCTGGCAAGCACGGACAGCGACGAGGTCAAGATCGTCACGACGATCTTCATGGCCAGCAGCACCGTGTTGGCAACCAGATTCACGTAGATGGCAATCGTCACAATCTTGTGCTGGCTGTCCATCTCCTCCTCGGGCTCGTACACAGGCATCCGCGATTGGTTTGCTTCCACGTCGTCGCTGATTCCGCCATAGCCGTTGTGCTGCGCGCCCAGCAGTGGGGACGTTTCCTCATCGGGCACCTTGTACAGGTTCTTGGGCGTGCGTTTGACCTTGCGGTTGCCAAAGGCGTCAATCGACGATGAGTTGGTGCTGTCTTCCGACGACTGCTGGCCGGCCAGGTAGGGCGAGTGGGGCGCGGTGCCGGATTCCTCGGAGATTGTCTCGGGGATGTTCACCGTGTTGTACTCCTGAATGAGGTTGTGGGGAAGCGACGAGTCAAGCAGGCGGTCGATAAAGGCATACTGCTGGATCAGCTCGTTGTTCCGCTCATAGTACTGGCGGCTGTCGGAAACGAGTTAGTGTGTTGAACCATGGCACGATGTCATATGATCGCGAGCAAAAGAATAAAAAGGTTGTTTGTCCCCCCGGAGCGCTTGGCGGGCACGTACATCTTCTTCGGATATTTCTTCAGCTCCTCTTCGGACTTCCAGTATTGTTCCCTGTCCACGAAATCAGCCACAGCCCCAGACGACGCGCGCCGCGATCTCCTCACCATTTGTATCTCGGGTTGCTGTTTCCGATCAGGCGCTGGCTGCGCATCTGCGGCGTTAGAAGCACCGACGCGCCTCCAATGCTCGATCTGCGGTCGTCGGGATAGCCGGGGGTGGGCGGCACGCTCCCCCTTCCGCCGTCGGTGTACGCGTCTTCGCTGCGGACGCTGGGCGGGCGCTGAGCCTGGTTGCGAGAGCTCAAGGACTGTTGGAGCAGGGCGGGCAGGTGCTGTCCACGCGTCGACATGACCGCGTCCTCCGAAAGCGGCAAAAAGTTCTTGAAGTTCGGAATGCGCCCATACTGGGGCGGCGAACCAACGGGCTGCTCAGCCATGGTACCACGGAATGCAGGAAAAGAAGATTGAGGTGAAGATCGAGGAGGGCGGCTGAGGTTGGAGCGAGGTGAGGCGCGACGGCGATGTCTCGCTCTTTTAACAGTTTCTAAAAACCGCCAAGAGCAAGCTCTGGCCCCGAAGCTCGAAGGCCTGAGTCCGCGGGGGTTGGTTGGCGTCACTGCTCCACCACCACCAATCCCTGTCTCGCATTTCCCTCCCAAGCCTCAATTGCGCCCGGACCCCTCTACACGTTGGCAGTCTGCCTTGCCAGATTCGCCTCCTGTTCAAGATGTTCACTTTCGGACCTGCAACCGGCTTAGACAAAGCCCCTTAGCCTGGAATTCCGCCCGGGAAGCTCTTTCGGCCCCTCCCTCGACACGCGCTCCTAGCTCATAAGGGTCCGCTAGCATCTGGCCTAGCGAACCATCCCCAGCTTATAGTCCCAATATGGTATACTGATGAGCGAGCCTGATGCACACGCTAGGAAGTCGCGCAACAGCCGAAACAATTAGTGTCGTGCATCACATCGCAGAAGGTAGGAGAGCGAAACTCCCCAGTGGGACCTCAGGCACCCAAGGGACCGTGTCTGCATCTGCATGGGCGCACCGTATCAACTACTCGAGACGAGCGCTTGCAGCTTCCCCGCAGCACCGCTTTGTCTTTGCCCATCCGGGTGGCAGAGGGGTTTCGCAACTGTCTCAACGAGGAGGCGCAGCGATCCGGCAGTCGATCAAGCGTATCACTCCTCCAATCAACGCTTCATCTCCGTAGATCACCTTCTCCCCCATGGCTTGTTTATTTCGGCCGTCGTTTAATCTTAAACTGTACATTTGGCCAAGCCACCGCTTGGCGTTGCTCATTTTCGGCAAGCAAATGCTACCTACAAACCGCTCTGCCAACGCTTTTCAATTCTCCACCGAGCTCAAGCATTCGTGTTAATTTTGTGGTAAAGTACAAAAGATCAGGCAAAGTGCGCCTGCAAAGAAAGTCTGCCCCCCTCCGTTCCATTGTGTTTGATAAGGCGCTTAGCCGAGCACCATTCCCTTGAGGCCGGCAGTGTCGCCCTCCTTGGCGGCGATCTCGAAGTAGCTGTAGATGATGCTATAATACTGTTAGTAATTGCAACGACGCCGGATCCGTGGGGAACTTACGTGACAGCGAGCAGAATACCAGTACCGGAGCCAAGAGCACCGAGGAGGTCGCTGGCAACCGAGAGAGCACCAATGCAAGCACCACCGAAAGCGGCAGCCGTGGGGATGACACGCTTCAGCTCCTTGTACATGGACTGCTCACGGTGACCAGCCATAACGAGACCCTGCTCCTTGAGCTGCTTGGCAACGTCCCTGGGAGAAGAGCCGGAGACCTCGATCCACGTCTTCGAGAAGACAGCGCAGGCGATGAGCATGTAGGTAATGTAGACGACGGTGTGGATCTGTTGGCGAAATTAGACTTGTAGGGCGAGCGCCTGTTTCAAAATACGTACCGGGTCAAGGAGAGCCTCGGTGAAGTTCAGCGGGGGAGACATGTAGTACGCAATACCCGAGGCAGCGTAGAGCTGGGCGGAACCCTCACGCGGCTCCCAGACTCCGAGAAGACGGACGAGAAGGTTGTCGCTGAAACGAGAGTAGAGCATCTGCGAGATGAGGAAGATGTTGGAGCTCAGAGCAGACTGGAGCATGATGGGCTATGAAGAAAAAAAAAAAGTTAGAAATGCACTGTTCATAGTTTTTGCGCAATTGGGCCAAATCTTACCATGTTCGAGGTGTAGAACAGGCGAACGGGGTAAGAGCCGCGCATGCCCCTCTGGCGAGAAGACTTGACGGGAATCTCAACACGGAAGCCCTGGAGGTAGATGACGGCGGCGAAAACGAGGACGGTGGCCATCAGGTTCATGATGTTGGGCAGGTTCTGGCGGTAGAAAGCCTCGCGCAGAGCAAGCTGCTTGTTGGGCCAGGTGATGAGCAGGTGGAAGAGCGCAATAACAGCGCCCTCGAACTCAGGGCCACGACCAGTGTTGATGGTGGTAGGAGAGAAGGCCTTCCAGATGATCGACTCGCAAATGTTGGTCGCGATGAAGAGCGAAATACCGCTGCCCAGACCATAGCCCTTCTGGAGGAGCTCATCGAGCAGAATGACGATCAGACCGGCAACGACGAGCTGAACAACCAGCAGAACGCAGACACCAGCACCCAAGTCGGAGGGCTGGCCGTAGAGACCGGTCAGGACGTAAACGCAGGCCTGGCCAAAGCTGAGAATAATGGCCAGGAGCTTCTGGGCGGTCTGGTAGAGCTCGCGATCGGTCTTGAGGTCGAGGTTGACATCAATGAGGTGGGTACCAGCCAAGAGCTGGAAGACCATGCCGGAGGAAATGATGGGTGTAATACCCAATTCCATAAGCGTTCCGCGATTGGATGCCAACATCATACGCAGCCAATACAGCGGATCCGACGTGTCAGAGGACACAATGCCGTAAAGCGGCATCTGCGACATGACCAGGAAGATCAAGAGGGTCACACCCGTCCACATCAACCGCTGGTTGAAGGGTGTCTTGGTCTCCGGCGCCGCAACCCTGGCATCATTGTCAGTCCACAGCTCCCTTCTGCGCGGGCGCAGTATATCACATACTCTGGAAGCAGAGGCACGAAGGGCTTGATGAGGTCGAGGAACCGCACTGCGCATTGAGAAACATCGGTTAGCACGCGTGCATTCGAGTCAATGGCCAGCGCGGCGGGAATGCGAGCCGCGCGCAGGCAAAGGTTACTCACAGCCGCTCATCTTGACGGTTTCCCGGAGGGAGCAGAGATTAGAAGGGAAGGGCTAATGAGCGAAGAAACAACGGCAAAGAAGCGCCGCGGGGAGAGGCCTGGTGATGGAACGCGGAGGAGGATAGGTGGTGGTCGGGAAGCGCGACACGGGCGTTTTGTGCGCTCTCCAGGCTGAGGCCAGATTGCCAGCTGGTCGTCAAGCGCGCGAACTTGGGGAGCGGCCGATCATTTACCGACGGGGCCACGCCCGCTTGGGTAGCGAAGCTCGGGCGCCCGCCAGGCAAGCGCGAAACATGTCCCGCCCGCCGACCATGCTGCCGACTTCCAGCCCGGACAAAGAGCTGGCTGCAGCATGAGCTGCCGCCTCGACTGCATCCCGCGACCGCACTCCACCCGCCGCTAAGCCCCGCCCACCATGTCCTCGCTGCCCCGCAACCCGCGCCCAGGGGCCAACGGTTATGCGAACGGCTACTCCGCCTCCGCCGGCCGCTACGGCCAGCCCGACGACGACTACAGCAGCGTTCGAAGCTACGGCTCGGACAGGAGCCGCGACCGCCGCCCTGGAGGCTATGGCGGTTTCGACGACCAGCCCGACTACCAGGAGCGCCCCCGCGTCGCGCGCCCCACAAGTATCGAGCGGAGACGAGAAGTAAGGAGAAGCGGGGAGTTCAGCCGCCCTGGAAGCAGAAGCAGGCCGGACCATACGCGCGGGGGAAATGCAAGCAAGCAGATTGAAGGTCAGTGGCCGTGCATGACACCTGGGAAGGCATACGCGTGGAGGATTGGAACACGCACGATTGGGCAGACATGGCGGGCATTGCATGTGTTACCCGGCGGTGCTGACCAGCTGGTTTGTAGATGTGTTGGACCACATACAGAAAGAATGGACATTCATGACGGACGAGAATTGCACCCCGGTCCAAGTTGCCCTCAAATTGCTCGACTCCAGCTCTCTCGGCCTCGCTGGCCGTCAGGAAGAGTTCATGGGCACCAGCGCCGACCTTCAGACCGCACTGAAAGCCATTGTCAACGAGCACCATCAGGGCTTCAACAGTTCTATCGGTACCTTCCACAAAATCCAGAACAGCTTGCAACAGTCTCAACAGCGTGTGCGAACGTTGAAAGAATCCCTGGTTTCTGCAAAGGACAATCTGTCAACCTCGAAGCCGGAGTTGAGGGCTTTCTCCGTCGCGTCGCAGAGCTATGATGAGATGCTGCAGATCCTGGGCTCCATAGAGCAGCTCCAGCACGTTCCGGAGAGACTGGAGGTTCGGATATCCGAGAAGAGATTCCTCCCTGCAGTAGACGTTCTGCAGGATGCCCTTAGATTGATAAGGAAGTCAGAGATGGAAAACATCGGGGCTTTGGGGGATCTCCGCGTCTACTTGAGCAACCAGGAACACTCCATGTCGGATGTTCTCATCGAAGAACTTCACAACCACCTTTACCTTAAATCGCCCTACTGCGAGGACCGCTGGAAGGTCCATGCGCAAAATCAACCTAAAAATGGAGCAGATGGTACAGCAGTCGGAATAGACTCTGGTCGCAAAGCTCTCTACCAGTTTTTGGACGGTCTGGATACCTCGGAAGCATTGGTGGACGACGCATCACGCAACCCAGAAGCCGACACGTTCCATTACATCCAAGTCATCTTGGAGGCGCTCAACAAAATGAGCCGCCTCGACATCGCGATAGAGTCAGTCATTCAACGTCTGCCTGTGGAACTCTTCAGGGTCGTTGAAAGGTCAAACACCGAAGTCGCCCAGAGACACCCAAGTTTAGTCCGTGGGTTCGCCAGCAAAGGAGGTGCAAAGACCAGCAGGTCTTATGAGAGTGACGAGACGCGTACTACACTGCTGAACGACCTTCTTTGGACACTCTACGCCCGTTTTGAAGCCATCGCGGAGAGCCACCGCATAGTTCATGATGTCGTCGCGGGCATTTCGAAGAGAGATGGCTTGCGGGATGTTGGAATGTTGACCAGCACCTTCAGAGAGCTGTGGAAGCTGTATCAGAGTGAAGTAAGTAAACGGAAACTCGACATGGCTATAGAGATATTAATCCAGATTCAGATGCGCTCCTTGCTCCATGATTACTTGTCTACGGATGGCGAATTGGCTTTCCGATCCGCCCAGGGGGGTGGAACCAACGACAGTCCCTTCCTGAGGACGCAAAGAGACAAGACTAGAGTAAGTCTCATATCGTCTTTAGCCATGTGCGTTACTAACATTGCCCTAGAAAATGTTCAAACTCTCCGACATGGATATCACGTCCACAACCTTCGCCTCGGAGAGGGACGATTTGGAACACATACTCAAATCTTCTGTCCCCGGTCTCGTGTCTGATTCAAAGCGTATTAGCGGAGTAGCAACAAATTCCAACAACCAGGGACAGGATGGCAGTGCCACTGGACACAAGCTCCTCGTGGAGCCCAGCGTTTTCAACATGGGAATATTGCTCCCCCCTTCGCTTGGGTTCCTCAACCGGTTGAAGGAAGTTGTACCTCCCGGATCTGACGTGGTCACAAGCACACTCACCTCATTCCTGGACGACTTCCTCGTCAATGTTTTCCACCCGCAGCTGGATGAGACTCTTATGGATCTGTGCGCACAGACGTTCATGGAAGCCGACACTTTCCAAGAAGATGCGCAGTGGCAGCTGCATTCCAAGAAACCCATTTTCAAGGTTAGTGCTTGCTAGAATATATCCTAACATGTAGCCTACTCTCTAACAACGTTGCAGGGCACCACCAAATTCTTCTCTCTCATCACAGCCTTCTGCAAAATGCTTGATAATCTTCCCCACGACCAAGCCTTCAGCCAGCTCATCATCACTCAGATGGTGTCATACTATGACAAGTGCTATGGCTGGTACAAAACGCTGGTGACTCGAGCCCAGGAGAAGAAGTTGAAGGCTTCGGCTGCTTTGAGAGAGAATCAAGATGTTTCAAAGAAGCTTGCAGCTCTGCTGGAAGCGGATGATACGAACCGAGAAGATCTCCTCAACGAATCAATGGAGCTTGTCATATCAGTGTCGAACTACCAATCTCTCAAGGGGCCAGACCTGATCAACGATCGCAAGAACGTCGCGGCTTTGTGCCTTCTTTACACTAGCATGAAATGGCTGGCGAGCAAAGTGCAGAGCCTTCGCCATATCAGCGATCGCGCCACTGATTCGTCGCGACCCGATGGAGGCAGGCAACAGCACAGGCGGCGATGGACTAATGTGGGCTCAGTGGA
This sequence comes from Lasiodiplodia sp. KE8368, assembly GCA_023087525.1. NCBI lineage: Eukaryota > Fungi > Ascomycota > Dothideomycetes > Botryosphaeriales > Botryosphaeriaceae > Lasiodiplodia > Lasiodiplodia sp. KE8368. The sequence goes on along the minus strand of JAJMYN010000008.1, from coordinate 82,297 downwards.
GCCACGTGGTGATGGCAACCCTGTTTTCCTGCCCCTCAACCAGGAAACTGCAGTGTATGTGTTCCCCCTTCACCGGCTTACAATGCACATTCAAGCTGACTCCAACCAGTGCATTCGATGGTGTTGTCAACTCGTACCACGAGCTTGCCGCCATTATCCTGCAGACATTGCATTTGGAGGTCCGATGCCATGTCATGTACCACGTCAACCAGCTCTTCCAAGGTTCATACCGCCTTGACCAGTTGTTCAACGAGCCCGATCCAGATGTCCTCAGGTTGAACTCTGAGCTGAGTGAGATCGATGAGGAAATCGGCGGGCAGCTCATGACACCGCAGCACGAGTAAGCCTATAGGATCCCCCATAAATAATCAAGTCTTGCTGACAGCTCCATAGTTACATCACCCATGGTTTAGGGGCTCTCGCCGATACCCTTTTGGTCAAAAACTCCAACAGAATTGGGCGAATGAACGATAACGGCTCCGGGCGTATGCAGCTGAACATCCTCGTCTTGCAGCAAAACCTTAAGAACATCGAACCCGGGGCGGTGCTGAACAAGGCAACCCAGTACTACACCATGTTTACGACCGGGCCAGAATCCATTGTAGCGGTGGCGAAGGGGTCGAAGGAAAACAAGTGCCCCTTCACCCATGACGAACTCAAGGTCCTCGTGGAGCTGCACTACAGTGAGGATTCAGCGAGCGAGCGGAGGGAAACGGCAATGAGGGCCAAGTCGGGCATGAACGATTATCTGCTGCAACTGAGCGAGCACATGTGGACTGAGTAATGAATAATAGGGTCGCATAGGCGTTAACAGATGTGGTTACAGCGTCTGGGGTGTACTAGATATTGCGAATCAGCCATACTGTCGTTGGCAATAATGAAGTATATCAAAATTTGGAATTGCCGGATGATTTGCTAGTTGTAATATTTGATGGACTGAGGAATTGCTAGTCTGAATGATTTCCTTTAGCGTTCCAAACGTGCTGTTGAGTTGGTTTGGATAGTAAGGGGGTCACACGCGAAACACGGTCGCGCGTCTTCACATGCTCACGGATCACCTTGGACTACATCATTGCACCAAAGCTTCACCCGAGTCACTCCAAGCGACACCAACAACCATGCCGCCGCAGAGCAGAGGCAATGGCCTTCCTACAGGCTTCCACTCGAAATCAACACCCAACCTCCCGACGCTCAGCTCCCTCAATTCTGACCTAGCGCCTGCGCCAAATCCCCCAAGTGCCAGAACCGACGCGCCCAGCAACCCGCTTTCCCCAACCGACACGGCCACGTCCCCGTCAGAACCTGCCTCAGTAGAAGACAATCTCTCCCCCGAAGACCTATTCACGTTCGACGACGCCTCAGGAACCAGCAGCGCCTCCGACGATGAGTTCGACTTCGACTTGGACCGCGACAGCTCCGACCTGCCCGGCGGCCGCAGCACCAGCACCGACGGCAACGAGAAGCCCCGGCGCCAGCTATACTCGCACGCATCGCGCTCACACTCAGCGCTACCGCACACGTCATCGGCACTGTTCCCGCCCTTCTACAACCGGCCGCCCACGCCGCTGCCACCCAGCCCATCGCTGACGTCGCTACTACGACCATCATCCTTCTCGGCGCAGACGTCGCGGCCCACGACACCCGACTCGTCCGATGTCGAGGGCATGACGCCCAGCGCGGGCAGCCGCCGCACCGCGAACACGTCGGCCTCGACGGCCACGAACACCACAACGACGGCGACACACACCACCACCACCGGCGGGGGTGGTGGCGGCAGCGGCGGTGGCGGCACGAGCAGCAAGCGCGCTCCAAGCGCGACGTCTGGCGTGAGCGCGTCGGGCACGGGCGGTGCGGGCACGCCGACGGGGAACAGCATGGCGACGGCGTTCGCGTCGGCGACGCTGGTGCCGCGCGCCAGCCCCAAGGTGCCGACGTACGAGTACTACGGCTTCTTCATCTACCTGGCGTCCAGCTTCGCGTTCCTGATGTACCTGCTGTGGGCGTACCTGCCCCGCCCGTTCCTGCACCAGCTCGGCATCTACTACTACCCGAACCGCTGGTGGGCGCTGGCCGTGCCGGCCTGGCTGGTAGTGCTGGTCATTTATATCTATGTGGCCCTCGCGAGCTATAATCTGGGGTATTTGACGCTGCCGATGGGGAGCAGTGAGAATGTCGTGGACGATGCGGCGCAGATTGCAACGCTGGATTCGAGAGGCAGGGTTGTGAGGAAAGGGAAGGATGGGAAGTTGGAGAAGGTACCCGTGAGGAAGGGAAGTGGAAGGCATAGCAGAGACGGGTCGATGAAGGATTCAAAGGGCGTCGCAGGCTATGCGGTGGATCCGGGAACGAAAGTGGATTGGAAGGCCATCTGGGGTGAGAGTACCGATGCGGTCCTGGATGTGCCGGTTGGCGGTGTTTGTGAAATTCTGTATGGCGATGGGAGAGACACAGATGGCGAGGATGGGGAGGTAAATGGGTCGGTTAATGGGGCATTATGATCTGACGTGGGCATTCTCTTAATAGGTATGTGAGTAGCTCAACTCTAGTTTCTTGCAATATGGGTTTTGGATGATCCATCAGAGTAAAAGGGGCCGCAGAGGTTACGTAGGCGGGTAGCAATGCTACAACTAGCTACGAATAATTGACAGTTTCATCTCGAAGACTCGAAGGTAAAGCCGCAGAGGCTTTCGAGAGAGAGAAAAAGACACTAATGAGCGCATTCTCATATCAAGATATAATGTTCACTAACAACAGCCACTGCAGCATGTTCTCCATTCATGAAAAGCTCAGTAGCATATAACTCTTTCGTCCGGAGCTTCATATCCTGATTGGCTTGCGTCAGTCCCGGTGCTTGGACAAGCTCCATGCCCAAGACGGAAGGCGGAAGGTGGATGCTTACTGACGTTTGTCTGCTCAGCACCTTCCTTAGTCCAGAGTGAGCTCAAAGGCACCGTCGCCTTCCAACTTCCGGGACGATTGTCAAAGATTCTTCATCTCATCATCCCATCACTCGCCAGCCTTCCACCCCATTGTTATCAGCCACTCAGTCCCTACCTCTCGTGCAAATCAATATGCTACGTTCAAAGCTCCTCAGCGCGTTGGCGATCTTTCAAGTCGGCTTCCTCAGGCCGGCACAGGCAGTTCACCCACCTTTCGAAAAACGAGGCATCCCTGCGAATGCCACAGATCTCAAGATCATCCGCTCTCCTCAAGGCGCAGAGATACGGTTCAAGGAGCCGAAGATATGCGAAACTACACCTAGAGTAAAGTCTTACTCCGGATACATCTCTCTGAATGAGACGACAAACATGTTCTTTTGGTTTTTCGAGAGGCGAAAAGACCCCCACGATGCTCCATTCACACTGTGGCTCGCTGGTGAGTTTTAATCAGCTCCCCTGTCCAACATTAAAAGTTCATTATCTGATTTAATAGGCGGACCGGGGGCTGATTCCATAGCCGCAATGTTCCCTGGGAATGGCCCTTGCGACATCTCTGCGGACTTGACGGCTGAGCACAACCCATACTCCTGGAACGAAGCCTCCAACATGCTATATCTCTCTCAACCGATTGGTATTGGCTTCTCGTATACAACTACAGAGGAAGCATGTTTCACCTCGAAAGGGTGGAGCAACTGCACGGAGCCTAACGGGAGATACTCCAAGGTCGATCCAGAAGCATATCCGACGTCTTATGCTGCTGCCGAATGCACGTGGCACATTTTGCAAGCATTCATGACACACTTGCCACAGCTTGATCCCGCCCTTTCCAACAAAGATGTGGACTTCCATCTTTGGACATCATCAGTCAGTTTTCAAGGTCTATTGTTTGGCCATGCTCACGTTCTGACAACATCTCAGTACGGCGGTCACTACGGCCCAGCTTTCTTTGACTACTTTTACGAACACAACCTCGCCATCAGTAACGGCACAGAAAATGGCACGCAAATGAACATGGGAACCCTCGGCATCCTCGGCGGCACCATCGACGCTAAGATCGAGATGCCTTATTACAATATCTTCGCCAGCAACAACACCTACGGGATCAAAGTGAGCAAAATACCTTCCTCTGCATCACAAACCTTTCTTTTCCTCCATCACTTACTATCAGTCTTCTTCTTTGTAGCTTAACGACTCAGTCTACACCATGATGGAATTCATCTACGACATGCCCAACGGCTGCCGCAATGCCCTCGACCTGTGCGCCTTGCACCACCACTCCACCTTCACCGGCAAGGTCGCATGCGCCCACGCCACCCTCAGCTGCTATGGGCTGATAAATGCAATCTGCACGGCGCTTTCCCGCGACGAGTACGACATCCGCCGCCCACCACAGAACTCATCCACGCAGTCCTACAATGTCGATTTCCTCAACCTCGCCGAAACGCAGGCCGCTCTCGGAGTGAGCCTCAACTACACGTTGCCGATTTCCATGGAGGTGTACATGGGCTTCATGTACTATGGCGACCCCGCGTACCCGACGTTCAAGACGGATCTGGAGGACCTTTTGCAGAAGGGCGTGAGAGTGGCGCTCTTTCATGGAGACGCGGACTATGTGGCCAATTGGATGGGCGGAGAGGCGGTTTCGTTGGCCTTGGATTTTGAAGGCCAAGAGGAGTTCAGAGGCGCTGGTTACGCGCCGCTGGTCGTGGGCGGAAAGGAATACGGCGTTGTAAGGCAGTATGAGAATTTCAGCTTCGCGAAGATTTACGAATGCGGCCATGGGATTCCAAGCGATCAGCCGGAGGCGAGTTTGGAGTTTTTCAGGAGAACTCTGGAGGGCTTGAGTGTCAGTGACGGGTTGGTGAGGGTAGGGAAGAGCCATAAGACGAATGGAACGGCGGAGGCGACGCATAGGGAGAGTGATGCGCCGCTGGCTACGGAGTAAATTCTTGCCGGGGGAGGAACCAATCCTTCTTGCAGTATTCCTCTGTGTCTAACCTAGTCCTCTCACCTTTTTTTTTTTTTCCTCGCCTTTTTTTGTCGGTTTCCCTATGCTCCGTATCTCATTACGAATCAATTTCAGGTGCTCTCTACGCCAGGCTATTCTTTGTGAAAAAATTCTCTTTTGGGCTGATGGCAATTCACTTACTGCTCTCGTCACTCTTTCTGTTATCAACTCATGTGATTTGCTACATCGCCCAAGGCTTTGTAAGATTTTGAACAATGTTCCCGATCAGGCCCGCGCAATATCAATTAGAAAAGAGGTGCCACGTGCTATTGTCTTTCCCAGAACAGGGCCCGGGGCGTTAATCGAACAATTTTTGCACCGAAAATTTCTGTAATGCATTGCAGGCTTTCAGTCTTCCGGCGCACATGCAGCTCACAGCATTACAAGGCGGCGTATTTTGTCTCGGCGATGCTCACAGTTGCAACTAAGCCTCGGCCAAGCTAAAATCCGCATCCCCTACCGCCTTTTTATCACCCGCCAAAGCCTATCATGACCAAAAAAAAAAAAAAGGCTTTAAAGCATATCATAAAGTCATTGGGAAGGTTCAACTGAACTTCTATTTATAGGAGAACAGTTTGCCAATGTACTACAGCATCAATAGGACGCATCTTGGAGCCACCGGAATCTGAAGAGGGCTGATGACGGACTTGAATGCTAGTGGCAAATGGCTATGTTATTTCTGAAAGGGTGGTGGCCAAAGATCTGGGATAAATTTCGCGCTACGCTTAAAGCCTTGACTGATCTTGTAACGGTAGTAAAATAAGTAACACCAACATGACACAAGTAGTATTCAGAACAAATCGCTGAAGGGCTAGTTCCTCTGAACTCCATGCTGTATTTAAATATCTCTGCCGGTCTATGTCACGTGATCTGTATTCCTCATCAGCCTATTTGTGTGCCTCGTTGAGAGATTAGAGTTCTCATTGACAGTGATTGAATATTAGTAGATAGTTATAGAGTGAGTCGTGACCAACCTCCGGAGAGTCTTAGGTGCTGTTGGCGTGGGTATTCGTACTCCCAGAAGTAGTTTTATTCGTTCAATTCAGATCATATTCGGCTGCTCGGAAAGGTTTGGTGAAGCAAGCTCGCAGTTATTCATTTACAAGCATGCATCAGTAAGTCTAAGCGGACGTCAAAGTAAACAAGTACATCCCAGAGTGCTCTGATTTGTCCATGTGAAGGTGCGTGTCAAGCCCTGGACTGTTCTGATTGGCTGCAGGATACCTCGCTTACCAAAGGGAGTCTGGCTGGGAAATTTCTTGCGGCCCCTTTAAGTGGGACCTCCTGCTCGACCCTCCTAAAACCTCCCTCGACGAAACGCATTAACAGAAGAGTCCGTTCAACCTGTTTCACCGACCCACACGCTCTTAAAGCCCTCTTTCGCCATCTGTCTCCGAGGCCTTTCCATGCCTACGAGAGAGCGGCCAGCGATCGCTTGAAGGGGGAGCGCACGGGCCTGGAACGGTCGGTACATAAACCAAACACGCGATGCTCCTCTCTCGAAAAAGTCCTGTGACGCAGTGGCTAGCGTGTCGTTCTTATACTCTTCCCAGCTTGGGAATTGTATGGCCATTGAGGTTATGCGAAAGTCGTGGGTTCGACCCCCACCAGGACTAGGACTTTATCTTTTTGCATTCTTTTTGGTTGCGGGTGGGGCGAAGTGTGTTGTGGCGTTGAATCAGGCTAAAGCGGGCAGGGTGCGGCAACGACTTCTCCATATTGGTGATTATCAAAGAAGTCGTTGCCGCACCCTGCCCATACTCTATTCCCTCGCTTGGACGTCAGAAACTTGGCGTCAGCACCTTGATGGCTGCTCAGCAATGTTCTGAGGAGCCATTTCTCTTCGCGTTTTGTACTCTTATCTTTCTTTAACAAACAACAGTCCATGTCCACTTCGTGAAAGAATCTCTAATTTTACTTTACTGAACAACGACACTACAGGTTCTGTATTGAGTCTCCCCATTTATCTGTGCTACTCATTTGCAAGAACAAACCGGTACCTTGGCTTCCCCGCTTCGAAATCAACAACCGCCTGGTTCGCCTCCTTCATCGACCGCACCTGGACCCACGGCTTAATCTTCCTCTCGGCCGCCAGCTGCAGCATCTCCTCGATCTCGTGCGGCGGACCAATCGCCGAGCCTCCAATCTTAATCTCCTTCATGATCAACGGAAACGCGTTGATGGCAGGCAGCGAGTCCTCGGGCGCGCCGACCTGGATGAAGGCGCCCCTGAACCTCAGCAGGCTCAGGTAGCCCATCAGCGGCATCTTCGGCGAGCTCACGGTCGACACGATCAGGTCGAGCGAGTTGACGTACGGGCTCTTGGTCGCCCAGTCCTCGTCCTCGTCGGTGGCAACGAAGCCCGTCGCGCCCATGGCCTCGGCGTCCTTCCTCTTCGCGCCCGTCCGCGAGATGACGACGACCTCGTCCGCGCCCAGCGCCTTGGCGAACAGCACGCCGAAGTGGCCCAGGCCGCCGAGCCCGACGATGCCGACCTTCTTCCCGGGCCCGCAGCCGTTGCGCTTCAGCGGGCTGTAGACGGTGATGCCGCCGCACAGCATGGGCGCGGCGTCAGCCGACTCGATTTGGTCGGGGATTTTGATCACGAAGTGGGACGGGCAGCGGTGGCGCGTGGCGTAGCCGCCGTAGGCCATGCCCTTGCCGTCGGGAAACGGCGCCGCGTACGTCGTCACCATGCCCGGGCAGTGGTTCTCGTTGCCGTCGGCGCAGAACTCGCACTCGGGCCGCAGGCACGACGAGCACTGCGCGCCCACGCCGACGCGGTCGCCGACCGCGATGGACTTCGTCACGGACGACCCGACTTGGATCGCTCGCCCGACGATTTCGTGCCCCACGACGCACGGGTACGGCGTCGCGCCCCAGCCCGACCGCAGCGTGTGCAGGTCCGAGCCGCAGATGCCGCAGTGGCTGATCTGGATGTCGACGTCGGTCGCCTCGAACGGCTTGGGCGTGAAGGACTGCCATTTCATGTTGCCCTCGGCCGCGCTGGGGTCGAGGCCGCACCAGCCTTCGAAAGTGTCGTTGGCGGACATGTTGTCTTTTGGAGATGGAGTGACTGGAAAAAAATTGAGGAAGAGGTGATTGGGGGGAGGTGTCAAGAAGAAGTGATTGTTTTAGGTCGACGACTGGGGAAAGAATGCAGGTTGATTCTTCATGCGAGAGGGGTGCTTTTAAAGACCAAGGTAAATGCATGAGGTGGACGTCACTATTGCTAACTCCCAGGCCTCCGGTATCTCCTATCTGCGGGTGAATAGCGCCCTGACCCCGGACGAATATGCACGCTGGAGGAGAATGCAACGGTCTCAGATGAGTGGTCCCACTTACCCACCTCTCTAGCTCATGTTTTCGAACGGATTGCCGGAGATAAACGGAGCATATGGACATTGAGCTCTTGGCCGGCAGCTCCGGATCCACTTCTCCTCCCGGTTAAAACTATGACCCTGGTGTTAATTGCACCTCCAAAAAGAATCATCAGCGAGTCCTTATGGAGCGGCAACGAACGAGATGCAGCACTCTGTCAACCTCCCCTTCGCAACTGCAGAAACATTGTATACACTCTCGATGACGTGTATAATCAACACTAGTCCCGTCCCGCTCTGAGTCGTGCTCAGTTTCGGCCGCGGGATATCTTCGGCGTGCGCGACTGCTGGTATCAGGCTTTGAATCGGCCGATCAGAGCTTGATACTCCTCAATCATGGCGAGATCATGGGGTTGGTTTGTATGAATCGGCTTTTCTTATTGGCTTATGGAGGCGGTCAAGATGATTCCCCGAGAACTATATACGTGGGACTAGAACTTTCCACAAACACCCCCGCAAATAGTTGCTCTGATTCTCCACCATTGATCGAGGTAGTCGCGTTTTACAGCTGTGAGCAAGGCCAGACAATTTCATCGCTATTCAGAAGCATTTTTCATAAGTTGCGTAAGACTGTAGTGTTTTTAAGACGATCAAATCAACAATTGGTTTGATGAAAGCCGCTCGTATCGATCTCCCAACACTTACTCACTGATAGTATACTTTACTCTTCGTATTCTGATTTACGAAGAGAAAGGAAGTTATAACAGCATCTGAAGGGCTCATTACGCTAGTCTCTCATTTCAATCTTATTCCACAGGTCTTTGTAATGATAAACCTCAACTCCGACAACACCACCTCACCTTCAACGGATCTTATACCTCAATGCGTATTATGTATGAGGGATTGGCATGCGCAATCGAGTATGCATGTAAAACATCGCCTGAAGAAGTAAGCGTGCCGCCACTGCCTGGCTCTCTGAGGTTTATAACGATGATCATCCAAACTACCCGGAACGACAAAGTCAGCACATCCACTTCCAATGCCGCTCAGCGCCGACACACACACAAACACTTGGTCAAGAAAAAATCAGTGAGAAAAAGAAGCACCCACAACAAAGCCCCCTCCCCCTGCATTCCCACCCTGTCATAAGCTCTCACGTCATACGTCCCGACGACCAACTGCATGCGCTCATCCCTCCTTCCTCTGGCCTCTTCGATACCTTTCTCATCCGAGCCTACTCGCACGACCTCGCCAACCGATGTGACGCCATAGCGCTTCTCTTTCTTCGGCTTCTTCGGCTGCCCAGCCGCCCAGAGTTCATGCAAACCTTCCGATTTTTTCCTGCGCCGAACCTCTAGCACTACTGTTTCGGCGCGGATGCTGCTCAGGACGAGCGACCCGCCGACCGCGAGCTCGATGGCCTCGGCGCCGGATGTGAGGATGGCGTCGGAAGCAGCGAGGAGCGTGTCGATGCGCTGACGGATTACAGGGGGGAGGTGATGGTGGTGTCGGATGAACTGGGCTTGTAAGGTGTCGACGCGGTCGAGCAGGAGTGTGTACGAATCCAGCGCAGCGGCGAGCTCGATCAGGACGTCACGCGTGCGGGCGCTGAGTTGGGAGAGCGACTTGAGTAGCGCCACGACTGCGGCGCTCGGAAAGGGTGTTTGCGGGTGACGATCGTCGTTGTTGGCCCAGTGGACTCTCGTATCAGTGCTGTTGTACCGACGGTGTCTTGAGCAGTGTCGATGGAAATGGGGGTGCTGGCTTGGATGAGAAGGACACAGGATACCCCTCCTGTAGGCCTGCGCACTTCCGAACAGTGGAGTGCTTAGCTCTGTGCTCATCATGCTAATGACCATGCTGTCTGTCACTGTCTCAGAAGATGATCCGTATTCTGCAAGGATGGAGTCCGAATGCGGACGGCTTTTCGGGCGTATCGTTACATGCTCTTTTCGCGAATGATCTGCGCTTGCTGACTGGTATACCGAAGGCATACCCTCTTGTGGCCATTTGACTTTTTCAATCCGCTTCCCGTGCCCTTCCGGTCGTAGTGACGGAGTCTGCGGCGTTGAACGTCCGCTACGAAACCGAGTCCGGAACCTTCTTGCTCTATGCTGACTAGGCGGCTGTGGGCTGTCAACGTTTGTCGTCGTACGTGATTGAAACAATTCAAAGGGCGGGGCGAGTAGTGCCTGGATTGCGGGTATTTTCCACTGCTTTTTTGGAGCCTCATTGTTCTGGTTGGTACGCAAGGTATACTCAATTCTCAGTTGCCAGAGCATCTGATCTGCCTCCCGTATCGCCTCATTAATATCCCGCAACATCGTTTCCAGTAAGCGTTGAAGAACCACTCGTCGCAAGAGCTGTTTCTCGTTCGTACGATCGGCGAGAGGAAGTACGCAGCGTTGAGAATTTGGTACCGGAGGGTCTGGTTGGAGCGCTGACCAGGGGATATGATTGGCACTCTGTAAGACTCATAGTAAATTTCTCGTAGTCCTTCGATTGAGGTGGATAGCTCAGCGTACGGTCGAAGACCCATCTGACCGCCCGCGCAACCTGACTCTTCTAGCACTCCTCGTGCGCTTACGGGGCTGAACATGGGCATTAGCTAAGTCTTAATTTAATTCTGCTGTTGTGAGAGCGATCAAGTACTTGCCGTATTCATAGCATCAGTCATTACCCCATTTCGACGCGGTAAATGTCCCATTCTGAGAGGAAGGCAGTGCCAAAGAGCCGGAGAAGCAAAATCATGTAAATGCGGTGAATGAGTGGACGCACTGGGCTAGCAATGCATGAGAGGCGAGGAGTTTAGGTGAAGACGATTTGGTGGGGAAGGTACTTGAAGCTTCCAGTGAAGCATTGCGTCAGTTCTCAATACGGCAAGAGCCAAGGGGCCGGCCTCCCTGCTCTCAAACCAGCAACAGAGCATGAATGACACCGATCTTACACAGTACACGAACAAATATAAACATAAATATAGTGGTATTGATTCAGATCATGATATCCCGCTGAGTCCACAAACAAGGAAATATACAAAAAGGAACACCCAAGTCACCCAGGAAAAAAGACCACCACGCTGTAAATGCGATACACAACAAAACTTTCCCGTCATTTTAACCCCCGAGCGTCACCGAATCCGACGCCTAGCACGACTCCCACAGCGAACACGGCCGCGGTCTTCGCAACTCCCATGCTCGCAGCGGGCTGCTCCTCCTCAACGAGCTACTTCGCACAGCACGAGCCGCCCTCCTTCTTCTCGTCAAAGGCCAGGCGCGAGAGCTTGTCGACGAGGGTGGAGCCCTGCTTGACGCCGCTGGGGACGCTGCAGTAGCTGGGCGGCACGTCGAGGCAGGGGTTGCGGGTGAAGAAGTTGCGGGGCCGCAGCAGCAGGGTCATGGGCTCGGCGGGCATGACGGGGAAGTCCTCGGGCGAGGGGAAGTGGGTGATGCCGAACGTGTGCCACATGACGATGTCGGTGTTGTCGATGGAGCCGTGGGGGTCGGCGGCGATCCACGCGGGCAGGCCCATGCTGGGCTCGCCCGACGTCTGCGGCACGTGGCGGCCGGCCGGGTGCACCTGCTCGTCGTCGTACTTGGTGACGTGCACGGCGTGGCGCGCGAAGCCCGCGCGCTTCCACACCAGCGAGCCCTCCTTGGGCAGTAGCGGCGGCACCTCGCGCGACACCAGCTTGTACGACACGGGCTTCTTGCTGTACGGGTTGAGCTTGTTGGGGTTGCAGATCTCCCACGTCCGGCCCGTGTTGCCGTCGTAGTCGCTGTGGCCGGCGCCCTGGGTGGTGAGCTTGGTCTTCTTGCAGTAGAAGGCGTTGCCGTAGAAGTTCTCGGCCGAGCCGACCTCGCCCTCGCCGCGGACGGCGTCAGCGACGACCACCGTGTTGTTGGGGCCGTCGATGTTGGGATCCAGGCGCAAGCAGAACAGGTGCTGGTGGTTGTGGGCGTTGACGCCAGGGTACACCTCGGTTCCCCAGCCGTGAAGGTCCTCGCCAGGGTTGCAGGCGTAGGTGTTGAGGATGCCGGTCAGCTTGATCTCGAGCTGAATCGTGCCGTCCTGGTGGAAGATCCAGTAGATGCAGTACTCGTAGTTGGCGGCGGTGAAGATTTGCGAGATGATCAGCTTGCGGGCACGAGTGACGGTGACCGACTCGTCACGGAAATCCGTGTGCTTGAACAGAATGCCGGCATCCTCCTCGTGGATGCAGATGGCGTTCTTGACCGTCTGGGCCTGGCCAGCGCGGTTGACGTAGGCGAAGTCCATGTAGTGGATGGCGCCCTTGCAGTCACAGCCCAGGGACAGGCTGTTGGTCATGTAGCCGCCACCGTATTCTCCCAGGTCGAAGGCGTGCTTACGCTGGTGGGGGTGCTCGGGGTTGCCGTAGGGGACAACCATCTCGGCGAGGGATATTCTCCAGAAGATGGGACGCTGGTTACCCTTGTCGTTGAAAGAGACGTTGGAGAGAACAAGACCCTCCTTGTAGTTAAAACCAATGTGCAGCTTCCAGTTTTGCCAGCTGATGAAGCGGCCGTCCATGGTGAAAGAGACGCCCTCTGGCTGAGTGATGTTGATGGGCTTGAGATCCGTCCTGTAGCCGCCCTCGGCCTCAATCGAGGCAGCATGGTAGTTGTTCGGAGGAGCCTTGTTGAGCGGCCTCCTGACTTTGGGGACGTCAATGTGGATGACCTCCTTGGTGTCGGCGTTGAAGATGGGGCAGAAATCCAGGGGGTAGACGTATTGGCAGTCATCGACGTGCGGGCGGTAGTACATCAGTGCCTGCTGCAGACGAACCTTGTTGCCAAAGCGCTCATCGTAGCCAATCGTCCAGGCTGCTTGCCGTTAGCGTGATTCTGACAACTCGACGGATAACCACGTACGATCGCAGTAGACCTTGTGCATTTCGTTGGCGGGAATGCCGAGGATGCCACACTGCTCAACGACCTTGGGGTCTTGCCGCACGATGGACTCGACAATCTGAAGATCCTCCATGGTGATCTAAAGCCAGTCAGCACTAAACGATTCTCCGCATGTTCGCAGCGGGGTGCTTACCAAAGGCTGCACACCATCGGTCAGGGCAAAGGAGATAATCTTCTCCTCCTCGAGATCGACGATACCATCATACACCTTGCTGCCGGGACCAATGCAGACAACGTCGGCCCTCCGCTTGGGCCTGGGGTTGACCTGGGGGTTGGCCAACCATGCCTGCATCTCCAACTTCCGGGGTTCCCAGAGGGTGACGGCATTGTAGTGAAGGTCGGGGTGCTCCTTGCGGATGATGGCAACAGCCTTCTCAATCTCAACCTCCGAGAGGGGGTCGATGGGGTACGGCGGCTCCCCCTGGCCAGTGATCTGGCCGGCCATCTGCTTGAGGCGGTCGAGGACCATTGTGATTGCTGTGTATGATCAAGAAAAGCTCACCGCAGACTTCCAATGAGGAATGGAAGGGAAGTCGATGAATGAGGCACAGCGGTCTCTAAAGATGGCAGAGAAGGTAGTTAATGAAGTACAGTGCACAAGAGACCGTTGTGAATGCGGCGGCGGGCTCAACGTTATATACAGGTCGGCCAGTTGCACGGCGGCCTGGGACACGGCTTGTATGCCGTGGCAGGCCGGCGGCCAGCATCGAGGGCAGCTGCACGGAAAGCGGAACGACTGGTGAGGGGCAGCGGGCCAGTGGCTTGGAGCCAACGGCGGAGGCAAATGGTGGCCGGGGTTGCGGGCGATAAGTCGCGATAAGCGTTGTGCCCGGGTTCTTTTGACTGATGCGGCCTAGCGCGGTGCTGCGCGCGGTGGAGAGCAGCTCGCAGATCTGGTGGACTAGCGCTCTGTCCCGGGCCCAGAGTCAGAGCGCGATACTTGCCCTGATGCGGCTATCTATTGAACCCTCCTGCTGTGCTCCGCTCCGGCCCATGAGTCCTGCAAATTACGCCTTGGGCATGTCCATGCGATTGCCCTCGGGTGGCCACGCCGACGCTCATGATTGTGTTACTATCAATGACCGCCAGCCGTGGCCCCGCTCGTAGGGCTGTCCCTTCCTCTCGTCCGCCTACTGCGTAGTGGTCTGATCTAAACATGCTATCTCATTAGTCCCGGCGCCGCACACTCGCCGTGGTTTCAATCCAATCGTGTCATCGCCACTCGGCATCATCTTCCCATTCTTGGACCAAAAACACCAACCATACATGCACAGGATTGAATGAGGAAGGAGGTTAGCAGTTGCTACCCTACAGCATTGCTGAATAAACCCAGAGCCGACCAGCACCGGAAACCCGCCACCACCCTAAGAGAAAGCACACGTACAGCACCCACCAAGTGCGCCGAGTAATGCAGGAGTAGTAAGACGAAGCCTCGGAGGCACACGCAAGAAAACTCCCAGCTCGCATCAAAAAATCAAATCTCATGATGAGGCCCCTCACATCCGGGCCGTGGAACCCTTCCGCTTCTCGACTACGCCGTTTTTTGTAGCTTGCTAGCCTCGGAAAAGTATCGAAGAAAGGAAGAGTGCATTATTATCTTTAACAGCCACACAGAAGAGAATTTGGCACGAAAACCCGGAAAGCGGGAACGCTTACTTTCCGTACGTGAAGTTGCCAAATGCTCCTCCCGGCGTCATGGCGCCCAATCCGTGGCCACCGGGGCCAGGCGTTCCGCTCGCCAAACCCGCTGCGTTGGTGACTGGCGTGCTCGGGGAGTCCCTGTGCGGCGTGCCGCCCGTGTGGAACGCCAGGGCTGCCTGGAAGCCTGCGCCATTGACCGCGTTTGCTGCGTGGCCGTGAGCCGCGAGTACAGCCGCCTGCGCCGTGGCAGAAGCTGGCGGTCCCACGCCCGTGAGGCCCCACATCTGCCCGTTCATGTCGGGCGGGATCTCCCCGTCGAAGATCTTAGCGCGCATTTGCCAGAACACGTTGCCCGTCAGCCAAGCATCCGACCCGGCCTGGTGCTGCGTGCCGACCCGCTGACAGCCGAGTTCTTCGGCAAGGTCCTGCAGCCCCGATTTGCTGCCTAAGGCGTTGAGGATGTTCTGGGCCTGTGCGTTGACGCCGTTGATCGTCACAAGCTTCTGCGCATGGCGCCACAGGAACTTGACGTCCAGCAGCCGCGGGAAGAAAATGCTGACCAGTTTCCTGTACTCGTCTTCGTCGTCCGGAAGCTGCTTGCACCACATGATCTTTACCAAGTAGGCGAAGTCGTAGCCCGAGTGGAAGGATATCCAGTTAACGTCGTCCGAGAGAGCGAGTCCTGAGGTGATGAGGAGGGAGCCAAACTCAAGCGGGTCGATGCCCATTTCTGCGTGCTTCTCAAAGTCCGTACCCGCCTTTTTTAGCACCTGGATCGAGTCCTCATTGTACATGTCCTCCTCTAATGAGAATTGGAAGTTGAAGGTCCACGTGCACGGGCACATGATGAGGTTATTTGAGTAGGGGCCGCGCTGCTGGATGGGGGCGCCCTGCTCGATCTGAGCGGGTGGGATCTCGCCGGCTGGAGAGAAAAGGGTGATGCCGAGTTGTATTATCTTGAGGAGGTCCACGTTGCAGCGGACGGTTTGGTAGTGATAGCTTGCCTTGGTGATGAAGTCGCCCATCGGTCTCGCAACAACGCCGGGGAACTCGGTGTCCTAGAGACCCGGAGTTAGCTTGATCAGTGCCACCAGGGCGGATGATGTACCATGCTGATGTATGGGTACTTGTCGACCAGACTCCGGAGTATTGCCATCTCCTGCGCCAGGTTGTGCTTCCAGACATCTCGTATCCTCATTCCTTGGCCCTTCGCCCCACCCGATGCCATCGAGGCAGCCTCGTGCTCGCGTTGCTGCTGCAGAGCCGCGCCGTGGGCGAAGCCCATCTGCGCCGCGTGGCTGGCCAGGCCAGTTCCGCCGCCACCAAGCCCGCTCGCGCCGCCGAAACTTCCTGCCAGGCCTGCGTTGCTCGTGGCCGGGCCGAAGATGTTCATGTTGCCATTTGGGTTGCCGCCGCCGAAACCGGGCTGCTGACCCATGTTCTGGTTCTGGACGGCAGCATTGACGCTGTGGAAGTGGGCCGACTGGAGCGCATGCTGCTGGTTGAGGTGTTGAAAGGGGTTTGAGACGTTATGCGGCGGATACCGGCTCACTGCGGGCGGCATCCTTTATCGAGTGTCGAGTGCCAGTGCTGGGGTAGGTTGGGGCCGGTCGCACATCCGGGTCGCGGGTCGGGCGATGAGGAGGGGATCAGGCGCCGGTCGATCTCGTTGGAAGGAGCAAAGCGCCAGTCTTGCGGGTTGAAGGGGGATCGCGTCGTGGTGATGGTGAGGTTGGGCGCTGCATTTGGCGGGAGGTCGGTCACGGCGACGGGTTGGAGGGCACTGGCCCGCGCTTCAGCCCCCCAGGGCTTGGCATTAAGCGAGCGCCAGCCTATCTCACGCTCTCTAGTAAGCAACCCGCAACACCACCCGCGAACCATCCGCCCTGTACTTTGCGAGGTCGCATCAACGTACGTCCCACACTCTCAATTGCCCCTCTGCTAGCTCCGCCAGCTCCGTGTGGCTGACGCCCGCCGACAGATCACCATGGCACCGCCCAACCTCACCGGTTTCGACCCCAAGAAGTTCGCCGCTGCCGCCGGCACGCCCGCAAACGACCCGTGGAAGAGGCGGTGAGTGGGAGCTCTCTCGTTGATACTGCCTCTGTGTTGCGATAATGACTGACTGGTCGCGACGGTGCAGCGAGACCTGGAGGTACACGGGTCCCTTCTCGCGTTGGAACCGCTTCAAGAACGCCTTCCCGGGACTCGGCATTGCGACTGTTGCTTTCGGCGTCTACCTCGGATACGAGGCTATCTTCCTCAAGGACGACCATGCGCACCACGGCGAGGGCCACCACTAGAGAAATACCAGAATCATTTCCAGTTCAGATGCAAGAAACTGCATGTGACGTTCGGCGCACGGGATGGTCTAGCTGAAGAGCAGGCATTGGTTGTACATATGGCAGGGCTTTACAAAGAAGGCGCCTATGGAGCAATCTTCGAACATGTCCGCCAAATGGCGTTGTACGATGAAGAAGACGCGTGGTAAGGGCACGAGACGTACCAAATAAATCAGCATCCGCGGACAAAGACATTCTAGACCCGACTTCATTGTCACCGTTATCCCGGGCAATATTCCATGAGCTAACTATGCGGTACAAAGACGTATTTAACTAAGACATGAAGTTCATAATAATCGAACTGCACGATCAACAACGGTCCACCTCACAATGCGCGTTCCTTCCAGCTCGCACTGTATACTCCATCGGGCGCTGTAAACTCTCTGCAGTGCAATGGGCCACGAGTGAGCTTGTTTGAGCTTTAGGCTTTGAGAACAACGGTACCCGACTCACATAGGTAGTTGAAGCTATCATCCGGACGTAGATGTATATCCGGCCTGTTGACCAGATCATCTTTGAACTTGCGGGCCATGTGAGGGTAGTCTGGTTGGTCTTCATAGGCAGTAACATCGTCCGTTCCGTGGGAAGTAACCTCGGAGTCGTCACTTTCGAGAACTATCAGCTTGAGGGACAATGGTGAGGTTCGGAACACTTACATGCGCTCAGGAAGACCTGCTTTCGCCCCAAGAGCGTCTAGATGTGTAAGAGCGCGTATCCACCGGTCTCAAAATCCTTGAAGCGCTGGTCGGTCTGGCACCAGCTACCCCTTTCATTTTCATTATGTGTTCTCGAGTTGAGGTCCCGCTTCGTCATCGGATCTGTGAAGAATTTCGGGCAAATCTTCATCTCACGTAGATGGTCACTATCCTGCTTTTGCGAGTCAGTCACCGCGAGGCTAGATGATAGTCAGCTGCGTACTCGTTTGGCATGCGTTACGTTGTTACCTCGCAGACTCGTCTCCAGTACACTCCTCAGCGTATCGGACAGAGAAGGAATATGGTGGATTGGTTGGATTATCGTCAGATGCAACCATACGCCGTGCTCGATGTATCGATGTTGTATGCAGTCTTCGCTAGCGCAGCTGCATCACTAAGGGCCTGCTTGACGATTGGTTCTTTATCGCCATGTCTGCGTCCTCTTCGCGAAAGTAGTGGGTAAAGCTGAAGTCAAAAAGGGACAGCAAGAATATAACCAGTTGGAGTTTAAGTAGCAAGTGCCTTGGAATTGGTGGTACTTCACAACGGTGCAACAGTGTCGGCGCCAACGGAGCCAATGGAGGCCAAGGCGCATCAGAAAACCAATGAAGAATTGAACGTTACACGGATTTGGACTGCATGTTCAGGAATGGCCAAGAATGCAGAACGTCATTGGCGCGGCTGCAGAGGGGCAGATGCACGCTCGGGCTCGGGGTTGATCGCGCACGTCTCACCGCCCGCCGACGATGTCATCCTGCTGACCCACTGTGCACCCATGCCCGCGACAGTACTTCCCGCTCCCCTGCTCCCGCTGCTCCTACGGCATGCAAGTCACTCTCATTAGCATACCATGCCCAGAGTCTATCCTCCGATAGACGGCAAGACCTCCTCGCCCACGCTCTCGCCTTCGATCGTCGAATCTGTCGCCGGCTTTTCCGCCGGGCTGATTGCAACCCTTGTCGCCCATCCGTTCGATGTCTTGAAGACGCGCCTGCAGCGTGAGTCCGCCTTCCGCCACGTCCGCGCCCGTAGTTGACGGCTCGACAGTCGACCAGACCCACGCGCCGCGATGGGGAAACTCGTTTCACATCCTCCGCAACATTGTTCGCCATGAGGGCAATGTCGGCGCTCTGTATCGCGGCTTGATGCCGAACATGATAGGGAACTCTGTCAGCTGGGCGTTGTATTTTCTGTGGTAGGTAGACTTGCGCTTGCAGACGTGCAGGCCGAGGCTGACATCTCCGAGGTACCGCAACTTGAAGGATCTCTTCAAGTCAACTCGCGGCCAAGGCCAGAGACTTGGCTCCTCTGACTATTTCCTGTCGTCGGGAATAGCGGGTTAGTGTGCACCCTCCACATCCGGAAGAAGGTCGCTGACAGCCGAACGGGCATTTTGACGGCGGTATGCACGAATCCCATCTGGGTCATCAAGACGCGCATGCTATCGACGGGTCGCAACACGCCGGGTGCCTATCGGGGCATCTCCCACGGCGCGTCGGAAATCATGCGCACCGAGGGCATTGCTGGATTTTATCGCGGCCTCATCCCGTCCTTGTTCGGCGTGTCTCACGGCGCGATCCAATTCATGGCATACGAGCAGTTGAAGTACTACAGAGGCAGCCAGATTGGCGGCAGGTCGGAGCTAAGCAACTTCGACTACCTGTATCTCAGTGCGTCATCGAAAATTTTCGCGGGCAGCATCACGTACCCGTACCAAGTTGTGCGGTCCAGGCTGCAGACGTACGATGCAAGCGCGGCTTACCGATCGGCGCGGGACGTGGTAACGCAGATCTGGATTCGAGAGGGAGTGTCGGGCTTTTACAAGGGGTAAGGACTTGGCTTCTGGACCGCGGGATTATCACATGGCTGACGAAGGCTTAGGCTGCTGCCAAACGTCGTGCGCGTCTTGCCAACCACTTGTGTGACGTTTCTAGTGTACGAAAACACCAAGTTCTACCTGCCAAGGATCTGGCATCCCGAGGGAGACCATGAGACGGATTGAGAGTCCGTGGCGCAAAGGGAGCGAAGGTGCGGGTTCTGGCGTGATGGAGATGACAGCGCGCATCCTGCTTCAGCTCTGGTCTCGCCGCGTTAACCCCACTCCAGCCTAAAGCGTCGCCGAACCGATCGGCTACCAGACAGGGATCGAGAGGAGAACAGCGATACTGCCTTGCGTGGTGCGGGAACACGGCGCGGTGGAGGGGTCGCGACGTTCCTGGGCATTCCTGATCGCTTGCGGCGAAGGGCAGCTCAACACCACGCAAGTGGGATGGTCGGGGGGTATAGACTTTAGCGCGCATGTTGCATATAAGAAAATAGACGGCCACGGGTTAGAGTATGTACAGCCGCAGGATTGTGTCTTTCTTTCGTCATCCTCATTCTTCCCCCCGCTGCTCTGCCAGCCCGCGGCGGCGTCGCTGTCGTCGTCGTCGCAGCTTCATCCGCGCTAGCTGGACCCTGCGGCAGTACACTAAGAGCCGCATAACCATGGCTCAGCCGCATCACAGCGAGCTCGCAACCCCGCCGCCCCCCTCAACAAAAGGAGTCGCGCCTGCCTCCGCCGCTTCTCCTGCGCTCTCCTTGCCCTGGCCGCCAGCGTCATTATTCTTCTCACCTACTGCCTCGCCCGCGTCCGTCAATCCCCTCGCCGCACCTTCGCAGCTTGGTCGCCGCAGCCACGGCGGGAATCAACCCACGTCACTTGTTCGTGACGCGCCTGTCTCCGCCCCTCACGCTCAGTCCGAGACGCCATCGAGGAGTCCCTACCGCCCTTCCGTTTCCTGCACCATGGGCCTGCTAAAGAGCGTCAAAAGCGCCGCTAGGAGGGTTAGCAGCAAACGCACGAAAGAGGGCAATAGAGAGAAAAAGGAGACAAGCTCAAGCGGCACCCCCAAGTCTGGCGATGGGCTAGCTGAAGAAGAGAAGACCCCGGCAGAATCAGAGCCTCCCGATAAAGCCAAAATGAAACTGCAACCCTACGTCGAATCAGTTGCAGACGAATCTGAGCTAGACGCGCAGACAGGGCCGGATCCGCAACAGTCGATGGAATACTTGCCTCTCTCCCAAAAGTTTCAAGACAAGCAATCGCCTCTGCCCCAGTTACGAACGCATACACAGCTCAACCGTGGGACACAGCGAAGCTCTGAACCAGCAAATTGTGGTCTTGACTGCGAATCTGATGAAGAGTCTGATGTTTCAGAGGCAGACTTGAAACGAGGCTCAGATCCGCAGGCAACCCACTTGAAAAGATCCATGAGAAAACAAGGCCAGCAGCAGCGTCGTTACTCCTCGCCTCAAAGCGGGTCATCTGTTGAGCCCTACAGGTTTCCCTTCCAGAGCGGTGGTGGGCCCGAAGATCAGCAAAGCTTCTATTCTGGTGCTGATAAGGCTCCCAGCCCCAAGGCCTCCAGCTATCGTGGCCACGGTCGCGTGGATTCACATGCCTCGCCAATCGTGGAGGATCATCGCTATAACCCCTCGATTAGAGCTGAGGTTGTCCGTGAGCAAACGGTGTCGCGGGACGAGTTGCGAAGGCCCACCCTGCGGTCTCAGCGAGCGTCTCCACGTCCAGAACAGCTGCAGTACCACAGCTTTGGAGATCTTGGTAGCGTCAATGATCACGAATTTTTGTTTTCAGCTCCACAACGCAAGCTCAGCGACGAGCCGGTGAGCCCTACATCGATCCCGGAGAGCAAGGACACCACAGAGACATGCATCCAAAAACCACCCAGAGCAGAGAGCGTCATCGACTCCGACGACTCCACTATTTCTGATACCGATTCTAGCGAGTCGGACGCCTCGTCGGACGCCGAATCCGAGGAGTCGGGATCGGTGCTCGCCGTGCCAAGGCAGCCTCAGGAACGCACTCGCACGGCTTCCATGCCTGCAATGCAAAGGAACAGCGGTTCTCAGGAGCGTAATGCTTCTTTTGATACTGTGTGCTCAGCGGAGTGGATGAAGGGTGGGCCGCCCTCATCCTTCTATCCCCACTCGGACGACCCGGCCGATCCCGCGGCCCCGGACAGGCGTGTTGCCAGCCACCCCCTGCAACGGCGTCATACGCCCGCAGGCGCTGGCAGCCCGTTTCAAGCATATTCTCCTGCCAATAAACCGCATGTTCGCCGGGCTAGAGCTAGTTGCTCTGCGTTTCCCAGTCGCGAGGAAGTGGAACGGCGCGTGGCGAGAGCCACAGACGAGAAACGACGTAACGAAGTCATCAAGCGAGGGCAAGACCAGCTGATTGAAGAAAGGCGCCGTCAAAAACGAGAAAAGGAAATCTACGCTGGTCGTATCGCCGAGCTTGAATACGAGAAGAGCCGGCTGGTTAGAGATTACAGCGAAGCATCCCTGAAAAACGGCGAGCTCGAGAAGCGAGTCGCCAACATATCCACGCGCTTTCTCGAACAACGGCGCAAGCTCACAGAGCTGGAGTTGTGTCAGCGCGGCTGGGAGGACTTCGAGGCGCAGCTCAAAAATAACGCGCACGGGCTGCTCACTCCGCCCGACACCGCGTCATCGAGATCAACACCGGGGAATCCAGAGCGAGTCATAGCTTGGGCTGAGACCCTGGCGGACCCAACTTTACACAGCACGGAAACCCCGGCAGCTCCGGAGACTTTCCAAAAACACGAGCCTGCGCATGAGGATGGTGGGCCGGGCCGAACTATTGATGGAACAATCATCAATGCTCTCCAAGAACCTTTAGACCCGACCAGCACCAAATCTTCCTCGGATTTCTCTGCTTTACAGAACCAGCCCTGCCACGAACTCCAGCCCGAAATGTCGGTCCAGTGTGCCACTCAAACCCTGGCCTTTCCGCCATCAACCCAAATGCCCAGAACAAGACTTCGTACACTCAAAGCTGCAACACCAATCTACTCCCAGTCCAACGACTCGGCCGCGACGTTTGGCTCCGAGCAACAACCATGCCATCGACCCGAGCCTGGGCTGAATGACGGGCAGGCTTGCAGCAGCACCCAAAGCATAGCTGAATCCCAGAGAATGGTTCCGCCCAGTGCCGCATCGCGGCAGACCTCGCAATCTTCTCTGAGATATCATAATGGACGGCCCCGACAGCCGCCAAAACAGGTGCAGTTCGACGCAAGTCACGACGAAAAGACGCAAACATCAAGGAATATCAAGGATGCGACTACTTTCCGGTCGCGCGATGTCGTGGGCCAGCTTGTGAAACAACAGCAGAAACCAATCAGTCGACAAGCTTCTCCAGCTGCGTTTGTCCAACAGCGCACTCAGACAGCCACGCAACAACTGTCCACCCCTCGCCCTAATATCTCAGTCTTGAACAATACTCGGAAAGTCCAGCCCCAACTCCAAACCTACGGCATGAGCAGCCAGCACGTTTACCAGCGACAACAACCGGTGAACCACCAGGGCCAAATGGCACCCGCACACCAATCGCACATGCACGCTGCGCGCCAGCACTCAGCTCCCGCCAATCTCCAGTCCATACAAAATCACCAGAACAATCTCCGCCATGCTTATTCATCGACTCAAGTACAACGTTCCACTCGCCCACCTACCGCGAATGGACTCGTTAGCCATGCACATAACGCACCTCGCCCAGAACCCCCCCGCAAAAGCTCCCAGCAGAAAACTCTCCAGCCGCCCCGGCCAAGCACATCGCATGGTGTCTCACGGCCAACCCTCGCATCTCCTAGACCAAGCACCTCTCACGGCAAATCGCAACCCGCGCCGACACACCTCTACCCTCCCCGCCCCGGCACCAGCCACAGCACGCGTGCCGCCACCTTTGGCAGCAGCACCGTCCCCCCTCTTCCCACCATTCCGCAACATGCCCTGCAACAACCCCAGCCGTACCAGCATCAACCACAACAACAAGTACGTGGTGGAGGCGGAACCCCGGTCACCCTCGCTCCCAACGCAAACTACTACCCGTTCCCGCCGCCACTGCGCGGCACAAGCGCGCGCAGCCACGAGACGGTCGTCTCGCACCGCACGGTGCTCAGCCGCATGCAGGGCAAGGCCCGGGCCGGGCTCGAGGAAAACGAGCGCGCCAACGCCGAAAAGCGCACCGCGGCGCAGGAGGCGGCGCAGCAACGCGCCGCTGCTGCCGCCGCCTCCGCCTCCGCTAGAGAGGCGCCTTCGCCTCGCCAGAAGGACACTCCGCAGTGGGAACCACAACAAATGGCGTGGGGCAGGGACTTGGTCGGCGAGGGCGTGATACAGGCCCAGGAGGAGGCGGACAAGCTGTGGAGGGAGAAGCAGAGGCGGGAGGAGCAGGCGCGAAGGGAGGACGAGGACAGGAAGATTCGGATGGAGATGGAGAGGTTGACAAGGGAAAAGATGAGTGTTCTTGCTCGGGGATGAGCGGCAAGTTCCCGTGGAAAAGTTCGAGTCGAGGACGCTGGTTTTTTAGGGAAGGGAAGGGAGTAATTGGGGGTAAAAACGCGCTGCTTGCTTTCCTGTCCTTCTCTATTTCGTCTTTTGCTTTTTCTTTTTCCTATCTTTCTATCTACGGTCGCTTCTTAGCCAAACTTTTTTGTCTTCGATTTTCCCTGCAATACCTCACTCGCTATACCTCTGTCGCTACATCATCTGCAAGTCCCCTCATTGTTCAGCGCAGTAATCTTATTGTGTAATGTCTTTGAAAAAGGCGGTTGGAACAGGAAAACGGTAGGATTAGATACGGGAAGGTAAAGTATGAAAAAAAGAGCACCAAGAGGAAAAGGTACAGTATAATTACAGGCGTATGTAAATACCCTAGCATTGTATCCTACGGTCTAGCCTCTAACGAAAATCTGGAAGCTACAAAAAGGAGGGAAATGACGGACGTTCTTTTTTCTCAACGATGTTGAGATTTAGCTAATATAGATCTTTTGTAATTATCTAATGTTTACGTCAGAAAGCGTTCTGCATAGCCTTCTCCTCTCCGCTTATTTGAGTCTTCGAGCACTTGAAGTCCCTCTTGGCCCTCCGCAAATGCAGGAGGCCAGATAAAATTGATCTGTCTGAACTGAGCGTGGGGCTATCTCCACTCTCGTCCAATATCAGTACGATATTTGTTAATATCCTTGCACGAAACATATTGTCAGATGGTCGTAAAAAGAATGCGTTTTCCTGTTCTCTATGCCATGAAATGCTACGCTACGCTGTGTATGCCATGCTCTATGCCATGCTAATCTAAAGGACACGCCAATCTACCAACAGCAGAAGATAACGTACAAAGAAGCGCTACTAGCAATCAAACAGATCGTAAACCGACATCTAAAAAGGCCACCCATCGTTAATTCATTCCACTCATCAATCCATCCAGCCCCACGCCCATACAATAAGCCTAGAACGCAATCCCGCTCTCCCACCACCTCCGCCCGCTGTACCACCTGAACCAATCCGAGCCCTCCCTCGTCTTCCAGCACATCCAATGGCTCTCCTCATCACCCAAGCCCAAGGCGCGCAGCGGGCTCAGCGGGACCGGCTGGAACAGCCAGATGCCGCCGCGGGCGAAGTCGTCGGCGAGCAGCGGCGCCGTGAAGTAGAACCAGACGTGCACGAAGACGAAGTTGCCGGCGCGGCGCAGCCACCGGGGGGTCTGTTCCCGGCTCGCGGCGACGACGCCGGCTCCGCGCAGCGCGCGGACGAGCAGCGTCTGCGCGACGATGCCGAAGGCCTGGAGGACGAAGAAGGCGAAGGGGCCGGAGAGCGGGTAGGTGTGGCCGGACTGCGTGTAGCTGCCGGCGGCGTGCAGGCAGCCCGAGAGCACGAAGGCCGTCAGGAGCTGGATCATCTTTGCGGGCAGGGCGCGCGGGGACAGGCCCAGGCGCGCGATCAGGCGTTTGGAGGGCGCCTCGAAGGCGAAGCGGAACGTCTGGTGCCACCAGCTGCCCCACCAGCCCGCCAGCCCCTTGTCCAGCACGGCGGAGAAGGAGCCGAAGGTGTCCGGGTACATCCAGGCGCAGGCGCGGGCGCCGATGACGCGTGGGCCCAGGAAGCCGACGAAGAAGATGGGGGCCAGGGCGAAGATGGTGGTGAGGGCCCATTTGATGGCGTTGAGGGTCACGAGGAGCCGGAAGACGCGGGTCAGCACCGGCGAGGCGCGGATGAAGGAGGGGAGGAAGGCGGGCGCGGGCGCGTCGATAACGCCCCAGAAGTAGGGGTCGTATATAACGATAACCTTAAGCAGATCTAGCATCAGGTAGCCCGTCAGGAAAGTGGTCCAGCCCGCGCGCAGGGCCTCGCCGCGCGTCTGCGGCTGCCGTGTCCCGTCGGCCCCACGGTGGTTGTCTGGCTTGGAGGACATAGGCGTGCCCGAGTTCGCGTGCAGCTGCTCCTGCACCCAGCGCGGCGGCGGCGCAAGCCCGGCAATCCGCCAGTTCCATCCCATGCCGCGGAAGTTGCAGAAGACGTCGGCAACCCAGTCCAGCCGCTCGATGAAGGGCGAGAGCGGGAAGTGCTGCCAGGCAAAGGTACCTTTGCGCTGGCTCGGCCCTGCCGTGGTGCCGAGACGCTTTCTCTCGGCGGCTAAGTCGACATCCTTGATGGTCGAGACGGTAAGGGAGTCCGACTGCGGCTTGTCTTTGACCACCGTTCCATTTGACGCTGCGGTTCCATTGCTTCGTAGGCTGGCGCTGGCTCCCTCGGTGCGCTCGATCCTGGCGAAATCGGTCTGGGCATCGTGGGCAACTAGCAGGGTGAAAGTCCAGAGGAGGGACCAGGAAGATATTAAGCCAACGCCAAAGGCGGGTGCCATGTTACGGGCACGGGTATAGAGAACGGAATGGATTGACCAGTATGCGTTGAGAGCCCATACTGGATATCTGAGACTGTTGAGGAAAGGAGAATTGTAGTGCGGAACAAGCAAATAGACAAAACAGAAGATAGCCCCAAAACTAGCCCAAGGGTACACGAAGGGGACGAAGTCACCTGAGCTGATGCCAGCGTCGTAGGCTGCGTATACCTGGTCGAGAGCCTCGTTGTGAGTGGCCGGAGGATGGTTGAACATGGCTCTGGCTGCAGGACTGGGTGTGCAGAGTCCTGCAGGGTGAGGGCAGATGTTAGTAGTAGGGGGGAGACATCACGCAAACAGGAAATGTGGCGGCGGTAGCAGTCGATGAAAGTAGCACCGCGTGTTTTTGGCATAGATCAGGTTCTTGGCAGGCACCACAAGTGCCACATGACGTGGACCCGGTCGCTAGCTCCTGCCACGTGTATGACTAATACGCCGCTTGCGCCGGATTGGGCCTTTCGTTACACGCTGCACTAACCCCCGCCGCTGCGATTCTTTACACCGCACCCAACAAGCCCTCGAGCCACGGCCTGCACTCCAAGTCGCCCACCCCGATACCCTTCCAAGCATCCAAGTAGGCCCGAGGAAGCCAATTCCTCCCCACCGCCAAGATGGTCAACATCACGGAGAAGATCAAGGAGTACGACGCAGACGCTTCTCGCCTGACGTAAAAATGTCCCGCACCCCGCTGACGTTGCTTTTGCTTTCAGGATTGAGTCGGAGATGGCGAGGACGCAGAGTAAACTCACCTGCACCCCTTCTAGATGCGGACCTTAAGCTGACCTGTGCAAGAGAACAAGGCAACCGGTACGCCCTTCTGGCAAATTTCACGTGACGCAAATTCTGACTACTTTCAGAATACCATCTTGGTCTACTTAAAGGGTATGTCGAAATGACTGCAGCTTTTAAATTTATACTCACATCTGGTCAGAAAGCTTGCCCGACTTCGCGCTCAGCTTCTTGAGCCTACAGGCGGCGCCGGTGCTGGCGGTGGTGAAGGTTTCGATGTCAGCAAGAGCGGAGATGCCCGTATAGCCCTGGTCGGCTTTCCTTCCGTCGGAAAGTCAACCTTCCTGTCCAAGATCACCAAGACGAAGAGCGAGGTTGCTGCCTATGCTTTCACCACCTTGACTGCGATTCCCGGTGTGCTGGAGTATGGCGGTGCTGAGATTCAAATTCTCGATTTGCCTGGTATTATCGAGGGTGCCGCCGAGGGCAAGGGCCGTGGACGTCAAGTCATTTCCGCCGCTAAGGTATTCATGTCTCTTCAAATACAGGGAGAGTAATCGGACTGACTGCGGTAGACGAGTGACATGATTCTGATGGTGCTCGACGCGACAAAGCGGGCTGAACAGCGCGCACTGCTGGAGGCAGAGTTGGAAGCAGTCGGAATCAGACTCAACAGGGATCCTCCGTATGTACCATTCCCTCGTACCTTTAGCAGCTCTTGCTGACTTTCTTAGGAACATCTATCTGAAGCAGAAGAAGGCAGGAGGCATGAAGATCACCTTCCAGACCCCGCCCAAGAACATTGACGAGAAGATGGTCGCCAACATCCTTCGTGACTACAAGATGCTCAACTGCGAGGTCCTTGTTCGCGACGAGTATGGTGAGTGTAACGACTGGAGCTCCTGCATTGATTTATTGCTGAACTTCACATAGCCACTGTCGACGATTTCATCGATGTAATCATGAAGGATCACAGAAAATATATTAGATGGTAAGTTGTGCCACCCAGCCTCTGCACCCAGGGCGTGTGTCTCACAAATCCTGCAGCCTCTACGTTTACAACAAAATCGACAGCGTTAGCTTGGATTTCCTCGACAAGCTGGCAAGAGAGCCGCACACAGCAGTCATGAGCTGCGAGCTCGATCTGGGAATTCAAGACGTCGTTGACCGGTGCTGGAAGGAGCTGAGACTGATCCGTGTCTACACCAAGAGGTAAGTGAAACAAGACGAAAACTTGACGTTGTGCTCACAGCCGCGCAGGAAAGGAGTGGACCCCGACTTTGGTGAGGCTCTCATCGTGCGTTCCGGTGCAACCATCGAAGACGTCTGTGACCAGATTCACCGGACCATCAAGGAATCGTTCAAGTACGCTCTGGTCTGGGGATCTAGTGCAAAACATGTTCCGCAGCGGGTCGGTCTGGGGCATGTGGTCGAGGACGAGGATGTGGTCAGCATCGTTTCGGCATTCAAGGCATAGATCATGCGCGTTGATCGGAGGTAGAAGGTTACACGGATTGTGCGTGCATCCGCAGATGACCCTTGAGCAAATTTATGATGCATTCTTCCCAACAACATTCCAACCTATTTATATATGAAGCCATGTGCACACACGGCTCTATGAAATATCTATGGCACTCTTTATGCTAGCGCGCCAGTTTGCTTGATCGCATCGAGTACATGGCAGATGTCAAACGGACCCTTTTCCGCTAAAATTTAAGGGCTTAAAAAAAGCCGCACCTGCAGCATTATACAAAATAGTACGCAAAACATGCAGAGAAACTGGTAAATGAGCAGGCGCTACGCATGCAAGGTGGTTACCCAGTGGAGGGTGCCCGAGTCATTTGGGCGATGACATGTGCCGCAGTGCGGAGGCCAATGAACTCCGATCATCCCCGCGACTCACGAGCTCCAACCACGACCCATCCTCTCCCACCGACAATGCGCAAGCTTTCAGAGCTCGCCTAGCATCCCAGAACCACAAACAGCTCCGCAGCGATCACCAGCATGGCTGAATTCAGCACCACCAAGCTCAACGCCGAGCAGCACCTACTTCTCGTAAGCCCGCACACGTTTCCCCGCGAGCCCGCCCCGGTCGAGCCACCAAAGTACACTGACACGCCTCGCTACCAC
This sequence comes from Lasiodiplodia sp. KE8368, assembly GCA_023087525.1. Classification (NCBI taxonomy): domain Eukaryota; kingdom Fungi; phylum Ascomycota; class Dothideomycetes; order Botryosphaeriales; family Botryosphaeriaceae; genus Lasiodiplodia; species Lasiodiplodia sp. KE8368. Next base: position 52,802 of record JAJMYN010000008.1, on the reverse strand, counting down.
ACAGGACCAACCGCTGCTGCGCATGCCCTACGAGCTGGCACGCAAAAACTTCAAGACCGCCCAGCGATACGTCGAGCGCGAGCAAACCTTCGTCACCAAGGAGTTCAAGAGCGCAGCCAACGGCGCCGCCCAAGCAGCCACCACCGGCGACGCCAGCGCCACGCTGTCCCAACTCGACACCATGATCAACCGCATGCAGGGCCTAAAGCGCAAGCTCGAGACGCTGCACACCGAAGAGACGAACATTCACAAGGCCACCAAGACCCGCATCCAGCACCTTGACGACCTGTACGGCATTCCGAGTTTGGCCGACGTCAAGTACGACGAGTGGAGCAAGGTGCGCCTCGACCGCCTACTGGTCGATTACCTGCTGCGCAGCGGATATGGCGAGAGCGCAAAGGCTCTAGCAAAGGAAAAGGGCATTGAGAATCTCGTCGATGTCGATGCCTTTGTCCAGTGCGAGCGCATTGCCGAGAGTCTGAGGAACGGCCGCTGCCAGGAGGCCCTGGGCTGGTGTGGTGACAACAAGCAGGGGTTAAAGAAGTTAGAGGTAGGTAAAACGGCGCGTGAGAAGGTTGAGGAGAAAGTGGACGCGAAACGCTCGCTAGATCAGTACTGGCGATCGGTTTTCGCGGATCGCGTGTGCTTGATCGAAGAATGCCTATCTGGATGCCGACTGCAGGCAACAAACCTATCCAAGGATGAAGACCTATGGACGGTATGCCAGACAGGTTGAGCTCGATCTTTCGCACTTCGCTTCGAAACTTCCTTATCATTGACCCCTCTTCGAAGCTCGCCTGAGGCATCATTCGCTGACACCCTACTAGAGCAACCTTGAATTCGAGCTGCGTCTCCAGCAGTACGTCGAGATGGTCCGTACCGGCAATACCCAGAAGCTCCAAGAAGCAACACAGCATGCACGCAAGTACTTGGCATCTCACTCAGATACCAAATACGCCATTCGTGCCGCTGGTCTGTTAGCGTTCCCTCCCGATACGCCCGCCGAGCCATACAAAGTGAGTTCACGCCCCCCCTCTCTTCGTGGAGAGTCGCAATGATTAATCTAGACTCATATCCAGTCACTCTACTCCACCGAGCGCTGGCCCAAGCTCGCTGAGCTGTTCATCAAGACGCACAATACACTTTACTCGCTGCCACCCAACCCTCTTCTCCACATTGCTCTCTCTGCCGGTCTTTCAGCGCTGAAGACTCCTTCCTGCCACTCGCAATATGCATCATCATCTTCCAACGCCAACAGCACTTCCACATCCGTCTGTCCCATCTGCTCGACCGAGTTGAACGAGCTCGCCCGCAACGTCCCATACGCCCACCACACAAAGTCATTCGTCGAGAATGACCCGGTCGTACTGCCGACAGGAAGAATTTACGGGCGCGCGCGCTTGATGGAGATGAACACCAAATTGGGTACGCCCAAGGGTTTCGTGAAAGACCCCATGGTGCCAAATCTCATCTATGAGGAGAGCCAGTTGAAGAAGGTCTTCATTTCGTAGATCATTTGCGACAATACGGGTAAGCGTAGAGGAAGATTTGGAATCATGCTCCAACAGCCAGAAAGAGCGGTATTCCTTCATTCGGAGGTTTGTGTTAGCGATCGGACAGGCATTTTCATGCGTAGGATGGAGGCGTTTCTGTTGTCCAGGAAATCAAATTGGCGTCAAGAGCCCGGTGTTTCTAAGAATTGTTCGGGTAAATGGTCTTGGGGACGGTTCCCTCAGGCAGAGGCTTCATTGATATGAATTGATTCCGTTGAACTTCTAATTCGCGTGTCCCGAAAGTGTTGGCGTTTTGGTCTTCATAGAGTGAGCTATGTTTTTCTATCTGACTGGGTCCAGAACGGAATGATGGCATGCGGGAGTGGCAGGCGTCACTAGAAATATTCGAGATAGTTTTGATCGGTATATAGATCTTTCAGCTAACTCATACCGGTGCCTACGAGCAAAAGACGGGCTGCGTGGCTCAATGGTACGTTCAGAGATTTTACTAGAAAGAACAGGCTAACTGCAAGACTTGGTCAAAAATATAGGCAAAGGCAAAGAAAAAGAGCTCAAAAATCAAAAAAAAACCCGGGAGTAATAGAATGACTCTGCCAGAGGTTTCTGTAGCAAGCCGCTCCCCTATGGACGGGGCAGGACGGGCGTCTACAGTTTTGCCATTCTTTATTCCTCTTTTTTTTTTTTGCTTCCTGGCTCATCCTCACCGTGTCAAACGGTGTTGAGATGCTGCACCAGGTGTGGTTCGAACGGGAGCCGCTTTTGCCGTTATAAGCAGGTGCAGATGTTGAGATCTTTTGTGAGATCACCATGGCCGTGTTGAGCCTGGTCGAATAGAAGGTGACTGAATCTTCCGCAGCGTCGAGGGCTAACAATCTCCGACCAGCAGCAGCAGCCGCAGCAGCCGCAGCAGTAGTATTAGCACTACTTCCAGCGTCGCGCCCGCTGCTCCCACCGTCATTTACTCCATCGATGGCGAAATGGTCCAGGTGAGGATCGTTTGTACTTCACCTCGCTATGGTGATTCAGCAAGAAGGACAAACTCACTTTTGACACTCCACGTTTTTACGATGTAAAGCCCAAATAACATCTCCTTTCGACAATCCTATACCTGGTATAGTAGTTTTCCACAAACGCCAGCGCTTCGATCCAGTTTCCATGTACACAATGAACCGTCCTCGATTAATCCTCATCCGAATCACTTTCATCTCCACCCTTCTTCCTCTTTTTGCCTGCCCCAGCACCAATTTTGCCCCCACCCGCACCATCGCCGGCCTCGAAAATGTAGGACCGCGCGCTCCTCTCCTCACCCCTCCACTTCCCGCCCATCTCACCCTCGATGTTACCCAACGTCCGGGCGTGCTTGTAACCGGGGTACGCGCTGGCTTGGAACTTGAAGGAGCGCTGGACCTTGAGGCCGACGTGGCGGGCGAGATCCTTGACGTTCCAAAGGGTGTAGGGTTCGCTTTCGAAGAGGGTGACGATGATGGTAGGGTTGACAGAGACAGGGGACTGCGGGGCGGGCAGTGCGGAGAGGAGGGGAACCGCGGAGGTGAAGAAGGACACGAGGAGTTCTAACGTTGTTGTTTCTTGCTGTCAGTCGTAGTCGCTGCCATCGCTATTTAGGGATTGATGTGGACTAATTTGCTTGGCCATACCTTGATTGTATCGGACCTGCCGATTGACATCCGTGCTCTTCCCGCCAACGTGCGGGAAGTTGAAGATGATCCTGTCCCAACCGCCGCCTCTTCCCCTCGCTTCCCTAGCGCCCTCGTTGTCTTCCACCAGCCCCTCTCCCTGCCCACCCTTCTTCACTTCCTTGTACGACCCCAGCTTTGTCGCGTCCACGCCACACAACACTCTGCATCCGCCTTCTCCTTCGATGTACGCCATATTCGCCTCAGCCTGCGGGTACTTGCGCAGCAGCTCGTCGCGCGTATCGTACGCGGTTGCCAGCACGTCGGCGGCGCCGTGGTGCTCGACGATGCTGCGCGCGAAGCTGAAGTCGCCATCGCCGATGATGAGAATGCGCTCGTTGGGGTCGAAAGGGATGTATGCGTCTTGATGTTGCTGCTGCTGCTGGTGGTGGTCATTTCTCGCTTCCTCTTGTTGCGCGCCGTCGGCGGCACTGGTAGATTGAGGAGCTGTTGCGGAAGTGGCGGGAGCGGCGGTATCGGTCGATGGCCTTTGCTTCTTCTTCGGTGGCTGCGGCTGTGACCCGGCTTTTTGGGCATTGGCGCTCGCTTTCTGCGCTTTCGCGGTTTTGTTTGCGCCCGGCGTGCCTGCGAGGCGGTTGGCGCGGCCTTTCTCGAGCCACGGCTTCTTTTTCGTACGAACCATGGATTGGCTTGTCGGGAGGCTTCGGGGGTACGAAGGTGAAGAAGGAGGGGCGGGAGGTAGCGTGAGGCTTGCGGGAGCGAGCTTGTGCGGATGGGAGACAGAGCTCGGACGGAAATTTAGTCGGAACTTAAGGTGCGGCTCTGCGGGAAGCTTGGGCCAATCGGTCATGGCGTAGGGCTGAGACAAGTGGAAAAAATCTCAAGTTGCTTCTTACGATTAAGAGTTGACAACATTGCTTCACTGATGCATCGAGCTGATTGCAGCTGGAGCGTTGGTAGAAGGTAAGTTCACTGAAAGTCGTCACCAAGGATTCGGGCATGAGTTTCAATTCTCTCGCCCGTCTCACAATCGAGTCAATTAACCTCCGTCGTCTCCATCAGAGCACTTCTTTGGATGGACGCAGGCCTCTATTAACTTCACTTCGTATCCTTGCTGTTCGTACACGCATCCCTTGCTCATCATTACCCACAATCATTATCGTCTTGACTTCGTTTATTCGGAATCTATTGCAGCCGATCGCAAGTCGTTGCTACGCCTTTGGAAGGCGGCAGAACGAGGTGTCTGATCCAGAACTCCCTCGCCGGCATTAAACTAGCAAGAAAAAAGGCCTCGGTCGCGCAGTGGCCGTGATCTTCAAAACATCCTTATCTGCCTGGTGCAAAGCCAATAAAAGCAACGAGATGCTGGCCAAGGAAGGCTCACGTGGTATCTGGCCATGCTGTAAGACGAGCTTCGGCACACCTCCGTATCGGACGGAGTACGTCGCCAGTGCAAGTCGAAATCGAAATTCCTTAGATCCGGCATTCCCCGCAGAACAAAATTGCGCATGGGTATCTCAAGCAAGAGGAACGGGCGAACCCATCCGACTGCCTCTCCCTTGAAGCGTGATGATCGGAGTGTCGGACCGGGCCAGAGAGGGAGGTAGAACTATAATACAGGTTGGATGGACTGGGAAGAGATGACCGCTCACATGTTGAGCTTCATAACGTCTGCGGTGCCGAACGACCTGCCATCCACAGGACATTTGCGAGAACGACCGCGGAACTGCTCGTCTACGCAATCACGGCACATGACGTGACCACACGTCTTGATCGCCGTGTCCTTGAGGTTTTTGCGGCAGACAGGACAAAGGGCATATGACTGGAGGTTATCAGTATGGCAATCTCATGGAGGAAGCATTTTGACAATCCACTTACCCGCCACATCTCGTTCATGTCGTCCCTCTTGTCCTTGTCCTTCCAGTTGTTTAACTGCCTCTCGGTCTCTTGCAAACGAATCTTGAGCTTCTCAACCTCAGCCTCCAACTCCCTCTGTGATTGCTTGGAAGATAACACTGCACTGTCTTTGGCGTTGAGCATAGTCTTCAGCTCGGCGATTTGAGCTTGGAGGCTTTCGGTCATGCTGGCCTTTTCTCCGGACTTCTGCTGCAAAATCCGGAACTGATCCTGAAGTCGGTTCAGCGCTTCTCCGCTTTCTGCGACTTGCTTTTCGAGGTTGATCTTCATGTTCTGGTTGGCGCCTTCGATCGATTTGAGTTGAGCGATGATTTCCGCATTGCGCGCATTCATCGTCTTCATATGCCGGCATTCGGCTTCCCTGGCATCTTTGGCCTTCATAGCGGCGAAGTACTTTTGGTCTGCCTTGGACTTCTCTGCGGTTAACCGATTTACCTGTTCTTCCCAGTTGACCAGTTCGGCAGTCTTCTTCGCCGCCAATGCTTGTGCCTTTTTCCAGGCCACCTCCATGGACGGGAGCTCGTTGCTAAGAAGAGCGTATTCTTTCTCCAGGGTTGCGATTTTGGCGCGAAGTTCGTCCGGTGACAAGTCCTCCAAATGCTGGGTTGGTCCATCGGCCTGCGTTTCACCAACCCTCAGACGGAGGCGCTCGACTTCTGTCTCAAGCGCAGTTATTCTGCTTTCCCCAGCACTTGCCAGCTCCTTGATCTGCTCAGACGAAGCTCTGACATCATCTTGAGCTGCTTTCCTCTGGGCCAGTTCGGACGCCAGCTCGTCCCTCGCATTACGGATGCGGGCAAGATCTGCCTCAGCCTTCGCCAACTGGGACTCAGTCTCACTGATAGCGGCTCTTGACTCCTCATCCATCTGTGCTCGGTACGCTGTGCGCTCTGCATGCAATTTCGTTGCTTCCTCACGAAGTTGCACGTTAGTGGCTTCCAGATGGTTAATGCGCTTGATGACGTCTTCGTGCTGGCTCTTAAGCGCCTTGAATAAGTCCGTCTTCGCGTAGTCCTCATCGGTCAACCCGGCGAATTTGGTCTTGAGGGCGGTGATCTCTTCAGTCAGTTTTTTGTTCTCGGCAGCAAGTTGTTCGCATTGAGCCTTGCGCTTTTCGGCAACAGCATTTGCCTCTTTACGCGCAGCTTCAATTTCAGCACTGTCGACAGAGCCATTCGTGACAGGCGGGCTGTCAGCTTTCTGCTTCGAGTCATCCTTGCTTGCTGAAGGTACAGGAGCAGCTCCCAACCCAACCATTGCTACAGCCTTACTCCTCTCACGATCATACTTCCTTTCGGCAAGAACGTAACGCTCCGTTGCGCCCTGAAGCCGAGCCTCATACTGTTCCTTTTCTGCAATAGCCCGGTGAAGTTCTGCAGTATGCTGCTTCTCCAGCGACAGCAGCTTGGAGAGCTGGCCTTGAAGATCCTGAACCTCGGGTGCAGCAGCCGGAATCTTGGAGAAGAGATCGGAAAGAGCCTTCTTTATGCTATTGGTGCGGGCAGAGAGATGTTCCTTGAAGGTGTCCGAATCGGAAGAGAGAAGAGATGTAGGGAAGGGTGCGGATTCTTCACGAAGGCATTAGATCATGTCTGAATGGACGATCGGGGAGAGAATGGCGACGTACCGGGAGGATTGGAGTCCGAGGCGGGGAGGGTCTCGTTGGCGAGGACGGCAACTTCATCGATGAGCTAATTACGCGTGAGTCATAGCTCGGAACGGTGCGCTTCTGGTGATGTTACCTGAGAGAACCACAAGTCAATGACGCGCAGGTGGTCGTCATGATACTTGGATTGATCCTCAAGATCTGCCACACGTTCCTCGAGATCGGCCTTCCTGCGCTTGTATTCGTTCTTTTGCCTTATAAGAGCGTCTTTGGTGAATTCCTGAATGGATGCGCTGTCAGCAGCGAGTCTTTAGTGGCAGTAGCGTGCACGAAACCGGGGCTGACGAACCTCGAAAACGCGATCACGGTCGGTGAGCGGATCCAGATCTGCCAACGCCTTGGTGCCGTTGGATAGTGTCGCTTGGCGTTTTGCGGGTGGTGCAGTTTCATCGCGGTCGGACATGGCTGGTCTCTTGCGGTCCTCCATCTTTGCAACGCCGAGGGAAGGGCCAGTCACGGACTTGGATGCGAGCCTCATGGAAGCGGAGACACGCTGCGACGCGATGGGAGCCAGCAAGTACAAGGCGCAGGCGGGGGCAAGAAAGCGGATGCACGCGAAGCGACCCTGGCGTTGGCGGCGGGCGGGTCGGTGGGCGATGGCGGGACGATTGGGCGTGATCGGGGGATGTTGTGAAGTTGGAGCCACACAAGCGTTCAAGGAGCGGAAGAGCACGTGATTAAGGATCGGCGTCGCACGGACCGATTGCCCCACTGCGCTGTCGGCGCGACTCATCTGGCAGGCACGGCGGCTTAACTTTTGAACGCGACGCGCGACCGCCATGCTGCCTTGCACGCAGTATTCTCCCCGCCATTTGCGCCTCTCCTCTTACAAACGACTCCACTTGCTGCCGTCTGCACGGAATGTCGGCCTTTCACGGCAGCTCTGCCATCAGTACGCTCTTAGACTCGAGACAGCTGCAACTTCGATCGCTAATGTCCGCTCCCAGACAAGAGCGGCAAGAAATTCGCTCCCAAAGTCGCCAGACGCCGTCCCGCCGCCGTGTCCGGATCCGAAGCTGCTTCCGCCACTTCTAGCGCTGAGCAAACCCCTGTCGGCACGCCCGCTGCTTCCGCAACCCCCGCGAACGAGCCTGCCCAGCCCGAAACCCAGCATGTCTTGCCCACTCCACCCGCGACCCAGGCCCCTTCGCAAGCTCAACCTGCTGTAGCTGAGCAATCTACGTCTTCTACTGTCCAGTCTGCTTCGATATTATCCACACCAGTGTTGCAAAATGATGGCGCAGAAGCTGAAGGAAGGTCGCCAAAGCGAAGGAAGGTCGAGTTATCCACACCAGGGCGAGAAGCACCGACTGAAGCAGGTCATTCAGTACCATCGACGCGGTCTGATGTCACTGCTCTGCCAGTGACAGTACTACCTTCAGGTCAGCCAGCTGCCAGCAATGTACGGGGAACAAGTGCGGAGACAACGCAAGAAGCTGCCAGTCATACCCATGATATACCGTCACACGCTTCCGTTCCGGAACTATCTCGTCCAGCCGAAGAGCAGAACAACACATTCGGCCCCGCCCCGCAAGATGGCTCTGAAGATGTGTCGGCGAGCAGTGTGCCTAAGTCGAAGAAGGTCGCACAACCAAAAACTGTGAAGAGGCGTGGCGCCGCACGGCTGTCGAACAAGGATCTTATACGAGAGGTCATGGGGGAAAATTCAGGGGTTACTAAACCGTCAACACAAGCCCCCACAACAGAACAAAGCCCAACTAATGACGGAGACACGCAAGGTGCCGGTTCTGACAATACTCAGCACCAAGAAGAGCAAACACCTCAAGCTGATGGTGAGGCGCAGTCTCCAAATGATGTGCCTGTGCCAAACAGACCCCCCAAGCGGACACCGAATGTTACGGCAGCAAGAAAAAGAAAGCAAAAGCCAGACACCCCTGCAAGGAATGACCAACCGGCCGCTGAAGAGCAAGTGGAACCAGAAGTAACTCCGGCAACCAGTGGCTCCACACAGCCCACTGTTACGAAGAAACCACGCCAACCTCGCCCTAGAAAACGTGCCGAAGAAGACATACAGAATCCCGCAGACGGTCCAAATGAAGATGCTGCGGCACCCAAGCCGAAGCGCGCCAGGAGGAAGCCTAAGACCCCTGCCCGTGTCACCGAAGAGGGGGGTGGAACCGAAGGAACTGAAGCAGGAGGCACAGTTGATCCAGCAGAAGAACAGGGCATCGCGACACGAAAGCGGCCTAAGAATATCTTGGACCATCTCGTTTTTGATGAAGAAGATCGCGAAAACCCTGAGAAAACAAGAATCAATTCTAGCTCCATGCCCATGGGTGTGCTCACAAGGGACATCTCTCTGGTTGGTACCATATCGCAACGAGAAGAAGCACTGTCGAAGATTGATTGGGATGAAGAGAAGCGCAAGCGGATGGAAGAGCGTGAGCGCATTGCTTTGGGAGAAGAACAAGCTCAAACGCAAGCAGAGCGAGACGACGCGCTTGCTAGGCTTCAGGAGGCCGCCAACACTGCCGCTGCTTCTGCACAAGCTCCACAAATGCGGGTCGTGAACGGCGTTTTGACACTCGATCATTCATCTACACAGGTGGATCGAAACGCACGAGCGCGCGAGGACGCCGAAGAGCTTCAGGAAATCGAAGAAGATGAGCTCACAACACGAGTCAATCAAATGTCCTGGATCAAGGCCAATCGCAAAGACCCCCGTGAGAGGACAAGCTGGGGCCCAACTCGTGCAGACCGGTGGTCGGACGAGCAGACGGACATGTTCTACGATGCACTAAAAATGTTTGGCACAGACTTCTTCATCATCAGCAAGATGTTCCCCGGGAAAACGCGCGCGAATGTGAAACGAAAGTTTGTTAAAGAAGAGCGCCTGGATCCTGACCGCATCAAGCGTGCTCTTATCGGCGAGAGTGTTCCAATGGACTTTGAGGAGTACAAGCGGAAGACCGGCAAAGACGACGATTTCTTCCGTGACCCTGAACAATTGCGTCAAGAGCTGGCCCAAGAGACGGAGCAACAGAGGCAGGAGGTGGAGGAAGCACAGGCAAGATATGCCGAGCAGCAGAGGCAGCGCAAGCTGGCCAAGCAAGGCGGTGCAGATGTCGACGGCGAGGAGGGTGAGGGTGGCAAGAAGGGAAGGAAGAAGAAGGGCGAAGGCAAGAAGGGTAAGAAAAGCAAGGCGCCGATCGGAGGTGAGGAGATCGAAGTGGTTGAGTTTGAGGGCGACGAGCTTGAGCACCGAAGATGATCCACAGCAACTGAACCGGAGGAGCAGTGAGGAATTTGGCCTGCATGCTTACGTGAATCAGAGTCTAGCATGAAGAACGCAGCCACAAATATCAGGATTGTTGAACATGCAGTGCAGGTTTCCATGTGCATGCGTTTCCTAATACAGCTCAATATCCTGCAAGGTGAGGATATCACAGGACCTCAAACGCGCCTTTCCAGTACGCCACAGATGCGAGACTATGGCTAGGTGCCAGACGTGGGGATTTCTTTGTTCAGATTCGCTATGGGCACACTTATACCGCGCCCCTACACGAGGACCAAATGAAAAGCGACCGGTGCAGACTCCGAAGAATAGGGCGTTTTGCCAAGTGCGGTTTCGCCCCGAAAGAGGCTGGAAATACGAATCACTTCCTTGGCCGGCAGCGTCTTTGCCTCTTAGATATGTCACGGTTGTGATTAGGCCCGGAGCGCAACATCAGCGGCACTCATCACAGCGCACGCGTGGCTAACGAGAGATTGCCGCAATCCATCAACAGTGCAAGTCGGACAACATACATGGCTGTGAGTTACAAGGAGATGGTCCAGGCGGAGGCCAGGGTTCGTCCAACTGCTGGGTCGCAGCTTGTGGCACCGCAGGTACACTCTAACCCGAAGCCGCCCACGCGTCGGTCGGGAGCGTGCTTGGCTCACTCCTGTGATGCAGCTCTTCCGGATCTGCCCGAGCTTTCAGTCACCAGTATTACCCGTCGCGGGCCGATGTAGCTGCAGGTGGAGGGTTTTTGTGGAAGTGGAAGTGCTACTGAAAAAAGGCGAGCAACAACATGCATATAGGAGCTCCCACGCCTACTAGCTCCAAGTAAGCGAGCCGAAATCGCGCCCGCGTGCGCTTGCAAAACGCCGGTGCGAATCCCTTAACCGGGAGCGGCTGGCAAGCTCGCAAGGCCCCCCGCTGTCGGGAACTAATGGGTCAGCGCAGAGGTAAGGACGGCAACTACAGCAGTCGTGGCTTCCGCCGTCTGGCCGCGTAGAGTTGTGTCTCACACTAAGACCGAGCCATTCCAGACTGAGTTCACGCGCAGTCTAGACTGCTTTGTTGCCCCAGACACCCTGCCACCGAGTGCGCGCGGCCTTCAACATCCATGATCTGATCCTCTTTCATCCCCAGCCCGCCCAGAGCCCTTGCCCCGCGTTGTCGTGTCGCCCGCCGAGCTTTGGACAGCAACAACACAACAACGGTAAAACCAGTTTTTTTTTTATCTACATCTCTCCGGCCTCCAGGACCGGATTCTCGAGCATGCCACGGCTCTAGCTCACCCACGTCCCCGTCCATCCGATCCCGCTCGCAAGCCGCGGCCCCAAGGCTCCTTTCCCGCAGCCTTCCTCCGCAGTGGCTGAAGGGCAATGAGGAATGGTTCTCTAGCAGCGGGCAGTGCCCAACCCTTCCTGGACAGGGGGCCCGGGACGCACGCCAGAGAAGATGGATCTTCCATCTATTTCATGTGCAACGACTTCTGGTGCAGCAGATACACCGATGCAGATTCCCGTTCGCGTTCGTGTCGCGCCTCCGTCGATGAAGTCAACAAGATCTGCCTGTTGGATTTTCTCCAGATTGACACTCGGCCGACCTTTGTGTTAAAGCTGGACACCTTCCACGAATCTTACAGTCTTCTTCACCCAATATACTGCAATCCAGCCCTGTTGGAGTTTGCAAACGGCAACCTGCTCGCTCTCATCACTGGAAAGGGCGATGCCAATATCATTGGTGCATTCTCCACAAGAAAACATTCGAAGTTCAGAAAGTGGGCCTATGGTGAAGAGGACGATTCTCGCAACGGGACCTTTAGGTATGGCAACATACAGTGGACGAAGGTGGTGGTCATGGGCCGATGGGCCGTTGTCAGCAGTGCACCCGACAGACCGCATCCGACCTTGGGCTTTGGGGGGCTTGCTCCAGGTCCTGTACAGACAGTCACTACAACGCCCACGTCTGTTGGATCTCCAAGCATTGATCCAAATGTGCGACCTAACCACAGTGTCCAACATCGATCCCATAGTGATGGTATTGTCGTCACGCAGCATACTAGTTCGGGGCCGGAATTTGTAAGGCTTCCAGTGGAATCGATAAACCGACTATCCAGGATAGACGGTGCCAATCCCAACGACCTTAGCGATATGCCATCTACCGCTGGCTTCGATTGGACGGGTGATCATCCCATTCCAAACATGTCTGACCATGTCCGGTTCGCCCGATCCGTGGACTGGAGCCAAACGCCGCTAGGTCCGATGTGTACGTGGTCCGCGCCTCTCCGTACGATTAGTAATCTCGTCATGCGAGATCCCGACCCTTCTGTTCTATTCTGGGGAAAAGAGGTCGTCATGATCTACAATGAAGCTTACATCGAGCTCATTGACCAGATGCATCCGATGGCCATGGGTACAAGCGCCAAGGCGGTATTCAAGGATTACTGGAACCACTTCGTCCCTATTGTCACTCGGAATTTGTTGACTGGAGATGCCATTCCAGAGAAAGACCTGCTAATCTTCCTTCAAAGAAGTAACATTTTGGAAGAGACGTATTTTTCCTTCACCTTCCTTCCCGTTGTGGATGATCAAGGGAGCGTAGTTGGCCATTACGAACCAGTGACGGAGACCACAAAGCAGGTTATTTCTGAGAGACGACTATCCACATTGCTAAGGCTTAGCGAGGAAACTTCTACCGCCCGAACCCTGGATGCTTTCTGGAGGTCCATATTGCAGGCTCTATCGGACAACGACAAAGATGTACCATTCGCCACGATATATGCTGTTGGGGATGACGGAGATTCAAGCGACTGCTCTTCTCTGAGCTCGATCAAGAGTGTTGTAGGAGAATGCTTGTTGAAAGGTTCCCTTGGAGTGCCTGAAGGCCACCCTGCCGCTCCTCCTCGTCTCGACCTTCTGGAGGGTATCGAAGCCTTCATCCCCTACTTGCAAGAGGCCATCGACTCGAGAAAGCCAACCTTCGTGAACTTGACTGATCCAGCTTTCCCTATTAACTTGCTCAACGGTATAAACTGGCGTGGATTCGGCGATCCCTGCAAGTCGCTTGTCATCTGTCCCATCACGCGGACAACTAGCAGGAACGTTCTGGGCTTTTTGATTGTTGGTCTCAACTCCCGCCGTCCGTATGATGAAGACTATCAGCAGTTTATGAGCGTCACGGGCAGACTGCTGGCTACCTCGCTAGCATCTGTTGTCCTGCACGAGGAAGAGATTCGTTCTCGTGAAAAGATGATTTTGCAGGCAGAACTTATGAAGGCGCAACTGGCAGAACAGCTCGACGTTACCCGGAAAGAGGTGGCAAGAAATGAGAAGAAATTCCAGCGCTTTGCGGAGCGTGCGGATGTGGCCATCTTCATTGTCGGCTCGGACGGTCACTACACATACCGGAATCAGTCGTGGTTCGAGATTTTCCAGCTGGAAGATGACGATTTGGACGTCAGGGATGCCTGGCCCCGCCTCTGCTACGATGAGGATCTGCCGAAGTGTGAGGAGTTCTTCAGGCGTCTTATGATTGAGAACTGCGCGATCACTTTCGAACTTCGCCTCAGGAGATCGTGGACGCCAGCAGTCGACGACCCAGCCGTGATAGCAGCCAATGGTCACTCAGAGCAAAGCGTATGGATCCTCTGTTCTGCGTACCCCGAAATCTCAGACAATGGAGAAATCAAAGAGATTGTAGGATGCGTGACGGATATCAGTCGCCAGAAATGGGGCGAGTGGCTGCAGAAGCAACGAACGGAAGATGTGCTTAAGTCAAAACGACAGCTCGAGAGCTTCATCGACACCACAAGCCATGAGATGCGCAACCCTCTTGGCGCAATCATACAATGTGCCGACGGAATCATAGCATCCCACGAATCTTACATCAAGTCCATCGGGAATCTCAGCGAAACGGAACGGAGACTGTTGGAAAGTGGCATCGATGCTGCGCAGACTATCTCTCAGTGCAGTCAGCATATGAAATGCATTGTCGACGATGTCCTGACCATGTCCAAAGTCGACTCTGGCCTTCTCGTGATGACGCCTGTTGACACACAACCGGAAGTTCTTGGACAGCATGCTATCAAGATGTTTAAAGCCGAAGCCAAGGCGGCAGGAGTTCATCTTACATTCGCAATTGATCCGTCATTCCGTCAGTCAGGCCTTGACTGGGTGTCGCTTGATCCAACCCGGGTTCTTCAAATCATCATCAATCTTATCACCAACGCCATCAAGTTCACCAAGCTTGAGCCACGACGCATAGTAACGCTAAGTCTCGGTGCGAGCATGGAGCGCCCGTCCAGGTGTATAGTCCACGACATAGATTACATCCGCACCTCCGCCGCTCCTGAGGCGCCTTCGCTTGTTGCCGACTGGACGAAAGGCGAATGCGGTTTCATCCAGTTTGCTGTCCAAGACACAGGTCGTGGCCTTACGGATGACGAGAAAGACCTACTCTTCACCCGCTTCTCGCAGGCCTCACCGCGCACCCACATCCGCTATGGCGGCAGCGGCCTGGGCCTCTTCATCTCCCGCCGTCTTACCGAGATGCAGGGCGGCGCGATTGGCTTTTCTTCACGTACACGCGCTGGTAGCACATTTTCCTTCTACGTCAAGGCCCGCCGTAGCACGACGCCAAAGCCACTCGACGCGATCGCCAGTGGTTCTGATCCGGACGAGATGAGCGATGTGCTAACCCCTCTGACGCCCGTTGGCAGCCCGGATGACGAAGTGATTAAGACGCCGCCGCCGCCGCCGCCGCTAGTGCATTCACCGGTGCGGGCGCGATCGGACTCGCTGGAGCACGATCTTGAAGAAGACTGCAGCCCGGCAAAGAGACCGAGCCTACACCGCCCACATTCGAGCTTGTCAGACCCCCTTCACGTGCTACTGGTCGAGGACAATCTGATCAACCAGCGCGTTCTAGCCAACCAGCTGCGAAACAAGGGCTGCCTTGTCTCCGTCGCCAATCATGGCGTAGAAGCGCTGGAATTCTTGCGCCAGACGACATATGCCTCCCCCAGCTACGTCAATCCCGCGAGTACCAACGACAGTAGTGATGGAAGTGGCAGTTTTCCGCCAGTAATGGCACTTGATGTCATCCTAATGGATTGGGAGATGCCGGTCATGGACGGGCTGTCGGCCGTGAAGGAGATCAGGCGGATGCAGAAGGATGGCGTGCTTAGGGGCCATGTCCCGGTCATCGCAGTGACGGCGAATGTGCGGAATGAGCAGATTAACCAGGCGATGGAAGCGGGAATGGTAAGTGCATGCCTTCCTCCAGAACATTACGAGCGTTATCGGGCTTTAAGAGCTGCAGCTGATGAATTTCTCAGGACGACGTTGTGTCGAAGCCTTTCCGTGTCCCGGAGCTGTGCAAGAGAATGCGAAGCCTGATCATTCAGCTGAAGAGCTGAAAGCTCGATCGAAAATACGAAGAAGCAGCCTCTATTTGTACACCAATATGTCTACATGGTGTACCTGGGCGGAGTCTTCTCTGTTACGCCGTAAATGCAGCAACGAACCATTGTCTTCCTTTCGATGCCTCATTTGGATCTTCTTCCTTCGAAGCTCTATTTGATATGGATTCCCTTAGTAATTCGCAGTCGGATTCCCTTTGTTTTGTCCTATTCACTCCTTTAGTGGACGGCGTATACGGGCGTTCGGAAGCTCGAAGGCGCATGAGGCCGCTATTCTGAGCGGCGTTTCCTGATCTCGCGTTTTCTCTCATGTTACGCTGGCTAAGATGGGTAACAAAGATGGCATCGGCGCTCTGGTAGAACGGCATTAGTCTGTTTTCTCTTTTCACTATTTCTTTTCCGTTGGAAGTTCCACTGAGGAATGATGATCGTACGACCTGGCAGAGCTAGCGATCCGGCAGTAGAAGTCTGGATCGTTGGCTGAACCCGCTTGTGGGAAGGCTGGGCAGACGGTAGTCCGGAAGGGGGATCGCAAGGACACATACGCATGAGGACAAAGAGAAATAGCGCCACTGAAGTAGTACAAAATAAAGTTAACAGGAGATTGAACTTGCCTTGTTCTGTGATCCATATCTACCTGGCATTGCTGGATATCTGGGACGCTAGGCGCTTACTAAAGCCTCGTGAAAGTCGCCCAAGTGCTAGCCTACAGCCCCTGGGCCAAGCAGTAACAAGTCTGTATCATCGTAGGCTTCCGCTACTGCCAGTATCACGCAATTTTGAAACGAGACTGTTCTAGGCCACGTCTCGCCATCCCCAATTCTACACGCTTCAACTGCCCTCTTTATAAATCACTGCCAGGGCACATGATACAGGGTCATCAATCTTAGCGGGGGAGAGAATAGCCGGTTCTAGATTCAACCAGCAGCGAGTGCTTGCGTAGGAATCCGGCAAGGTCAATAGGAGATCTCCGACACAGAAGATTTGCAGACTCGTGGTGTTCAGGAGACACTGGCTCTCATAGATTGAATCACTTCAAGTCCACTTTATTCCTAGCGGCAATGGAAGATTCATCATGCACGTGCTCAACTCCGTGTACTTTTGTACTAGCATGGTTTCGATTATGCCTTTTTCTGTGCTTTTTCGTTTTTCTCATTCATCTCCTTCCTTGCTCCGATGAGAAATAAGGAACTGAATTCGCGGGCTCGAGTATCCAGTTATGTAAAACGTACTAAGTATGTCGGATACTTACTCATGCTGGATTCACTGGTTGAAACGGAAGAACTAAAGAGTTTATCATTTAGCGTTGTGCTCCACTCCCGGCCAAAAAATACCATGGATATCTCAAAAATAAAATCTTGGGGGCGAAATAGAGGAGAGCGAGCTTTGCGGAAGGCTGCATGCAATACAAACAGAATAATAATACTTCGTGCAAAGGATGATGTATTATATATACATATAAGAAAAGGCCTGGGCGCTTATTTATATTATATATATACCCTGAAGAGATAGCGAGTGGGGCGTCCAGGCTTATAAGAGTAAAATCAAACTCGCTACTTAATGGTCACCTCATTCATATAGAAGAAAAGAAAGACAGACAGACAGTCTAGGTAAATAAAAGTAGGAGCCGAAGTGATAAAAAGTTAAAAGGCAAAAAGAAACACCTATGAGGATGATGCGATTCGAACGCATAACCTTCAGGAAACTCCAGTGTGTTCGCTGGAATCTGACGCGCTACCGTTGCGCCACACCCCCGATGTTGATGATTTATGTTTAATATCTGTTGTTTATATACTACAAAACTAATCTGTTGCCCAATTTCGCAGAGGTCCGTGCTCAGTTATCCTTTAGCTACTGCCGCCTCTCCTCTTACCTCCGGCTCACCGCTTTCGTAACTTATATAGGCCTGCAAAATCAATTTTATTAATGGCAGTTACCACCATAATGACCTACACTCACTATCCAGATGGATTCGAAGACTAAAGCGGGATACTTCCTCGACCGGATTTATCGGAACCTCTTGGACATCCATGAACTGATACGAAGTTATTCTGAAAACCAAGCACCGTATCCTATACTGCGTGCTGATAGCAACTGGGTTTAGGTTTTCCGGAGTAGAGAAGTGCATGGAGTCATATTGAGGTACTGGATTGTGCAGACGTAATCGGAAAGCGCCGTGAGTTCCAGCAGTTCTAGAGTAAGCCATTTAAAATACACATCCACTTTTAAAAGGATCATGTAGTGGGCAGCAGGGGGATCGAACGTGTGTATCATGCCTGACTATATCAAAAGCACAAATGATGACCGACAATGTCAAATACATTTACCTGAAACTCTATCCCAGGCCGCGGGAGTCAACTTGTTGACGCGATGCACGAGCGAAAACTATCCAAGCGCTTGCTCAGCCTTGGGGATCTTTGAAAACCAGGACGAGCCTCAGGGTGTAGGATGAGGAAGGTATTTCGCAGTTGATCACTGGGGTCTACATGAAGGAAGCTGTAGAAACGTGGTTTAAATGCACCATTTTTGAGCATTTGGCCAATCACGGGTACCCCCGTAGGTGATCTGCACGCTAGCGTGCACCCTTCGCGTTGCTCGACGCGGACCACCGCACGCGTCCCACTCCACACACTCATCCTTATCGTCTCAGTGTGAATTGCCAACTATGGCAAAGTCATCCGGACTGCAGTCTAACATCATTGATTTGGGCAGCGACTGCGGCATCAGCGACAGCGAGTCCAGCACCAGCGACGACTATTCCAGCCCCGTCGCTGGTCGTGACATCAGCGTCCAAGCCGGCGACCACGAAAGCAGTTCCTATGTCGACGACTTCGTAACCTCGCTTTGCACCACTCTGGATTGGTTTTGTCGTGATGATGTTGGCACCTTTGCGCATTCAGCGCCGATCAGCGATGAGGTGTTCAAGGATCCGCAGATTCACATCGATGGCATCGGTAGGATTCCCGTGCCCCTTAGCGTCGAACACGCGGAGAAGATTGTCGCGCTCTCCGAGAAGGGAATACTGAAGCCGAATGCCTTTCGTTTCGAGAATCCATTGTGGGAACAGCGCGTGCTGCACCGCCTCGTAGATGAGGCCGTCAAAGAGTTGAGAATTGGTGGCAAACCGGATGCGATCGGAGCCCAACTGCGAGAGATGCAACTGTGTAACAAGGATACAGGTGTTGAAGTGCTGTCTATGTGAGCCAGAGCTGCACGGACGCTGGGTCTCATGCTGACGTATTGGGCAGGAACGAAGTAATCCTTGGCGCAGTTGGAACTCTTGTTGTCTGCCTGCCCTCGCCGCACCAAGGAGGTGATGTGCATGTGAAGCTAGCCTTGGCTGAGGAGAAACTCAAAAGCTCGGGGCAGCGGCCGTCTTTCATGTGCTGGTACGCCCTGACTTTCTGCTTGAGCGTGCCACTCCGCTGAATCTGGGCAGGTATCGCGATATCGAACCCGAGATAAAAGCAATTTCATCCGGATACCGTTGGACATTGGTGTACGATATCAAGAACTTTGAACAACCAGACATTTACTCAAGTTCGATGTTGTCTGCACAAACGAGCAAACTCCACGCGAATTTCGAGACCTGGAAGCATCCTGCTTACGATTTAGCACCCCGATATGTCTACGTGCTAAAGAATGACTATGGGGATCAGCTGAGCTTGGATGCACTCTTTGATGGAGACCTAAATTTGGCCCGCGCACTGAAAGGGATTGGCCACAAATTGGGTTTCGACACCTTTCTGGCAACTATTGAAAAGAGACGACACGGGCATGGTCAAGTTTGACGATTACAATTACGACGACGACTGGGCAAGCGAAAATCCTGACGAGGTCCACGAGATGCAGGAGATACTTGAGGAAGAAATCTCCCTGGTTTCAGTTTTCGACTTGAGTGGGCGACTTCTCGTGGAAGATGTCGATATCGAAAAGGAAGAGGTTCTGCAGGAGTACTGGGAGGACGATGATGCAGCATCAGAGACTGACCTGGAAGACTCTAGTGGCCATGCCACCGCGACGCATAGATTTCGGGGGACCGTAAGTATATTGATCTTAGACGGTGAAAGTGGCTTGCTAAATGATCTACCCAGGCACTTGTGATGATGTCGCACGACGAGGCCAGAGAGTTCCTTGTACATGAACGATGTTCAATAGCTGTCATGTTCGACCATCTGCGCGAACAGCAAGTAGATGATGCGGGCGACACGAAAGCTATCTCGGCTTTCAAGGACTTTCTTCTTCGCAGGTCAGCCGACATCGTACTCCACGGTGATGATCCTGGCGAGCTTGAGTCCATCATCCAAGCATGCATATCCCTAAAGGATACTGAACTCTTTAATTCTGTTGCACTGCCACTCAAAAAGCCGTTGTCGTCCCAAGGACTTTCTGACTTGTCTTCCTGGATATGGGAATCCGGATTCCAGTATTTTGAGGCAGGGTAAAGCCGGTAGTTCACTTTGCAGAACTTTCACTGACTCTTACAGACTCGAGAAGTTGACCCCCCAACGAAGCCTTGTTCGAAACCCATGACTTTCTTCAGGCTCTTCTACGCCATCGATCTTCCGAACGACCGCAGCTAGGCCCTGGAGCGAAATCTGACTTCTTTGACTTTGCTGAGCGAAAAACCAATGAGGTGTTGGGGAAGGTCTCTCAGCTCTACTTAAAAGATGTAACAGTATTGGTCGATATGTTGAAGACCACTCGCCATTTTGAGCAAACTGCTCAAAAGTAAGTAATATTTTGTCGTGCATTCGCAGACACCGCTAATGATTGGGGGTTTAAGAGTCGAAGAAGCAGTCAGACGGCATGCCAGAAATACACCAGTTCTTTTGCATTTTTTAAATGAGGTGTCATCGATGTCTGAGGAGCTACTCGAAAGCTTCATGCTGGAGAGGTTCCCAAGGATTTTTGCAGACATGGCCGCTCGCTTCTCCCTACGTCACGACACCCAAAAGCTCGACAGAGCTGTCCGAGAGCAAAAGCCGAAGAATCCGCCGTATGGATATTGGTACCCACCGCCCCAACCAAGATTGGACAACAGCTTGTGGACGCGACTTCCAGGACCGCGACACGTGCCGGATAGCGACTGGCATCTTCTTTCAAGCGTCATTGCATGGGCGTTGGAGCTTAATCTGGAAGACGACGTCGCTCCCATCCTTCAGCAGCTTCTGGCCGAGTGCAATCACCCCAACCCTGGCGTTGCCAATCACGTCAATCCTTGCATGGCCGACTGCGAGGCAGGACGCATGCTCCTGCCTTTCATGAAGTTCCTCGCTCAGAAAATAAAAGGTGATGGATCGAAGACTCTCGCCGCATTCCCAAAGATTCGGGAGTTCTACCGAGACTTCGTCACGTTCTACTTCAACCGTGCCGTCGGCAAGGAGCCAATGTTTGATTGGTCGCGCACGCCTGCACCATCTGCCCCGGGAGATAATCGTCAGAACCATCTCTTCATCACGGATCGTGGACATCTCAATATATTTCTGCGGGACCCACATTACATTGAAGGTCGCTTTCCACTCCCAGGGTACCGCCAGAAGAAGCTGATTAATTCCGTACCCCAAGCAGCTGGTTGCACATGCAGCATGGCCACAGGAAGCCTCGTTGTCCGGAAGGGGACATGGTCGTGGAAGACGGCACGAACGAGGTGGGTAGAAGATTGCAAGCGCTTCTTATTGGATGTAAAGAAGCTCGGCGACGTCATCGACTTGGAGGCCGTCCTGGGGGACACGTACAGAAGCGTGGTCCTGCACTCGGAGCAGAGGGCGATGGAGGAACCTGTAGTGGTAGGTGACGAACCTCACGATCGCGTCCCGCCGCACAAGGTGTATAAGTGGGACGGAACGCGGCCATTTTTGGGGGCGCAAATGACATCCTTGATGGAAAGCGAAGATCATCCATACGCCTCTTTTTACGGTTACCCTCGTAATGGCCGGCCGGGGACGCAACCGCAAAACTTGGTTCAGCCGCCGTTGGCTGGTACCAGTCAGACCCCAGGGCCTCTTTTGCCAACCGCTGGGAATGTGCTTCCACAGTCCAGTGCACCGGTGGCCGGGACAAAGCGCAAGGCTGGAGAAAATATGGTGAATACGGACGAGAGCAGGGAAGCGGTGAGACGGAAGGTGGGCGAGACCAGTGTATTGGACTTGACCGACGATTAAGCCGGGCATGTGTAAGTTTTGCTAATTGGAGTTTCGTAGTAATGCGTTTTTTTCCTTTCTTTTTTTGAGGACGGAAGGCTGTAATCGATTGCTAAATGGTTTGGTTAGATGCCGCTTTACATGATCTCCTCGCATGCCACGGCCCAGGAAATAACGAGCCAACTATTACACATGAAAAGGAGAATTGGCCCATTCCTTTTTCCGTGCAAACACAGTGGCGACCGTTACGATTTCTAGCACGGCAGGGACACACATTGTCTTATCTTATCCCGCGTCACGTTCCTGGTATCCTGAATCCCAGCCCCCACTCATTGTGGGTCCTTTCTCCTGCATCCACTCTGGCTCGCTGTCGCACGGTGCTCTTTTGACTCTACCCCACAGCTGCAGGCGTAACTGCCGATGACTGCCGTGCCCACCTTTTCGGCTGACGAAGAAGCTTTCAGGCGCTGTTGGCATCCGCGCTTGTGTTTCTTGATGATATCTTTTGCTGCACGGCTCCATTGGCCTTGCATGAGCTGGACCCTTGCAGCCATGCATCTCCCGTTATCAGGACCCCATAGCATCGTCCCTAACCGTCTAGAGGCCGCGTGTCAATACCATGTAACAGCGGTCAAGGTGGTAAGACTGTCGGCCCCCAAGAGATCTCCACCCGACTCTCAAAGCCGTGAACTCTCGTGAGATGGCTTCGGAGCCTCTGCGGTGAAGATGTCTCTCCACCTTCGGTTGCCTTATTTAAGGGCTTCAAGCTTTCAGTGTAGCTTTTCTGCATCACATCCAGCTCTCTACAAGGATCTATCCATCTTCCAAAGTAGACTAATTCCCCCCGGACTCCGATCACCATAAACCAGCGCCATGCCCAAATACGTCCTCACAGGCTGCGACGGCAACCTCGGCAGCATAGCCGCCAGCTACGCCCTCACGCTCGCCAGCCCAGACGACGAGCTCATCTTCACCAGCCACAAGCCCGACTCCATCGACCGCGCCCTCGCCAACGACTGGACCACCAACGGCGCGCAGCTCATCCAGCTCGACTACGGCGACCCGCAATCCAGCCTCGCCCGCGTCTTCGCCGGCGCCACCGCCGTCTCCTTCATCTCGACGTGGCTGATCGGCGAGGGCCGGCGCGCGCAGCACGCCAACGTCATCGCCGCGGCCAAGGCGGCGGGCGTGCGGCGCATCTGCTACACGAGCTTCGTTGGCGCGGACCTGCGCGAGAAAGTGGAGAAGGAGGAGGACATGCCGTTCCTGCCGCGCGACCACGCCTTCACCGAGGCGCTGATCCGGCAGAGCGGGCTGCAGTACAGCATCCAGCGCAACTATCTTTACATGGACAACGTGCCGCAGTTCTTCGCGCAGAGCTTCGATTTCTGCGGCGACCGCTGGCTGTGCAATAGTGCTGGCGCGAAGGGCGCGTTCGTCGCGCGCGAGGACTGCGGCCGCGTGTTGGGCGCGTTGCTGATGGGGAGGGGGGAGCCGAATCGGGTGTATGCCGTCACGGGCCCGGAGCCGGTGACGTACCGAGAGGTGTTTGAGTGGATGGCGGCGCAGACGGGGTACGCGGGCGAGTTTGTGGAGATGGAGGACGGGGAGCTGGAGCGGTGGTGGAGGGAGCGCGGCTTGCCGTATGATGTGTATGGGGACTTCTCGAAACTGCCGTGCAAGCTCTGCATGTATGACCTCCTCTGCTGCGGGCAGATGGTGGCGTGGGGGCATATGAAGGAAGCTACGGATACAGTGGAGAAGTTGACGGGTCGGAAGCCGCTTCCGTTTAGGGAGGCGCTGTTGAAGTACAAGGACATCTTTCCCAAGCCTCAGTAGACTCGGCGAACCTTTAGATGAGGCTCGGAGGTGTAGTAAAATCTGGAATATGGCTAATTACAAACAGGTAAGATAGTATGAAGAATGGACCCCCAATTCTCCGCGAGAAATTTATCTGATATCAACCACCTCCACACCCCATCTTGTCTCCCCATTGCTACCTTCGAAGTATCCCAACTTAGTCATGACGCCAGATCTATCCCGATGCAGTTCCTCTATGCTCT
The DNA here is from genome assembly GCA_023087525.1 of Lasiodiplodia sp. KE8368. NCBI lineage: Eukaryota > Fungi > Ascomycota > Dothideomycetes > Botryosphaeriales > Botryosphaeriaceae > Lasiodiplodia > Lasiodiplodia sp. KE8368. The sequence goes on along the minus strand of JAJMYN010000008.1, from coordinate 29,190 downwards.
GATCTCGAACCAATTGTAGTAGTTTTTCACTCCCACAAACCAGGGTCAGCACATCGCCGATGCATTCAACATCCCTCAGTAACAGCTTCAAATACATCCGCTGCATAATGGCTATGACAATCGCACTGCCAGCGAGCCATATAATGATAGTAACACTAAGCCACACAGCGACGGAATTCATCCGCAGCAGCAGTAAAGGTGTCTTGACTTCGACGGTAGCCGTGCGGTTGGTGTGCGAAATCGGATGCAGCACGTCTTGATACTCGGGTGTTTCGCCCGAAGTTTCGTTGTATATCTTCGTCAAATCTGACGGGAGGCTTGCATTTATCGGCTGGTATGCCCAGCTCCCCGAGTCAAAAGAGACATTGCTGCTGACGTAGTGCTGGAAAAAGGTGGAGAAGGCGGTTTGCGCGAGGTCCTCCAGGACGGCGGCGTCGAGAAGGGCTTGTGGATTTTGGTTTGCAAGCTTGTACATCGAGTATGTTATAAAGTCCAAGTTTAAGCCGTTGTCTCGGTTACGTACGTTGAAAGTGTTGTCGTCCGTATTTTCGTCTCCGTAGCCGGTAGTGTCTTGCGCGCCTCCAATGTTCTCGAGGTCAAATGCGCCCAACAGTGAGTCCAGGAACAGAACGCCGTAACTGTATTCAAAGTGGGAAATTAGCCAAAAGTCATTTGACCATATTATTATTAACCTTAAGTCCTTACCTTGCAGTTACATTATACGAAACTTCATCATCTGATGAGGTTCTGTTTACTGCCAACTCATGGCGCAAAAGACCATCCGTCCAAGGAGCATCGATGATGATCGGTTCTTCCAGTATGTCAAACGATTGTACTTTGCCATTGCTTTGGTCCACTGTAACCTCGGCCGCCGCGGACTCTATGATTGGTTTACAGCGGAGAGCTTGTATCGATGGCTTGTCCATGTAGAGCATATGTTCCGGAGAGGTGGAACTTGAACCGTAACCACGGTATTTACTTGACATGTTGTACCCATCTCGCAAATCACCATAGATCCATTTCGTGGTAAAGTTTCGGGGCCATATGCTTGATGGGAATGGAAACCCTGCGGCATCGAAGGGTGACCAGTATCCAATGGCGGCGGGAGCTTGTGCTGGATCACTTGCTGTTTCGCTGACGCAGCACCTGGGCCGAGAGGGGTTTCCCAGAAACGACGTATCAAGAAAGTTGTTCGTGAATGTAGTCCGGCCGGCGCGAAGCTCATATCCGGTATCCACGTCCTTTGGGTTGGAGCTCACATTCCAGACCGTTGAGTTTGTCAGATCCCATTCCGTAAGCCATGCCGAGATGTTGTTCAAGTTGTCGTAAGGCGTGCATTCAATGCGGCCTCTAATGCCAGGAGTGGAGACCGTGATGTTGGTGGCCACGGGCAGTAGTCCCTTCTCTGCCAATACATTCCTGCCTTGGGCGGCAAGAGAGTTCGATATGCCGTTCACGTCGATGGGCACAAAACTCCAACCATCGAGACTCCAGGCCGGTTGTGGTCCGTTCAACGCAATCTGTATGGTAGCACTGTACAGCCAGTTGGTCGAAAGGTTTCCAAAGAGATTCTCGAGCACTTGAGCCTGATGAGATGGACTTGCATGGACTGATGGACCAGCCGTTGTGGTATACAACAGTGGGATTTGACGTAACTCCAGTTGCCGTTCCACGATGTGGGTTTGAGAAATGCTACCTTGTTCACTCTCAAAGAGTGCTGACATAGACATTGTTACTGAAAAAGAATAATCAGTTCATAGCGTCTGATATATGCATATGAGCTTTACTTACGTATAGGAGAGAGTGATGTTCCAACAGTAACAAAGGATAGGAGCCAGTGTTTATTTAAAGCTGCTTTAACGGCTGCCCATATCCAGTACGATGACTGGTAAGACAGACCAGCACCATGAGAAATCTTTGTCGGCCGTTCTGCCATAGACAAATAAGGTTGTAGACGGCGAAAGGTTGTATCCATTGCGCCCCACCACAAGCCAATTACGACAGCAACCAGGGTCGTGATAATGGATATCCACGATCCGGAAGATACCCGCCTGTCGAGTAGCATTGCTTGTTGGACAAATGCTGATTGGTACAGTAAAGAACGATCTGCGAAGCTTTTCAGCACAATAATTGCAGCTGCAACAGCAACAGGCAACAGTAAGAGTGCGATAAATGCACGCAACCGAATGACCACAGGTCTCCAGTCCTGAGCTGAGGAAGTTGATTGATTCGCGTTGACTACTTCACTGTCAGAGAAAATTTTCAATGAAGCGAGTGTCACAACTTACCGGCGCTCATGCCGTAAGCAGTCTCCGATGTGTCCATTTCGTGTAGTTCGTTCGCTGTCGTGTAATACCGCCCATCTTTGAGCTTGTCGTAGAGTTCAGCCTTGTTCACTTGGCTGTGCGCTTTCAAAGTCATGCGCGTTTGATCTTCTCCTGTGAGCAAGCCCGTAAGGCAGGTGGTTGTTGCAGGATCTCGGCTTAAATTGAGAGGCCTCATATGGAGCCGAGAAATGGTCCAGACAACCAAAGAAAGCAGGAATGATACTAAAAGAAGTATTGCCAGTGCTATAGCAATATCTGCAATGACTACAACACGTCTTTCGACCACGGTGGTACGACCTCCGATGAGTTCTGTATCCGAAGCACCGTTGCGGAAAAGGGATGATTGGAGAATTTCTCCCAAGAATCTCTGTTTGATCTTCGTAGCGTGAGCTACCAGCTCTTTATCGTCAATCATTGCTCCCATATCGAAATTGTAAGGAGCTCCAAGTAAGGCGGAAAGCCCACCGACGGCGGGACGAGACCTTGTCGAAGGAGGGTATATATATGATGTCCAGTTGTCGTTAAGTGTTACGTTTGCAGCTCAGTAACATTGAAAAAGCTCTCCGGTACTGGGATCCGTTTACTCCGATACTCGTCCTGATCGAAACTAAATTCGGAAGAGGATTCTGATAATTGAGCATGGACTGTAATGTTCGCCGTGTAGTATTTCGTGGTACACAGTTGACCAGCTGCTCGAAAGTCGGATGAAAATGTCCAGTTTGCTGAATAGCTTGTGTTTGAAGGCGCGAGCCAAGGAGTGCTGAATAGAATCAACTCTCTGTCGCGGCACTCCTCGGAATTGTTCATATAAATCGTACCAGGGATAGAATCATCTATTGTCAATGAATACAGAGATGTTCTGGGCCAAGGAGGCGTGATGAATTTCGAGATTTCAGACCACGAAGCACCTCCGCTCTGTAAAAGTGCCACCTGGGTCGATATGGCCAGGCCGTAGACACATCCATCTTCTAAGCTGAGTTCGATAGAGGCGATCATTCCAGACTCATCCAGCGGCTCGTTGAGAATGTTGTAGGCAGTATAACGGACATTGTTAATTGACCTACGTAGCAAGGACATTGGTTCACATTCCAGTTCCGTGTTGAAGACTTGTGTTTCGGCGTGCCAAATTTGTGCAGATGAGGAAAGTAGGGGTCCGAGAGGAGGGCTACCTGTCACAGAGTCTGAGGGCCAAAATGGAAGCACTGTGTAGTTATCCGATATCCATGCGGACGTCGAAACATCTTGTAGGATATGTCCAATCGTGCGTAAGTATGTGTCCCTGCTGGCGTGGAGATGGAGCGGTGAGTTCTGTTTGAACGCAGTGCGAGCAAACTGGATATCCTTTGTAATTGGTACATCCCTTGGTTCCAGGAAAGAGGATGAGAGAGGTGATATGGCCAGAAATCCTATGATATTAAGGCAGGCAGAGGACACAAGGAGCCAGCTCCTGCGGCCGTCGGCATTCTTGGAAAGTCCACTAGCTAGAGCAGTCCACCAGGCCATTGGTGCCTGGAATATTGTTGACTTGGCTGAAGAACCACCTGGTCGGGATAGCCTGGCGAACGGCTCCGTCCTTTTAACATCCTCAAGAAGCATCGTCGTTAACTGGACGTACAGAACAGCAACAAGCGAGGGCGTAAATCTCCATCCGAAAAGGATCTTGGAAGACCCATCATCATCTCCCAAGCCATGATTTTTACCAGAGAACCAGAAGAGAAGAAGGACAACCAAGAAGAGAACGAGGGTTGTCCCGCTGAGAATACCGAGGAACCATGGTCGTAAAGTGTATGGAAGCCATTTTGGGTTTCGCTGCTCTTTGCCTCCTGTTACTTCTAGAACCCAGGGTGGGTTAGCATTATGCTTGTGACTTGGTCCCTTGTCCCATTCATAGTGTAGGCGTACTTGTAAGTGCATCTTCCTCTGCTGTTATACTACTCCCGATATTTTCCGCTGGATCATGAGTAGCAAGAAGGGTACTCTCACTTGTTGCTTCAGGATTCGGAACAGCGGACGGACGGCCTTGGTCGTGGAGAGAGCTATATTCAAATGGACCGCTGTTGCTGTGAGTAACGTCGTCGCGGTCGATTTCCTCAGTAGAGTGCGGATAATTAAGAAGTGGAATTCGAGTTTCGTTCGTGGTGCGATGCACCGGGTTATCATGCATTTCCACCGAGCTCAGGCGGCATAGGTAGGTGAAATGGGGCCTCGCGTGCTTCAAAGTTGTTGTTGTCGACGAGAGGTGTTTAGGAGGAAGTTTGATCAAGTAGTCCGCTGATAAATATACGCTTTATTTTTAGCCCACGGAACTCGTGCTATGTAACCAACAAGCGTGGCTGTACTTTTTTGTTAGTAGCGTGGCCATTCTCCAAGCCGCGGGGAGAGAGGTCATTCTGAGGCCAATTCGGCCAATGAGACTGCATTTCTCCCTTTGCACGGAGTCGCGCGTTTGTGGGAGGATCCGCGCTAAAAGGTACTTAAAAGATTCGCGCGCAACCGTGCATATGTCGTGGGGGCGAAGCCTCCGCGTTAGCCTCAAAAAAGTAGTGATCGTGCCGAGGTTGTTTCGCGGTGAGTTGAAAGCCACTTCCTTTTGAGGCCCGTCGTGCCCCGAACAGGGTGGAGCACCAGAACCTATCTCCGTGAACACACATCAATATGCTCCAACGTCTGGCCTACCACTACATACCACAGAATACGTCACGATTTGCAATATTGTTGTAGAGTCTCCAGTGCTTTGTTTTGGCAGTTCGGCAATTTCACTCATGCCGATCTCGGGCGATAGATATGTGACCGAAGACTCCGAAAGCCACACAACAAGACTACCTTCTGTGTTTACAGATAAAGTCGACATGACGATTCGGCTAGATCCGATAACATCAGGAACCATGATAAGCCAATTGTAATTTAAGAGGCCATTGCCGGGAATATAAGCCTCACGACCCCAGCAGACGCATTCTCGAATTAAAGTTGAAATTAATTCACTATGCTGACTGCCTTGCTACTTCTATGCGCCAATTTTGCCACTTCTACAAAAGCGGATTCCTTCAAGAATAGCTTGGATGTGAGCAACAACGACTCTACCTCCACCAGTGATGGCCCCCTTTTGATGCCATTATGCAATGGCATCGATATCGAGGATGCAACAGTGGGTGACCTTCAGCGATGGATGACACTGGGTCAGCTCTCGAGCCAAGATATAGTCTCGTGTTATCTTGCCAGGATTGATCAGACAAATCCGTAAGCGCCGAACAGCCGGTCCAAGACAAAGTCGATACTATCAGCTCACACATGCTGTAGGTTCCTTCATTCAGTGAGCGAGGTAAATCCGGAGGCGCTCTCCATTGCGGCATCCCTTGACGAAGAGCGGTCCAAAGCCGGCATTCGCGGACCTTTACATGGCATCCCCTTCATGGTGAAAGACAACTTCTACACAGACGACAAGCACAATACCAGCGAAGGGGGTTTGGTCCTCCTGGGCGGCCGGTATTCCCAAGAGGCCACCGTTGTATCCAAAATTCGCGCTGCAGGCGGTGTCTTGCTCGGGCACGCCGCCCTTTCAGAAGCAGCGGACCACAGAGCCTTGGTCAACTTCTCCGATGGTTACTCTACCCGGGCTGGTCAGACGAGAAACCCGTTCAACTTGACTCAATTGACGTCAGGCAGTAGCGGTGGCTCCGCTGTCGCTGTCAGAATCAACCAAGTTGCCATTGCGTTAGGAACTGAGACGCATGGGTACGAAAAAAGTACGCACTCGAGTGCTGTGAACATGGCTGACTGAGTTCCAGTTCTTTGATGCATCCGTCGGCCCACCTTGGCTTGCGTAGCATTAAGTCGACCCCAGGGCTGATGTCGCGTCACGGCATCATTCCCGGGAGCTTCTATCACGATACCCCTGGTCCCCTGGCCAGGTCGTTCAGGGACGTGGCACTTTTGTTGGATGTCATGGCTGGTGCGGACCAATACGACAACCTGACTTTCTCCGCGCTTGGTCAACTTCCAACAAATGGCTATGTGGCTCATGTCTCAAGCAAGGATGAGCTGAAAGGAATGAAGATAGGATTGCCCTGGAATCCATATTGGTCAACGAACGCCGTACGTGATATGTTTCCAGCAGTGATATCTAAACAACGTTTATTAAATCAGCACAGGCTATCAATACTCCGGGCCAACGAACCTTGTATGAGAGTAAGGTCAAGGAGCTCGAAGCTGCAGGCGCAATCATCTACAACATCACGGTAAGTCAAGTCCACCGGATCTCAATCGCCAAGCATTCTGCTGATATCCTGCAGTACATCCCCAATATCAAGAGCATTGCCAATCCCTACGGTTTTGGCCAGCCCTCCACCATCCTTGCCGAGTATGACCAGCTCATCGCCTACAACACTCTCCTCGCCGTCGCATACGGCGAGTTGTTGATCAACTGGACCTTCCCCGAAAATGACAGCCGCCACGGCATGCGCAGCCTTGCCGAGATGGCAGCCTGGAACGACGCGCACAACGCCAGCACCGGCGCCCTGGGCAACTCAACCTGGTGGTTCAACACCGTCTCCGGCCAAGACTTCTACGACGCCGCTGTCGCTACCAACGGAACGATGGGCGACACCTTCTGGAAGGCTTTCGACTGGGGGCGCCGGACCGCACGAGAGGCCATTGACGGGGGCTACGCCTATGTGCTCGACAACGGCACCGTCGTCGAACTTGACGCCCTCATCGTGCCGAATGACAACGGAGGCGGCGGCGACTCTGCCTGCGCTTCAATTCCTTCGTATGCGGGTTATCCTGTGGCCTCGGTGCCTGTCGGCCAGAATGGCTTTGACGTGCCTTGCGGCATCTGCATATATGGGCGGCAGTGGAGCGAGGCGAATTTGGTGCGTGTAGCATCGGCGATGGATGACCTCTTCCAATGGAATGCCCGGCCGGCATGGCATAACTATGCCACCGCTCAAGGCCCGTGGGATTCCCGGTGGCCAGGCTACTCCTGTACACATGAGTCACTTGATAGATATGCCTGTGATCCAGCATAGGGGATGTAGAAGACTTAAAGGCGCCTGTGCCAACGATGACTGATCTGGACTCGGTGGTACTTTGTTGTCGAGGCGATGTGATGGAGGTCCTGGCAAACAGTATCAGTATAGTTCGACGTAGCAGAAAGAATGGAGTATCGGTAACCTGTAGCCCGTGCCCTTCTTTGGAAAGAAACGCAGGTGTCAGTACTCCGCCTGAGCTGTAGGGGTCTCAAGCGTCCGTGAAACTGCGTCACCGCCTGAGCAGGGTTTTCCTCAACCCAGCAAGGTGTTTTTTTTTATTCATGCGTGTCTACCTTCACTCTTTCCGCATCAACTTCCGCTGCAACCAAAGCAAATGCATCGCCACCGCGACCATAATGTCCGCCGTGAACAGCGCAAGCAGCCAGCAGGCCGCAACCCCTTCTGTTGCCGTGGCGCGCGGTCGTCCGTCGCCATGCCTTTCTCCCGAGCCATTGTCGCCAATTGTTCAACGTGCTAAGATGTCGGGTCAGAGGTACACTCGTCACAATTGACGTAATCGGCGTCGTCGGCGAAGTGTTGGCCGGCTTGTACGGCAATTCGAGCCCCCTACGCTCAGGTCCGCAGCCGTGGGGCTATTGTCAGCGCAGGGGAAGGGTGAAAGTCTGCGGCTGGGCGCAGCGAGTGTGTGAGCGAGCGGCTGGTGCCGGAGGAGCCGGGTGTAGAGTAGCTAGTAATCCACCAGCGCACTTGCCGATTCCGCTTCGCGCCTTCCCCATGCAAATGCCGGCTGACGCGGTCGCTGAACGTCCGGACCCATCTCTTTGTCTCTCTCCGTCTCTATTCATCTCTCTTCGTTCCTACGCTTCAAGTCTGCACTTCCAGGCTTGTCGAAAATCAGCCTTCCACGACGCGGCAAGCAAAAGCAAGCAGTAAGTAGCACCCCCTTACAACTAATCATCGACCAACTAACAGTTACAGTCAATCATCAACCAAGCCTCAATCATCCTCACATCCTCACAATCAATCAATCATCACCACCTCAACTACAGAAATGACTTTCTCGACAATTTTGCAGAAATCTTTTTGTCTGAACATCACGAGATCGCATAAAATCAAATGCACTACTACACGACAGTCAGGGTGGGTGTGAGAAAGTGGCTTGTGCAGGAGGAGGTGCATGTAGAGTAGGCAGCAATTCATCATACTTACCGGTACTGCTTCGAGCTTCTCCATGCAAATGCCGGCCAATACCGTCGTGGGGCATGCGGCCTTCAACGCGATAGATTTTACGGACATGGTATATGAGCTAAACACGCCATCGAGATGACTTACATGGCGGCGTGGTGTAGTATTCACAGCTGTAAGCCAATCGTATTCGTAAAAATTCTCGCAGATTACCCTATCTGGAAGCTATGTGTGCACCAGATGCAGTGTGCGTTCTTGTCAATGGCATCTTTTGATCGTGTGCAATTGCTTATGTACAATTAATCGCCGCTTGCGCGATTGGCCCCAAATTGTAAGTACCTGGATGTAAGGACGACTGAAAATTCAGTCTGAGAGAGCCGCTGTTTCAGGCGGGGTAGGAGGGGTCGGAGACAGTTAACAGCGGTTACGGTGGGCCGCGCAAAGGGTTAAATTGAAATCTCTGCCAGCTGTGGGTCCAGGTGCAGGTGTGAATCCTGTATCTCAGCGCGCTACGCTTGTCTTGTGCTGCTGTCGGCTGGTTGTCAAAGCTCAACCCCGCAACTTCTGATGGTACAAAGGGCGTGAAGATGGGTCAACACCATCACTTAACCACAACACAATAAAGCCGCAAAATCACAGTGCTTCGTCCGGAATATAAGTTTCTGGGTCGGCAGGAAAATCTTTTTGCGAGGGACTTATAATCTCGTCGACCCCCGACTACGTTGCAACTTTTCTTTTCTCCAAGTCTGCACTTACAGGCTTGTCGACAACCAACCCTCCACGACGCAGCAAGCATCAGCAAGCAGTAAGTAGTATCCCCTTACAATTAGTAGTCATCAGCCAACTAATAGTTAATAGTAAAGCATCAATCAAGCATCAATCAAGCCTCAGTCATCCTCACGTGCTCACAATCAATCAACCAACAAACAACTCAATCAATCGACACTCAATCAACAATCAGTCGACAAACAATCAATCAGTCATCATGAGCCTCTCTACAATTCTACAGAAAAAATTTTGCCTGAACCTCACCAAATCACACAACATTAAATGCACGACGACTCGACAAGATATGGTACCAGAAACGATAATGGTACCTGACAACCTACCATGGCCATATGGCCCAGATACTTGCGAGTAAAGCAGCCGATGGGGCACAAGTGGAGGGATTTTGGGGAATTCACAAGCCGATGGGGCACTAGCGGAGGGATTTGGGGGTTTTTGGCTGCGTTTGGCATGGAGTTTTGGGAAATGATGGTATTTTGAGCAGGGAGTTCTGGACTGGGCATTCTGGATTGGGGAATTGGCATGGAACATTCGCTGGGATACGCTCTTTTTTGTATACACTCTTTTTTGTACACACTCTCTTACAAACACACTCACTACAAAAACATTCTTTTCACACCTTCTTGATTCTGTGCCAACTCCGTGATCGATCGTACCGTTTCTGGAAAGTCGTGATGGCTGGGAATGTTTCGATCATGAATGTTACATCCATGCTTCCTCTACTACATGGCTGCAACTGGTGATGGCCATGGATCCGAGTGCTTATATGGTGATAACGGTGGTGGCCGCCGGCTGTTTCGGCGGTAGGCTTTTGCAGCGTGTCGGCGGCGGCGACGCGGGCGGCGTGGGCGAAGCTGGCAGAGGGCGACCGGCTTAGCTGGGTGGAGAGGTTGGGTGCACTTCGAGGGCCCGGCGTGGGTATGACGTTGGCGTGCTGATGTGCATGCCGGCAGTGCGGGCGAGCTCGCGGTCGGCGGAGTTTGGAATCCAATCTGGCACTGGAGATGGTGCTGCTGGCGCTGCAGAGCTGGCGGCCTTGTGGCTGGGGCGCGCGGTCGGGCGTTCGCAGTGTCGTGCTAGGTGATGTCAGTGCGGTGGGTCCAGAGCGTAAGGCGCGGAAGCTCAGAGGGAAGCAGCGAGAACCGGGAGGGGCCCGGATCATCGACCGCAAACGCTGTTTGTAGCTCGTTCATGCTGAGTTGGTGAGCAAATCGCACGGTGTAAGTTGGCGGCTCCAAGGCTGGTGTCGATGCCGCTCGAGGGCGGCGTGGGTATGAGGCGGAAGATGCAAGTGAAGTCGCCCTACAAAGATCGTTCCGTAGGCTGATGAGAGGAACACAAGAACGGCTGCATGTGCAAAGAGACGGCGCAGCTATTAATTCTCTTGGGTATTTATTCGTTCTTCACCGCTCGCTGAATATACTGTTGTGCGGAATAGATAGAATCTTCCAGTGCGGCTGATGGGGGACGGTATACTGCCTGGAATTAAACTCGCAATTTTCACCGAAATGCATTCAGTGTATTTTCATTAATATTGCACGATTGTAGAAAGGAATATCCGACACGAGGGAAGTGAAGAGGCGCAACACAGCAAGCAGAATGCTGGACTTAATTACCTAGCGCATTTCGAGATAAGGAGGAACCAAAAAAAAAAACATAACCGAAACTGTTACGTGAATTTCCCAAGAACTAAAAAGATAAACAGGTAGGGAAAAGTAGGCATCATAAAGACCTAGATTTTCCATGCTTTATCTTTTTTCTGATTGGCGGGTTTGAAGACAGTCATAGGGAAGGAAAAGTTGTGCTGCAATTTTCGGCGCGACAAGTTTAAGGAACATAACAATCGACGCACTTGCTCCTTAGGTACCTGAATAAGCTTTGTTCGTTGTGTTAGTATTTCTAATTCGACATTCTCGTCCGGACGATAGCTTCAGCTACCCATGACATGAGCAAAAAAAAAAAAAATAATCCCTGCTAGCCATCGGCTGCGAGAGGGAACTGTTCTTTTACGACCAGGGCTATTCACGCTACTGGGTTTGCCCGGGCCGCCAATAAACTCACGGGTCTTAATTGGTGATACGACCTACGAGGTCCATTTACTTGGTTCTTAGCATTGCGAAAATTCGGGTAGTTGAAATCTCTTGTCAACATACATCTATTCACACAGCAGTCGTGCATTATCATGTCTGAGAAGTTTCGCATGTAGTTATAACTCTATAGCATCTAAAGCTTTGCCTTTCTCTTGGCTTCTTCCTCTCTCTCAGCCTCAGCCTCAATTTCGTCGTCCCAAGGAAGTCTAAACTTGGTGTGCTTATCATTCATAGGAACGTTGACTTTGTGATGATCAGCCGTGGCGTACACAATCTTGCCATCCAGCGAAGTCATTTCACCCCTGATCATGGCCATGGTCTTCCCAGCCTGAACAACGCGCGAAGTTAGCAGCACAGTGGTGCCAATGGGAACTGCACGTAAATATGAGATGTTCAAAGTGCGGGTGACACCGCCCATGAAGCTGTCAGACGTCAGTCAAGAGCAGTCAGAAAATTAGCGTTGCACGTACAACCAGAAATTAGGTCGCGACAGGGGATTTAGCGCGGAGGTGGTAGCCATGTCTGCAGCCCATCAGCCTCCTCTAGCGCGGAACCAACGGCGAGAAAAGCATACCAAAAATAACACCGGCGGCTCCGCCGTGCATCACGTCGTTCAGATTCGAGAATTCGTTGCCGATGGTGAGCTCAAATTGGACGTAACCTTCCGGGCCGGCGTCGACTAGCTTCATCTTTTTCATCACCTCGCTGTCGAAGTCCTGCCGGGAGGTATTAGCATGGCGCCGGAGTCGCACGGTGCCGGATGCGGAGGTTGGCGGATGATGGCACCCACCACATGGCCGTTAGGGCGCTGCGCAGCAATGAGCTTGTACCTGTGCGCGCACGTAAGCTTCTGCAGTGGGGCCGAGGGCAATTGAGGGCGAGGGAGCTCACCGATCGAACAGCGCCTGGACGGCGCGCATGGCCTTCGCCCTTCGGTCAGCTCCTGCGCTCGCCATGGCTTATTTTGGAGGCGGGACAGGGCGGAGCTGAGCTCAGAGGGAGCAGCACAGGCTGATATGTCCTGGCGCCCTAACGATACCCCTCCTCGCTTTAGGTCAGCCCTGGGGCCGGACACCTCGGGACGGCGGGGATCTACGGCTAGCGGCGTCGGTGGCGGCTGTTCGCGTAGAATCCGAAACCAATCATCACGACGCGAAACAAGAGCTGGCCGATCATACGTCCCGCGCCCACCTCTCGAGACTCAGCCCTGGCTCGACACGTATATACCTTGGCATCCGCAGCTGGCCTGCTCGCTGTTTCTCACGTCCTTTTGTTCCTCTTCTTCTCCCAAACAGCGCTGGTCTCCTGCTAGTCAGCTCCGGCGCGCCATGGCTTCTCCCTCCCCGCCCGTCACCAAAGAGGTGCGCCGCAAGGTGCTCAAGGTGCTATTTTTCTCGCTGCTGCTTGACCTGGTATAGTCGCGCCCCTCAGTCCACCAATTCTTGGAGCTTCTCCCAATTGCTAACAGCTTGCTCTCTGCAGATTTCCTTCACGTTCATCCTCCCGCTGTTCCCGAAGCTCCTTGAATTCTACCGCGACCACGAAACCGCCCGAGCCTCGTCCAACACCGTACTCAACCGCGTACTCTCCGGCCTGAACGCCTACAAGAATGCCTTCGCAAAGCCCATCAACGACCGCTACGACATTGTTCTGCTCGGCGGCGCGCTGGGCTCGCTCTTCTCCTTCCTGCAAGCTATCGCCTCTCCCATCATCGGCAAGCTCTCGGACAGGTACGGACGGCGCACGGCGCTGCTCTGGTCGATGACGGGAAACATTCTCTCGGTGGCTCTGTGGGTCGCAGCGACTGACTTCCGCACATTTCTGGCGTCGCGTGTGGTGGGCGGATTGAGCGAGGGCAACGTGCAGCTGGCCATGGCCATCGCGACTGACATCAGCGACGAGGCGCAGCGGGGCGCCACCATGGCTCTGGTCGGCGCTTGCTTCAGCATCGCCTTCACCTTCGGCCCCGCTCTGGGCGCCTGGCTGTCGACCATCACGACCGTCGCCGCCAACCCCTTCGCCACCGCCGCCGGCTTCTCGCTCTTCCTGATCGTGACCGAGACGCTGTACCTGTACTTCGCCCTGCCCGAGACCCTGCCCACCGCATCCGACGGCGACGCGAAGCCCGCTACCGCCAATGGCAAGGCCAAGGGCGAGAAGGCCGCCGAAAAGCCCCACGTCCGCACCAACTCGCACGCCCTGCTCAACTTCACGCACTTTATATTCATCCTCTTCTTCTCCGGCATGGAATTTTCGCTGCCCTTCATGACGTACGACCTCTTCGCCTACGGTTCCAAGCAGTCCGGCCGCCTGCTCGGCTTCATCGGCCTCGTCGCCTCGCTGCTGCAGGGCTCCGTCACCCGCCGCCTGCACCCGCTGCGCGTCGTGCAGACGGGCGTGCTGAGCTGCGCCGTCGGCTTCTTCCTGCTCGGCCGCCTGACCACCGAGAAGCAGCTGTACGCCGCCGCGGCCTGCCTGGCCGTGACGAGCGCGACGGTTGTTACGGGATTGAACAGCTTGAGCAGCTTCGAAGCTAGCCAGGGCGAGAGAGGCGGCAAGTTGGGTAATCACCGCAGTTGGGGTAAGTTGTCACTCTTCTCCCTCGGGTCTTACGTAGACCCTGATATTGACCGCATTCGCTAACTTGGTCGCTGCAGGTCAAATTGGCCGCTCTCTTGGCCCGTTGATTTTCTGTTCCTTGTACTGGTGGGCTGGCCGCGAATTTGCCTATGCTGTTGGTGGAGCAGGCATGGTTGGCGTGTGTGGAGTGGTGTTTGGTGCACTAAAGATGCCCCCTGGAACGGAGGTTAAGAGGAAGAGTAAGGGTGCCGCGGCGGATACATCTGTGAAGTCATAATTGTAGTAAATAGTGTGAAGATTTTGTAATAGACACGTTTAAATATTTGCATCAAGATCACGAACTACCATGAATGTTGTAGTGGAGAGCGAAGACAACTGTCCATGAAGGGGTATGTTTTCTTTCCTCTGAGCGTACATAAAATTCCAAGCTCTCCCATAAATTGCCAGCCCAAGTTTCCGATGAACGCCAGTCGATGCTTCACATATGCTACAGAGGCCGGTTTCAGCAGTCTGCCATCTATTTCTTCTTCTTTCCACCGCCCTTCTCTGTGGATCCGTTAGCGATAGCCTCCATCGCACCATCTTGGACTCATTCTTACCTGGTGCGGTTCTCTTCTTCTTCGGTGCGCCCTTTCCACGAGCCTTGAGCCTGAAAAACCATAACCATCAGCACGCGTCCAACGAGATATATCTCTTCCACCACCACCGCGATTTCCACCTCAACTAATACCCTTGTCCGCAACCTCTTGTGGACCCCCTCAACCAAAGGGAGAACGGGTATAACATACGCAGCAACATTCTCCTGCCTGTCCCACTCGGCCAGGTCCAAGCCCTCCCACTCCGGATACAGCTTCGCGAGATCGTTGAAGGTGCCGATGCGGCGCGGGTAGTAAGACGCGACGGAAGGACCCTTGAGGCGTTCACGCAGGATCTTGGTACCCATGCGGTGGCCTTCCGGGTTGAAAACGGTGTTGAAGACCTTGCACTGGGCCTGGTGGTTTCGCACATAGTCGCAAGTCAGCCTCTGCTTGAATTTGGGATATTGCGGCGAGTTGGCGGGTGGGATTTGAAGAGTTGGAGTAGGTCAATGGGTTCCGGGATGGGTGCGGACTAGAATACTACGCACCCTCATAAGGTCAACGATGCGCGAACGTGGGACCGCCATGGTTGCGCGCGCGATTGGTGATGCTTGTCGTCGCCCGACAGCCGTGCGGTCGTTGCGGCACGAAGTTGAGACGCCCGCAGGCGGTGAGCAATTTCTGCCGACTGCGCTAGTGCACATGAGGTATAGTTCCCGCTTCCAGCGGGGCGGCATCGATCTCCATCGCGTCGCTTTTGGCAACTTTTTGATGTCTGCAACCAATACCTGACCAGGACTTCGTTCACCACCGCCTCCACACTCCTGCTTCTAGCTCTTGAAAGCTTCACCTATCTTTCCAATTACAGTCTATTGCAATATTTCCCCCAATTGACCAACATCGGTATCACCATTGCTCACCATGAAGCACAACGGCGGCGGTCCAGGCGGCAGCCGCAACGCAAAACGCCCAAGAACGGACGGTCCCTCCCACTTGCACTTCGATAAAGGCAACCCGCACAAGCGCTCTCGCAACAATAGCAACAACAACAACAATACCACTGGATCCAACCGCCAAAACGCCTCTGCGCCCAACCTCGCCGCGACAATGGACCTACCCACGCCGCTCCCTCCCCTCCCCACCATCCACGACCCCACCAATGCCAACCTCGTCTTCACGCACACATCCGTCACCAACTACGCGACCGAGACGTACGACCGGCTGGAGTGGTACGGCGACTCGGTCATCGAGATGGTGGCCACGGACCTGCTCTGGGACATGTACCCGTCGCTGCCGGGCGGGCGGCTGTCACAGACGCGCGAGGCGCTGGTCAACAACGCGCGGCTGGCGAGCTTCGCGCGCGGCTACGGCTTCGACCAGATCGAGGCCGACGGCAACGGCGGGCGGCTGCGCGTCTCCCCCCGCACCTGGCACGGCGCGCACGCGACGAACCAGACCAAGATCCTCGGCGACGTCTTCGAGGCGTACGTGGGCGCCGTGGCGCTCGAGGACCGCGAGAGGAACAAGAAGAAGAAGACGAAGGACGACGACGACGATGCGACCAACACCGACACCAACCGCGCCGACCGCTGGCTCCGCCAACTCTGGACGCCCCTCCTCCTCTCCTCCGCCACCTTTGCCGACGAAAGCGACAAGGCCGGCGAGCAGGTCAAGATGCGCGCCTCTCGCGCCTTCGCACCCTCTGGCTCTGGTCTCAAGGCCTGGTACGAGGACGTTGGCGAGATGACGTACGAGAACAAGGCCCAGCAGCGTTTCAGCGTCGCCTTCTACCTGTCGGGCTGGGGACACGAGCGGCTGCTCTTGGGCGAAGGCGTTGGCCAGAACAAGAAGATCGCGAGGGCGAGGGCGGCCCAAGACGCGCTGGACAGGATCTCGGCGGTGCCTGAGCTCAGGGAACATACGGAGAAGGTGGAGGCGTATCTGGCCGAGAGGAAGGCGAAGAAAGAAGCGGAAGAGGCGGAGAGACAGGCGAAGAGGGAGGCGGAGGAAGCAGAGAAGAACAAAGAGGCTCAAAGCAGTCAGTGAATGGCAGGGTTGAGATAAAGATTGAAAGGAGGGAAATGAATGGGTAAAAGGTTGATCAAAAAACATAAGCATTGGACGGAGTTTTTGAGCTGGAATCTGATCGGCTTTTTGTACATGATACCCCGAAAATTGGCATGAGAATTAGCACACTTAAAAGCCGCCATAGATGAGATACAGAATCTCGATTTTCTATACTAGCTCCTACATGAGGTGCTATCTTGCAAACTAGTCTTGAGCTCTTGCTACGCTAGAACTCTCACCGAGTAAAGAACCACAAATGTTCCATCAGTGACCAATCCAGTCAACCTACCAGCCTTTCAATTCCGTAGAAGTACCGTCAACCTGACAATCAATCGTCGTCATCGTAGAAATCGGAATCCTGAACTTGAACAGCAACACTCGTACCGGCCAGTCCATAGCCGGCTTAGAGACCACCCAACAGTCCAGCGTAAGCCAGGGTGGAGTCATGGTGATACGTCGAAAGACCGTCCTCAGGCGAGGACCTTCCGCTAACAACACTCGATACCGGGCGCTCAGCCTTGATCGCGTCCATCATCATCGACAGCCTCTTGATCTGCTCCTCGCAGACCGCCCAAACCTTCTTCGTGTCCTTGCGCACCTCCCTCTGCGCTAGCTTCTCGAACCTACGCTGAACCTCGTCATCCTTCAGCATCGCACCGTCCCCCTCGATCTCGAGTTCGCCAGTGCTACGATCGATGTTGATCTTCTCGTTGACCATGTTGAGCAGGAATTTCGCCTCCAGGGTACGGCCCGGGCGCCTGAAGCCGCCGCCGTACTCGTTCATGGTTGGAAGGTCGACGTTTTCGTACTTCCACAGCTGTTGCTGCTCCTCAGCCCACTGCACGAAACGCGTCGCCCAGGCTGCGGCGTAAGCGGGCCGGAGGTACGATCCGTCTGCGGGACGAGAAACGCCCGAGAAAGGGTTAGTCTTGCCTCCTGGGTGGGTAACACGCCAACGGCGCTCGAGTTCAGCATATTTGTAGTTCTCGATCTCGTAGTCACACTTGAGTTGAGGCAGAAAACTCTCGTTAACGGAGTCCAGAACCCAGCGTGCGATGCGGAGTGCGAGGTAAGGAAGCGCCGCGAAAGAAGTGGAATGATGACCAGGGGCGCCAGAGGGAAAGTGGGCATCGTGGTGCTCCTTCAGAACCTGAGCACGCAGATCAGCATGCGTGATCTTCTTGACTTCATTGGCCATTGCGTCGTGCTCGCTGGGATCGAGCCTGCGTATTCCGTCATAATCAATTGGCTTGAGAACTTCCTTGACGTCGGGTCGCTCAGGATCTTTGCTAACGTCGTCCATGGATGCGTCCTGACCATCGGCCCAAGCATTGAACTCGCTAATAAGCTCCTCAAGATGAGCATCGAAGACGTTGTAACGCGTACTAACTCCAGAAGAGGCGCGGCTGTGCTTCCTAGAACGCTTTGTCGTGCTCAGATCAGTAGTAGAAACGTTCGGCGTGTAGCGGCTACTCACGGAGGCATGGTCAAGGTCGGTAGACTTCACTGTAGCTGGGGTGTCAGCTCTCGGGCTAAATAAACCAGCCTCCCGAATCGTCGCTGGCGTCTTTCTGCCGCCTGGTGTGCCGCTGAAGGAAGCCGACTGGGCCTTGCCCACAGGCAGCTGGGCAGGTACGACGGTATTACCAGATGCCAAAGGTGCCTTTTGCTTGTCGCTTTCAGCACTGAAGTATCCATCGAAAGACATGTACTTCTTGCTGGTCGGGCCCGCAATTGGGGTGCTAGGAGTGCCGGCAAAGCTCCTAGAAGGTTTCCTGTTCAAGCTCGGGACAGTAGGACTTGCGGCTAGAGAGGGAGTGTTTGTACTCGACACAGCACTCTCGAACGACGTCTGCGGGGTGTTTTGACCACTGAAAGGTGCAGGAATGGTAGGAACTGGCGGAGCATCCCTCGGCGTTGTTACAACCTGTCCCTCGACTGCACCATGGTTTTCCCGCGATTTTGTTCCCTTCTTAGGAGACTTCGGAACCTTAAAGGCGTTGGTGATCAAAGCCAACTTGCCAGGCTTTGAAGGGGTCTGAGCGCCCGAATGACCATCGAAGGACGTATGAGCCGATGAGTTCTTGCTGTCTACTTCAGACAGTAAAGGCTTAGTGTCTGAGTGGGTTGAGGAACGTTTATCGGAGCTTGCAGAGGACCGCTTGTTCGTAGTTGCAGACGAACGCTTGCTCGTGCTGGGCGAGGCCGGAGTGCTCGAAAAGTGATCAGTCGCTACACTTGTGGTATTGGCAAACGCGGGAAACGGGCTTCCCATTTCGGCCGCAGGAGAGCATGGAATGAGCGGTGTGCTGGAAACTTGGCTTGGCGTGCTCATGGATGGCGTGCTGAAGAATGAGTCCGACTTGCCAGATTCCCCCGATAAGCGCTTCCAATCCTCTCCAGGCAAATTCAACGCGACTCTTCGGAGGGTTAGCTTCTCCTCATACACCTTCAACCTAGCTTTCATATCCCGCTTCTCCTTCTGTAGTATAGGCTTCAAAATGTGCTGAGCCGTAGTGTTGCCAATAGGTGAGAGCTGACCAGTCATAACCAGCCAACACGCCTCCAAAACCTCCTGGATCTGCTCGTAAGCTTGTCGGTTCTCTTCGTCGCAGGGGTCGATCGCGCCATTTTTCGCTGCACCCAAGGAACCCAGGTTAGCATTGATGATAGTCCACTGCGCTGGATCCAGCGTAGGAGGCTTGTGCATGTAGTCGGGCCAGAGGTCAGGCCATGGGTGGACTCGCTCAGCTGAATGCGGCTTTCCAGCCTCATGATCTACGGCCGTCTGGCCTAGGAAGCTTGAAGTAGATGAGCGCGGTCCGGTAGCGTAGCTTTTTGGAATGGGGGCTTCCTGGCTCGCAAGAGAGACCGGCTGGTTGGGGCTGAACGGAGTGGTGTTGAGAGCAGTGGTGGGCTTGACAGTTGGAGGCTCCTTGGTTAGAGCCAACTTGCTCGTCCTGCCGTCGAGGATGGTGGTTATGACCGAACCGCTGTCAGAGCTCTTACTGGGCATGCGATGAATGTCAGTTTCGTCATCGTCATCATCAGAGCTGTCAGAATCTGCAAGCATGGACAGCCTCTGGATGTTGGGCATGATAGCCTCAGCAGCATCTTCAACTTCCTTCTTCGTCGGCACCCCGCTGTCATCCTTGGTCCGGTCGGCCTTGAAATAATCCACGCTTGTGTCCGTCTCGGCCTCATTGGTCATCTTCTTCTGCTTCTCTTCCGCTTCCTCCGCCTCCCTCATCTGCTTCTTCGTGTACTCGGAGTATTCCGGGTGGGTGCACGGAGGCTCGGTTCTCAAATGCGCGTACTGGTATTCGGGCTTGTACAGGTAGCCGCTGAAGTTGGCAAGCTGCTTGCGAATCTTGGTCGCGACCTCCTCTTCCTCGGCAGCTGCGAAAAAACAGACAAGTATCAATGACTTCCAACTACCATAAGTCTCGGGGTGAGGGGAGCTTACTGAGATCTAGTTTGGCAAAGCGTTTGGCGGCTTTGGTGGCGCGCTTGTGTGCAACTTGCTCTTGCTCCTCCCTCTCCTCGAGCATGGCTTTGATTTCGCCCAAAGAAAGGGTCTTGTCTTTATCCTTGTCCGACTCCATATTTCAACTTGAATGCAGTGCTGCGAAGGAGTGGGTGCAATGTGTGAACGACGCCTTACTTGATTTTCTAAGCAAGGGAGATTTGGGTGTCCGGGGGTGGAGTGGAAGAGGAGAGTGACGTCGGGCGAAGATTTGAAATAGACGGCGGTGCGTGGTGAATGACAGCCGCTGCCTGTTTTAGAAAGAGCGATGCTCCAGGTGAATGTAAACGGAAGGCGCGCCTCTCTCAGCCGCCTCGCGAGGTCCGCTCCACCAAACCGTACGTGGATATACGGATTTAAACGGCCAACCAGATGTAAATATGCCAGACATGCGATGCTGCCAACATCATCGCTTCGAGCGTTAGTGAATCTTCCTCTGAATGAAACACATTTTCGTCAGTCATGTATTTTTGCGCCTCCAACGCAAACTCGACCACCGCATCTGAAATGGACCCTTACCTGAGTAGTTTTAATGTCTCAAACATTCCGACTGCCGCCGCAATCATGCAAGACAAAGACCGCCGAGAAAGGCTGCAACGGACAAAGGCAGCTGACGAGCGAAACAGAGGGTCGACCTACATCTCCTCACCGCAAGCTTATCACACGTAATCAGGCTGTGGATAGCGTCCGTCCATGAACATTTTCGGTTTAATTATCTAATCCGAAATAAATCCCTCCCTTTCTATGCAAGTTCGTCTCAACGTAATCTGAGGACTCTTTCAAAATCTACCAAGAGCCGTGCCCAAGAGAAAACATGCAAAATGCGCTTTTCCCCAAAGGTAGTCTCTGCTACGTCTCCAGAGACGTGCTGAACGCCGGGTCTCATGCTCTACTCTAGGAAAGTAAACAGGTTCGTATGTACAACGTTGAGGGCGCGGTCAGCGTCCCTCTCTTCGATAACGCACGAGATGTTAATCTCGCTGGCACCTGTAATTGCATTCATTAGTATCATCTTCATCTAGTGTAGAGACATCAATGAACATACCTTGCGAGATCATCTCGATGTTGATGTTGTTCTCTCCAAGCACGGAGAAGAAACGGCCGGAAATACCAAGCATGTTCTTGAGCTGCTTACCAACCAAGCTCACGATGGCCATGTCCGGCACGAGATCGATGGTACCAATTTGGCCAAGATCAATGACGCAGCCCTTCAACTCCTCATCCTGGATGTGGTACTCCTCATCCGTACCGTAGGTCAGCATGGACGACTCGGAGTGCAGCACCAGCGAGACGTGCACCTCGGACGAGGAGATCAGGTCGACAGACATGTTCCACTTGTCCAGGATGGCGAAGATGCTGCGCAAGAAGCCGGGCGCACGAGTGCGCTTGTTGCTGTGGACGTTCAGCACCACGATACCGCGCTTGATGGTGACGGCAGTGGGGCGCTTCGGGCCCTTGAGCGCGGTGACATTGCTGCTGGAACGTGTGCGGAACAGCTTCGGGTCGTGCAGCGGGTTCTTGCCATTGAGCTCCTCCTCCGAGTCGGGGAAGATGACAGTGCCAGCATTGCGCGGGTTCATGACGTTCTTGATGCGGATGGGAATGCGCGCGCGGATGACCTGCTCCATGGTGAAGGGGTGAATGACCTCCGAGCCATAGAAGGTCAACTCGGCCGCCTCAGAGGGCGTGACCGAAGACAACAGCGCAGCAGTAGGCACCTTGCGGGGGTCCGCGGTGAAGATGCCGTCAACTTCCTTCCAAATCTGGAGCTCATCGGCCTCGGTGCCAACGGCGCAGAGTGCGGCGCACAAATCAGTGTAGCCGCGACCAACTGCGTTCAGCAGTCCGCCCGGGACATTTCCGAAATAGCCCGTCACAACGGGGACCTTGTCTCCGCAGGACCTAAGCTCGTCGCCGAGCGTCGCCGCCAGACCCGCATAGAAAGTCTCATCCAGGGCCTTATTATGGCCCGGGCTGTGGTTGATGACGTTGGAAAGGTCGACGTATTGGGACGGTACACCGTACTCCTCCAGCAGCGCGGCCATGTAGCGGCAGCTGAGCTTTTCGCCTTTGCTGATGATCTTGTCCTCGACGCGGACACTGACCTCCTCCAGGTGCTGGGCCGACTCGAGGATCTTGACGAGATGACGACATTCCTCATTGACATCCTCAGTGTACTGCGCGATGATGTCGGGGTTCTTGATGGTATCGAGAGCGGCTTGGATGTGGTCGGTACGGATGGCCTCGACGATTTCGACATAGCCCTTCGAGCCAGGGATTTCGGCTTCGCGCGCCGAGCGGAGAAGCCTACGGGGAGCGCAATGGTCAGCCTCGATTGAGCCACCGATGACAAAGGGCGGGGTACCTGTTGGTGGTGCCCTCCAGCTTAGTATTGTTGCTGCGGGCAGAGCAGACGATTGCGACGCGGTTCTCGCTGAGACCCGACCTGGCGAAAGATTAGCGGAATGCTGAATGGTTGCCAGAGCAGCGCGTGCTCACTTCACAATCTCCGCTATATTGACGGCAAACTTGCCGACACTCGTGCCCCCGAACTTAAGGACCACCCATCCTCCCGGGAGTTCTTTCTCCTCTTGGTGAGATATTCTTGAGGAACCGTTGGTGAGTGTGCTAGACATTTTGACAGATGTGCTTGGAAAGCGGAGGTGGCGAGCGAGCAGGCAATTAAGGGCGCGAGTAGAGCGTGGTATGATGGTTAAGAGTCAGAGAATCAGCGCGGTGTGGGGTGTGCGTCGTGAGAGACCAGCGAGTTCGGCGGGGCGTACCGTGGCACCGTGGCGCAACCCTGCAGGCATTGTCATTTTTTTTATGTCTCGGCACCCGATAGCGTCACTCCGCCCAACGCCCCTTCCGATGCCTAATAACCTCAGGCCCGATTCGCCCGTACACCCGCGCCCTCTCACCGGCAATTGGATGAAAACACCGCGTCATGCGTCGTGAGGCATTTTATCATTTCATATGCTGTCATCAACTGTTGTTACTGCTACAAATGGAGGGTATTACGTCGGCTGCAACCTTTGTATAGAAGCTGTTTGGCCCTCCCATGCGCCGCGCTATGCATCCAACCGCCCATTCCGTGAAGAATTTAAAATCATCAACGCCCGTCGGGACGCGTTGTCCTAGCGCCATGTCGTGCGACTCCGATAACCCCGAAATGCCTGTTTGAACAACACCTGCTAGAAATTTATCGCCTGTAAATATCCCTTTCTCGCTCTCTCCGGTCGCGATCCCTGTCGCGATCGCGGCGATCGTAAGCATCGCTTCCAGGGCTTCTGCTGCGCGTCCGACGCCGTCCTCCTTCATCGTAATCAAGCGGATCATCGTCACGGGGACGTCTGTCCCGATATCCTCTTCGGTCATCTCTTGATGGGGGTCTACTCCTGTCTCGAGAACTGCGGTCATCTCTGTCTCTGTCGTTTGAGCCACGCCGACCACCATCGGAGTAGCTTGGTATGTACGTGTCGACGTTTGGTGGCGGTCTGGGTGGACGAGCTCCACCAGTTACGTAGGCTCTGTTTGTGGGTGGGTGTGGCAGCGGATGTCTGCTACCTTCAGGAGGCGGCGGAGGGAGGCGCGAGCCTGGTGGGCCGGCATAAGGTAGGCTGGTGTGACGATGTGCTTCAGCTTCCCATGGCTGACGGCGAGGAGGACCTCGCTGGTCATATGGCCCACGTCCATCATACGGACGTGGAGGTCCTGAGGGTATCGCACCCGGTGGTCCTCGATCACGTGGATAGCGGTCTCCGTTCATGTACCCTCCATGTGGTGGCGGGCCACCTGGCCAATCACCGTTCGGGTGAGGGCCCATGCCGACGGTGCCACCGGCAGGCGCAGGTGGGAGGGCCTGTTGTTTGCCACGAGCAGTGCGGCGGTCTAGTTCGTGCGAATCTGCAAAGCGCGGGAGATCTTCAGGTCGTGCAGGCTTCGGGTGTTCCTTGAAATACGGGTGCTGAAGGGCGTCGATCGCATTGATCCGCTTCCTCCAGTCCAATTTGAGAAGTTCTTGCAGAAGCGAAATCGCCAAGGATCCTTGACTGGTATTCGGTCAGCAAAAGCTTATTTCCAAGCAGGGTTTTCACGCACTCTCGGAAAACATGGGGAAGGTTGCCCCTTCGCGGGGCAAATTGTTTCACTCCGTCGCAACCGGGCAATTGGCTCCATCCTGGCATGTTGTCCTCGGTGGGAGAGCCGACCAAATCGAAGATGATCTGAGTTTGGTTGAGGTCGCTGTTTCCAGCGAGAATGGGCTTTCGTTTGAACATTTCACCGAAAACACAGCTTCGTAGAAGTTAGTCCAGTTCACCAAGACAAGACTGAGTGGCTCACCCTGCACCCCACATGTCGATCGCAGTGGTGTACCGACGAAGGTTGAGTAGCAGTTCCGGAGGACGATACCAGCGAGTGACGACAAGCGCAGTATAATCTCTTTGGGCCTCACCACCACCTTTTCCAGGCTTGGGTACCGGTTCATCGTAATGACGAGCGAGACCGAAATCTGCGATTTGCAAGATGCCCTTGTTGTTAATCAACAGATTGGCAGCTGTACTGCGTTAGTACGGAGTGAAATGGTATGGGGACTGTCTCGAACTGACCCTTCATATCACGATGCAGGATGTGGTTCTAGAAGGCATGGGTTAGCAGCCGTAGGTTTTGCGCCATCCGGGTAGCCATACATCATGCAGATACCTCAGCCCCTCCAACAGTTGTAGCATGTAGCATTTGATTTGAGGCTCGGTCATGCGGACGTCGGGGTTGTCAAGGAGGCCGGAGAGATCGTGGTCCATGTAAGGGGTGACCATGTACAGAATCGCGCGTTTCCTTCCTTCGCCTATGGCCCAGTCAGACCCAGCCAGCAGAGCCAATAGTATTCCGTACGTACCCCTCGTTCGTTCAACGGCCATTTCTTCCAACTTGAGGACGTTTGGGTGGCAGAGCAGCTTCAGCAACTTGATCTCGCGAAGCGCAGTTATGGGAAACTAGGGTCGGTCAGGATCGGGCGCCACTTCAGGGACTCGCGGTACTCACGCCGTCCTTTTCATTGTGCATGAGGATCTTCTTGAGGGCAAAGATGGTCCCAGTGCGGCGTGATCGTGCCTTGTGAACTTCACTTTGCTGTCGTCAGCGCTGACTGCAGCTAGAGGTGCCGGGGCGGATACCTACCCAAAAGTGCCCTCACCAAGCTTGCCCATGATCTCATATTCGCGGATACTGGAGCAGCCATGGAACTTTTGGTGGGCGAGGCCCGGTGCGGGCGCGGAAGATGGAGCTGTTTGCGCCATTATGGGCGCGTTGCGAGATTGGGATGTGGCCGGAGCGACGCGGGGTTGATTTACGTCTGGAGATTCAGTCGTCGGCGTGGAGTAGAAGCTCGATCGGCCTATGTCGTTGCGACATGTAGACGGCGCGCGGCGGCGACTGGAGACAGGGCGGTCGGCGGGGTAGTTGCCATGCGCGTTCGGACGGCAGGCGACTGGAGACGGCACGGCGATGCGATTTCTCGCGCTGGCGTCACCGTGCGGCGCGGCTTGAACAGACGGGCAAAGGGTCGCAAGGTACGCGTTGTCCAGTGCAGGGCGAGATTCTGTTCCTATCGCTGCAGATCGCCAAGCCAGCCTGACTCTCCCGCCCGCCGCTAGTCCGTGCTGCCCGCAACCTCGCGCCCTCCAGTGCTTGACAGCTGCACATCCGTACTCCACATCCTCCACCACCAGCCCTCGCTCGGTACGCGCATTCGCCTCCGCCCACCTCCGGCCGCCCGGCTGACTCTTTCCGCGACAGATACTCCGAACAATGGCTGGCCCTACCGGTGCTCGCGGCCACGGCGGCCACCCCATCCACGTCCACCCTGTTCGCCCGCTCTACCGCTTCTTCGCGACCGGCCTCGGCGCCAGCATGTGGTTCTTCGTACGCCCATATGACTCCGCTACCAAATCCGATGCTGACCGAAGCTGTAGTTGATGTACCGCGCGAAGAAGGACGGCGCTGCGCTCATGGGCTGGAAGCATCCGTGGGACCACTGAACGCGCATGTCCGTGGAAAGGGAATGTACCAAAACAATAGAACTTTCGACAATGGAATGGCGCCCGGGCACTATGCCTTGTAAATATGCATTTGTGGCAGGCTGAGACCAGAGAAGCACGCGTTGAGAGATGCAAGCGCAGCCCTGAGATTTTGATATCCTTTCATAATGGGAAATGCACCCAATATTCAATCAAGCCAGACAAGCACCATGGATTTTGCATCTCGAGAATCAGGCTGCCGGGATTGGATCGGATGTTCTGCGCAATGTCATGGCACCATGGAACACCTGCCTTGATGGGGAGATTGGTGTGAGCTGAGGTGACCACGGATGCGTACGGCTTGTTCAACGCATACACCAGCATCATTTTCTTGGCTGTTGTCGGTGAGCAATCTTCGGAAAAGTTTTAAGGCTTCATCTGTTGGAGCTTGAACACAGGACATTGTTGCTTTCCCACTACGGCCCAGGACCTTAAGTTCCAATAAGTTGAAGCTGCGAAACCCCTATACTTCCATTCAAGCTCGACACAGATTCCGGAGGTCATACCCAAAATGCTCTACATGGCTTCTAGTACATTCTTCAACGCCCTTGCGCTCACAAATGCTCCTCGAGGCAACTATTCACGCAACCCGATCGGTTGGCTTCTCAAACAGATAGTGGGAAACCCCCCATGTCTCCCCATTCTCATAGGCAAATAGTTCTGCGCAAGCCATGTAGAAAATCTGCCACCGGTTGTACCATGTTGTGGTGCTCTCTTTCCCGTACGTTGCTTTCAAATGGGGCCAAATTTCTTTCTTGTGAGCAGTCATCTTCGATAGCCAGTCCTGTTTTGCGGTCAGCCTGCCGAATCTACAATTGCTTTCATGTTTCTCACCTCGCATGTCTTTGCATAATGCTTGCCATTGACCCACCACTGCTCCTGCAGGTAAAGATCCCTTTGGAAGTAGTGAAGCAGATCTGTGCTCGGCATGGTTCCGCCGGTGAAGAAATGCTCCGTCATCCAGCCACTCTCAAAGTCGTACGGCGTGCTCTTGTGCGCAAATATATGCACAAACAGTTTCCCGCCCGGCTTCAGGGCGTGAGCCACCTTGGCCATCAAGAGCTCGTAGTTCTTCATGTGTTCGAATAGCTCAATGGAAACCACGCGGTCAAACTGTGATGGCTCAAACTCATAGTCCACCACATCTCCGGTGATGACTGTCAGGTTCGTCAATCCCTTCTCCTTGGCGCAGGAGTCAATGTACTCTTTCTGGGTGCGAGAGTTGGAGAACGCCGTAACAGAGCTGTTGGGGAAGATTTCGGCGAAGAACAGTGATGCAGAACCCCAGCCGCAGCTTCGCGACAATAAATCACATCAGAACACGATCTCGGCCATCTTTCACCAAAGTCACGGGGTAGTAGAATAAAGCACGTACCCAAGATCAAGAATGCTCATGCCATCCTTCAGCTGAGCTCTTTCGACGTACAACTTGAGCATGGCCATCTCAGCCTGCGCCAGCGTCTCGCCGCCCTTCGGGTACAAGCAGCACGAGTACTTCATACGAGGACCGAGACAAGCACTCAACACGCCGGTGCCGACCTCGTAGTGCTGCTCGTTGGCAGCCGCCGTCTCGACGGCGATGGGTCGCGTGCGCAGCAGCGACACGTACTCCATCTTGCGCGCATACGCCGCCTCGAGCGTCGTGGACGCGATCTCGGCTAGCCGCTGCTTCAGCTGCTGCCGGATACCAATCCGAATTACCGCCTGCGGCAGGTACCCGCCGTCCAGCAGCGTGTTGAGATAGTCGCCATTGAAGATGTATTCTGGTGTGGCCACGTCAGCGCATTGTTGGGTGGTAGTGAAGGGGCACGTAGGGAAGAGTGGAGTTTGTCCTACCGTAAGCGGAGTTCATGGCGAAACTGGGCCGTTCAGCAATCAACTCAGCGGTGCAAAAGGTGCAAATCAGCAAATGTTGTTGACGGGCGCTTGCAAAGGGGTTTGAGCCGCAGCATTGTGAATGCGGTTCCCAGCAACGTGGTTGTGACACTAGATTGTTTTGGATGTTGACTGTGCATTTTTGGCTAGTTATGTCATGATGTCATAGACTTTGAAAACGGTCTCAGGCTGCAGCCAACGACTCGGATCATTGACAGCCGATATTCGTATGCAGCACCGAAAAAGAAATATGGCTGGCTTCTTGAAAATGAAAATGAAAATGAAAATGAAATCAAGAGGAAAATTACAAAGGCGGAGTTGTACCGTAAAGTGGGATGTGCATCTACAATGGTAGATTCTTCAAAAATGCACACGATAGAGCTTCATTTCTCATCTGTCAGTGATCCTCTCCAGCGACTCGATCGTGAGGTGCTAGGGTGGAGCTTTAAACGTTCTGAGACGGTCTAGTAGCAATAGCGATAGGGCGGAGCAGTGCAAGCGTGGTGCTTAGTCAACAACTCTCTGACGACCATTAACCCAGATATCGAAAACTAGAATGGATGGAAACAAGGTGAATGGATGAACAGAAACTTTTGGGGGGCGTTGCAGCGGTCGGGACGTTGTGACGTTGTCAGTGGCCCGTCTTGTGACAACGCTGATCAGCCCGCACCCAACCATTGATAAACCTTGCATTCCCCCGCTTCCACCTTCTGTGCCTTCTTAGCTCCATCTACCCTCTCTATCCCTACGTCGTTGAAAACCGTTGTGAACCGTTGCTGGCTTTCCACTTAGTCATACGAACGGCTTGCGCGTGCCTCCATGACTACCCGGACCATGTTCCATGGTAACAAACCCAGTTTAAACTTGGTTGGCAGTCCCCAGAATAGGAGCGGTGTGCTTAAAACACTAGGAATGCCCTTGCCGCCAAGAAATCCTTTCAAAGTCGAAGTATAAGCTTTTCGCCCCTTTTTCGTTTCCACCGAGCACTACAGGAGCCTCCGAGTTCCTGCAGCTTCATCGGAGCTCTTCCGGTACTTGGGGGGGGGGGGGGGGGGGGGGGGGGGGGGGGGGGGGGGGGGGGGGGGGGGGGGGGGGGGGGGGGGGGGGGGGG